>JAGTTD010000021.1:2979481-3593007 GCA_018398585.1 Simmondsia chinensis | reverse complement strand
GCCAAAAACAAGTTTTAGTTGGGGATGAGGCTTTACTTCCTATCGCTCACGTGGATTCTATAACCTTAAACACTAAAAATCGTCAACTTCAATTTAACAATGTAATGTTAGTACCTCAACTAACTCACAATCTTTTATCTATAAAACGACTCTGTCACAACAATTTATGCACTGCTGAATTTGACTCTAACTTCTTCTGTGTTAAGGACAAGGCTATGGAGACCCTTGTGCTTCGAGTTCGCAGTAACGGCCCACTTTACATCTTCTCGCCTCACTTACTCGGACTCATGGCACAAACACTATCAGGAGACCTTTGGCATCACTGATTAGGACATCTAGGATGACCTATTTTAGACGTTCTTTGTTCCCACAACCTCATACCTAGCTCACGTTTTACTGCTTTTTGTTAAGATTGTAGTTTGCATAAGTCTCATTGATTACTTTTTCTGCGTGTTTTGCATTTCTCCTTTGCATTTAATTCATTCAGATGTATGGCAATCTCTTGTCTCATCAAATTCATGTTATAAATACTATGTTAATTTTATTAATGACTTTATCGGTTCACATGGCTCTATCCTATGAAACATAAATCCGAGGTCTTTGAAATTTTTGAAATTTTAAAACCTTTGTTGAAAACCAGTTTTCCACCAAAATAAAAATATTAAAAAGTGATGGTGGTCGTGAATTCGACCATCGCCGCATTCATTCCTTGTGTCATCAACTCGGCATCCGTTTTCGACTTTCATGTCCTGATACTTCACAACAAAATGGATAGGCGGAACGAAAGCACCAACACATTATTGAAATGGCACGAACGCTACTTATTCAATCTCGCCTTCCTTACACTTTTTGGGATGATGCTGCTTGTACTGCATGTTTCATTATAAATCGTCTCCCCACCCCCGTTCTCAAAAACTCATCTTCCTTTGAAAAAAATTTTCAACGGATTCCGGGCTACTCTAATTTTTGCGGTTTTGGGTGTGCATGCTACCTCAACATCACATCCCATGCCCCTCATAAATTGGCTACATGCTCCATACCATGCATTTTCATAAGCTATATCGCACGTTATAAGGGTTATTGTTGTCTTGACCCCCAAACTGGTAAAATTTAAATAAACCAACATGTTAGGTTCAATGAAACTAGTTTCCCATATCCCAACCTAGTCAACCCATCTCGGGTTCCAGACCCAGGTAGTACAGCCTTTCCCTCTCATAGTCACCACAGGCTCATGTACCACACTCTTGAATGCTCAACCTATGCCTCCCTAGTTCCTAAGGACTATGACCCCTCCTAGATCCTCTCCCCTTGGTGGATCCTACCCCCCACCCGAGGATCATGGTTCACTACCCCAACACCGAACCACTAGCCCTTGTCCTGACCCTGTCGGCGTGGATCTGGGTCTCCCGAATCACCTGAGGCCTCCCCCACCGAACCTCTAGTCCCGCTGCTGCCTACATAGAACCCAAACCCGAACCCGAGGCCTCCCCCACTACACTCGAACCCCTCCCTACCGAGGCTCCCCACCGTGTTGCAGCATGACCCGAACCCAAGCCCACAGAACCGAACC
Organism: Simmondsia chinensis; assembly: GCA_018398585.1. Lineage (NCBI taxonomy): Eukaryota > Viridiplantae > Streptophyta > Magnoliopsida > Caryophyllales > Simmondsiaceae > Simmondsia > Simmondsia chinensis. Next base: position 3,591,437 of record JAGTTD010000021.1, on the reverse strand, counting down.
TGGACCCACCCGAACCACGTGAAACTCACAACATCCACTCTATGCGAACTAGACTCAAGGATGGTATTCGATAAACAAAATATCCCTTATCCCTTTCCTCGATAACGGTAATTCAAGAACACATGTGTTATTCTCAAGCAATTAAAAATCCCAAATGGCAAGAGGAAATGGCAGATGAATTCAACGCTTTGATTCTAAACAACACTTGGGAAGTTGTCCCCTCCAACCCAAAACATAACATTATAGGAAGCACTTGAAAATATCGTGTTAAGTATGAAGCGGATGGTTCAGTTGATAGCTTTAAAGCTTGCCTTGTCGCACAAGACTTTCACCAACGCGAAGGCATTGACTTCAAGGAGACGTTTAGCCCGGTTGTCAAGCCATCTACCATACGCTTTATTCTCACTCTCGTTGTCACAAACAAGTGGCAAGTTAAACAACTTGATGTTAAAAATGCTTTTCTACATGGCCATCTTAGGGAAGAAGTGTACATGAAGCAACCTAAGGGTTTCATTCACCCAAGTTCCCCAACCATGTCTGCCGTCTTCGAAAGGCACTCTATGAACTTCTACAGCCTAGGTTTCACCTGTTGTCGAGCTGATCCTTCCCTCTTTCTCTTTTGCAAAGCCAAAGACACTATATGCCTATTACTCTATGTTGATGACATAATCCTCATTGGATCAAACCCCCACTCCCAGACACCGTCATTCACTCCCTCTCCACTCAATTTACAATGAAAAAGCTTAGTCCCCTATATTACTTCTTAGGGATCGAAGCTGAAGATACAAAGTCCAGTCTGTTCCTTTCACAACATCAATACACCACAGACCTTCTCCACAAACACAAAATGCAAGATGCTAAACCCATCAAAACCCCTCTCCCGACCCGTGCCCATCTGTATTTAACTGAGGGTGACGCATTACCAGACCTTACTGAGTATCACAGTGCGGTTGGGGCACTTCAATATCTCATTATGACTCATCCCAATATATGTTATGCTATTAACCTTGTTTCCCAATTTATGCATACTCCTAGGACTAGTAATTGGCAGGTTGTGAAGCAAATCCTCACATACCTCAAAAGCACCTCGAACCATGGGCTAACGATCGCTACTTGCACAGCTGTTGTCGTCTATGTTGATGCTGATTGGGAAGGCTGCCTTGATACCCGTCGTTCCACCACAGGCTATGCTCTATTCCTTGGATCTACTCTCATCTCCTGGCGAGCCAAGAAAAAAGCACCTGTCTCCAAATCTTCTACCGAATCTGAATATCGTGCCGTTACTCAAGCCGTAGCTCAGGCTGACTGGGTTCGCTACCTCATGTGTGATATCGGCCTCAAACACTCTTGCCCAATTACCATCTACTGTGATAATGTGTCTGCCTCCTACATTGCTGCCAATCCTATCTCCAACGACCGTACCAAACATGTAGATATTGACTTCCACTACGTCCGTGAAAAGGTTCTCAAAGGTGACCTTCAAGTTCGCTATACTCCTACTACTCAACAGGTAGCCGACATCTTCACCAAAGGCCTCAGGGTCATCCTATTCTAATATCACAAAAATAATCTTCATGTCGCTGCTCCACCTTCAGATTGAGGGAGCCTATTAGAGGATAGTCATCTAGTGTTTCCTCTTTACATTTATGCCCTTAGTTCACATGTAATCTACGAGGGTTACTCTTATATTTATGCTTTGTACCCTAGCCCTATAAATAGAGCATGTAATTCTCTTATTTATTTATCCAATACAATTGAGTCTTTGCCTCAATCTCATAGTTTTCTTTCCCTTCCATATGAAAGGTTTTCTTTGTTTTATAATTTTAATTACTCAATTAATAAAAGAAGCGACCATGCTCGATACTCTGGCATTTTCCCAAACTTTTTTTCTCTTCCATTGTTACTCTTGTGGAAAGCTTGTTTAATTGAGCTAGGTTTTCATCCATAGAAACCCAATAAAAGGAAAATAGGGTTTAATTCTCGTTCTCAACCAAAAAAAAGAAAGAAAGAAATAAAGTTAATTCAAAGGAAATTCAAAGCCAAAACAAAGTAACTAGTAGTCAATTTGTAGTCACTCATCTAACCCTACTCTTAGTTCAAATTAAATTCTAAAAACAACCATATTCTAACATGAACTAAACATAATATAATCCTAACATAATTACATGATTTAATAAAAATAAAGCCTTGTAAATAAAATATTAGTTAAATAAAAGACTTAGACCTACCAAGACTATAAAATTCTAAATTTGATTTGAGTTAATAACAAAGTTTAGATTTTTTTTTTTTTATATGAGATAAAAAATGGTGAGTTATATTTTATTTAAGCACTAAATTTGATATTTTGAGATTATTTGGATTTAGTAATATAATTTAGGGGTTATATTTTAAATCCAAGATGCATGAGGTGAGTTATTTCTAATATCAAAATTTTAAAATTAATAGAATAATTTAGCACTTAAGGTAATTCATTATAATTCACTTACTATATCTTAATTAAAAATAATAACCTCTAAAAGTTTGATATTAGATACAGCTCAATTTTAAAAGTAACACATTAAATTATTAAACCTAAATAGTTTATAAGCATCAAATTTAATGCTTAAATTAAACATAACTCACAATTTATTATCTCATATAAAAATGGGAAAAATATAAAAATATCTCCTGAATTTTCTAAATACAAAAGGCCCCCTATACTTTTAATTTCATAAAATTGCCCTCTAAACTTTATAATTAAACATAACATACCATGTTCACTTTTAATTTTATAAAATAGCCTTCCGAACTTTATTATTACACATAGTACACCCATTGAACTTTACAATCAAACATAATATACCCTTACACTTTTAATTTTAAAAAATAACCCTTGAATTTTGTTATTACACACAAATTTCTCCTCCAACTTTGTCACTCAAAACAACTCACCCCTTAGACGTTAATAACTTCATAAATTCAATGTATATATTTGATTTGAGTTTAATAACAAAATTCATAAATTGTTAATTTTATTATATAAGATGAGACAAAGAGGACTGTGTTTAATTTAAATACTAAATTTGATGTGTATAGATTATTTGAGTTTGACAACATAATTTAACGGGTTATTTCTTTAACTTAAATGTTGAGTTATATGCAATATCAAACTTTCAAAGGTTGATATTTTTTAAGTTAGATAACAATGAACGAATTATAATTAATTAATTTAAGAGCTAAATTATGTTATTAATTTTAAAAGCTTGATATTAAAAACAACTCACACAATGAATTTTAAATTTAAAATTTTAAAAGCTAAACCCCAAAATTATATTAGTAAACCTAAAATCATTAACAGTTAAATTCAACATAACCCATTTTTCTTATCCAATACAAAAACACAACCCCTAAAATATGTTATTAAATCAAGTTCAAAGGGTGAATTGTATTTAATAACAAAGTTCGGGCTGGGGGAGGGGGTGAGTTGTGTGTAATAACAAGGGTTTTAAATGAGCCGAGTTGAGCCCGAACTTTTTAGGCTTGAGGCTTGGATTGTCAACACTAAGCTTGGCTTTGGCTCGACTCGAAGCTCGCCAAGCCTGAGAATCGTGGGCTCGAGCTCAAGATTGTCTAATATAAAATCACCTTTCTTCGGTCATTTTAGTTTGATAATATAACAAAGCCCGGAAATTAAATTGCAAAACTACAATTTCTATAACAAATTGATAAATACAATTTCTATAACAAAAAATATAAATATAATTTGTATCTCATTTATATATTATATAATAGCACTTGTTGGTATACATAATTTTTACGTTAAAATGTTTATGTGCAAGAAAAAACTGTACTCCATAGAATGAAAAAAAGAGTATATATATTTTTTCCTTTCTTATCATTTAAAAACAAAAAAAAATAAAAATAAAAAATAAAAAATAAAGCATGCAAAGCTATTTAATATTAATAAATTTGTAATTATAATAATGCTTAGGACTTGATGCACACCCCATGCGCGCTCAACAACAACATGCATTAATACTATTTAATTACCAGGCTTAAATTTTAAAAGACATAGGTTTAAAATTAAATTGATAAAATAATAAATATAATTAAATTTAAATAAATATTAAATTTTACTATTATTTATATAGAGACTCGTTTAGGCTTGCAAGCTCATAAGCTCGAGCTCAGCTCGGCTTGAGCTCGTGGCGAGCCGAGCTAGACGAGCTTTATGCTAAGCCTGCTTGGCTCATTTACACTCCTACTAATAACAAAGTTCAAGAGTTATTTTTTGAAATTAAAATTGCAGGGAGTCTATTGTGTTTAATTATAAAGTTCATGGGATTATTTTATGAAATTGAAGTGAAGAAGATATGTTGTATTTAATTTATGAAGTTCAATGGGATATTTTATAAAATTGAATGTGCAGAGGGTATGTTGTATTTAATTGTAAATTTCATAGGAATATTTTACTAAAGTGATACAAGTAAAACAGACAAATAATTACTATTAGTATGATTAGATATAGTTGGTATTCATGTTGTTTGTTACAACTAATTAGTTACAGTTAATAGTAAAATTGTTGATATTAGTAAAATTGTTATAAATAATAGTGTAACGATCATTTTAGTAATAATAAGAATCATAATCACTCTATCAATCTTCTTCTAAACACTCTCTCTGCTCGTTAATCTCTTGGGCAAGGATCACATGAGGTAGCAGCGACCCAGAGAAAGAGAGAAAAATTTTTTTATTTTAAAATTTATAATATTTAAAAAAAAATTTTTTAAATAATTTTTAAATATTTAAAAATTATTAAATTTTTATTGGGAACATTGAAATAAATCTTCTATTATATAATAGAGAAGTTGGAGTTCCTAAATTTCTCTCCACCCCTAACTCCAACCCCATTTTATTAAATTTTTTCTTTTTTTTATTTCTATTTTTTCCACTCCCTTTAAAAACCCTCCTCTCCTCACCCCGAACCTCATTTTATTAGATTAAATAATGACAATTAATTTAAAAATAGTTTAACTATATCTCAATTTATTAAGGGGACGGCAATGGAGCGGGTCGGGTACGGCGTGCCTCTTCCATACCTATACCCTCCCCATTACCCTAATGTGCGTACAAAACGATTATCTATATCCGCTAATATTAGTTATTTAATTTGAATTATTCAATTTAAAGATGTATTCTTTAACTTCAAGGTTAACTATATACAAAATGAACTATTGGTGGGTATGGGGCGCGGCGGGGCGGGTATGGAGCATGGCCGGGCGGGTCCCCACTTATACCCGAAACAATAATTGATAAATACGATTATCTATACCCGCTCCTATTAGTTATTTAATACTATAATCCTACACCCCCAACTAATTTCTTAATTTTTTTTTTCCAATCCTATATTCTTACATATTTACCTTTTTATTTTCCTTTTTCTTAAAAAAAAAAAATTTGGTCACCCAACTAATTTCAATATTAAACAATAACAATTGTTATTTATTTGTAGAGTAAATAACAACAATTAATCTAAAAATACTCCAACTATATCTCAACTTATCAAAGGGATGACGATGAGGCATACGGCATGCGTCCTCCATACTCATACCTGCCCCATTACCCTAATGTGGGTACAAAATAATTATCTATACCCGCTCAAATTAGTTATTTAATACTCTTTTTAAAAATAAATTATTTTCTTATAACATTGGTAAATAATTTGAATTATTGAATTTAAAGTGGTATTTTTTAACTTCAAGGTTAACTATGTACAAAATGAACCATTGGTGGGTATGGGGCGGGGCGGATATAGAGCAAGGCAGGGCGGGCATGGCCACAAAATTAACCGGGTATGGTGGGTATGAGGCCGGGCGGGCCGGGTAAGGAGCGTGGCAGGGCGGGTGCCCACTTATACCCATACCCGCCCCGTTTTACTTTGGTTCATAAGATCTGTGCACTAGACAACAAAACTAACCGCACCCGCCACCCAAATCCTATACCCGTACCCAGCCCATTACCCGCCACAGGTATGAATTGCATATCCTTACCCACCCTGGCGATTACAGGCCCGTACCCCTACCCGCATCATTACTTACGGGTATCCATTACTCACCCCGTACCTCCTTAATGTGGATATAGAAGGATTATCTATACCCGCTCATATTAGTTATTTAATACTATTTTTAAAAATAAACTATTTCTTTTATAACATTGATAAATAAATTCCCTGTTAGATACTTAATATAGGAAATATATTTTGTCATATTTTTTATTGAAAAAATCCATACGTTTAAGTAAATACATAATTTCGAGTGTGATCAAACAACCAAAAATCAGACAATAACAAAGCGGCGAGTGAGAGATTGATCGACGTCTATATTTAATCCAGAAAGAAAAAAATTCATACAAGAAAAAAGGAAAAATAAATTTTCTGTTAAAGACTTAATATAGGAAATAGGTTTTGTCATATTTTTTATTGAAAAAATCCATATGTTTAGCGTCATACCACGGCACACTAAATTACCAATTCAGTATCTTTCAAAATCAAATTTTTAGAGCTCGATTATTTTTTTGCTAGAAAAGTTATAGTTGGGTTATTTTGATAAAATCTCTAGCGCACTATGCCAAACGTATATTCGTGCATCAATAAAACTAAGATATAACAAAACCTAATTTGTTAAAGTTCTAAAAATAAAAACAAAAATAAAAAACAAATTTTCAATTTTAGACTTTTTTCGTATTTAATATAGAAAAAATAAAAAGGCTTCTATAAAACAAAAACAGCCCCCATGAACCAAAAATAAAAAATAAAAAATTCGACCAATAAATTTTTAATTTAAGACTTCTCTTATATAATTCGAGAATAGGGTGCCAGTTATACTTTCAAGAATTTAGATTTTAGACTTTTTGTATTTAGTCTATAAAAGAAAAAGAATTAAACCTCCAAGAACCAAAAATAAAACAAAAATAAAATTTTAGTTTAAGACTTTTTGTGTTTAATCCACAAAAGATAAAAATCCATATAAAAAAAATAACAAATAAATTTTCTGTTAAAGACTTAATATAGGAAATATATTTTGCCATATTTTTTATTAAAAAAATTCATACGTTTGGGGTCGTACCATGCGGCACATTGAACCACTAATTCAGTATCTTTTAAAATCAAATTTTTTAGCACTCGATTATTTTTTCCTAGAAAAGTTATAGTTGTGTTATTTTGATAAAAACCCTATCGCACTATGCCAAACGTATATTCGTGCATCAAGAAAACTAAGATACAAAAAACTTAATTCGTTAAAGTTCTAAAAATTAAAAAATAAAACAAATTTTTAATTTCAGATTTTTTATATTTAATATAGAAAAAATAAAAAGGCTCCTATAAAACAAAAATGGCCCCCAAGAACCAAAAATAAAAAAGAAAAAATTCGACAGATAAATTTTTAATTTAAGACTTCTCTTATATAATCCGAGAACAGGGTGCCAGTTAAACCTCCAAAAATTTTGATTTCAGAATTTTCGTATTTAGTCCATAAAAGAAAAAGAATTAAACCTCTAAGAATCAAAAATAAAACAAAAATAAATTTTTAGTTTAAGACTTTCTGTATTTAATCCGCAAAAATAAAATCTATACAAGAAAAAGGAAAAATAAATTTCCTGTTATAGACTTAATATAGAAAATATATTTTGTCATATTTTTTATTGAAAACTTACTCTTACTAGTAAATATCACCTGTGTATCGCACGGGAACAAACCTAGTTGTATATAGTATCGTTGTTATTCAATTCAATATCTATTTATTATTTAGATACCCATTAAATTTTATTATAATAATTTTTTAAAATATTTAAATAATTTAATAATTTTAAAAAATTTTAAATGTTATCAAAAATTATTTTTTAAATATTTTAAGTTTTAAAACAAAAAATTTAAATATTAAAATAAAAACTCTTTCGCACTGTTACTGCCACCTATTGCTGCTGAACATGCTGTGGCCCTTCCCCTAATCTCTTTTCCCCTGCTTTCTTCTACTTTTCTTCTCGTATTTTTCTCTAATTTTTTTTTTCGTATATTCTTTTATCTAAATTTTGATACAATTTAAATAAATTGTATCAGTGTTGTATTTAATTGTACAATTTAAGGAAATGTTTTATAAAATTGAAAGTACCGATGGTATGTTGGTTTTAATTATAAAGTTTAGGGGACGTTCCTATATTTTCCTCTTGAAAAAACAACCATCCCCAAACTTTGTCATTAAATTCAAGTATACATATTGAATTTATGAACTTATTAATGTTTAAATGGTGAGTTGTGTTGAATAACAAAATTGCAGGGATAATTTGTGTGCAATAATAATGTTTAGGGGAGTGTAAGAGGTATATTGCATTTAATTTCAAAGTTCAGATGATATATTGTATATAATAATAAAGTTTAAGGAATTATTTTATGAAATTAAAAGTGTATAAGTGTGTTATGTTTATGGGGTTTTTCTATATTTATGTTTCAGATTGATTTTAATTAAGAGCTAATAGATATCTTTTACGAAACTAGAAATTCATATGACCTTGACCTTGACCTTGACTTTGACCTTGACCATGACCAATGAAGGTGTCTTTTATGAAATGAAAAAGGTTCGAGGAGGTCTTTATGATATGTACCCTTTCTTTTAAGAAGTTGTTATTGTTAGGGTAAAAATTGTCATTGTTAGAGTAATTATGTGACTTATAAATAATAAAAGTCATAAAATTATCTATAATCTTACTCAGATAATAATAATTTTATCATAATAATAACATTAACGTTGTTTAAATTGACATGTCATAAAAAGGCGTCTTGTCTTTGCTGTTTGTTCTTTTCTTTCCTCTTTTTTAAAGTTGGAATCTTTATGTTGGTACCAAATCGCCCTTCAATCAACGTTGTTTTATCTCAACTCTCATGGTTGCTCATGCTTAGCTTTCAACAATCTCGCATATGGTTGAAAAAGTGATACAAAAATGATGTACCAAAGTTTTTTTTTCCCCCCTGATAATTAGCGATAAAATCGTAATACAAAACAAATATCCCGTACAAACGAGACCTGAATCAACCATATTAAAGCGGGGATCAAACATAGACAGAAGCAATATAACAAATAAAAAAAGGGAGTACAAGACAGCTGTAGGTAAAAACTAACAGATGCTATTGTCATGACTAATTCAAGTAAGAATTAGTTAATAATCTTGATTAGTTAGATAACTACTCAATTAAGTGATTAGGTGGTTATTTCATTAATCAATGTATAAAAGCATTAGCTTGTATCTGGAAAGGGGTACCACAAGAAATAATATCAATTCTTTCTCTCTCTTACTTTACTCTTTCTTTCTTTTTCTCGTCTCCTCCTCATCCTCTCTCGATCTCCTTCTCTTTCTCAGCTTCCATGGCTGATTCCAACCGTTTACCTCTTCGTTCCCCCCAATAATCAGGTCTAATCCTGACATTTGGTATCAGAGCTCTTTCCTAAGCACAAATTTTTTTTTTCCAAAACCCTAATTCTTCCAGAAACTGGCCCGAGGCAAGAGACCGTCTCCCATGGCGGATCTTGAAGGTCACATGCAGACCCTCACTCAACAGATGGTTGAATCCCAACAATCAGCCGCCGAGGACCGTCGATTGGACCAAGAACGCCATGGCCAGTTGCTTGAAGCCATCCAGCAAAATAACACTCGATTGTTGGCCCTGCTACAGCAATTGGTGAACAATTCGATGCCCTCTGTCCAACAAACATGCAGTAATGAGATTGAAGCACGATTGCGCGAGTCTAGAGTGAACACAGGTAACCCTAATGCGGGCCAACCCCCGATCTTGGGTCATCATCTAGGTTCGAGCGAACATAGCCCAGCCGAACAACCTCCTACTACTAGCAGTCAAATTCCAAGGGCAAAGATCGATTTTCCCTTCTTTGATGGAGGAAACCCTAGACATTGGGTACGGCGCTGTGAGCGCTACTTCTCCATCTATCAGATTCCAGAACACGTGAAGTTAAAGGTTGCTGGAGTTTACATCGATGACAAGACTAATTTGTGGCTTCAAGGGTTATTGCAGGACAAGGGCCATCTGAGCTGGGATGCGTTTGCCGAAGAACTTTACAAACGATATGAAGATGATGCTACCAATGATGTTGTGAGCCAGTTTAACAACCTTAAACAGACAGGTTCTCTCCAGGAGTATCAAGAAAAAATTGAAGAACTTCGGTCCCATTTACTTTCCATTGAATGTCTTTTTAGCGAATCTTACTTCCTTTCTTCTTATATTTCGGGTCTGGATAGTGACATCCAACCCTTGGTTAAAGCCCTTCAACCAAAAACACTGTCAGAAGCATACAATAAAGAAAAATTACTCACCAAGTCCTCTGAGGCTTCCCTACAAAAGGCCAAGAATCTTTTAAAAATTCCACAAACACAACTTCCTTCTACCAACAGCCATTTTTCCTCTGTTAAACCCACTTCTTCTTGGACCAAACGCACACCAGGTCTTTGCTACAAGTGCAATAAGAAATACACTCGAGGACATCGTTGTGACAATCGGTCCTTACACAGTCTCGAGACTTCTGATCTAGATCCGGGGTTAGAACCGGACGAGGACTAAGACATTGGGTAGCTCAAATACCAATTTCCTGAATTTGTTAGCCAGCACTGCACCTTCTGAATATTGAAGTCATTCATATTGATTCATATATGTTGTTTGTCCTGATTCTATATAGCAACTCCTGTATATGGTCTGCATATGTTGTTTGTCCCTTGCTGTTGTTGAGAACTGCCGGTTGTATTATGCTTATCCTTGAGGACAAGGAATTTTTGTAAGAGGAGGGTAATGTCATGACTAATTCAAGTAAGAATTAGTTAATAATCTTGATTAGTTAGATACCCACTCAATTAAGTAGTTAGGCAGTTATTTCATTAATCAATGTATAAAAGCATTAGCTTGTATCTGGAGAGTCGGTTCCCAAAATAATGCTAAACAATAAAAAAATTAAAAAAATAATGCTAAAAAAAATATTTCCAAATCTACTGTTGAACCGCGTTTATAAAACGCGACTTTAATAAACCACGTCAAAAAAACGCGTTTAAACTTCTCATAAAACGCGTCCTAAAAATGCGGTTATATGAATAAAACCGCATCTTAGGAACGCGGTTATAACTTAATAACCGCATCATTAAGACGCGGTTTATATGTTATAGAACCACGTCTTAATGAAGCGGTTTAATAGTATAACCGCGTCTTAATGAAGCGGTTTAATAGTATAACCGCGTCATTAAGACGGGGTTTATATCTTATAGAACCGCATCTTAATGACGTGGTTTACTTGAGAATCCTACTCATTCACGCGTGCTCTCTCCCCTGCTCTCACTGTCTCTCTGCCGCTTTCTCGTTAATCCACCACCGGTCACGTCGTCCGCCGGCTTTCTTTTTCTTATACACCGGAGATCTTTCAAGTACCATTATTGGAGTTATTTGACCTCCCCTTATGATGTTGGAGCTTCATCAAGAGAGACATGGGTTCAATATAAAATTATCACAAATTACGGCATAATGGAAACTATAAGCGAACAAAAAAGTGAAGAATTGCGGCATAATGGTAAGTATAAGTGGAAAAAAGGGGGATTTTGGATCCCTGACCATAAACCGCGTTTTGTGGACGCGGTTCACAACTAAACCGCATTTACTGGACGCGGTTCACATATAAACCGCATTTACTAGACGCGGTTTATTATAAAATGAACCGCATTTAGTTAACGCGGTTTATTTTAAATTAAACCGCGTTTATGTGATCCAGTTTTCTTGAAATTTAAACGCATCTTGTTGACGCGGTTCAACAGTAGATATGGAAATATTTTTTTTCCAGCATTATTTTTTTTATTTTTTTATTTTTTAGCATTATTTTCGGAACCGACTCATATCTGGAAAGGGGTATCATAAGAAATAATATCAATTCTTTTTCTCTCTTACTTTACTCTTTCTTTCTCTCTCTCCTCTCCTCCTCCTCCTCTCTCGATCTCCTTCTCTTTCTCAGCTTCCATGGCTGATTCCAGCCTTTTACCTCTTCGTTCCACCCAATAATCAGGTCTAATCCTGACAGCTATATGATTATAACCACAACTGGGATAATGGGTCTTGAACAGGGGAAAGAGCCAATATGCCAAAGCTGGGGGATCGGGATGATAAAGAATTAGGTCAATCAACACCGCAATTTATCACTTAGGTACCAAAGTAAATCTTGAAGCTGAGGTCTTTGGCTCTTTGCTGCGGACCAGCTTCTTAGGCTGAAGGTCATCGAAAACAGCCTCTCTTTAGGGTAGCCCCCTGGAGGGGGAAGGCTGAGTACATATACCCCCTCCCCCAGACCTTACTTTTGCGGGAGCCTTTGGAGGCACTGGGTTTGTTGTTGTTGATGTTTGTTGTTGTACCAAAGTAAATAACTTTTTGTGAAATTATCACTTAAATACCATAATATTTAAGTATTTATTACTTAATTACCATAACATTTTAATATATACAATGGACTACCTTTAGATTTGAATATTTTATCATTTGGCTACTCTATGTCAAAATTCGATGAATTTTTTTAAAGAATATGACCAGTTTTATATAAAAAAAGCAGATATACTACATGATTTTGATAACATATATGTCATGTCAATGTTTTCATCAAAAAAAGATCAAATTGTGATAAAACATTCACTGAATGCTGACGTAAACAACCTAAATATTGCTAAGATCATGTGTCATTTGCATTTTTTTGAGCAAAAATAATCAAATTCTAATGAATATACTAACATATAATCGTGTTTAATTTTAACATATTCCAACAAAAAATTATCAAATTTTTGGCAAAAGTATATTTAATTGATAAAATTTTAAAACTTCAGGTATCTTAGTGAAAAAATGTTTAAAACTCAAAATATCTTATTATATATATTCAAATATCAAATACATAAATGATAAATATTCAAACATTTTCCTAACTTTTTTTTTTTCCTTATATGATTGAAATTTGTTGATGTTAGATTTTGGGGACCGATAATCCATCCCTAGGGCGTTTCTACGGTGAAGAAAATAAAAAATCTATATGTGGAGAGAGGATGGGTTAACTGCTGAACAGGTAATTAGTAAAAAATAAATAAATAAATAAAACACACTTTACTCTCTTTTTATTTTTTTTATTTAGTTATATGAAATATATATATATTTATGTATAAAAAATAAATTAATTATTTATTACTATAAAATTATAATTAATTTAAACATGATAGTAATGATATAATAAATTAAAACTACATTGGTTCGAAAAAGAATTTAAGTGGTTAAAATTAAAAAAATTATTAATTAATTTTATGTAAAAATTTGTTGTTTCAAAAAAGAAATCAAGTGGTTAAAATTAACAAATGTTAATTAATTTTGTGTACCTAATACTATTTAAAAAATAAATATAATTATATAAAAATTTTGAGTACATGAGTAGTGATATTGAGTGACATTATAAACTAAAAATACGTTGGTTCGAAAAAGAAATTAAGTGGTTACAATTAAAAAATGGTAATTAATTTTATTTAAAAAAAATACTAAACATAATTATATAAAAATTTTGAGTACATGAATAGTAATGTTGAGTGACCAGTGAATTTGAGTACCTTTGAGTAAAAGAGTTGGTAAATTTGAGCATCTTCCTTTTTATTGAGTACGTAACTGTGTGTCGACACACAATGTTATGTGTTGACACAGAGTTATGTACTCAAAATCACCAGGAAGGTGCTCAAATTTACCAACAACGTATTCCAAATCAACATCCAGTCATTATAAAATGAGTGGTGACACCCTATATTCATGTGTCAGCACATTTTTTTTCTAGTTGGCTTTATGTGTCAACATAGGAAATATATGTGTCGACACATAGGAGTGTATTCAATTTCACAATCTGCATGCACAGAATTCATAGCCATGAATATATCACCACAGCGTACTCAGATTTAGTAATTCGTCAACAAAAGTCATGTGTCGACACAGGGTGAATGCGTGTTGACACATATTTTACAATGGGCACTGTGTCAACACAGGAAAAGTATGTGTCGACACATAGTAGTGTACTCAATTTCACAATCTATGTATACACAATTCATAACCATGTATACATCACCATAGTGTACTTAGATTCAGTAATTGGTCAACAAAAATCATGTGTCAACATAGGGTTAACGTGTGTCGACACATTTTCTACAATTGACATTGTGTGTCAACACAGGAAAAATATGTGTCGACTCATAGCAGTGTACTCAATTTTACAATCTGCATACACACAATTCATAGCCATGTATACATCAACATAGTGTACTCAGATTCAATAATTCTTCAACAAAAATCATGTATCAACACAGGGTTAACGTGTGTTGACACATTTTTTACAATGGGCATTATGTGTTAACACAGGAAAAATATGTGCCGACATAGGAAAAATATGTGTCAACACATAGCAGTATATTCAATTTCGCAATCTGCGTATGCACAATTCATAGCAATGTACACATCACTATAGTGTACTCAGATTCAGTAATTCGTCAACAAAAATCACGTGTCGACACAAGGTTAACGTGTGTTGACACATTTTTGTATGGGCATTGTGTGTCAACATAGGAAATATTTGTGTTGACACGTAGTCATGTACTTAATATTACAATGCGTACACACAATTCATACCCATTTACACATCATCACAATGTACTTAGATTCGGGAATTCGTCAACACAATTCCCATGTTGACACGGGAAGAAAGTGTGTCGACACATATTTTACAGTGGGCATTGGGTGTCAACACCGAAAATATCTATGTCGACACATATTCTTGTACTCAGCATAACATTTCGTACGCACAATTCATACCCATGTACACATCACCATAGTGTTCTCAGATTGAGTAATTCGTCAACACACTTCACATGTCAACACATGGTGGACGTGTGTCGACACACTTTATAAGGATTGAATGGGATTTGAAGTACGTTGCTTGTGATTCTGGGCACCTTTTTGGTGATTTTGAGTATGCGACTGTGTGTCGACACATATGCTTTGTGTGTTGACACATATAAGGTTTAAGCTCAAATTCAATACTCTTTTACTCAAAGGTATTCAAATCCACAGGTCACTCAACATCACTACTCATGTACTCAAAATTTTCAATATCACCATATGTTAAAAACTTTAATATAATTATGTTTCGTGGTTTTTTTAAGTAGTATTAACAAATAAAATTAATTATTTGTTAAATTAAACCATTTAATTTCTTTTAAATTATTTTTTGCATCCTTACAATATTTATTATTTAGTTAGTTAATATATATTTATTCAATTAAATTTACAAAAAATAATTTTCAACAAAAAAAGGGGAACCTTTTATTTTTAGTGTTTTTATATAACAACAACAGCAATCCTAGTGCCTCAAGGGCTCCCGCAAAAGCAGGGTCTGGGGGGATAGTTGTACGCAGCCTTCCCACTTTAGAGTATAACCTGAAGAGAGGTTGTTTCCGTTGACCCCCAACCTGAGAGACATGTTGTAATCGCATCATGGCAACCTGTGAGTAATAGAGTAGAAATGCATAAGAGCAGGGCAAAGCATAAAGTAAGTAATATGGAGCATAACGCCCTAGAGAAGGACTTCAAGGCAATACCATGCACCATAAAGCAAAGCAAAATAAGCAAGTAAACAGTTAGTACACAGATAGGGGGATAGGCAAATAAGTGCACCCTAATATGTCCTACACACCTAGGAACACTAGTGTTGCAGAATAAGCAACGGTACTGAGGCTGCGACATCTGCTACCCCTATGATAGTTCTCCATCGAGCTCAGTCTAAGGCCATCTCCTTCTGTAGGTTTAGGTCAGTGAGGTCCTGACGTATCGACGGCAATCATTTCTTCTTTGGCCTGCTTCTTCTTCTCTTGCCTAGCGTAGTACGGGCAGATAACATCTCCTGACTGGAGTGGTGGTTGGACTCCTCCTAACATACCTAAACCACTTCAGACATTGCTCTTTTTTGTATCCTCTATCAAGGTCGCACCCCAATTTTCAGCTTATCATATCCCAGACAACCGACTCTGGGAGCAGTAGTCAACTGACATATGCCCAAATTGTGGATACACAAACAGGCATACAAGTAAGGTCGTGGCACTAGATCGAGCCTACGAGTGCACGAATGCTCCTATCCCTCTGTATCGGATACACCTATCCTAGTCCTCCATAGAACTCTGTCAAAAGCCATCTCTTCATTTAGGTTAAGATAGGTGAAATCTTGTCGAATTGCCTCCATCCAGCTCTTCTTTGGCCATCCTTTCCCTCTCTTCTCGTCTGTTATGTGGAGTTGTTCGCATCTCATGATAGGGGCAGTGGTGTGGTGGGTCTCCTTCTAACATGCCCAAACCACCGCAATTATTGTTCCCTCAACTTATCTACAATTGGGGTGACGCCTAATTTACTTCTTATGACAGTGTTTTTATAAATACTATTAAAAAATAAAATTAATTACTTGTTAAATTAAACCACTTAATTTCTTTTAAATTATTTTTCACATTACTATATTTATTCAAATATTTAATTAGTATATATTTATTCAATTACATTATTCAATTACATTTGCAACAAAAAAAAAAATTCAAAAAAAAAAGAATTGGCCGATTCCCGCAGTACAGAAAAACACTTTTCTGCACCTACAGAAAAGCGCTTTTCTACACTATAGAAGTTCTGCCATCCCTAAACCCTTTAAAATTTGGATATGACAAGACAATAGCGAAAGCAAACCCACAGTGATACAAAACTAACAATATAAAAATAATTAGAAAATGCGAAATTGAATAAGAACAATACGTTGTTCAACTCCCAAATAAACCTACATCCAAGAGATCTTCATCGAAAAATATCGAAATTCGTTGATGTATTCCGCGGCCGCAACTCTCTCTTTCTTTTCATTATTTGTTCGGCGCCGCCGCACTCTCTCTCTCTCTTACGTTATTTTTATGCCGCTCTCCTTGCATTCACCCCTAAATTTGGGGTTATATATTATTATTATTATTATTATTATTATTTAATTAACCCTTATTTAAACAGGCCATAAAAATATGGACTGGACCACAATACATATTATGTACCCCATAAATGTCCCCCTCCAGCCCACCACGAGGAAGAGAGAACTCCATATTAAGCTACTTGGAGTCCATACCGGCCTTCCTAGTGCATAGCACCACTTTGCCACTGGGAACCACCTTGGTCAACATATCAATCATGTTCTTGTCAGTGTGAATCTTTTTCAGCATTATTAGTTTTTCTTCAATAACAGAACGCAACTAATAATATCTCACATCAATATGCTTCGTGTGTGCATGATACATGGAATTCTTACTCAGGTCCATCGCCCTCTAACTGTCACAGAATACCACATACTCCTTTTGTTTCAGACCCAACTCTTGAAGAAACCTTTTCATCCACAACATTTCTTTTCCTGCTTCAACAACAACAATATACTCAGCTTCAGTAGTGGAAAGAGCAACACACTTCTGCAACCTGGACTGCCAAGACACAGCTCCTCCTGCAAAATACCCGAAAGTAGACTTCCTACTATCAAGATATCCTGCCATATCAGAATCAGTATACCCTTTAAGAATCAATTCCGAGCCTCCAAAACTCAAACACTATTTCAAAGTACCCCACAAATATCTAAAGATCCATTTCACTGCTTCCCAATGAGGTTTCCCTGGATTTAAAAGAAACCTGCTCACAACACCCACAATATCTGGCCTGGTGCAAACCATAGCATACATTAAAGACCCAACAGCAGAGGAGTAAGGAATAGAAGACATCTCTTCTTTCTCCTTCTTGGTAACAGGACAAGACTGTTTACTTAATTTAAAATGTGAGGCAAGAGGTGTGCTAACTGGTTTAGCACTCTTTATGTTGAATCTTTCAAGCACCCGTTCAACATACTTTTCTTGTGACAGCCACAACTTTCCAGCCTCTCTATCACGGGTAATCTCCATACCCAAAATCTGCTTCGCTGGACCGAAGTCTTTTATTTCAAAAGACTTTGACAACTCCTCTTTGAGCCTTCGAATCATATTTGCATCCTGACCAACAATTAGCATGTCATCAACATAAAGCAGTAAAATAATAAAATTACCTCTAGCGAATTTCCTTATAAACACACAATGATCTGTAGCTATTTTCTTGTACCCTTGACCCACCATAAATGAGTCAAATTTTTTTGTACCACTGTCTAGGAGCCTGTTTCAAACCATACAAGCTCTTCTTCAATTTGCAAACCAAGTGCTCTTTATCCTGAACCTCATATCCTTCAGGCTGCTTTATGTAGATCTCCTCTTGCAAGTCACCATGGAGAAATACAGTCTTCACATCTAACTGCTCAAGCTCGAGATTCATACTAACCGCCATACCTAGTACCACTCGATTGGAACTCATCTTAACAACTGGAGCGAATATCTCATCAAAATCAATCCCTTTCTTTTGATTGAAGCCTTTCACCACTAAACGAGCTTTATGTTTCACAATTTGATCACCATTCTTTTTCAGCTTGAACACCCATTTATTCTGAAGTGCTTTTCTTCCTTGAGGAAGATCAACCAGTTCATAGGTTCCATTCTTCTTTGAAGAATTTATCTCCTCATCCATAGCTTTGACCCAGTTATCCTTATCTTCATGAGTTTGCACTTCTTTGTAGCTCTCTGGCTCTCCCTCATCAGTAAGACAAATTTAATAAGAACTTGAATACCACGTAGATGGTCTACGCTCTCTATCAGATCTTCTCAACTGAGGCTCAGCAGTCACTAGTTCGGGGGTTGGCTTCCCCTGCTCAACACGATCTGTACTTAGAGCATCATCCACTACAACTGGATCAATATCATTCCCGAGTTCTGTCCCATCATAAACCTGCTCTTCATCTGTGGCACCTGATAAAGATGAAATCGATATAGTATCAGCAATACCACTGGGAGCACATGTAGTCTTCTACAACTTGTCCAAATCAGCCATATTCTCATGTTCATGAAACACGACATCTCTGCTTCTCATGGTCCTTTTCTTAATGGGGTCCCATAATCTGTAACCGAACTCCTCATCATCATATCCTACAAATATGCATGGAGTGGCTTTACTGTCAAGCTTGGATCTCTGTTCCTTTGGCACATGCATGAAGGCTTTGCATCCAAACACCTTCAAATGAGAATAAGAAACATCTTTTCTAGTCCACACTCTCTCTAGAATGTCAAAATTCAAAGGAACTGATGGACCTCTGTTGATGATGTACACAACAGTATTCACAGCTTCACCCCAAAATGCCATAGGCTGCTTCAACATTCTGAGTAAACATCTGGTTTTCTCCACAATGGTTTTATCCATTCTTTCTATGACACCATTGTGCTGGGGAGTACCTGGTTCTGTTCTTTCTTGGCGAATCCCATGCTTCTTACAGTACCTTCTGAAATCTCGGTTGACGTACTCTCTCCCATTGTTAGTTCGGAGACACTTCAGCAACATCCCTTTCTATCTCTCCACCATGGCGTGAAACTGCTGAAAGACTTCAAATACCTGGCTTTTGGATCTCAACAAAAATACCCAAGTTTTTCGTGAAACATCATCAATAAAAGTAACAAAATATCGATTTCCTTCTAGAGACTCCACCTCTATAGGACCACATACATCAGAATGTATTAATTCAAGCTTGTTTTGTTTTCATTTCAACTTTTTACCAAAACTGACTCTATGTTGCTTACCTAACAAACAGTTATCACAAGGATTCAGTGACTTACCTTCAAGTGAAGGGATGAGGGACTTTTTAGCCAATATCTGTAGTCCTTTCTCACTGGCATGAGCTAGTCGTTTGTTCCACAAATTTGGTGAAGTATCATCCTCGACTGTGTTCAATTCTCACCACACACTGTCACACGTGTCTTGTATAATGAACAACAAAGCTGCTCTCTGGCTACTACCAATGACCCCTTGGTAAGATTCCATTTTCCATCACCCATATGATGTGTATAACCTTTTTTGTCTAGAACATTCATAGAAATCAGATTAAGGTGCAATTTAGGAATATGTTGCACATTTTTCAGAGTAACAGTGCAACCAGTACTAGTCTGTACACGGATATTTCCAATCCCAACGGTCTTAGCAATACTACTGTTGCCCATTTTTACAGTACCAAAGTCACCTGCTTTGTACGTAGAAAAATATTCTCTCTTGGGTACACAATGATAAGAAGCACCAGAATCCACAATCCACTCAATATTAGGATCACTTATTTGATTGCACTCACCCTGAGCACAAAGCAATGTTTCCTAGTGGTCACTATCATCATCTGTCACTACAACTACAAACTTTTTATTATCTGTCTTTTTCTGACTCGTTTCACTGTTCTTTCTTCAAAAGAAAACAATTTCTTTCAGGTGTCCTATTTTATGATAATGCCAGCACTCTGGTCTATCTCCCCTAGACTTAGATCTGCCTCTTGACTTACCATGCCCCTTAGGCCCTCTACTCTTACTTTTGCCTCGGTTCTCTGTAACAAGTGCTTGTGCAGAATCAGCACCCATCTCTTTTCTTCTCATCTCCTCATTAAACAAACAAACAATCTTTTACGATACTCAAAGCCAACTTTCCATCAGGAGCTGAGTTACTAACAATTACTACCAAGGTCTCCCAACTGTCAGGTAGAGAACTTAAAAGAAACAAAGCCTGCAACTCATCATCTAGAGTAATTTTCATAACAATCAACTGGTTAATAACATCCTGAAATTCATTCAAGTGTTCGGCCATTGATCCTCCCTCTTTCAATTTTAGGTTGACCAACTTCTTAATCAGAAAAGCTTTATTTCGTGGAGTCTTTCTTTGATACCGACTCTCTAAAATTTTTCATAATGACTCGGCATTAGTCTCTTGTGATATATGGTGAAAAACACTGAAATCTACCTACTGTCTAATTGTCCCAACAGTTTTTCTATTCAGTTTCTCCCATTTTTTATCTGACATTTTTTTCCGGCCTACCACTATCACCCTCAATTGGGTCATGTAAATCTTTACAATAAAGTAGGTCCTCCATTATTGGCTTCCAAATTGAATAATTTTCTCCGGTTAATTTTATCATACCACTAGTACCGTCCATTATTATTTACCCTAACAATGAACCTTTACTCTGATACCACTTTGTTGGGGTCTAGACACCTAAACCCAATTCCAATCGACCACTCAAGCCAATATTAATGACAGATATAAATCACAGGGCATACCAATATCACCAAATATCAACGACGAAATTAAATATGCGAAAATTAAATCAACACCAGATATAATGTAAAAAACCCTCCATGGTAGAGGGAAAAACCACGGGACGAACCGACAACAAAATCCACTATAGAAAATAGCAATTACAACGTTTATGGTTTCAAGATGTTTGCCCTAACTTGAAACCTACAAGCAAATTGAGCGATATAAGGATTACCTCCCCAGGCCCGAGAACAATTGATTCTCCCGATCAATTAACTCCAATCAATGCCTAGAAAACTCGCTCCAAATTGCTCCAAGATCAATCTCCGATCTTCACCGAAAAATATCGGAATTTGTTGATGTATTCCTCGGCCGCAGCTCTGTCTTGCTTTTCGTTACTTGTTCGGCGCCGCCGCACTCTCTCTCTCTCTCTCTCCCGTTATTTTTGTGCGGCTCACCTTGCATTCACCCCTAAATTTGGGGTTATATATATATATATATATATATATATTATTTAATTAACCCTTATTTAAACAGGCCATAAAAATATGGGCCGGACTACAGTACATATTATGTACCCCACATTTTGTATCGGAGGAAAATGGGATTCTTGGAGTTGGTTTTCATGTTTTCTATTGTTTAGTGTGCTTCCCTTGTAAAAAAAAAGGAAAGTCATGCTCTCATGCGGCACAAGAATCTTCATGGTATAATTATCATGTGGATAGGGATAGAACCGAAATGAACCGGATTGGAACGTAAACCTTTAACATCATAATGCCAAATAGGAATTGGATCGAATAATTGAACGGAGCCAAATGTACCTTTATCATTGTTTCAACATAACAATTTTCCCCATTTTGAATTACAATATAATATTATATAGGAAAGTTATCAATTAGATACCTTGGGATTTGCCTAATTTGGTAGATTCTAAAAGAAAATTGTTGATGTCGGAGACGAGTTCAATAATATATCTGTACCCCTCTCAAAATTTGGTGATTTCTCTTGTCAAAAAATACTAACATGATACATTAGCGAAAATTCACTAGTTTCGGACATAAGGTATACCTAGGTGATAGAATTTCATATATTAGGTTATCTTTTTTTATATATATTAAAATAATAGGGTACTTAGGTAATAAATCCTCAACCTTTAAGGCACCTAAGAGATAATTTTTTAATTTTATATGGCTTTAATAGTTAATTTTATTTTTCTATTATAATTTTTCAACTTTATATGGCTTTAATAGTTAATTTTATTTTTGTTATTACTTTTTATGCATATTTTATTACTACTTATAATTTGTGAAAAATATTTCTTTTAAATCATACTAGAAAACATTAATGCGGAATCAAGTTTTCCTTTGAAACAAACGACAGAAAACCTTAATCAGATTTTTATTTTCCTTGGAAAATCTTTTCCATAGGAAAACCAATTCCTAGAATATATTTTTCTTTCGAAACAAACGGAGCCTTAGAGAGAATTAGAAAACCTAAACCAAACAACAAGGGAGGAAATGAATAGTGAATAGGAGTAAAACTACCAAACTAGATTTGGAATAAGGGCGAAAGACCCAAACCTAGCTTCGAAGTTCCACCATTTTATTCTTTTTTCCTTTCTTCTAGCCAGAACTTCATACATCAATCATTAAAAGAGAAGAAACCGAGGAAGAAAAGGAAGAAGGAAATTGGAGGGGGAAGAGGAGTAAAAGAGAAATATGGAGTCTAACTGTAAAGTCAAAGAACAATTTTATTTATCTTGTGAGTTTTTGATTACAGATGAGGCTAAGAAGTATTTTTATAGAGTTTACAAGGTAAAAATAACATTAAAGAATTAAGAATAAAAGAAATCAACCAAAATTATAGAAACTAGAAACGCACATCTAAAGCCGATTCAATCGAATATTGACAACAATTTTGGGCAGGCCGATCCGATCGACACTAGATATACATCTGACCGATCGGATATTGATAGGATCATGATAGGAGAAGAAGAATACAACCATGGAAGGAGAAGCTTGGGGCATATTTGATAACAGAGAATTTCTAATTTTTCTGAAAAATTGAAAAAGGTGTTTGACAGTTCAGTTTTCTAATTGGAGAAGTTGGAAAATAATTTTCCAGTACTCCCTATTCTTTCACGGATTTGAAAACCATTTTCTGAATTTTTTTTCACAAAATAAGGACCTTATGTTTCAACTTTACTCTACACAACTATTTTATAATATTTTTCTGTATATCCCATATCCTCTTCCTCCTCTTACATCTCTTTTCCTCAAGTATTTTTAGACTATATTTGTAATTTATCTCGACAATAAATTACTTTTTTCTCAGTGTTTGACTAATTATTGGGCATGGATGGAAATGGGCCGGGGCAAGTATGGAGGTGCTACCTCCATACCCTTACCCGCCATCGAAATCTAGCATCCATACTCGCCCCGTTATCCAGCACGTGTATAAAGTGGATACTCCCATCAGCCTCTACAGTTACTACCCATACCCATATCATGCTCTATTACCCCTGTGTATCCAACAAGTACCCACTACCTGCCTCGTACCCACCACAATTTTGTATTCGATAATTATCTATATTCGCACATGTAATTATTTAGAATTATATTTTATAATCTAAGTACATTTGATACATTTTAATAGATAAATTAAGTATATAAATCCTTATTTTACATTTAAATTAATTAAATACAAAATGACAAATAATGCGAGGTGGATATAAAGCGGGTATGAGGGCCGGAGTGGGGTGGCGCAGGTGGGGAGCTAGTACAACATGATACCCATACCTACCTCATACCTGTAGCAGATATTTAACTTGTACCCTACCCGTAC
This sequence comes from Simmondsia chinensis, assembly GCA_018398585.1. Lineage (NCBI taxonomy): Eukaryota > Viridiplantae > Streptophyta > Magnoliopsida > Caryophyllales > Simmondsiaceae > Simmondsia > Simmondsia chinensis. The sequence goes on along the minus strand of JAGTTD010000021.1, from coordinate 3,567,322 downwards.
CCGCTACCCGTTTCACTAGCATCCATACCCGCCCTGAACTGGTCCTGCAGGCAATGAGTTTTTCCCTCCCCATTGCCATCCCTATTGTGGGTTCTACTTAGGCGTATCATTTTCAACTTTCAAATCAGTGAAAATTCTTCGAATCGAGTTCTATTCATGTTATTCGATTTTTGAATTTATGGGTATTTCTTTGTATCATTCCTAGTTTTAGAAAATTAGAAAACATGGATCACTTGAATACATTTTTCAATTTTGTATATTGCAAAACTGGAAAAGGAAAACTGGATATAAAAAGAAAAACTATTTTTTACTATCAAACGGGCCCTTAGTTCCCCAATCGAGATGTGGTTTGGTACTTTGTTCCTATTTACTATTCATTTTCTCCTTTGTTGTTTTGTTACGGTTTTCAGACCTTTTTTCTCGTTTTCCTACTCAAAATCTATGTAAGGCCCTTTAATTTCAGTTTTGATGCCCATGTATGCTTGTAAAACATGAACTACTAATACTAAATTGACTTTTTTTGAAAATTGAGGCTCTTGGATGTAGATTCATTTAGAAGCCGTACCATGTATATCACATTTGTTCATTGATTTTGTTAGGAATATGCCTTAAATTTATGTATTTAGGATTTATGGGTTGCTGAGGGTCACCGATCGATCAGGGGGATGTCTGATCAATCGGGTGCATTAAGTTAAAATCTAGTTTATAGGCCGAGAGAGGGCCAATCGATGGGGACCCCAATCGATTGGGCCATCCCGATCTACCGGGAGTCTGTTTCATGTAACCCTAGCCGTTTAGTATAAATATACGGTTAGGCGGTACATTTTAACTATCCAATCAAAGAGAGCTGCCATCCAATCAGAATCCAATTAAAGTGAGGTCAGCCGTCATCATCAATTTGAGTGCATTACAAGAGTTAAGAGTACGAGAGTTAAGAGAAAGTGCTTCATAATTCTTTCATAGATCTCGCACAGAGAAAGTGTCGTTGTAATCCTTCCATTATTCATACTCAATAAAGATTCTTCATCTTCGCCCGTGATTTTCTCCCCTCTCGATTGAAGAGGGGTTTCCATGTAAATCATTGTATGTTGTTTTGTTTGTTCTTCCATTTACCTATTTTGTTTACTTCGCTTTTGAATGAGTTAGAGTATTTGAATCGAGTCAAGTAATTAGGGTTAACGTTTCCGCATCAAGTATCTATATTACAAATTGGTATTATGAATACTAGATTTGTCAAGGTTAGATTATCCTAACAATTGGTATCAGAGCATATCAAGTTTGTTCCAGATTTTTCTAACAATTGGTATCAGATCCCTGTTTATTTCGATTTGATATTGTGGCGTTCGCAATTAAAATTGAAGTTGAGAAGTTTAGAGGTCAAGGAAGTTTTAGTTTGTGGCAAGCCCGGGTTAAGGGTCTCCTGACGCAGAGTGGCTTGAAGAAAGCCCTCGAAGGAAAAGAAAAGAAACCAGAGAATCTATTTGATGCACAATGGGAGGAGTTAGATGAGAATGCACTCACAGCTATTTAGATGTGTCTTACCGATGACGTTTTGATAAAAGTTCTGGAAGTGAAGCATGCTAAGGAGTTGTGGGAAAAATTGCAGGATATGTTCTGTTTTAAGTCAGTCTCCAACAAACTCGCAGTTAAGCGTCTAATATTCACATTTCGTATGTCAGAAGGTACGTCACTTAAGAATCATGTTAATGAGTTTAATTCAATTATTCAGGAATTGGATGATGCTCCTAAAGATGAAGATCAAGCTATGCTTTTGTTATGTTCATTCTCTACTTCATATAAAGGCTTTGTAGAAAGTATGATTGATGGTGGTAGGTCAACTATCATAGTTGATGAAGTTAAGATAAACCTACTGAGTAAAGAAAGAGTAGATAAGGAGATGTCTGACTCCGTTCAGAATTCAGGTTATGTTTTATTTGTGAGAGAAAAAACTAAGTATAATGAATATGATCACAGTAGAAACAAGTTTAAGTCTAGACATCATGACCTAACCTGTAATTACTGTCATAAGAAGGGCACATAACAGGTCTGACCAGAGATCTGCAGAAGCTAGTGTTGTTGAATATGAGGATGGAGACATTATGTCAGTGTCTGAACCTAAGTTTAGTTTTTGAGAACGTTGAATTTTGGATTCAGATTGCTCCTATCATGTTTGTCCATATAGAGGCTGGTTCACCACATACGTGTCAATTTAGGATGGAACTGTTCAGATGGGTAACGATGCAGTATGCAGAGTTTTGGGGATAGAAGCAATTCGTATTAAGATGTTCGATTGCACTATTGGGACATTGGGCGACGTTCGTCATGTTCCTAATTTGAAGAAAAGTCTCATATCTTTAGGTACTCTTGAGTCTAAAGGGTATAGGTACACAGCTGAAGGTGGAGTTTTGAAGGTCGTTAAGGGTGCTTTGACAGTTATGAAAGGCAGAAGGGTAGGTAAATTGTATGAATTTGTCGGTTCCAAAGTTGTCAGATCAGTTAAGATATCTTCATCGTCATCATTGTTGACAGAACCAGAGATCACAAAGTCAAGGAGCTTGAGATTGGATCATTCAGGTGATACGGGTCTGTTTGACCACAGTAAAAGGGGCTCGTTGTATGGTTAGTCTACAGGACTGATATCTTGTGAATAAGGCATTTATGGGAAGCAGAAGAGTCTTCACTTCAAGCAATTCTTGACGAGTAGAGATGATGTGTTTGATGAGTCTTCATTGCTATCTCTACAGAAGATGTCATCAGTCAGTTGTGATTCATGTTAGGTAAATAAGCCAGAGGAAGTTCAGTTTCAGTTACGTAACACAATTCAACAGCAGGTGGCTGTTTCAGAAGATGTGTCAAGAGCCAATCTAGAGAAAAAGAAGATTGGCATTGGTGATAACTTCTCAGATATGTTCACTTCAGTTCTACATAGCAAAAAGTTCAATCATTGCTCGGACTCGGTTAGATTTTGTATTTTGTCTTGATAACCCCGTATGTGGGGTGTTTTATGGAAAAGGTAGAGGATTGTCTTTATTTTTGAAATTTGAGTCAAGGTGGAGGTTTTTTAGGAATATGCCTCAAATTTATGTAGTTAGGATTTATGGGTTGCCGAGGGGATCGATCGGGTGAATTAAGTTAAAATCTAATTTCTAGGCCGAGACTTGGCCAATCGATCAGGAGTCTATTTCACGTAACCCTAGCCGTTTAGTATAAATATAGGGTTAAGGGGTACATTATAAGTATCCAATCAAAGAGAGCCGCCATCCAATCATATTCCAATTAAAGTGAGGTCAGCCGTCGTCGTCAATTTGAGTGCGTTACGAGAGTTAAGAGAAAGTGCTTCATAATTTTTTTCATAGATCTCATTCAAAGGAAATGTTTTTGTAATCCTTCCATTATTCATACTCAATAAAAATTCTCCATCTCCTCCCGTGGTTTTCTCCCCTCCCGATTGAAGAGGGGTTTCCATGTAAAATCATTGTGTGGTGTTTCGTTTGTTCTTTCGTTTACCTATTTTGTTTACTTCTCTTTTGCGTGAGTTATATTATTTGAATCGATTCAAGTGATTAGGGTTAACGCTTCCGCATCAAGTAACCATATTACAAATTGGTATCGTGAATACCAGATTTGTCAATGTTAGATTATCCTAACAATTGGTATCAGAGCATATCAAGTTTGCTCCAGATTTTTCTAACAAATTTCACATTTCCTGGTTATTTATTTCTAGTAATTTATGTATTATTTGTTTTTTTGTGGCTATTGGTTTGCTTTCGCTATTACCAAATCCGAATTTTTAAGTGCTGGGATCAGATTATGTGACTCCGAAATCTGATAGTTAAATATTCCACTATAAAAAATGCTATACGTCGTGAGAAAAAAAGCCACGAAAATGTCACGAGAAATAGGCGCTTAGGAACTAGTTTGTCGTTAACGTCAAGCTATGCCCTAGCCATGGCATTTTCGTGTGCCCCTTTCTTGTAACGGGTAGCATTACTCTTCCACTATAGTATAATCGGTTTACACATTTTCTTTGCTATGCAAACCCTCGCGCCAAGAGGTTTAAGGTTTAGGCAATGTTTTGATTGTTGAGGACTCCATATGTAAGTCTTGTGAAATCCTACATTGAAGTTGAGAGAAAGAAGGGATCACTTTATAAGCCTATTGGGTTACTCCACCTATTGCCAATTGGTTTTAGGATAGAACCCCACTTGAGCTCATATGTAGATCTCGTAAGTTCCAACTCCGTGTGTCGGGCCTAAAGGTACGGTGAAATTTAACAGAGTTTTAAGTTTCTGGTGGGATATGAATTCGGCAGTTTAGATAGCACCCTATAGGGGCAAGAATGCGTACATTTTACCCTCTCAAACCCTACCTTGACGGAAGCTTTTTAGGCACTGGGTTTGTTACTACGTTGTTGTAGTGTTTTCCTGAAAAATTAGTTAACTACTTTACGTAGCTCAAAGTATGGACCTTTTTTCAACATCCTAAACCAAGTTGCCCAAAATAAAAGATGATAAATCCGACTTGTCTAACAGGTTGCCCAAAACAAGTAAAGGGATCAGGTTGCACTTAACCAGTTAGGTAGGGATGGCCACGGGGCAAGCTGGGCCGGGGCCGGGTCCAGTCCCGGGCCCGGATGCTCCCCCCCATCTTTAAAGATATGTATAATTAAAATATTATAATTTATTAAAAAATATAATTATAACAATACAAATACAAAATAAATCATAAAATAAGTTAAAACGTTCAAATAATCCCCCAAATTTCCATAAAATGGGTGGGGAGGCCTAGGCTGAGGCCCAAGCCTAGCTAACCTGGCTCGTTGGCCACCTCTATAGTCAGTTGTCCTCTAAAGCAACATTTCAAATAAATGTCACAAGTTCCTCCCCGAACGACTTGTTCGGTCCCAACAACAACAACAACAACAACAAACATAGCGCCTCAAATGCTTCCGCATATGCAAGGTCGGGGGGAAGGGGGTGGGATGTATACGATCTTACCCTTTCAGAGTACTATCTAAAGGAAGATTGTGTTTGAGGACTCCTAACTTGAAAAATATAAGAACATAAAAACATAAAAATAACAACACGGAGAGAGCATATAACAACAACAACAACAGTTCCAGTGCCTCACGGCTCCCGCAATAAGCAGGGTCTGGGAAGAAGTTCCTCGTTTTGTCTCCCTAGCTTATACTCTCAAAAGATAAATACTAACTGGGATGTCAGTGAGATTTCTAGGGTCATAACTAGTCAACTTGTCTTTTTTTGTTGTCTTGTAGGTCTATAGGTTGCCAAGAGACAGTCCGAAGCTCGTTTTTTCAAGGATCCACTCGAAATCACCTGACCCATCACAGGTTTAGTCCTAAAGAAACTTTACTTGGTTTAAAGGAAAACATTTTTTACAGGAAAAAAATTTCTTCCCCAAATATTTTCGATGAAAAAAAATCCATTTTATAAATTTATATCAAATTCATGCTTGAACAAATTGAAATTGAGCTAAGACATAAGACACGACATTTATGGCATAAATTATTTTCTCCTCAAAGAAATATTTACCTTTTTTATTGAGGAGAAGTCATTTCTATAGTTATTATTGTAGTTATAAAAAATTTAATAATAATTATGACAGAAAATATTTTTCAGGGCTTGAGAATCAAATAATTTTTTCTTATACAATGAATTAAAGAAGAGCCACTTTTGGCTATGTTTACAGTGCAAATAATACAACATTTCTTGATTCCAGAGGCAAACCTGAACACGACACAACACAAACTGCTCTGCCTTGCACCGGTTAGCACCTGACCTGAATCGAATCAATCAAAGATGAACAAAGAATAAAGAAAGACTGAACAAAAACAATTCAAATAATCAGAATTTTGCACATTGGCTGGGCAAGCCAGTATGATGATCCACCACCACTATCTCTGCTGCTGTGCAGTTGATCACATCCATTCCGAGCTTTGCTCCAGCCGCCTTCAACCCACGTAAAGACACCGCCTGGTTGAAGAGGTTAAGCGATGGCAGTCGCGATGCTGATGGCAGTTTTCTGTTTGGCAAGAAGTTGGTAAAATCGTCATCCAACAATGGCACCTCGAAATCTCTCTTGTTGTGGTTAACGACGTTTTCCTTGGCGCTAATGTGAGCTCCGGGCTCCATATGGTTGGTTGAGAAGCTGGCTTGATTGGGGAAGTTTGGATACAAACTAACATAACCACGAAGGTACATCATGTCAATCAGAAACTTTTTCCAAGAAGCTTGCCACCCATTCGTTCGTGACTTGGGAATCTGAACCGGGTTTTTCTTGGCGTCTTCTGTAAATCGGGTGTTCATGTACACATAGAACTCTCTCCAATGCTTTGGAAAAAAGACCGCTCCCCAGCTACAAGGTAACTGGTGTAGATACGGTGTGTTTGGATGGATACGCTTGAAGAACTCGGTGGCATTCCACTTGGGTCTTTCCTTGACAACTTCGACCAAACGAGGAGTGTACAACGATATCGAAGAAAGTTCTGGAAAGGATACTTGTGGGTCATAGTGGTACGCTAAGAGTGCGTATTTGATCCAAAGGTAGTAGTATGGAGAGACTTCTATGTCATCTTCAAGAAGGAGTCCGTAATCATCGTCAGAAGATGGATACCAACTCTCGCTAACAGCGCGAATTAGTCCTCCTTGGATGATTCGCCTTCTTAGTGTTTTCGGGCCATGAGGCCACTCGAAAGTGCTTACGAGCCTTACAGTCGCCTCGTCGACTTTGCTATCCATGTTGAAGGTGATAGAGATCTCATCGCCTAAATAATAGGCATTAGAAAGAGATTTGAGAAGCCTCGTTAAGGATTGAGCTCGGTTTTGGGTAATGATGTTTATAGAGATCCTCATCTTGTTCCAATCTGCATGTAAAGTCGCACGGTTAGATAACATTTAACGAATTGACATGACATTCTTTTTGGTAAGTAAACGGGTCAGTTCATGTAAAACTGAAAATTGATGGGACCCAAATGTCTTATTGATTATACGAAGTCACGAGTTTGAATCACAATAGCCTTCACTTCAAACCTAGTGGGCAATTTTCGTGATTGGCATGTTGTGAGTATAAAACTATTTTAGGGCCTTCACCCATTATCTTAAAATTTTAGAATGGTTAGCTCCTTAACAATTAGCACATAGATAGCAAATGTTTTAATCTGATTCTTATTAAGATGTATTATCTATGTTCATATAATGAAACTAAATAAAATCTGCTACAAAGCATAGTAGCGTAATGGATTTTGAACTACCCATCACACTAACAGTCGCAAAGTGAAGGGTATTTTTGTAAGGGCGGCCTTCAATGTAAATATGTATAGTGTTCTAGTTAATATACATACTTTTCAATTGTTTTCATACTGAAGAACTTATTGTTTCTTCAACTATTCAAACTTTTGCAGATATAACACTTAAAGTAACTTATAATTCCCGTGAAAAGGCCAACTTGATAGTCAATAGTGAATAAGCCCATATGATTTAGTGTTTTGCATAGAGAGAGGACTTTTGGGTGAACAAATGATTTCAGATGCAACACCAGTAGCCTCATTTTACGTAATTCCGTATCTTATTTATGATGAGTGAATTTCGTAAATTTGGCTACACTACCTAGAAAAGACACCTATTCTTGGCATTATTTACCTATATGTCTTAGAATAAGCATACATTTTGACGCTAAATTTAATTGAAAGTTCACTAATCAAAAACTAATTTAGAGATAGACAGTCTCTAATCAGTCACAAATTAGATTTAGAGATGGATTATAGACCGAAAAAATCTACCTCAAACTTGTAGCAAAAATGCTAGTCGCTAATAATTTGTGACGGATTAGAGAAGGCTATCTTACGGAGCTTTTGAAACGGACTTTTAGGCGACGATCTATCTCTATTACATCACTAATTTGTTTCTAATCAATTTCAAATTAGAAATGGAATTTTAGCGGTGTCTCTAGTTAGCAGTTTTGTAATAATTGGCTGAAGAGTAAGAGATTGCACTTACTTGGTAATGCAGTAGACCTTAAATCAGCCACCCAAAGAACCTTAGGAATTGAGGCCCTTGGCAAAAGAACAAACGCGGTACCATTCTTACTTGTCTCAGACGCCATCGTTAACGCCTTCCTAACGTTAGAATCGATATCAGACACCGTGATCATCACGCTCGGGTTATGAATCCTGATCAGTCCTTTCATACTAGCATAAACACCATGAACAACAGGCACTTCTGAGGTTGATAACCCAGAAAGAGCACCCACACCTAAATCGAATATCTTGAACCTTCTCTCTTTACAAACTGATTCTGGCCATTTCAAGGCTCTCGCAGCGTCCCCACATGGACAAAACCGACCTCCAGAGACGACGATATACGCCTTCTTGCCAACCGTAGACCGAAACTTTTCTAGGAGGGGAGCGAGCACCTTGACTTCATCAATAGAGTGAGCGTAGAATAAGGCATCTATCTTTTGAGGATACATGGCAGCCCATTGTGTTATGTAGCCGCTAGACATAGCTCTCCACCATTGATCATCGCGAACTTGAACGATGTCTTTGAAGATTGCTGTGGTTTCGGATACGTAAGCGAGCCTGTGTTCACTATCACCCCATGTTTCCTTGTCTTTTGGATCAACAGGAAGAACAAATGTGCCGGCATTTTTGTACTTTTGAAGCTGATAGCTGCATAGTAATGTGAAGATATCAGACCATTACATAGACATGGATATGAGAATTTAACATAGATAAGTGTCAAGAGTAGCCATGTAAATTATCCGAACTCCTCGTCAGTACCTTGGATAAAACTTGACTTGAACTCAAATTAACCGAGTTCGAGTCCGAGTTTGAGTATCAAAACATACTTGATTAATAAAGGAGTATGAGTCAAGTAGCTCAATACTCAACTCGATACTCAATTATTTACTCGGTTCTATACTCGATTTTTTACTCTACTCGACATAGGGTTTCGTTTGGTAACTCAGGTTGCACTTGATAATTACATGTACTCAAATTTGTATTTTACTCGAGTTCGACATAGCAAAATTTAGTACTTTACTCTAGTTCGATTACTTATACAGTTAATCGAGTTCGAGTCGAGTACTAAGATACTCGACTCTACTCGATTACACTCCTAGTATGGAGATCAGAGTCGCTATTTTCTAGCATTTGTTTGTGTTGGATCTGATTGGACGCAATTCTCAATTAGACTGGGAAGGCAAATAGGAGTTTGATAACGAACACAAAATCTTTTTTTTTGGATTAGTTTTCTAGCCTGATATGTAGGCAAGTGAAGTAATAAAAAACTATTGAGGCTATGTTACATAGACTGGAGTATGAGAATTATACACGGGTATGTGTCCAGAGGTTAAACTTGGGGCTTTTTTATCTTTGGCCTAATTTAAGGGTCTAAATGTCATATTAATATTGAAATACACTTATCCAAGACAAGTACTTTAAGACAGAATGGAGATTCAAACTAAAAATACTATTAGATTTGCATATTGTAATAAGGCTCACAAATGTGTCGTATTGTGCTGTGTCCGTGTACGACGAGGATTCTTAGCAAAAGGGCTCAACCCGAATCCAGCCTATTTGTCAAATGGGATAGAAACTCTCAACCCTTATATAACCCAATGCAAGACTAGTTACCCGTTTAATTATATGAATGACCCTTTTTGTTAAACACTAGATTACCGATTATAATCATGGTAAGAATACACATTATAACTAATAATGGCAATAATAAATAACATGATTATAATTGTTAAAACAAATTATCATACTAACATGTCCAAATATATTTCAAATTATCTTATAAAAGCCTAGGCTACAACATATACATATACATATGTACATGTACCACTTAGATAATCTAACATAACTAAAAAACAAGTTGAACTTGTTGAAAACGGGTTGAGTTGGTTGACACAACCTAAACTAAAATTTAACCCAATTACCTAAGCGGGTTAAACGTGTCACCCTAAATTCAATCCGATTCCAAAATCCCCGACCCAAATCCATTACATTTATGTTGTGCCCATGTCTATGTTAGATTTTTCCGACCCTATATGGAAGTCTAACATGCCTAAACATTCCCACTATAGAAGCAGAGAACAGTTCGTTCAATCGGTGTTGACGTAAAATGATATGAACTACATTAGACTCAATAATCACTAGGTAGGGTTGACAATTGTGTTATGTCTTGTCGACAATTTACACGATTTATTATTAGTCATGGCATTCAAGTTTTTCTGGTCATGCTATCATGTCACGTTAAGCAAAGCAGAGCACTTGACAAACAACTCTAACTGACTAAAACTAAGGAAATGAAGAGCCAGACTGATGAATATATTTACCTCAGGTGCAAATCTTCCCCAGTCATGAAGGTCATTGGATCTTCAACGAAAAGTGTCTTGACGAGCTCTGCAGATAAGAACCATGAGCTCGAAAGAAAATCAACTTGCACAATCCTTTCGACCGTAATATCATAAGCTGGGTCAGGCAAGTATAGCCCAGCCTCCTTGGACCGGAACTTTCTATAACTTGGGAAAGTAAAGTCCTTTTGTCTAAAAGGCAAGATCCTGCCTATGCTACCCAAAACAGCATTCTTGTACTTGTCAGTTCCAGCTACATGTGCCAAAATCTGTAGCATTTTCGTGCCTGGTATCATGTCATCGTCAAGGACATAAACGAGGTCTGAGTCTGTTTGTAACGCCATTTGGAACCTTCCATAGTACTTGAAATCGTAGCTTGAGCTAACAAAGCTAATCTTTGTGTTATTGTAACTCTCGACAATTCTTTTGAGGGACTTCTCATTAGGACTTCCAAAGGAAAGAACCCAAACATGATGGAAAGGAAGAGTTTGGTGGAGCAAAGAATCAAGTTGTGCACATAGCGTCTTCCTCTTGAAATGGTTCAGTATAACTGTGATTTTCGGTCTGTTTGGCCCTCTCAAATCCCACTTCGATCGCATTGCCATAAGCTCGGTGAGAGTCTCTGTACCATAGTTTGTGCTTTGGAATCGCAACACTTCATCATAGAGTTCTCTCTTGAACTTGATCATTTGAAGATCGTTCGACTTCTTTTGTAAAAAATCAATCTTTTCATTCTCACAAACCTCAGTTGGTTTTATAGGCTGCAACTCAGAACTAACAAGATTAGATGATGCTTCTTGGTAGTGGCTTACGACGTGGGGCGGGATGATCATTTGCTTCCATTGCCTCGCTATTCGAGTAGCCCATGAAAAGTCAGGCTTAGTCCGCAAATCCACAGCTGGGCTCATATAGTATAAAAGAAACGTCGCGTAAACAGCAAACACGAATTGAAGGCAAGTAAGAGCCGTAACGAGCCGAGCTGAGGAACTCTTTTGAGCCTTCATTTTGGCCTTTCCTCCAACATAATCATTAAGCATTCCGTCCAAAAATTCCCCGCTTCTAACACTTGGATTCCTATAGAAACCCATTCTGTCAATTGGATCCTAGAAGTATTGTGACCTGCATAAGATACCACAAATCATATATTATTTGGTTATAGCACGGAATCAAGTAAAGGTCGTTAGAGTAGGGGTCATTACATAACAAATTTTCAGTTGGTCGCTACGCAATGATGCTTTAGTATTGACCATTATAATGCATATATATTAGGCTCTGTTTGGTATCATTTTCGGTTTGTGGCTTTGGTTTTTTAGAAACTAAACACCATGTTCTGAAGTAGGTTTTTTTGGTTTTGGGTTTTTGTTTTTAGGTTTTGTTCAAATTGGGAAAAAAACAAAAACTAAAAACAAAAAATGATATCAAACAGACTCTTATATTGTGTTTTAAATGATTGTATTTGTATCTTAAAAGTTATTAAAGAAGAACCAAATTAAACAATTTTTCGTTAGCTATTTGTTCAAATTTTTGAAAAGACAAGGCTTCAAAACAACTTATATTTCCTTCGAAAAACCCAACACATTCGCCATAACCTAACACATAAAATCCAAAACCACAAAACCACAAGCAACAATACAAAACATCAGCAGCATTCAATCACCTTTTGCTACCTCTATAGCACCCGTAAATGAGCCAAACCAGCTTCTAGTCCTGTAAAACTCGAGATGCTGCCATAGACAACGAAGGAGCAATGCAGAACCACTAAGCTCGAGTTTCGGAACTCGAAAGCGAAGACTTCTTAAAGAGAGGGAGAACAAGGAAGCAGTTATCAAAATGGTGAATATATCAATGCAGTTTCAGAGGCTCTAAGTTGTGTTAAGTGCAATGGATCTTAAACAGGGGGTGTATATATAAAAGCAAAGACATGAGGAATTGCACCAAGGCTCACATGGGTTTAAAGGCTTATTACAAACTCAAATGTTAAACAACTGCAAAATTGATGCGTTATCTTTACTTCTTGTCATGCACTTTCTTCATTCAGTGTCATACACATTAAAAGAGCCACCTTTGTTGCCGGAAAATGGGGGTAAGTCTTGAGTTTTTGGCACTGCCTATGCCAGTTTACCCTCATTTTGTTAGTTAAAAAAAAAAAAAAAAAAATTAAAAAAAAAATTTCAAATTGTGGTTCGAGCTAGCGCTGTCCGGGAAGTTGGGTGTTGCAGACATCACGTAACACGTTGTAGTCGAGTAACATATGACTAACCCAAAGCCCAGTACATAATCGAGATTTTATTACATGACGTCCTTTACACAAAATTCTCGTGTAGGGGTGAACCAACGAGCCCGCATTTTGATGTAACCAAACCCGGAATGACATGTTGGTGGATTGACCCGTCTACTGTGGTGGGTGGAGTCACAGGTCATCTTTTTTATGTTTCAACCTAGGTTGACTCGACCTGCCATGGAACTTGCAACTAGGTTTGACATAGATTTGACAAATGTCAGAAGAGTTACGGGTTACACGAAACTTTTCTGTATTTGAAATAAGGGTGTATAGGCCAGCCACTACAACAACAAACAACAAACCTAGTGCTTCCAGGGCTCCCGCATGTATAGGCCAGCCACTGCCAGACTATTATTTAATTAAAAAACTAACTTTTTTGTACAAATACTCACAATTTTTGATTTTGTATTATAGTGTATATACACATTTAGGGATCATTTACCAAACACTAATGTACCGGATTCTATTAAAACTCCAAAATTAAGCGTGTTTGGGCGAGAGTACTACTGGAATGGGTGACCTCCTGGGAAGTCCTCGTGTTGCTAACCCTATAAGGTTGGGGGTCCTCGGAAACATCCTCTCGCCAGGGTTACATCTTGAAGAGGTACGGTTGCGAACATCTACCCTCCTGGACCCCGCTTAGGCGGGAGCCTTTGAGGCACTAGGTCTTCTGTTGTTGTTGTTGTAGTGTACATAAATTGATTTGTAACATTTTATATTTTGTATATTATTAATTAAATAGAAGCAGTATTCATTTTTATTTTTAATCGTATTAAATTATTTTTTATTAAGTAATATATTCTGAAAAATGAAAACAATCCTGATAAAAATGGGCATATGACCTACTACGATCTGGAACGGTTCTAGTCAGATTCAGTGATTCACTTAGGTGGACCTAACCCGTGTCAAACCAATGACTCGTGCAACTCAGCCAGTCATTGGCATTTCTCTGGGGATATTTTTCTCCATAACTCTACCCAATTCAACCTGCCTCCAGACATGTTTAACCTATGACAACAGACAGGTCGAACAGGTTGGCTTATATGATCAACCCGTTGACCACTTTTACTTATGTGACGACTATTTCGAAACATAGCGACTGCATAAATATAAATTATGGGGGAAAAGGGAAAAAGAATCAATAATGAATGACAAAGTTACAGCAACCAAAAGAGGAATAACAGCATCTAAACATGGTAACTCAGAATCCCCAGTTATGATTCTAATTTCTGTCTTAACGGGAACTCAAACACCATGCTTGAATCCCGAGAAATTTAACTCCTTTAACACAAAAATAAATTTCTTTAATTGGGAGATTTCGTCAAACTCCAGTCCCAAGAACAAGATTTCATGTCAAATGCACCAAAATAAATTAATTGTTTAGCAATAATCATTCACCTTATAAAATAATAGTTTTGGTCTCAGGGAATTCTAAGTCTTTTTTATCTTTCAATTTTTGGGTCATGGGAACACTGAAAATGTCAATTTTTAAGATAAAATTAGAGCTGGCAAAATGTGACCCGACCCGATAACTCGACCTGTTTGATCCGCCACCCGACCCATTCCTAACCCAAAAATTTTAAATTTATTGGGACCCGAACCCGAAATGAACCAACCCAAATTTGACCCGACCTGAACTTGACCCGACCCAAGCTGACCCGAAACCCGAAATGACCTGACCCAAACTAAACCTGAATCAAACATGACCTATAACCCAAAATGGCCAAATAGAAGTCTAATTTATCATTTTTAGTTATAATTTTCAAGATCGAATAGATATATCATCAAAATAACTTGATAAATCAACTTAAGGTTAACCCGACCTGAGGTTGACCCGAACCCGAGGATAACCTGACCCGTGCCTAACCCAACCCGATTTTGACCTGACCTGAGATAGACCCGACCCGACCCGACCCGACATTAACCCGACCCGAACCCACCCAACTCGACCCGATTGCCAGGTCTAGATAAAATTAAAGTTGATACTTTATATTGGATAATATGGGCCGAAAATATCATCTTCATCCAAAAATAAAATCACGTATCATGCATGGGTCATCATCACAACATCGCACCAAGGACTTATTGATTGTGCATTGTAAGCACCAGAGGACATTCTGGCATGCATGACACTTCTTTTATGGTTAGATCCATAAAGTGTAGAATATTGATCAATCGACAAGAATAAAAAGGACAAGATAGAGTAAAAGAAAAGGCGAGATAACAGCCAAGACTGGCTGAACGAACCGACCATCACTGGCTAGTTAACAATTGAGAAATACTAAGTATAGTCACGTGAAACCAAGAATCCAAGACGTTGTAGACACACTTTGCGTGTGGGCCCTACTTATCAGGAAAATAATATTTTCATCTACAATCAGTAATGTGTACGTCTTAGACGATAATGTCTTAAATCACCAAAAGTAGCGTTAGTGTTTTCCGTGGTAGAAAATATTTAAACATTGATATTTCAAATAACTGTAATCCTAGAATAATCAAACAAAAACAACTAAACAGGCAAACCCCAATTGCTTCATGCCTCCAATTCAGAACACGGGTCCTTTTCAAAATTAATTATATTATAAATCTTCTTATATTGTATATCAACATTCACAATTGAAAAAATAGGGATCTATGCACAATACACTATATAAATATATAATATAAAGACTCACATATAGCAAATAATATAATATAAAGTAAATCATTCGACATTAGCTTAAATGAACTGCCAAAAAGGGGTCTACCGATCAAAACTTACTTTGAGCATCTAAAATTTTGAGAGCGGTGCTCGCTTCTTCATCAAATCAAGCAAAGGTATAACCTCAAACTCACACCAAAGAGGCAGCGTAAAAATGCAAAGAATGTATGAACATACAAGCCAAATTGCATTGAGTATTGAGAGAGATATTATATACAAAAAAACCCAATTTCTGGTCGGTATAGTTGACTTTTTTTCCTGATTTACATACAAAATTCCATATAAAAATATGCAGAATTGGATGAACATTGAAGCAATATATGGTTAAGTGGCTTTTTGCCGAACTGGGTCAAGTTGAATACAAGGAACCCACTATTGGATTTTGCTTAATAAATGTGGGTTTGGTTGCTTGCTCAAGGAAATAACCAAATCCTAAATCGCATTTTATATCTTTTTTTAATTATTGCTTACATGTCTGGTATTGCTTTATACGACTGTTTAAAGGTTAGAGGCCTTTCAAAAACAGCCTCATTGCGTCTTACCTCAGAACCTACCGTGACGGGAGCCTCTATGAGGCAGTGGGTTGTTGTTGTTGTTTTATTTGTAGTGATTTACTTTTCCAAGAAATTAAAAGTTAGATTTTAGAACCACTTTTTTCCCATAATTTTAATTTTCGCTCAAATTAGAAAATCTATTTATAATATATGGTTTTTAATTAGACAAAAAGTGAAAAAATTCAAACATAAAATGTGACTAAAAAGTCTGAATTTTGGGGGAGATTCCATTAAAGTTGCAGAGAGAGAGAGAGAAGAAGGGGGGGGGGGGGGGGGGGGGGGGGGGGGAGGGGGGCAAGGACAATGAAATTGAGGAAATGGGTTTGTTGTGAATGGAAGTGAAGCATTCAATTCTAGTTGAAGTAAAAGCTCTATTTAAAGAGTAATGCTATACGGAACGTGAAGGAAGCACATGAAAATGCCACGGCTAAGGCATAATTTGTTATTAATTACAAACTAGTTCCTAAGCGCATGTTTCTCGCGATATTTTCATAACTTTTTTCTTTCAACAGAAGACATTTTGGCTATTTAAATGTGAAATACCCCCTAGCTTTATCCATAGATTTTGCAGTAACTAATTGGTACAAATTGTATAGAGTTGGAAGATATAACATCTACCCATAAATCCAAATGAGGTTAAATACTAAAATCAATTAACAATAAATAAAGTAATTTATGAGACTTATACGTTAGAATACTTAACTACTGTATTTGACAGGGGCAAACCAAGTACAAACAGTGGTGAGCCTTTCTTTAATTGAAAAAAGCATTTTCCGTTGAAAACAAAAATTCTTTCTTAAGAAATATTAATCAAAAAAGATATTTTTTAGTAAAATTATATACAAGGGCTATTTACACCAAAAATCCTCGTACTTTATTTATTGTGTTAATTTAATCCTTAGGATAAAATTTATATTAAGGTATCAAAAAGTTTTTTAATAGTTCGGCCATTGATTAAATTCAATCAATGGGCTCCGTTTGTTTTGGAGGAAAATGTGATTCTAGGAATTGATTTTCATATTTTCCTTTATTTGGCGCGCTTTCTTTGATGGAAAAGCTTTTCCGGCCAAAAATGTTTTCCCCCAATGGAGGGAAAATGACTTCCCTTATAAAATAAGGGAAGTCACAATTCCAAGTGGCGTAAGAGCCTTTGTGGTAATTATCGTGCGGATATGGATCAAACCGAAATTAACCGAATTGGAATGTAAACTTTAACGTCATAATGCCGAATAGGAATTTGACTGAATAATCAAACAAAGCCAGATGTTACTTTATCATGGTTTTAAAAGAAACAATTTTCATCATTTTGAATTATTATATAGTATTATATAGAGAAGTTATCAATTAGGTACCTTGGGATTTGAACATTTATTACACGAGTACTATGATGTTTTGTTAATATACAATGATGTACCGTAAAGTTTAAAAGTTTTATTATTCAAGCGTTCTGAAGTTTAAAAATTTTATAAATTAGGTAATTTTTTGCCAAAATTGTTGATGTGGAATACGAGTTTCAATAATATATATATGTGTCCCTATCATAATCTAGTGATTTCTTTTGTAAGAAAATGCTAGCATAACACGTTAACGAAAATTCACTAGATTCAAACGCATGCTATATTTAGGTGATAAAATTTCGTGTCCCAAGGTACCTTATTATATATATTAAAATGATATGATACTTAGGTAATAAATGCTCAAACTTTAGGGTATTTGATAGATAATTTTTCTATTTTATATAGCTTTGATAGTTAATTTTATTTTTCTATTACCTTTTATATATGTTGGATTATTACTTATATTGTCCTATAACAAGATGTAGGATGATTTATGAAAAATATTTCTTTTAAACTTTATACGAAAACATTAATGTGGAAGTAAGTTTTCCTTTAAAACAAACAAATGAAAACCTTACTTGGATTTCAATTTTCTTGAAAAAACTTTTCCAAAGAAAAACATATTCATATAATCTACTTTTTCTATGAAAAAGATGGAGCCTAAATTTATGTCAATAACTTAAATAAAAGTCAACCAAAGGATTGTGTTCGTGTTTGTGGTGCGTTTTTGTTTTCCCTGTTTTTGTTTTTCTGTTCTTTCTTTTGATTGTCTCTTGTTTCCCCCGCTCTTGTTCGAGTGGCTCCAGGTCTCGCTTTGTCGAGTGGCCTGCTTGTTCCGCAATTTATCGCTAATTATCGAAAAAAAAAACCCCTTAAAACTATGACAATTGAACCACTGGGATGCACATCCTGAATTACAAATCAATCAAATTGAAGGAATATGGCTTTTTTGGAAGATGATCACCTGTAATTTTGAAATCGGCTTGAAAATAAATCAATGTATGAGTTTAAGAGTAAGGTATCTTTATCGAAACGCGGAATTTACGATGGTTATTGTATAGTCCCTACACAAGAGGCTCACAAAGAACGCTTATGAATCGATTTAAGAATGTTGGTAAATAGCTTTACCAAGCCATGGTGTCTTATTAGCGATGTAATAAGATGTGAAAGGATTATTTTGTATGGCATGTCCAACAGGGTTGCTGAGACTTCATTATATAGAGGAGAATACATTAAGAATATTACAGGAATATACTTCGAGAATATTACAAGAGATCTAACATAGTAACAATTATATCGTACACAATCAAATCAAATCGTAATAAGTGATATTATACTAATACGCCCCCTCAATCTGAACGAGGGTGGACCAACATGCAGATTGGCCTTGTGGTAGCGGAAGCAATCAGTGGATAATCCTTTGGTGAAGATATCGCCAACCTGTTTCGTAGTAGGAATGAATCGAACTTGGATGTCACCCTTAATCACTCTCTCACGAACATAGTGAAAATCAACATCGACATGCTAGCTGCGATCATTGGAGATGGGAGTGGTAGAAAGATATGCAGCAGACACATTATCGCAGTAGATTAGGACTGGTCCATAATGACGAAGGTCGAGGTCATGTATAAGATATCGAATACAATCCCATTCAGCAACTACTTGAGTGACTGTGTGGTATTGAGATTCTGTGGTAGATTTAGCAACAGTAGGCTGCTTCTTAGCCCGACATGATATGAGATTATGGCCGAGAAAAACAGCAAACACAGTGGTGGAACATTGAGTGTCAGGACACCCACCCCAATCAACGTCGGCAAAAGCAGTGACGGTCGAGCAAGAACCTGGAGAGGTGGTGAGATCACGGTCGGGGGTGTGTTTTAGGTACTGAAGGATGCGCTTCACAACCTATCAATGAGAGGTCCCAGGAGCATGCATAAACTGAGACACACGGTTAACAACATAACATACATCTGGACGGGTCATGGTCAAATATTGAAGAGCACCTACCGCCCTTCTATACTTAAATGGATCCACAAGTAGATCCTCTTCAGTCAATCGTAGCCGAGCTCGAGGCTGAATGGTTGTCTGAAAAGTTTTAGCATCAAGCATGTCATGTTTCCTGAGCACGTTCAGTGTATATTTGTGTTGGGTCAAAAACAGGCTTGCATAGGTGGATTTAGCCTCAATACAAAGGAATTAGTGTAGTGGGCCAAGATCTTTCATAGCAAACTGGGTGGATAGTGTGTTTATAAAGCGACGCAAGAGTAGAGGGTGAGAGCCAGTAAGGACGTCGGTGTATACACAAGGAGGGATCATCCTTACTATAATGGAATCCGATACTGAATAGGAATGGACTAAACCTATGAAACCAAGCTCAAGTTGCATGTTTGAGTCCATACAGAGCCTTGCAAAGACGATTTAGGGTGTATGAACTCTTTTGGGGTTGTTTCATATAAACCTCTTCAGTGAGGTGTTCGTGTAAAAATGCATTTTTAACATTAAGTTGGCGAATAGACCATGACTTGGTAACAGCTAAAGCTAAAATGAAGCGTATAGTAGAGGGTTTTACAATAAGGTTGAATGTTTCAAAATAATCAAAACCTTCACGTTGATGAAAACCTTGAGCTACTAGCCTAGCTTTGAAGCACTCAACAGAACCATCAGCCTTATATTTGACTTTATACTTTCAAGTACTACCAACCACATTTTGAGAAGGGAAAGAGGGAATAAGATCCCAAGTCTGGTTTTGTAGGAGGGCATTAAATTCCTCAGCCATGGCTTCTTGCCATTGTGGGTTCTCAATAGCCTGTGAGAAGCAGGTTAGTTTCTGAACAACAGTGATGGAGGAAAGGGAGAGAATGTGTTTGGACTTACGAATTCCATCTTTTAGTCTAGTGCGCATCAGGTAGACATTCATTGAAATAGTAGTCACAAGGGGGTGTAGGGAAGCAGACTAAGCTTAGAGAAATCGGGCCTGGGTCTGCAGCAACTGGGTCTGCAATAGCCTGTGCTGCCGAAGGTCTATGGCACCAGGTTCTGCAAAATTGGTTCAGCAGTAACCAGGTGTGCAGTGCGTGGTTGGTTTAATGGGGGTCGGGAGGTGACTGATGAACATAGGTCGGGGTATGTTATTTGTAGAGGAACGGGGATCGGACTTAAAGCTGCATCGGTCACCATTTTACTAGTTGAGGGAATAGGGTAGGGAAAGAGGTCTTCAATAAAGTGAACATGACAACTAATGTAGACCCAACCCGTTGCTGGGTCTAGACATCTATACCTTTTGTAGCGCGCCGCACACCCAAGAAAGATACATGGGACGGAGTGGGCCGCTAGTTTGTGAGCGGTACCGGGGTGATGTTAGGATAACATGCACACCCAAAGATGCGGAAAAAGATGTAATTAAGTGTTTGGTGAAAAAGTTTTTTAAACAAAGAGAGGTTGTGTAGATTAGGAGTTGGCACACGATTTATAATATAGCAAGTCCTGCAAGCGGCTTCGGCCCAAAACAAGGGAGGTAAACAAGCTTGAAAAAGAAGCGTCCGTACCATTTCACTTATATGTTGATGCTTACGCTTCGTCATTCCATTTTGTTGTGGAGTATTAGGACAGGAAAGACAAAAATGAATACCATGGGTTCAACAAAGGGCGCTCATACACCGGTTATCAAACTCACGCCCTCCGTCACTTTGAAAACACTTAATAGTAGTAGAAAATCAATTTTCAACAAGGATTTTGAAATCAAAGAATAAATCAAAAACTTCATCTTTCCGACGCATGGGGTATCACCAAGTAAAGCATGAAAAGTCATCGATGAACAAAACATAGTATCCAAACTCGGAATTAGAGGGGATGGGGATTGCCATACATCAGAATAAATTAATTGTAAGGGTGTAGTAGTAATACGTAAAGCCTGAGGAAATGGTAAACATTTTGACTTTCCCAAACAACAAGCATTGCAATATTTATCAAGAAACGAAGAACTAGAAAGTAAAGAACAACTCTGTACTGTGTCCAAGATAGTATTTTCTAAATGGCCTAATCTCCTATGCCAAAGCTCGGCGGTGACCTTGTGAGCGACAAGTCCAGTAAGGTGGGCGGAAAAGTCATATAGTGATACCATACCCTGAAGTAGTTAGATAGTAAACGCAACATATTATCAAGACCAAAATGGGTTTTATATTGTGAATCTGTAATGCTTTCTAGTTTCTAGCTTATGCAAATGTTTTTCACATAATATTATTTTAAATTTGATTTTTGGTATTGCGGATAGACAGGCAGTGAAGGAAAGCAGCGAATTTGATGCTTTTGGTACCTATTCGATGTCAAAATGGGTAGTGTTTATGGAGTTTCTGGTTGGGTGGTTCTATATGAGAGCGGTACTCAATCCTCACTTGAGGAAGCAGCTGCTGGCGCGTTTAACCCGGGCTCCCCTGCAAAACAAGCAAGACCGTCAGAAGGACCCACGGTGTTGAATTTAGTCCTTTGTAAATATCATGTATTCATTTTGTATAATTCACGTATTTTTCTTGTATAGGAATTTATACATAGTAGTTAGTATAGCAATTAGTGATGACAATTAGTGATAGAATTAGTGCACATGTTCATTTCTTCATCTTCTTGTAACCGGCTCATTATTGCCTTCAAGGAGTTCTTTATTGCTTTGTTTACTGCTTTGTTTATTACCTTGTAACTCATAGAGAGGAAGAGGAAGTGTTGGGAAGTGTTGGGCTCTTCCATTAGCTAGTAGTCTTGTATAAATTAGGAGCTTGCTTGTATGCTTTGATTATCCAATAAAAGGTAATTCTTCCTTCCATCTAATATTTCTAGTATTTTTCATATTTTACATGGTATCAGAGCAAGTTTTGATCTTGCATTAAGCGTCGCTGTCTTCCTCTTCCTGATTCATGGCCAAAGCACTCTTGGAGTGCACTTGTGAGTTGTTTATTTTCCCTTTGCTTCTTGTCTTGTTTTGTGTTTTGATTTGGTAGAATATGGTGGGTGTTAACAATAATGAGACTAGTCTAGCTAATGATAATCAAACTATCATGCCAGTTCTCCCGACAAGGGGAGTCATTGATGTTAACTCACCGTTTTATCTGCATCTCTCGGATAATCCCGGTTTGATTTTTGTTCAAAACATTTTAACAGGACCCAATTATCCTTCTTGGAGAAGGGCTATACTAAAAGTTTTTAAGGCAAAGAGAAAAATTAGATTTCTTGATGGTAGTATTACCAAACCGGATGAAGATTCACCGGACTTTGAAACTTGGAGTGCCTGTGACTCCATGGTTGCAACTTGGCTCTCAAACTCTGTGTCTAAAGAGATTAATGAGAGTATTACCTATTTAGAAACTGCGCATGATATTTGGCTTGATTTGCATGAGAGATTTTCTCAAGGTAATGTCCCTCGTATTTACGAATTAAACACGAGATCTCGCATTTGAAGCAAGACAATTTACCTATTTCAACTTATTTTACTAAGTTGAGGTCCTTTTGGGATGAATTGTATACGCTAGTTGAGATCCCACCATGCACTTGTGGACATGCTAAAGCTTTTTCGCAGATTCGTGATATGGAAAAATTGTTGGACCTTTTGATGGGTCTTGATCCATCCTTTTCAACTGTGCGTTCACAGCTTATGAACACGAAACCTTTAACGTCTGGTGGTAGTGCATATTCTGTATTATGCTAGGAGGAGAAACAACAGAGCGTAGCAGCAGGCTCGGTGGTTATCTCGGACGCTGCTATTTTGGCAGCGAAAGCCACTGAAAGTGGCGCGGCAATGGTGTCCGAAAATTGACGTTCTAACCGTTTTACGTGTACTCATTACAAGAAACAGGGACATTCCAAGGAGCGATGCTTTGAGTTGATCGGTTACCCACCTGGATGGAAGAACAAAGGGCAGCGAAATGCAAACTGGGAGTCGGTTTCTGCGGCTGCAGCAGCAGAAATCGACTCCCAGTTTGCATTTTGCTGCCCTTTGTAAACCGAACCTCTCGGTGGAGAACGCAGTGCCATTTCGGGACTGTCCGCTGCGCAGTACCAACAATTGATGTCCCTCCTTGGTCCTTCCACGTCTACCCCTTGCATTAACTTGACAGGTCAAGTATTGTCGTTTCGTGATTGGATAATGACACGGGTGCCACAGACCATATGGTGTCCTCTTGACCCGTTATGTTTGACGTTAAAGTAAATAATTTGGTTGGCCCTGTTAAGTTGCCTAATGGAACTTCGTTAAAGGTCAGCCATGTGGGAAAGGTCAAAATCGCAGAGAATTTTGTCCTCCATGATGTACTCTATGTGCCTGGTTTTCATTACAATTTATTGTCAGTGAGCAAGCTAACTCAAAATGGAAAATGCACATTAACATTTCACCGTGATTTTTGTTACATACAGGACCTACACTCGAAGAAGCTGATTGGAGCGGTTAGGCAACGAGATGGGCTATACTTGTTGCAAGCGCAGCCCATGGAAGGATTGGTCAACACAGCTCAAGTGAATAAAAATGCCGTCTTGTGGCATCAACGTCTTGGTCATGTTTCGTTTCAGAAATTATGTGTGTTTCCTAGTTTAAGTGTTAAGAAAACTGATGTCGTTTGTGATGTTTGTCGTCGTGCCAAGAAGGCACGCTTACCTTTTCCCTTATCTGTTACTAAGACTCGTGGGTGTTTTGATTTGATACACTGTGACATTTGGGGTCCTTATCGAATTTTGTCGTTAACTGGTGCTCGGTATTTTTTGACAATTGTTGACGATTTTAGTAGATGCATTTGGGTTTATCATCATGAGAGAAAAATCCCAAGCACACAAAATTCTCATGGATTTATGTCGTATGGTCAAAACACAATTTGGGTTTCAGGTTAAGCAAATACGGAGCGATAATGGACAAGAGTTCAAGTACGGGCCACTTTTGGACTTTTATACGAGTCATGGGATTCAGTTCCAATCCTCTTTGGTTGGGACACCTCAACAAAACGGAGTAGTCGAACGGAAGCACAAACACCTCTTGGAAGTGGGTAGAGCACTTCGGTTTCAGGCGGGTTTACCTAAAAGATTTTGGGGTGAGTGTATTTTAACTGCGGCTTATTTGATAAATTTGACTCCTTCCTCAGTTCTTCATAACAAAAGCCCATATGAAATACTTTTTGGCAAAATACCCGTGTTTAATCACTTACGTGTTTTTGGGAGTTTATGCTATTACAGTACAAAGGATAGAACGAGTGATAAATTTGATAACTGAGCTACTTCGGGTATTTTTGTTGGTTATCCACATGGGCAAAAGGGTTATAAAATTTATAATCGGGAGGAAAATAAAATTGTGATTTCGAGAGACGTACATTTTTATGAAGAAGTTTTTCCTTTCCTGCAAACCAACAGTACAAATACAGAACATATACACCTAAACCCGAGGTCTTTTGCTTACGCCGAAGGGTCGGATCATCCACCGGCCCTCACTGCGCAGCCGGCTAAACCAGGACCTACTGTTCAGCCGGCCGAACAGGACCAAACCGAACCAGCAGAGACTGGTTCGGTCAGCCAGTTACCAGCCGAGGGTCAGCTCGGTACCGCCTCGAATGAAGTGTCAGAAGGTGTCTTGGGTACCACAAGTTCACGGGGTAATACGGAAGGTACTTTGGAAATCAGAAAGAGCACTCGCTTGCGTTCTGCACTGGTTAAATACCAAGACTACATATGTGACGTTCCATCTTCTATAGCCCATGCTCCTGCTACCACTCCTTCAGCCAATTCTGGTATAGTGTATCCTATTTCCAATTTTGTCTCTAATGTGCATTTTTCTAACGCTCATTGCAATTTTTTGAGTGCCATCACGGCTTGTGATGAGCCTAAAACCTTCAAGCAGGCTGTAGAATACAAACATTGGAGGGATGCAATGGAAAAGGAGATTCGTGCTTTGGAGGAGAACCGAAATTGGACATTAGAGGACTTACCGATGGGAAAGAAAGCCATTGACTCGAAGTGGGTCTATAGAGTGAAGTACAACTCAGATGGGTCGATTGAGCGATACAAGGCAAGGTTGATAGCTAAAGGCTACACTCAGGTAGAAGGTATAGATTATCACGATACATATGCTCCTGTTGCAAAATTAGTCACGGTGCGTTGCATTTTAGCTGTTGCTGTTGCTGTTGCAAGAAGTTGGATAATAAATCAACTAGACGTGAATAATGCCTTTTTACATGGAGATTTGGATGAGGAAATTTATATGAAACTTCCACAAGGTTTTGAACAACAACATAAAGGAAAAGTGTGTCGTTTACGAAAATCTTTATATGGGCTCAAACAGGCTTCACGTAATTGGAATCATAAGTTCACTTCTACCTTGCTAAGTATTGGCTTTAAACAATCCAAAGCAGATTATTCACTTTTCACGTATCATCATGATGGCATTTTCACCGGGGTTTTGATTTATGTGGATGATGTTATAATCACTGGTAATAATCAAAATCACATTGCCAAAGTGAAGGAGAATTTGAATGCTTCTTTTGGAATTAAAGACCTAGGACCCATCAAATACTTCTTAGGAATCGAGGTTGCTCGGTCTCCTAAAGGAGTTGTTTTATGTCAACGAAAGTATGTATTGGACATTTTGAGTGAGGTTGGTTTATTGGGGGCGAAGCCAGCTCCTACACCCATAGTCCAGAACCATGGTTTAGCAGATCAGGTTGGGGATAAGATTGAGGACGAAGGTCAGTATAGAAGACTAGTGGGTCGTCTCCTTGACTTGACCATAACTAGACCGGACATTAGCTATGCTGTTCGTATTTTGAGTCAGTTCATGCATGATCCTAGAGCTCCTCATCTCGAAGCTGCTAAACGGGTTTTACGGTATTTGAAAGGGACACCGGGACAGGGCATTTTTTTGCCCACCAATAGTGATTTACGTTTGAGAGCATATTGTGATGCAGATTGGGCGGGATGTCCAACCACGAGACGTTCTACCACAGGTTTTGTCACATTTTTAGGTGGTGCACCAATCTCTTGGCGTTCCAAGAAACAAAGTGTGGTTTCCCACTCTTCAGCTGAAGCAGAGTATCGGTCTATGGCGACTACAACTAGTGAAGTTGTGTGGTGACGTTACTTATTGATTGATCTTATGGTTCCCATTGACTATGCTTCTGTTTTATTTTGTGATAATCAGGCCGCTCTTCACATCGCCTCAAATCCCGTTTTTCATGAAAGAACGAAGCATATTGAAATCGACTGTCATTTTATTCGAGAGAAGCTCTTGTCCAAGGAAATTGCGCCCTCTTTTGTTCGATCATCAGGACAAGTGGCGGACATTTTTACTAAAGGGCTCGGTTCTGCAAACTTTACCGCTCTCCTTCGCAAGTTGGGCATCGTAAATTTACATGCTCCAACTTGAGGGGGATTGTTGAATTTAGTCCTTTGTAAATATCATGTATTCATTTTGTATAATTCAGATATTTTTCTTGCATAGGAATTTATACATTGTAGTTAGTATAGCAATTAGTGATAGAATTAGTGCACATGTTCATTTCTTCATCTTCTTGTAACCGGCTCATTATTGCCTTCAATGAGTTCTTTATTGCTTTGTTTATTACCTCGTAACTCATAGAGAGGAAGAGGAAGTGTTGGGAAGTGTTGGGCTCTTCCATTAGCTAGTAGTCTTGTATAAATTAGGAGCTTGCTTGTATGCTTTGATTATCCAATAAAAGGTAATTCTTCATTCCATCTAATATTTCTAGTATTTTTCATATTTTACAGGTTTGCCCGCAGGAGACCCCTCCGATGCCTAAGTTAGTAAAGGCATAATAATAATAATAATATATGATAAGTAAATAACATAAAGTAGACAAACCGGCAAGGTGGCCGGAATCGGTACCGGCGAGGTGGCCGGAGCGTGGCCTTATGGGCCTAGAGAGGATGGAACAAGAGCCAAAGGGCCGGCGAGGTGGCCGGAGAGGAGAACGGCACCGGTGGTCCGAGCCGTACGGGCGAGGTGGCCGGCGCATGGCCGGAGTTATACTGGAGTGAGAGGAGGGAGAAAAATGGGTTGTTGTATTGTTGGGTGGTTAGGAGAGAGAGAGGGGGCTCCTTGTGCCTTGGGTGTGAGGAGAGGGAGAATAGGGTATATATAGAGAGAGATGGTGAGGTGGTGAGGCGGGGTACCGGGCTGCCCCGGTGGTCGGCGGTAGACATACCGGGTCGTGGTGGCCGGTATGGGAGAGAGAAAGGTGGGCGGTAGTGGTGCCGAGGTGGTCGGCGGTACCGAGATGGAGGAGAACGGCAGAAGAGAAAGTGAGGGGGTACCGGGCGGTACCGGTGGTTGGCAGTGGTACCAGGCCGTGGTGGCCGGTATGAGTGAGAGAGGGAGGCGGGTACCTGGTAGAGGGGAGAGAGGAGGCGAGGTAGTACCGAGGTGGTGCCGAGCGGTAGTGGTACCGGGTCGCTGTGGCCGGTAGAGAGGAGAGAGAGGAAGATGGTGAGGTGGTAGGCGACACCGGGCCGTGGTGGCCGGTATGGGGGAGAGAGGTGACCGAGGAGAGAGGGGCGGTAGGAGAGAGAGTGAGAAGGTTATACCGATGTGGAGGTACCCGTGTGACCACAGTGGCGGCACCGGCTAGTGGTCAGCATGGTGGTGGGAGAGGCGGTCGTGGCATTTGGGGTGGTCATGGGTGGTTGTTGGTGTCTGGAAGAAGGTAAGGGGAGAGAGAAGGGGGGCTGTCATGAGCGAGGTGAGAGAGAGATGCGTGGGGAAGGGGGAACGACTAGGAGAGAGAAAATAGTATTTTTAATTTTCGTTATTGTCTCGTTATTCTATTTTAATATTGACCTGCTCATTTTTATCCTCTACAGTTAGCCCCCCAGGCCATGGGCGAATGGGACCTGTTCACATTCGGCCGTGGAGTGTACAACATCCAAAGGCTCCGTCAAAATATGGGCTGTTAAGATTTTGTAGATGAACGTTATCAGTCATGAGGAATTTTATAGGCATTAACTGTGAGGTCCTTTTAAGTGAACCTTGTTTTAGTTTATCCATCCACGGCTTCTTTGTTGCGGTTTTATGCTTCTTCGTTGATGAACGTTTTTAGCTTTTGGGATTTGTTTTAGGACTCAGAGAACTCGAGCCTTTTAAGGATCATGTTTGTTGGTTCTTCCCATGGCAGCGTACTGGAAGATCCCTATAATTGCTTGTGCCGGTAGTTAATGTGGGCGTTGTTTCATTTCATTTGTTAATTCTTGGTATGGCCCTTAGGAATTGTATTCTTGATAGGAGGCATTCCTGGTCGAACAATGGTCTTTGGAGACGTTGTTCTACCCGACGCGGTTAACTTTTGACGTAGCCTCTAGGAATTGTATTCCTGACTGGAGGCGTTGTTCATGGTCGAATAACGGTCTTTGGAGACGTTGTTCTACCCGACGCGGTTAACTTTTGACGTGGCCTCTAGGAATTGTACTCTTGACTGGAGGTGTTGTTCATGGTCGAATAACGGTTGTTGGAGAAGTTCTACTTAATTTCTTAGAGCGGTCATTCGGAGTGGTTAATTTTAAGATTTTTCCAAATGTTGGCCGTGGGGCTTAGTTATGAATGACCGCATATTTAGTCTCCAAATTCTTACTTGTGAGCCGAGATGAAGCATGCGGTGAGCATTTTAATCCTTAGCCCCCAACCGTGAACTGGATTGAAATGTATTGTGAATAATATTTTTAACTCCTAGGGCGGGGTGTATTATCAATGTTTCTACTTCACAGCCTCCAACCGCAAACTGGCTCAGAGTGTATTACTTGTTTTAATATTGGCTGATGCGTAGTTCAGCGTCGATACCGGTTGGAGCACAAGTTGCCTGCCAAAGAGGCGTTTATGGCTCAAATATATTTTATCTGCCCGAGAAGGGCTTACGGTTTAAGTATGTCTTAACCTGTCTGAGAAGGACTTGTGGTTATGTTTGAGTACAGCTTGCCTGAGAAGGGCTTATAGCGTAAATGTGGCTTACCTGCCTGAGAAGGCTTATGGCTTGACTGACTATCATCAACCCCGCTGTTAGGTGGGGCACACAACTGTGGGCTCTCAAACCGGTGAGAGTATACCGCCCGTCCCGATGTTAGGTGGGACACAAACAACCGCCCCGGTGTTAGATGGGGCACACACAATCGCGGGCTCTCAAACCAGTGAGAGTTTACCGCCCGTCCCGATGTTAGGTGGGACACACACAATCGCCCCGGTGTTAGATGGGGCATACACAATCGCGGGCTCTCAAACCGGTGAGAGTATACCGCCCGTCCCGATGTTAGGTGGGACACATAACCGCCCCTGTGTTAGATGGGGCGCACAATCGCGGGCTCTCCAGCTGGTGAGAGTTTACCGCCTGACCATTTCCAGCTACTTATTATCTTGAGTAAGAGACACCAAGCCTCCTTAGTTTATAGGACTTGGAATATCGTGGCTTTCTCATTAGGTGGAAGCCAAGTGGTTCCTTCACATTAGGTGAAGGGTGACTGCCCAACCTTTTCTTGTTCTCACATTAGGTGAAAGCCAGGTGGTTCCTTCTCATTAGGTGAAGGGTGACCGCCCAACTTTTTCTTGTTCTCACACTAGGCAAAAGCCAGGCGGTTCCTTCACATTAGGTGAAGGGTGACCGCCCAACCTTTTCTTGTTCTCACATTAGGTGAAAGCCAGGCGGTCCCTTCACATTAGGTGAAGGGTGACCGCCCAACCTTTTCTTGTGCTCACATTAGGTGAAAGCCAGGCGATCCCTTCACATTAGGTGAAGGGTGACTGCCCAACCTTTTCTTGTTCTCACATTAGGCGAAAGCCAGGCGGTTCCTTCACATTAGGTGAAGGGCGACCGCCCAACCTTTTCTTGTTCTCACATTAGGTGAAAGCCAGGCGGTTCCTTCACATTAGGTGAAGGGTGACCGCCCAAACTTTTCTTGTGCTCACATTAGGTGAAAGCCAGGTGGTTCCTTCACATTAGGTGAAGGGTGACCGCCCGCTGACCTTCACGTTAGGTGAAGGTTAACCGCCTGCGGACTTCCACGTTACTTCTTGCTCCTTTGCTTTAAGCTGAGCAAGGAGAACCAAGCCCCCATTGTTTGGACTTAAACAACCGTGGTCTTTCACTTTAGGTGAAAGCCAACCATCAGCGGTTCTTCACTTTAGGTGAAGGTTAACCGCCTGCGGACTTCCACGTTAGGTGAAAGCTAACCGCCTGCTGACCTTCACGTTAGGTGAAGGTTAACCGCCTGCGGACTTCCACGTTAGGTGAAAGCTAACCGCCTAAATACTTCTTGCTCCTTTGCTTTAACTTGAGCCAGAAGAACCAAGCCCCCATTGTACAAGAGACTTAGCATACCGAGGCCTTCACATTAGGTGAAAGCCATGTGGTCCCTTCACTTTAGGTGAAGGGTAACTGCCCCACCTCTTCTTGCTCTTTCTTCTCAACTTGATCAGGAGAACTAAGCCCTCATTGTTTAAGGGACTTCGAATACCGAGGCTTTCACATTAGGTGAAAGCCAAGCGGTTCCTTCACATTAGGTGAAGGTTAACCGCCTGACAATTCCAGCTCTCGGTCTCTATCTTGGGCTGAGTTAAGACAAACCACATAAGGGACGTCAAAGCCCTAGCTTACCATATAGGAAACATTAGAACCCTGGCCCCCCTCAAGAAGTTAGGTAAAACATAAGGGACGGCAATCACGCAAACTACGCTAAGAACGTAACTCACAAATTGAGAGCATAAAGCCCCCAGCACCCGGCTAGGGACTGGATTGGACATAAATCATATAAGGAACATAGAAAGTGTTAAGATCCAAGCCCCCAGTTCAGGGGCCGGGTTGAGCATGATCCGCATAAGGAGCATTAAGTACGTAAATCACATTAGGAACGTAATTCACATAAGTCCTATAAAAGGCGTTAAGCCCCCAGCCCCCAGTTTAGGGACTAGGTCGCAACATAATTATGTCGTTAGTTGCCATATGTGTACCGTTGCCAACCTTCATTAATGAATGGTAACTTCCCTAGTTACCGGGAGGCAACTCGAATGGGCATTTGGTTTGGGTGTATAAAACTGTCAACAAGAATGCAATCATGTGCTTGCTAGTGGGCAGGCCTCGTGGTTTGCGCATGCCTCATAAAACAGTGGTAGACTTCATTAGGCGCCAAGAGGTGCCCTGCAAGTCTAAAGAATAACGTGTCCCTGGAGTTGTGAAAATAAGGGGTGTTTTGAGACTTCATCCTTAGCTCCAAGAACATTAGCCTCTTGATTATAGAATGGATAAACCAAGACGGGTGTCTTGGAGAGTTTACCGTCACATTTGTGGTGATAACACCTCGGTGAGGGCGGTAGTCGTAGTATTAAGCCAAATTTTCTAGTGGTATTGTCTGGCCGAGCGTGTGTGAGGCTGTTACTAGCCAGACTTTGTTGACAATAGGGCGTAGCCGTCATGATAGGCGGTATGTAGCTTACCAAACTTATTAATGGCAAGGCTTAGTCAAATGGACGGATGGTACAGTGTGGCTGACCTCGCTATTGAGTTTGAAGGATTGTCACCAAGCTTGTTGGTGATGACCTTTTATGATATTAGTATCGCGTTACCCATTTATGAGGATAAAGAGGCGGTCCGGGCAGGCTCATTCGTAGCTGTGACTGGTCAAGCTTGTGGGTGGTATCGTACATCTAAATTGTTGACGGTGGCACCCCGCTGACTCTGTTAAAGACCGCACGTTTCTTGGAAGATCCTCCATCAATATTGTTGGTGGGTTGTTGGCAGCCGTTTGCATTTATTAGCATTAAATGCTTTTCACAGTAATTTTAAAGCATCGTTGATTTAAGGTGGCGCACGTGTTATTAGTTTTTCCGCCTAGTATCCAAAACTTGGTGGTAACACTTCGCATAGAATTTCCGCTAGGATGGTTGGAGGAATAGCCAAGCTGGTTGGCGGTGGTTCCTAAGCTCATTTGCCTTAGCGTTGTTGGTTATTCATGCTGGCCCACGGCACTGTTGGTATTGGTTCACTTAGAAGCCATTTCTTCTTTACTTAGGTTAGCGGGTGAGTAGTGATTTTGCCAACTTTGTAGGCGGTAGCTCAAGTCTTGAGACGTTAAGGATGACGTCTTTACTAGCGGGACCTCTGCCATGGTTGGCGAATCCCACCCTATGCGTTGTCGTTGGCGCATCCTTTAGGGGTGTTTAGCCTAGTCCGAAGGTGGTGACATCGTTATTAGGGGAGCCCCCTGCTTGATGCCTTGGCTATGTTTAACTTCTTGTTTTAACCCTAGCTCTTTTTACCTAAGCTTTTGGGCAGTTGCGGTTAATCCTTGTTAATTTGAAGTTAACTTAAGTCACTGCCGTTAGATAAGAGCCACTAGCTTAGCAATTAATGTCAACCCCTAATTGTCAAGTAGGGTGGAGCATATCGTGAAAAGATAAGTCATAAGCTCCAAGCCCCGGTCGCTAGCTAGATTGGGACATATCGTAAATAGCCCGCATTTATTTTGTATATGAATAGAAGGTCGTGAATAGCATAAGCCATTTTGTAGAACAATAGCTTTGACTAGCCACAAATAATAAATTTTGTGAGTAGCTACACTAGTGAGACAGCCACACAGGAGTCGAAGGGAGAAGAGGTTAACACACTGGTATGGTGTCACGGTCCGGTTGTGGACCATGACACGGTGCGTTTGCGGGCCTTTGTGTTTCGTACACGCACGCCCGCCTCGGTGTGGGCGGCCCAGTGTCGTGCGCTGTATGCGAGCGGCATTGCGTGCTATGTCGCAAGTCATGTCCTGGTTGTGAAAGTTCCTTGGTTAAAAAAGGCATTGGTTGTTGAAGTCGGGTTTGGGGCATCAAGTGTCCCAACCCCAAATAGAGGTGCTAGATGATTTACCCCGGTAACGGGGGCGGCCCCCAGTGCAGCTATGAGGGTGTCATGAGGTCTCCACATGAATAAGACGCTTTGAAGCCATTGTGGTGGGCCGAGGGCCGACAGTGCGCGTGATCCGATCAAGGAAGGCTTGATCCCTCGTTTGCGCTGCGCGACGCAATGTCAAAGCGCTCCAGCTTGTAGGATTCAACCTTCAATCGGCGAGAGCACTTGTGATGGTCGAGCCCCCTTGTGAGCGGCGGTGTGCGCCAATCCTATTCCGTGGCTTAATGGCGCGGATGCGGCAACACCGTGTATAAGGGTAAAGGTAGGAGTTGTCGGTCATACGTCAACAGGCACCCAAGTTCGACACATGCTAGGGGATGGTTGCTTCTCGAGTAAGCGGCATGCTACTTTCGCGGGACCATGTGAGTTCCCCATAAGGACAGCTACCTCGAACACGAGGTGGGCCTAAGGGACTTTGTGGCCCCTGCGGGTTGCTCTGGAGCAGGACTATATCAGTCTGCTCCTAGGAACTAGCCAACACTGTGAAGGACTTGTGGCGTTGAGAATGGCACGGGTAGTCTAGACGCAAGGTTAAGACTCAAAGGGGTGTTAGTGGGGTCCAACATAAGTGATGGTGGGTGGTTCGGCCCACCGAGCGGGGTTCGCATTAGGCAAAAGCTAACTGCCCACGAGACTCCACGTTAGGTGAAGGTTACCCGCCCCACAACTTCATGCTTTCTTTTTCGGCCGGAACAGAGCAACATAACCGCGTACTTCCACGTTTGGTGGAAGGTAACCACCCACCGTTCGTAGAACAACGAACTTTTATGCTAGGTGAAGGTTACTCACGGATGATGATTCTAATTCCCAGTTCTTGTACTAAAGCTAAGTTAACATAAATCACGTAAGTGACGTATATCACGTAAATTGCACTGAGAACGTAATTCACATAAGGAATGCAAATCATAAAAAACGCGAAGCCCCCGGTTTATAATCAGGGACCAGGTTGGATGCAAATCCCATAGGGAACGTTAATCACGCAATTTTCTACGAAAAGATAAATTTCGTAAAATTGTATGGAGAACGTTGAGTTCCCAGTTGCCAAGTCAATACCGTTGTTCATCATTATTGAGGAACGGTAAGTTTCATAATTGCCGAGAAGCAATTTGAGTAGGCATCCCGTTCAGGTGTGCAAAACCATTAATAAGGATGCATTTATACGTATTTGTTAATGAGCATGGCTGGCGGCCTACTCGCATCTTGCTAAAAATGCTAGACTTATTTTTACATCGTTGTAAGTCTAAGGAGTAACACGCCCCTTGAATCCTAAAGGTAAGGGATCTTTTAAGGCTTTATCCTTAATCCCAAGAGTATCAAACTCCCTGTTGGCGAGCAGATGAGCCCAGATGAGTGTCCCGATGAATTTATGGGTATCCTTGTGGTGATAGCACCCGAGCAAGGGTATTGGGCGTAATACCGGGCCAAGTTCTTTGGCGGTATTGTCTATCCGAGAGTGTTGAGGCTGTTAACAGCCGGGCTCGGTTGGTGACATTGCGTAGTCATCTTTGGTCGGCTGTGCGTATTTCACCGAGCTTAGTAACGGTCGGGTTTTGGCCAAACTGGCGGAGGGCACCGCTTGGCAACCCCGCTATTATCTTTGAGGGATTATTCCCCAAGGTTGTTAGTGGTTACCCCTTTTAAATTGCGTGGCCATGTGTTACTCGGAAAAGGGGGTTAACGAGGCCACTCGGCCAAGTTTGTTAGGGTGAGGATCTAGCCTAGTTTGCCGATAGTAGCTTCACAGTTTGTTCATTTTGACGCTATCCGTTGGTTACCCACGGTAGCCTATGGTACTGTTGGTTGGTGTTGGCCCAACTAGTAGTAAATTTTTCTTTACCTACGTTGAAAGATGAGTAGTGAAGCTCTAAAAGAGCCTTTGCCAACAAAGTTGGCGGTAGCTCAAATATTGGGATGTTGAAGGCAACGTCCCCACTGACGGGCCCTATAACATGCTAGTTGGTAGTGTTCCAAGTAAATTGGACACCCAAGAGGCAAACTTTGACGGGTTCGGCCTCACGCATAATTTTCATCGGTAAAATAAGGATAGGCTATCGTCGCTACACAACTGACCCGAAGGGCGGTTGCACCTAATCAGGGTAAATAGTGCAAAGCCAAGTTATGAGGCTTTAGCTAGCCTCACAGTTGGTTTTAACGAGTCACTTACAATGGCTTTTACAGACAAGCTACTCAGTCAAGGAATTGGCGAGGCGACCGGTTGACAGTGTTAAGTTTACTTCGTGGTGGTTTAAGCCTCCCATTATCAGCGGTAAAGTTTTTATTAACGAGCCTTTACTAATGACGTCAATCGACATTGGTTGGCTACCGCAACCTTGTTTATAAATTCCTGTAGTACAGACTAACGTTGATGCCATTTTGGCGTTAGCCTAGTTCACAGGCGGCAACGTTGTTATCAAAGGGAGCCCTTGAAGGGCATTACCTCTATATTAGGCGGTGGGCAGTAATCATCCGCCTAGCTCGAATTTTACTTTATTTGGGTTGCTTTTTGGTTAAGGACTTTGCCACTTTTACACATAACAACATTCTAGTCCAACTGAATTGTTGCTAATGTATGGGTTAGCACATTTTGAAATATTATATTTGGCACAAATTTAAGCTATATGAATAGAAAAAATTAAGAAATGAGCATATTCACACTTAAACACCATGTAGTGAAGTTTTCTAGGCGATAAAGTTTCTCTTACCCCCGATTAAGAACAGGGGTTACTTGATAAAGGCCCTTATTATAGTGGCTCTTACGGAAAATAAATTTAATAAAAGTCCTTTTCTAACTTAATCACATATTTATTCAAGCTTTATGAGTTGGGTTGGAAGCAACTTAGAGCAATTTCAGCTAAATAAAAATTTAGCGAGCAATTTTCGGAAAGCGGGAGTAACACAATTCGTGTATTGCCGCAAGTCTAAGACAGGAAATTTGATAAATTAATTTATGTGTAATTGAAGCGAGAGTATTATGAAAAGCATCTATTACATGCTTTAAAGCTCAAGATATGTTAGAAAAAATATTATGACGATATTATGAAAAATACCCATAATATAATCTAAAGCTCGTGATGTGCTAAATTTCCAATTTTGCTGATAATTTGTTGATGTATTAGAAGGCAAGCAAGAGAGAGAAATTGGAAATCAAAGACTTACGGTTACCGGAGCCCCCAGTTTTGTGAGGGTCTTAGACGTTTTGCATGGGATACCAGGTTAAACGCTAGCAAGCTATCTTCCCACAGACGGCGCCTATTTGTTTATGGAGTTTCTGGTTGGGTGGTTCTAGATGAGAGCGGGACTCAACCCTCACTTGAGGAAGCAGCTGTTGGCGCATTTAACCCGGGTTCCCCTGCAAAACAAGCAAGACTGTCAGAGGGACCCACGGGTTTGCCCGCCGGAGACCCCTCCGATGCCTAAGTAAATAAAGGCATAATAATAATAATATATGATAAGTAAATAACGTAAAGTAGACAATAATAAATACTTATCGTATATGGAGAGGGGCCTTGGTAGCTGGTGGCCGGAATCCGTACCGGCAAGGTGGCCGAAATTTGTATCGGCGAGGTGGTCGGATCGTGGCCTTATGGGCCTGGAGAGGATGGAACACGAGCCAAAGGGCCAGCGAGGTGGCCGGAGAGGAGAACGGCACCGGTGGTTCGAGCCGTACGGGCGAGGTGGCCGGCGCATGGCTGGAGTTATATCGGAGTGAGAGGAGGGAGAAAGATGGGTTGTTGTGTAGTTGGGTGGTTAGGAGAGAGAGAGGGGGCTCCTTGTGCCTTGGGTGTGAGGAGAGGGAGAATGGGGTATTTATAGAGAGAGATGGTGAGGTGGTGAGGCGGTAGAAGAGAGAGTGAGGCGGTACCGGGCGCCCCCGGTGGTCGGCGGTAGACATACCGGGTCGTGGTGGCCAGTATGGGAGAGAGAAAGGTGGGCGGTAGTGGTGCCGAGGTGGTCGGCGGTACCGAAATGGAGAAGGACGGTAGAAGAGAGAGTGAGGGGGTACCGGACGGTACTGGTGGTAGGCGGTGGTACCGGGCCGTGGTGGCCGGTATGAGTGAGAGAGGGAGGCGGTACCTGGTAGAGGGGAGAAAGGAGGCGAGGCGGTATCGAGGTGGTGCCGACCGGTAGTGGTACCGGGTCACTGTGGCCGGTAGAGAGGAGAGAGAGGAAGATGGTGAGGCGGTAGGCGACACCGGGCCGTGGTGGCCGATATGGGAGAGAGAGGTGAACGAGGAGAGAGGGGCGGTAGGAGAGAGAGTGAGAAGGTTATACCGATGTGGCTGTACCCGTGTGACGACCGGGGCGGCACCGACGAGTGGTCGGGGTGGCACCGGCGAGTGGTCAGCATGGTGGTGGGAGAGGCGGTCATGGTGTTTGGGGTGGTCATGGGTGGTTGTTAGTGTCTGGAAGAAGGTAAAGGGAGAGAGAAGGGGGGCTGTCATGAGTGAGGTGAAAGAGAGATGAGTGGGGAAGGGGGAAAGACCAGGAGAGAGAAAATAATATTTTTAATTTTCGTTATTGTCTTGTTATTCTATTTTAATATTGACCTGCTTATTTTTATCCTCTACAGGTAGCTTTATGATGTTGGTGCTTGGGCCCGAAATCCATACAAATGTGTGGAACACCTTGTATTCTTTTGCATTTTAAAACATATATAATGTTGATTATGGTCTAATGAAAGAATTGGTCTTGATCTAATTGAGCTAAAGTAATATTGGTATCATCCTAGGTGTTAAGTCACCAAATATTCTAAGTGGTAGGTGACACATTATGACGGTACTGTTTTCACTCTTATATTGGCATGTGAAAAACGTAACCTGTGATATATAACATTCTGTAACTAATCATATATATGGTTAAGTAGAATATGCATTCTTGAAGTGAAGCTGTGTTCTATTGAAATGTTGTATGCTCCACTTCTATGTTAGGCTTAATATTGTTAAGTTGGCAGGATATGAAGCTAGTTGATCAACAACTTATTCCAAATGCCTCATTGTGTGGGTGTTGTAGATGCCTCATGGTGGAGGTGATTGTTGCAGATGCCTCATGCCAGGTAAACGCAATGTTTTGAGTTCTTTTGGCAATGACCAATTATGATGTACTTGGTGATTTTATTTCATTACCTAAATGTCATTTGTGAAGGTTGAGCTTAATGCTCGGCCTAACACATAATCCTTATAAGGATAATGTGACAGCATATTTGCCTTAAACATGGTGTCTTGTGGCATTTGATTGAGGACAATATAATTTTACTCAAGCATGTAAGGAGTGAGACTTGGTAGATCCTCTACTAAATGCCTTTTAAGAAGACGACTTATATCTAAAGGCCTTTTAAGAAGGCATCTTATACTAAAGGCCTTTTAAGAAGGCGACTTATACTAAAGGCCTTTTAAGAAAGCGAGTTTACGATATAGTGGTGAGAATGGGGTTTAAGCCCATATTGTGACCAAGGTTGTTAGAATCGGGATTCTACTTAGGATCGTTAGGGGTTTCTTAGAATCGGAATCGCAGGATCAAATTGAAAATCATACGATTCTACTTTTAAGGCATACAATAAATATTGAACCTTCACTAATCAATTTAACCTATTTGAAAAGTTGGCTCTTTGACATAGTATTAGAGTTTTATTGACCTAGAGATGAGGAGTTCAAATCCCAATAATCTCCACTTACAATATTAAATAATTTAACCACAAGATATAAGGTTATAACTTAAAACTAAGCTTAGTTTAAGTTTCTTAAGAATATATAAACATTTAATTTAACTTTCTTTTATTTCAAGTTAAAAAAGTACGTTCACTTACAATATATGCATGAAATTTTTGCTTTTTAACTTTTTATGTATGCATGTTAGGATCGAGGTAGGATCGGTAGAATCGTAAAATTGTATTATGATCCTATCCATTAGTTTTGTTTAATATCAATGTGTTGTGAATTCGGGCCCTAAATCGGACCCGAACTCAACTCGAAAATAGGATCTTGTCCCAACACTAAGCAACGAAAAACCCATAAACAAAACAATGCGGAAATTAAACTAGAAACAACGAAAATAACAAAGAACACCCGATATACGTGGTTCAGCACCCCAGGAAAGTCCTAGTCCATGGGCCTCCGTTTTCAGAGGAGTCAAATCCACTATCAGTAATTTAGGGTTACAATCATAGACCGAGCATCTAGTTATATGACAAAAAACGAAAACCGAACAGAAATCAAAGCAAGAAAACGAGAAAGAACAAGATGAAAGCCATCACCGAGCGAATACGGGCGAAGAACAGCCTAGGGACTCGAACCCTAGCCGGAATAGTGAAGAAGACCTCGTTTGGGAAGACGCATCACCTTGAGCCGAGCATCCCGAGCTCTAAGGTTCACCACTGTCTTCTTCTCCTTAATCTTCAGCCCTCCAACCTCGATCTACAAGCTTTCTCTCTCCTTGAGCTTTCTCTCACTAGAAACGCTGTCTTTCTCCTCTCTCTTTCTGTGTTTTCGTTGTAGAAAACCCAAATGAGTTTTCACCATTGCTCTCCTTCATTTTTTTTTCTTTCTTCTGTAAAAGTGGCTTACTTCACTTTTTTGGAGAGAGAGATGAGGATGAAGTTATAAGCAAAATAACAGCTGTACACTTCATCCGGGCAATGCTGATACAAACGGGCAGCGCGGTCAGCCAAAATCGGGCAGGCAGTACGACAGGTCAGAGCGGGCAGCCCTTTTTCGGGCAGGAAATAGTACGACCAGGCAGCTGGGCAGGTTAATAACCAACGGGTAATAATATGATATTATTTTACCCAAACGAAAATACAATATATTTTTCAAATTTTTTACCCATTTTAAAACCCAATTTCAAATCAATAAAATTGTCAATAATTTCTATTCCCCAAATTAGGATATAATTATACAAGTTTGCCTCCAACGAGCCTACACAAGGTGGGTGACAAAAACCGGCAAACGACATCCTAATTTCCCGAATAGAAATTCTCCGACAATTTTAACCTTTTATTTAGCCAAGACGCTCCAGCCTATTATTACTGATGAACTTACATAACTCGGTTACATCCTAGTGTGGATATCAAATTTCATGGGACCATAATCCAACAAACTCCACCATGGTCTGATGAAATTAACTCACAATGCTCCTTCGAAAATAGAGGCCATTTCGAAAAACAAGTTTCAAACCAAGAAACCAAACATGCTCACTCAACAACATGGGCTCAATCATGGTGATCAAGTCTATCACAATATCAACACGAAATCCAAGCTAAACATGCAATTCACCTAGAATTCGAGTTAGCCAAATCAATTCATACATTGCACCTCAAGACTCCACCATGAACAATATCCAAAAAATCACCCAATATGAACAAACAACTTGTGAACCATTAACCCAACACATAAGGTACCTAAACATAGCCTCACCAAACAAATGGTCAATCCAAGGTTCATTAGACCTATACCTTACACTTTTCCAAAAAACTAGAAAAGAAGGCATAAAACAATGATCCTAAGGGTATACAAGTCTCAAAAGACAACACAATGTTCACATATGACACAAACATATCATGTTTTCCCAACTATTGGCTAAAATTCAGCAAAACAACTCAAGGACACACTAATATGCAGAAAATTCAGCACCTAAGTGTCAAAATCTGCAGTAAATCAGCAACAAATAATTTTGACAGCAACATAGTCACATACCAGCATGTATGCAGTCCAAAACAGCAACAAATTCAACTTAAAACGGTCCATAAACAACATGTTTATCATCACTTCAAGCAACAAGTACCAATATATTCAACTCGATTCCAACATAGACTTGAGAAATACATGAGACGTCAACATGGAGACCAAGTACACTAAATCACACATAGATTTTCCATAAGAACTCACAGGTTCTCTAAACCCTTTACAATGATCAACTATTTCACTTAGTTCACTCAAACATGTGCAAGAAACACCAATTCTCCCATACAAAGTCTAATCCACAATTAAACTCAAAAAACATGCAATGCTCTATCCATACACGGGGTCCAAGATTGTGCAACTAGACATCCTAACCTAAGAGTTGTCAATCCTAGGTTCAAGGCTTCCATTCCAACAAGTTCACAATCAACCTCAAGCATTACACACATGTTAACCACTACAGTCACATAGAACATTGAAAAAAAAAAAAAACATAATTCAAGTTCCGAACAGCATAGTTAGCCACACAACAACAGCACCAACACCATGCCAGGGTGTTCAAACTAACACCAAAACGAAATCCATACCAAGGACTCCCATCCGACCACCAATTGGGTTAGGCTCGAGCAATTTACCTCCGAAATTGCTCCACTAAAACAAGAATCCACTCCAGATTCTCAACCGACCATACACGAGGCCGAACAAGCAATTAACCCCAAACCGCTCCACCTATTAGATGCACCTAGAGCTTTCTCACTTCAAGACAAACCGTTAGTCTCAAAGCATAAACATCTTTTCCACAACAAGAAACCACTGGATGTTCAAACAACAACGAGAAATCCATGCTACCTAGGCCACCTAATCGAGTGTCCAAAACCAAGACACTTAAACACATCTCAACTGCCACATAGGAGACAAACCATGGCTTTAGACGCAGTCTGACGCTCAAACTAAATGACCCATCTCCGATACTAGTCCAACCCGACTAGAGACAACCAAGGACTTCAAGAAGGTCCTAACCAGTTAGACACTTCTAAGGTTCCAAAAAGAAAACCAAGTTTTCTCAACCGTTCAGGAATATCCAATGTTCTACACCCAAGATAGTTGTCCTCCAACCATCTCTCAAGAAACATCTACCACACACACCCCACCACCTATTTAACCCAAAACAGGCAGTAAAAGTCCTCAATCCAGGTCAAAACAAAGCATCCCATGCCTAATCCAGCACCCAGTTCTAATTGTAAAGCCAAACCTAA
Organism: Simmondsia chinensis; assembly: GCA_018398585.1. Lineage (NCBI taxonomy): Eukaryota > Viridiplantae > Streptophyta > Magnoliopsida > Caryophyllales > Simmondsiaceae > Simmondsia > Simmondsia chinensis. The sequence continues at coordinate 3,525,235 of JAGTTD010000021.1, read as the reverse complement.
ATTTCTGATAGTGATTGAACATTTTCCTTTTTCTTTCATATCGCACATATGTTCTTCCTTTTTCCGGGCTTTTATCATACTACCACATACACAGCAATAACCGAAAAATAACACTCAGATTTTTCGAAGAAACAAAAGCCCATTGATCATCTCAAAACAATTGTTCTTGTTAAAACCCATTTGGAAATTTTGACTCAAAAAATTTCACAAAAATAAGAAACATTTCAGACCCTATTTCTGTAAACATTTTCTTGGTTCTTTCATTTCTCCCCAAGAAAGAAAGAACATCCCAAATTTTTTTTTCAAGAAACCCTAGATCTGAAAATCAAGACAATCAAACTTAAACCCTCATTCTGGTTTTGGTTTCATTCATGTTTTTCGTTCTCACTGTGCAACTGGACACCGAACCAAGGCTCTGATACCACTTGTTGTGAATTCGGGCCCTAAATTGGACCCGAACTCAACTCGAAAATAGGATCTTGTCCCAACACTAAGCAACGAAAAACCCACAAACAAAACAATGCGGAAATTAAACCAGAAAAAACCAAAATAACAAAGAACACTCGATATACGTGGTTCGGCACCTCAGCGAGGTCCTAGTCCACGGGCCTCCGTTTTCAGAGGAGTCAATGTTATAAAATGTCATAGTAAAACCCCAAAGCTTCATAATACATCAAATTCCTAACAAACATACAAATTATATTGTTCCAAAACACAACATTTATCTCAGAGATTCCGTCGAACACCTTGTATGCAATTTATAAACTATTCAGATTACAACAACAATTTAAAATTGCTTTCCAAGAAATAGACATCTCTCATCGACATTTGATCGAACATGTAATAGGCCGGTTTGGGGTCATAGCAATTGGAATAAAATTCAATTAAGCAATTTGAGATGAGAGTTCTAAGATGCTAAAATTAACATATATTCAATCATAACAACGAAGGAGAGGGAAATTAGAAAGATCTCACAAAACAATGATATCGCACCGTGGTAGATGCCACTGTCCTAAAAGACGATTTCCCCGCTGCTCCGGTGCACACAATATAACCGGCGGCCGTCCTCCAGGATTAACGCGATCCGACTCTTAACGTGCACTCATTAATTGTCGGGTAGGAGTGCTTTGAACTTTGCCCCAAATCTCGTCAAAAATAGCATCGGGATGAATAATAGCAGTAGGATTAGGTTTCCACGCATCAGACTTCGCCGCTGCATGAGAGAGGTTTAGTGGTAGTTCTTTTTTTAAATAGAGGCTACCATTTTACTGACTGGATATGCACATGAAGATTTATGCAAAAACTAAGGAGAGAGAATCAGGTGGTTACTGGAGAGAGAGGTGCTGCTAGTGGGCACATGAGAGAGAGAGAGAGATCATTTTGCGAGGAATATGGAGAATGTATATATATTAGATTCCTTCTCCAACGCCAATTTTTTCCAGTTACATAACGTAAAACGGCATTTTATTGCAATAATAAAAATGGTTTAATGGCTGAAATAAATGAGACCACAACAGCCATAAACGGCTACTGTATTAATCAGGCACGGTAATTTAATATACGGGCCTTGAACGATTATCTTCCAAAAAAATAAATACATCCGTTAAGAAAAAGGAATCATCCACACTTTTTTCCAATGTGGGATACAACTCCCCTATAAACTAAAGGTTAGCTTGTATCGTTTTTCCAGCAATCCCCCACAAAAGGATACAAGCGAAAGAGAAAGAAAGGAATAGATTGGGCAAAGGGAGTTCTGTTTTTCAGTGCCGATGTCTTGCGACTTGAATCGTCACCTAGTGTAACCCAAGTTTAGGACCAACATCTTGCAAGGTGACTTTTGTCTTGAACCTCACAAGGGGTTATATAGTCTTCCACTTGGACACGTACCGAACTCCAGATCTTGGCAACTCGTGCGGTTTGGCGCGTTTAATCGGCCATGCGCTCGTCCTGGATATTCATAGGCGCTCTAGAAGGCAAGTCTTAATCCTTCATAAGGAGCGGCCAGACTCCCACACCTATATAGGTGGATCCCATCAAGTGTGTGTTACCACACACCACCAAACATATTGATATGGGTCCATTAAGAGCTAAAGCTCAACCTTACCCCAGGTAACATACAGAAAGTGTCCTGTCATGTGCAAGTCGTGCTCACACCGTCAACATACGGCATTAGACCCGTCTCCAGACAGTGTCCGTCATGTGCAAGTCACGCTTACACCGCCAACATACGGCATTGGACCCGTCTCCGCACTGTCACACCATAGCGAGGGACAACATAAAACACAGTGCATATCTTGAATGAAACTATGACTTTTCACATTGAACCTGATAAGCCCATGTTGGATACATCATAATTTATTCGTGTACAGACTTGAGTCCCTTCCCCCTCGATGTTTTTACAATCATTTTACGACAAAGGCCTTTTGTCAACGGACCTGTAATATTCTTTTCAGACTTTACATAGTCTAGTGATATCACTCCACTTTCTAGTAGATCTCTCATGATCTTATGCCTAAGATGAATGTGTCTCCTCTTGCCATTATAAACATTGTTCTTTGCCACAGCAATTGTAGCTTGACTGTCACCCTGAAGTGACACTGATGGAGCTGGAAGCCCCCACAATGGCACTTTGACAATGTATTGCAACAAAGCGGTACTTCAGAATTGACTACTGTCAACGTCAATCATGAGTTACTCTTACCCCCACATTGAGGTACCTGTAATGAGCTGTTAAACAACTAGCTCCATCGCCTGCCAACTTCAATAAGAGTCAGTATAGCACATTAGTGGGCACACGTCACATTAGTAAAATTACATCTCCACCCCAAGTACTCACATAGTATGTGTATCATATAAAGTTGGCACGAAAGCCACATACCGCAAACTGTCACTTTCATATCTCATCACATAGTGAAACATTATCACTAGTTTAGATCACAATGGACCATATACCCATTCTCATCATACTTAGCATACATGCGATATTACTATTAAGGGTAGTTCACGTCTTACCAATGTTGCACCAAATTTTGGTGATATCAAGAGAAAAAGGTTCATAAGATCATAATTCATAAGATGCCTTTTACAACTCAACTTAAGGCAACCCAAGCCTCTGCAAGGCTCTCAAGCCCAAGTGCTTAGCATCATTAAGCTATTTACATCGACTTTGAACAATCGACAAATATTATTTCCACCACAACAAATTTCCATGAGCTAGCTATAACTAGCAAACAACGGTAGAAACACAATAGTCAGAAAAGATTATCACCTGACAACATACCTCATAGGCTCTTGGGTGCTCTTACAACCCCCCACAATAGAATGTCTCACACTGCATTCTTAAACCATTAGATTTTTCTTCCTGCCAACTCAGTGTTAAAAGGACAACTAAAACATGCAGGTTTCAGCGGGGGTGTCAGAAACATAGCTCAATAACGAGCCTAAATTCATTGTAATTAGTAAAATATCTCTCAACGAAATCAAACACCCAACACAATAGGGAGTCTATTACAACGTAAACCCCATTCATAGTATTTCACTAGTACCTCAGCAATTTAGTTAGACCACTTCAATATTCATCATTTGGATCAATGTATACGTACGAGGTCTACCATTGACATATGGTATAATGAGATGAGTGTGTTATTCATCAAAACATAATGCTGTCAATCGCCTTAGCTTATTTAGCTTGTCACGCGAAGCCACGTATTTCTCCTCATCTATTGAACACCAGGGTTATATAGTATATCATCCAAATGACCAACATGAGCATACAACATATGACAATAAACCCAAATAAGGTATCTAGACACAAGCTAAATACCAAGCCTATGATCGATCAGGGTTCTCATGTGACCTACACCTTACCCTTATTCTGAAACTAGAAAAGAAGGCATGAAACAATAATCATAAGGGCCTGATAGTCTCCAAAAACAACACAAGTCCACATATTACTCAAACATATCATTTTTTCCCAAATCATGGCTAAAATTCAGCAAAGACATGCTAATACTGCATAATTCAAAACATGACCTGCATGAAACAAATACCAAAACAGCATAGCCAGCCAATATGCAGCATTTTCAGCAGTAAATAGTCCAAAAACAGCAGTATGTACACAATGCTCAACCCAAAACTAATATGAACAGCACCAAAATCAGAATAAGCATCAACATTCAGTAGGTGAATGTCATAATCTGCCAATGAAGAGCAACATACAGTAGCTGAAAGCCCGTACCAAATTGTAGCAACACATTCAACTTGAAAGAGACATGTTTCAATACTTAAAACAACACGCTTTTCATCATTTCAAGCAACATGTAACAACATGTGTTCAACTCGCTTCAAACATAGACATGGAAAACACATAAGACATATCAACATGGAGACTAATATACAAATCACACATAGATTTTCACAAAACTCACAAGTCTTATTAGCCCTTTACAATAATCAACTTATTTCACTTATGTCACTAGAAATATGCAAGAAATTCAATTCTCACATACAAGATTTAATCCATGGTTAAACTCAAAACATTCAATGCTCTACCAACACATGGGATTCTGGATTGTGCAACTATACATGCTTAAACCTAAGAGCTGCCAATTCTAGGCTCAAGACTCCATTCAAACGAATTCACAATCAACCTCAAGCATTAAACACGTATAACCACAACAATCACACAGAAAATTGAAAAGCACACATATTCAATTTCCATGCAGCATGATTAGCCACACAGCAGTGGCGCTAGCACCATGCACATATGAAAGAGCATATGTGCATGAGTGGCTTTCTACCTGTTTATAGTAGTGAGGGGACACGTGTTCGAGACCCATAGTTAGCTACTAGTTGATGAGATTATTCTCGATACATAACTGCCAACAAATAACCCCCCTTTTTTATATTGTTGGATGCCACTTGAATCCCATTATATTATGCAACAACAACCTAGAAATTCTCCAATGATTTGTTTCACTAGTATATGAATCTCAAAGCAAGCTCGGTGAATGCCATATAATTCAATGGCACTATGCAGATGCGACCTAAAAATGTCTCCAACAGTTTGTTTCAATCATCTTTTTATTCAAATTCCATACCAACTAGCACATTAAATGCAAATTGAATGAAACAAACACCGTCTTAACATAAAACCATTCTCATGCATTCACCTAACTTCTTAAACTCATTATATGAAGTACGCTTGTACATGCTTTAAACCCGGTGGGAGCCAGTCTTAAAAGACATGTAAATACAAAATCATTCTCGAATCTTCATCTAATGGCATAACATATCGAATGGTTCCTTAACAAGCATAAGATCAAATAAACAACAGCAACAATAGAATATCAGAACATGTTGTATGCATTCAAAACTGAAACTTCAACGAGAACCAATGAAGACCCTTAGCAAACAAACTGACAGACCCACAATTGCACACACAAGAACAAAAATTAGCATCATAAAACTAGGGTTCAACCTCTTGTGAGATTCACATGTGAGAAGCATTAACGTTTCTTTTATTTAAATCCGCAGGGGAAAACACCGATGAAATCACCCCTCAAACATTTCTCATACCCGACGTTTCAAGAGGTTTAAGGTTTAGATTTCCACACAGCCTCCCATATCCACACCCCTAAATTTTCAATTTTCAACTTGACCCCTTCTTTTTTTTAATTTTTACAGTGTATCATATAAATTGAACTTCAAATCTATCAAAAGGGTAATATATATAAATTCAACAATTGAACCTTTTTTTCTTTCAGATCTGTCGAATATCCTTTCAAGTTTAAGCACATATTAACCTTCTAATTAAACCAGTACTAATGCAGAGGATTAGTGTTGGCCTCCCTCCCGACTCTTGCGGCTAGAATCTCAACCAAAATATATATAAAACTCGTCTTTTAGATTGTTATAAAATGTCATAGTAAAACCCCAAAGCTTCATAATACATCAAATTCCTAACAAACATACAAATTATATTATTCCAAAACACAACATTTATCTCAGAGATTCCGTCGCACACCTTGTATGCAATTTATAAACTATTCAGATTACAACAACAATTTAAAATTGCTTTCCAAGAAATAGACATCTCTCATCGACATTTGATCGAACACGTAATAGGCCAGTTTGGGGTCATAGCAATTGGAGTAAAATTCAATTAAGCAATTTGAGATGAGAGTTCTAAGATGCTAAAATTAACATATATTCAATCATAACAACGAAGGAGAGGAAAATTAGAAAGATCTCACAAAACAATGATATCGCGCCGTGGTAGATGCCACTGTCCTAAAAGACGATTTCGCCGCTGCTCCAGTGCACACAGTATAACCGGCGGCCGTCCTCCAGGATTAATGCGATCCGACTCTTAATGTGCACTCTTTAATTGTCTGGTAGGAGTGCTTTGAACTTTGCCCCAAATCTCATCAAAAATAGCATCGGGATGAATAATAGCAGTAGGATTAGGTTTCCACGCATCAGACTTCGCCGCTGCATGAGAGAGGTTTAGTGGTAGTTCTTTTTTTAAATAGAGGCTACCATTTTACTGACTGGATATGCACATGAAGATTTATGCAAAAACTAAGGAGAGAGAATCAGGTGGTTATTGGAAAGAGAGGTGCTGCTAGTGGGCACATGAGAGAGAGAGAAATCATTTTGCGAGGAATATGGAGAATGTATATATATTAGATTCCTTCTCCAACGCCAATTTTTTCCAGTTACATAACGTAAAACGGCATTTTATTGCAATAATAGAAATGGTTTAATGGCAGAAATAAATGAGACCACAACAGCCATAAACGGCTAGTGTATTAATCAGGCACGGTAATTTAAGATACGGGCTTTGAACGATTATCTTCCAAAAAAATAAATATATCCGATAAGAAAAAGGAATCATCCACACTTTTTTCCAATGTGGGATATAACTCCCCTATAAACTAAAGGTTAGCTTGTATCGTTTTTCCAACAGTCAAATCTACTATCAGTAATTTAGGGTTACAATCACAGACCGAGCATCGAGTTTTATGTCAAAAAATGAAAACTGAACAGAAATCAAAGCAAGAAAACGAGAAAGAATAAGATGAAAGCCATCACCGAGCGAATACGGGTGAAGAACAGCCTAGGGACTTGAACCCTAGCCGGAATCGTGAAGAAGACCTCGTTTGGGACGACGCATCGCCTTGAACCGAGCATCCCGAGCTCCAATGTTCACCACCGTCTTCATTTCCTTAATCTTCAGCCCTCCAACCTCGATCTACAAGCTTTCTCTCTCCTCAAGCTTTCTCTCACTAGAAACACTGTCTTTCTCCTCTCTCTTTCTGCGTTTTCGTTGCAGAAAACCCAAATGGGTTTTCACCATTGCTCTCCTTCATTTTTTTTTTCTTTCTTCTGTAAAAGTGGCTTACTTCACTTTTTTGGAGAGAGAGATGGGGATGAAGTTATAAGCAAAATAACAGCTGTACACTTTATCAGGGCAAGGCTGGTACAAACGGGCAGCGCGGTCAGCCAAAATCGGGCAGGCAGTACAACAGGTCAGAGCAGGCAGCCCTTTTTCGGGCAGGAAACAGTACGACCGGGCAGCTGGGCAGGTTAATAACCAAAGGGTAATAATATGATATTATTTTACCCAAACGAAAATACAATATATTTTCAAAATCTTTTACCCTTTTTAAAACCCAATTTCAAATCAATAAAATTGTCAATAATTTCTATTCCCCAAATTAGGATATAATTATACAAGTTTGCCTCCAACGAGCCTACACAAGGTGGGTGACTAAAACCGGCAAACGACATCCTAATTTCCCGAATAAAAATTCTCCTACAATTTTAACCTTTTATTTAGCCAAGACGCTCCAGCCTATTATTACTGATGAACCTACATAACTCAGTTACATCATATAGTGGATATCGAATTTCATGGGACCATAATCCAACACAATGGATCGTAAGATTCTACAAAATTAAGATTCTACTTAGGATCCGAATCAATCGACAATTGTGGGATCATAGAATCGTAAGATTCTAAGATCCAAATTGGGAGCTTAATAACCATGGTTGTGACTTGATCTTAACGGATTGCCAACTCGATGTAACCTTCGGGTTTGATGGGTCAAACAATGTCAAGGGCTGGGAATTTTTGTTAACTAATGAAGCCATTCCGAGCTAATGGTAGCATAAGTGTTTTTGTTTCTACCGTGACGTTGAGGCTAAGCTCAATGCTCTCAATGGGTCCATTGACTGCTATAGTAGTGTGCATTAGCACACCTAATGGACTCATTTATGGGAATTGGGGAAGTTAATCTCCCTATGTTAAGAGTACATGCTGACTTTTTAGAGCATTCCTAAGAACCTAAATTTCGAGTTCTTATAAGGGGATTTATGGGTCATATTCGTATGATGCGTCTCACTAGTGAAATTACATAAAGTGGTGTGTGTTATCACAATAACCTTTCAGGTTTAGTACTTAGTTCACCTTGTAAGGTTGTAAGACATGCATACTTACTGGTTATCGATTCAAGTACAAAAGAAATCAGTATCGTAAAGTATGATTTCTTTTGCTCAAATTTCCTTTTCTTCTAGACCGTAAAATTGAATCATGTGAGAGGTTATTGAATGTGCTTCAATTTTAGTGTGGTAAACTTGTCCTACACATGATGGGAGCAGATTCGCTTGGATGACCTAGTATGTTTTCATATAACTATTTGTTATCGTTTATGGCTGTTGTAAATATTAAATAGGATCCATTGAATTCTTGAAATTAAGTATTCCCCTTAATGACTTATGACCCCCACTTTAACGCTTTTATTGGGGTTTATTTATTACTGTCATAGGTCACCATATGACTCAACTAAGAACGCATAATTGCCTTCTAAAATTACCATCCTTATGCTCTTTGTTTTGTCCCTTTTTCTGGTTATCTTCATGTTTGATAACTAAGCAATATTGTGGCATATTCTAGTCTATTACTTTTGTACACTTCAACGGTGGGCGTTGTGTTAAACGCAGGGAGTGGAGTGCTACTTGGTCCCGTTTGTACTGGTATGGGAGCATAATTGACTTTAGGGAAATGATGAACTATATAGAACAATACTAATCTTCATCTTTTTCAGATAAGTTATAATTACTTTTCTCATTATTTTTCCAACAAGACCTTCCCTATGAATCAATGCACCAATGTATTTTTTTTGAATTGGTATGTAACCTCAGGAGCTGGCTTGTAGCTGACATGCTTCTATAGGTTGAAAATGGAATTTCCTACAATAAAGGTATCGTGATCTGAGTTTGATGCTAAAAAATAAAATTGAATTGCCGAGGTTGGTGTCCCCGAACCTACATTCTGAAAACTCATTAATTAATGTTATAATTTTTGAGGCTTAGCTAGCAAGTAAATTAGCATACGTTATTAGGGTTTCTTCAAACATTTGCAAATAATTTATTTGGTTACACTTAAAAGACTTTTTTGATAATTGAAAACATGCAATAACTCTCCCCCCGGGGGGGAGAGGGACAGTAAAAAATGTTAATGTAGCTTTCTACTATATGTGGTTTTTTATAGCACAAGCCTGACGCAAAGAGGTGTGTTGCATCAGAACTGTATATACAACAGACAAAAGGCAAAAACACCTAATACATGTTATTAAACTTAAAAGTATAAAGTAACTAAAACATTCCAAAATTATCTTCACAGAATCACTAAGTCAACAATTGGATTGCTTCATGATGGATTCAAGATTCGTTGCTATTTTCTCCAACTCTAAGAATTTATCTGAAGTCTCCAAAAAAAAATCATGGGCTCACCAAATAGTCAAATACATATATGCTATTATATTGGATTTTGTTTAGTTGGTGAATGAAATTCACAAAATGGAAGCTAGTAATTCAAAATACCTGAATGCAAGTATATGTAAAACTTAATTTACTATAGGTATTATACACTGATCTTTTATCGGTCAGATTGTAACTTTTTGTTAGAGTTCAAAATCATTCCCAGGTCTTTAACATCTACTTAGGCTTTATGGAAAGTTGGTTTTTTGACATAGTGTTAGAGCCTTGTTGACCATGAGGTCACGATTTCGAATCTCACCAGTCCTTACTTTCAATATGAATATATTAAGCACAATATGTGAGGTGGGCCTATGCAATATCCACGATTCAAACCCAATTGGCATTCGCATGAGGGGGCATATTAGAGTATAAAACTATTACAAAAACTTCACCCATCGACTTAAGCTTTTGGTTCCTTAACACTTTTGCATCGACGCCGTCATTAATTTAAGAGACCGACTTCATCTTCTTTCAATTAAATTAATCTCCACTTTAAAGAATACGTGGCTTAAAGCTTCGCTTCATTTGACTTCAATTTAAATTAAAAAAGTTTTAAATCAATTTTTTTTATCTCTTAACGGTTCACAGGTAGTTCCAAGTCCCTAACCTCGAGTATGGAGCAAATTGGTGAATAGTTATTTTCAATTATTAAAAACGGGTAATTTCTAAAGGAAATTTATTTATTTATTTTGTTATAGGTAATTGTGAATATATATATATATATATATATATATATATATATGCACCTTAAATTTCTTACACTTTGGTAGTTAATTATTAGGAGATAATGATAAGCTCATGATTAGAAGCTAACTTACTGTATTGTACAAAAGTTTGGTGGCATAACATATTACTTAGCCTAACTTTTCACTTTGACCCTCCATTTTCAACAATTTTTGACCATATCAAAAGTCAACTTCTTTATTAAAATTTTATAAAAAAAAAAAACTATAATTCCAAAGTAATATTCTTTTTTAAAAAATTGAGATATTTATAACAAGTAATTTGCTAATGAGCAAGGCCGGTCTTCACATTCTCGAGGCTCCAAACAAAATTTAAATGGGGCCTTCATATATAATAATGTTTAAGGTTATTTATGTTAAAGATCCCTACACTTTGTTCATTATGTCAATTTAGTCCTTATACTTTTAATTGTGTCAATTTAGTCCTTGCAGAATTCAAAATGTGTCAATTTGGTCCTTAGAAAAAATTTTATGTTAAGTTTTAATTAAAATTTTTAATGGTTCGACCATGAATTGGGTTAAATTAAGTAAACGGATGAATTTATAATAAATTGTTTGCAGCTAACATAATTTTGCCGTTCAAAATTATGACATTAACTTAACTCAAATTTGACTAAAGGACTAAATTAACACATTTTGAATTGTTCTGGGACTAAATTGATACAATTAAAAATATAAGGACCAAACTGACACAATGGGCAAAGTACAGAGGTATATGGTGTAAATAATCCTAATATATATTTAATATTAGTGATTGTTACTTCAACAACCACAACTTCTAAAATTCTGGGGACATAAATGGTTACTTAAGTTGCTTGGGGTTATATCCAGCCATGCTAATGAGTACTAACACTTGGTCATCATAAGTTATTTTTTTGAAGTGATCTTGTATATGCTAATGAGTACTACTTGTCTATGGTGATCGTCTAGTTTGACTAAAATTGAATAGCATGCAATCAACCAACATGCTTATGTATTTGGATTTTGCTCCCAAATAAATGAAAAGGGTTATTTACATCAAAAGTCCTTATACTTTACTATTTGTATTAGTTCAGTTTTTGTACTTTTAATTGTGTTTATTTAGTCTCTTTATTATTTGCATTGCGTCTATGATCAAACTGAAGTTAAGTTAATGATATAATTTTTTTTAACAGAATAATCATGTTATATGCAAATAATTTATTACAAATCTACTCATTGACTCAATTTTAACCTAACTTATGGCCGAATCATTAAAATTTTTATCAACTTAATATACATTTTACTGTAAGGACCCAATTGACACAACATAAATAGTAGATAGACTATAAATTGACACAATTAAAAATATAAGAATTAAATTGACACAATAGATAAAATATAAAAAGTTCTTTAAGGTAAATAACCCTAAATAAAAAGAACAACTAAAAATGCCAAGAAAGAGAAGCATATGTTGTTAGACATAGTATTTTACAAGTATCCCAATATTTAAAAATAGTTTACACACATCCGAAGCTCTGAAATCTTTTATTTCAGATAGTGATGCAAATAGGGTCAAAAGATCCAACCTGCAACCTTGAATCTCAATGATGTGCGGTGGAATAGATAGGGTGCCTCTAATCCGTTGATATCCGATTTTGAGAAATTGGTTAAAACTCGTTGATTCTAAAAATAGCCGAACAATAATCTAAAAAGGAGCTATGTAATTTTATTAAACTTTTTAAAAATAAAATTATAAAGATCAACTCAAAACGTAAAACTCAATAAAATAATTTCATAATCAAAAGCTTCTCGAAATAAGAAACAAATAACCTAATTATAAACACTACTAAACTCTTCTTCTAATTTAAATTATATTATAAAAACAATCATATTCTAAAGCAAACCAGTCCGATTCTACTCCTAATATAATTCAAAAAACCTTTTTTCAATAATTAGCGACATGGCCGCGATACAAAACGGGCAGCTCGTATAAACGACCGCACGGTCAAGTCACATAAAAGAGAGGATCCGGAAAAAGTACAAACGTAGTCAAGACAAAACAAGAAAATAAGATAAAAACAAAAACAAACAGGCACTTCATGTATATAACACCACAAGTTGAGAGAGGCCAAGGATAGGGGAAAGTGGCCAACTGTACCAAAACTGGAAATGAAATCGATAGGACGACAAAACACTTAGAACCCTATTCTATCCTTGCAAACAACTCAACCATAACCAATTCAATACCATCATAAGTCAAACCAAGTTTTTTTCCCTATGCTTCCACGTGCATTTTGCACCAACATGCTTAGCAACTTCCATAGCGCTGTCACCCTCCCTGCCAACACATTTTTTTTTTTTTTTTTTTGTTTATCAAAGGGTTTGACTGGTTTCTTTGCACATTTCAAAAACCCGAAACCTAATTATACATAAATCAATCAAGAAACCCTAATTAACCCCCTTGTTAAAATTAAACAAAATACATAATCCTAATTAAATTAGATAACCTAATGAAATCCTTCAATTCTTATAGTTGGATCCACGTCCTTTATACTTCCGGGTCACGTTTCCTCCTGTCTTGGCCCGCCAGGCATCCCTTATACAAACTGATGGTATTCTAACTGCTCCCAAGTTCTCTATTTGGTATAAAAAAATTCCTAAATTAATTGTGTACTAGATGTCATTGATCAGTCATAAGAACTTCGATTACATGTGGCTAGTACACCATCTTGGTCAATGTGAATAGCATGACATATACCTAGGGTTTAATTTGGCTTTTTGCAACTGAAAAAGTGGACTTGTGCCAAATATTCTCTTTTCTCGAGGCTTTCACATGGTTCTTGAGCAAGTTTAAGACTTAAAACACATTTTGGATCCATCCCTTATGGATTCAGATAACAAGGAGCCACTGACACAATTGCTTCTGATGCAGCTTTGTCTTGAGAAATTTCCTTTATTGTTGATGATATTAAGAGTTATGTTAGTTTCTTTTTATCGTGTACTTTTGCTTGGGTCCCTCATTGTATAATGCGGTAACTCATTGGGTCGCTCGAAACCATCTTGGAGGATGCTATAACTATGATTGGTGGATCAGTACCTTTTCTCAACTTGTTTCCATTGTACTTGCAAATTTGAATGCAATGTAGTCTCACCCCTCGGACTTTCTTGTGTTAAAAAAAAACATTGGAAAAAGAAATTTCTTCAATCAACATCAATAAGTAGTTAATTAATTAGTCACTAATTAGTATTTTGGTGTTTTTTTTTTTTTGGGGGGGGGGGGGGGGAGAAACCTTGATCACTGTATTGATATATTGCTAAATGCAAAGAATGATTACATGTGCATGAACTACTCATATTCAAAATTAAATAAGGCTAATGTTTGGCACAGGAAATTTGAATTAATTTGTTAAATTGCAATCCCAATGATAGAATTGAAATTTTGTATTAATCATCTTGAGTTTTTGAGTCAATGAAGTAGAATGATTCTAGATTGTTTGATCAAGTAGGGCAGAGGTTTTGGTCGATTTTAGATTCAAATCATTTCGATTTTCCAACTTAACCCAAGTCAAGTTTTAGTTGGGTGCAACCATATAGTTGTCAAGTCATACCAGATTTTGGGTTATTAGATGAAATCATTCTAGGAATCAAATTAACACAGGTAAATTTTGAGTAAGGCAGTAGAGAGATTGATAGATAATACATGTACTAAAGGCATTAAACTCAAAACCTTGTGTTTGATGGTATGACCTCTAACCCGACAAACTGCAACCCAAATAAAATAAAGGTGACACGAAGTATCTATAAAGTCCAACCCATATTTGATTAATTAGTTGAATCAAATTAATTAGCTTAATCTTAAGCCCAATTTAATTAATTAGGCTTTTAATTGACACGATTTAATTAATTTAGTCTTATTAGCCTAATTTTTAGAAGCTTTTTATATTTTATTTAAGATTTTTAGAGTTGTTACAATTTAATACTACATTTATCAATTACGATCTAATCCGTACTTCTATACTACTTATTAAGTAAAAGTTCTTTAGCCCCTCAAAAGTCTTCCATCTACCAAAACAAAAATTCTAGGCTACTTGACAAATTAAAAAAATAATAAAATAAAATAAAATACTGTAACTACCCATATCTACCCATATTTATCCAAAAAATAAAATAAAACATTGTAACTAACCATATCTACCCATGTTTGTCCTCAAATAAAACTATCCTAACCCTTCCACCTCCTCCCACCATAAACATTAAACAAACCCAACAAATATTCCATGAAAAACAAACAAAAATTCTTCCGAAACCCATTTTCATAATATTATTAAACACATTTTCATTGTTCGTCACATTACATTGTTTGGATTCAAGGTCTTCTACATATTAAACGGTTCAATACATCACATTGTTTGTGTTCAAGATCTTCTACATATTAAACGGTTTAAAAATCTATCATTTCTTGATTTAAGGTGAGTAATGTAACTCTAATTATTATGCTGTCCAATTTTTTTCCTACATTTAACATATATTACTCTAAATTAGGTTGAATTGAACATATACTGCATACTTAAGAAAGTTTATTATGTATTCTTAAGAATATAATAAGCATTGGATAATTGATTTTTTTAATGAATTCAACATTTAACCGATAATAGTGTGTTCGTCATGAATTGTTTTATGTTTAATTGATTATGTTACTCATAATTTTTTATACTATTTAACATATATTAGTCTAAATTAGGTTGAATTATTTAACATATCTATCTATTATATTAAGTAGGAGTTTTACGCCTACTCAAATCCAAGCAAACCCCCTATTTTGCAATCTTAAAATACAAGATTTTATATATTAAAATAAAAAAAAAATCACCTAAAATTTAAATCCTACAATTGCCGCACACCCCACCTCCTATTCAACTTCTTCAATCCATTATCTCAAAATAAGTAGAAACTACCACTTATTTTTCTTATTTATCCCCTCAATTATCTATTATGCTCCTCTCACTGTAAATAGATTGCGAGTACAAATTTTACACAAAATATTTGCAAATTAAATATGAAAATAAAAATTTTCAAGAGTTTAAAATCAATTTCCAAAAATTCTAAAGGTTGGAAACTTTAAATTTGATGTTGCTGGCCAATGAAGAAGGCGAAATCAAGATGATGATTGTGGAAGATTATGGAATGTTGTAAGTTTACATATTTACTTTTTTCGTGAAAATTTACATTCTTTGCTAAGATTTCATATAGCTATAATTTATTTTCTTTTGGTTTGATTATTATGTTAATTTAATTATTATATTTTAGAATAATGTCAATATTGTTCGTGCACAATTTGTATCATGCTAATTTGATGTTAAATTACTGTATTTATATTGGGTTTAAATTTGATTTAATGTTCATAATTATGTTATAAGTGGGTTTATATTTGGTCATGTCATGTACTTAAGCATATTGTATAAAATTACCTTTAAAAATATATTGTTGATGATTGTATGGTTGGTTAATTGGTTAGTATTTTTGGAGATGTTGTTAGGTTGTTAAGGATTGTATTGTAGCTAGTATAAAGGTGAAAAGGATTGTACCGAAGAATCTATCCAAAGAAATTATAACACTTTTCTTACTTCCCTCTTCTCAAAAATCTCTCTTATCGCTTTTGACTCTTACTTTCCTCTTTCCCTTCGTTTCCAAAGCTGGATCTCAGCTCCTTCTTCCTTCCTCTTTCCCTATTCTTCTTCTTCTCTTAGAATGGCTCAACGCTGATATTTGGCATCAGAGCTTGATCTTGAGCCCAACAAACCCAAGATTTGGATAGAGACAGCTAATTACGCTGGCTAAAGGCAAGAAAAGGCCAACAATGGCAGATCTCGAAGAACAGATGCAAGGCTTGACTCTGAAGTTGATAGAATCGCAGCAATTGGCTGAAAATCGTCATAATCAGCTCCTAGAGGTCATGCAATAGAACTGTTCGCAGTTACAACCAAATTGTACACATATGTTGGCCCTAATGCAGCAATTGGTGATGAATTCTTCACATATAGCAAGTCCCGTGAAGAATTAGGAGGTAGAAGTTCGATTGCATGAGTCTAGGGTCATATTGGCCAACTCAATGCAAGAAAACCTCAAATCTTGAGTGCATGTCTGGAAAATGTGGACAACTGTGGCTTTGAGAAGATGAGTAGCACTTCTGGGTCTCACCAAAAACCAAAAATAGACTTTGAGAATGAAACCTAGATGCTGGATCAAACGCTGCCAGAGGTATTTCTCGTTCTACCAAGTAGAAGAATCCCAAAAGTTGGGGATAGCTGCCGTGTATCTGGATGATAAACTAATGTTCGGCTCGGAGGACTGATAGATGATGAGGGAAAGATTGCATGGAGTGAGTTCTATGAGGAAGTTTACATAGGATTTGGAGATAGCAGTGAAGTTGATGTGGTTAGCCGGTTTAACCAGCTGAAGCGGACTGGGTCTATTCAGGAGTACTAGGAGCAGTTCGAAAAACTAAGGTCTCACATGTTATCCACAAATAGCTCATTTAGGGAAAGCTATTTCTTGTCCTCTTACATTTCTGGATTAGAAGCAAAAATCCAACCGTTAATCCAGGCCCTTAAACCAAAATCCCTTTCTGACGCCTACGTTAAAACCAAACTCCTCTCACAGTCCTCTAAATCTACCTTACAAAAAGCTAAAAGCCTCTTGAAAACCAACTCAGTTTTCTCTATAGTGAACTAACCCAGAAATACTCGAACAAACCAAAAACAACCCTCCAACTGGACCAAGTATCAATTCCCTCGCAATTCTGGGCTGTGCTATAAATGTAACAAGAGGTATTATCCAGGTCACAAGTGTGACAACCAAACCCTCCACAGCTTAGAAGTAGCTAAGCTTCTTAATCCATATCCTGATTTAGGGCATCCTTCTAACACTGGGACAAGTGAAGAGTAGGTTATAGACACCTATGATGAAGAGGCTGAAGAAATCTACGTACACTCATTGACTGTGAATGCTTCCTCCAGCACCATCAAGATCCTTGGGCATCTTCACAAACAAACGATCATCACTCTAATTGACAGTGTTCTTGGACCCAAGATTTGCTAGAGAGGCAAGGTTCAGCTTGGAGGACACTACTTCCCTTAGCATTACTATGGCCAATGATCACATGATGCTTGGCAGATACTAGTGCTTGGCTAGTTGACAAATGTAGAGCTATAGTTTCTCTTATCACATTAGACTGATGAAGATAGGGGGTCGTGACATGCTGCTAGGGGTGGACTAGATGAAACAATTCATCCCTGTATCCACGGACTTCAATCAGCTAAAACTCAGCTTTATCAAGGATGGGAAAACTGTTGAGCTAACTGGGATAAGGGAGACTAGTACACTAAAGCTCCCTACTGGCCAGAAGCTGCAGAGCCTGTGTCATAAGAAGGAGGAGTACTATGTGGCCACTTTGCTGTTGATACAAGGGCATGAGTCTCAGCAGGTAAAAGTAACACCAACTCCCTCTTCTGTCCTGTCATTATTAGCTGAGTATCACAACGTAGTTCAAGAGCCAAAGGCTCTACCTCCTCATAGATCTCATGATCACCACATACCCTTCAAGCCTGATGCTAAGCCTGTTAACAACAGGCACTATAGGTACCCTTACTTGCAAAAGAATGAAACAGAAAAGCAAGTTAGAGAAATGCTGGAGACCTCAATTATTCAGCTGAGCTGCTCTCCTTTTTCTTCTATTTTACTGTTGGTCAAGAAAAATGATGAAAATATGCATTTCTGTGTAGATTATAGTCAGCTTAATGACAATACTATCAAGAATAGGTTCCCTATTCCACATATAGATGATCTGTTGGATGAACTTAAGGGGGCAACAGTCTTTTCTAAGCTAGATCTTAGAGCTGGATGTTTCCAAGTAAGGGTACATGAGGATGACATACCAAAGACCGCATTTAGGACCCATTATCATCATTACGAATTTAAGGTTATGCCTTTTGGCCTAACCAATCCACCAGCAACTTTCCAAGCTTTAATGAATTATGTATTTGCTCCCTACTTGAGGAAATGTGTCCTAGTGTTCTTTAACGATATATTAGTGTATAGCACTTCCTTGGCTTCCCATGTTAATCACTTGAAAATGGTGCTGCAGTAGCTTAGAAAGCATAGTATATTTTCCAAAAGAAGTAAATGTAGTTTTGCCTCAATACATATTGAATACTTGAGCCACATTATCTCAGCAACTAGTGTTGCAACAGATCCCACTAAGGTTGAAGCCATGGTCTCTTGGCCTAAACCTCAAAATGTTAAAGAACTAACCAGCTCAAAAAAGCTGGGTTTTGCTGGACTATTAAGGTTGAACCAGCCTTTCAGTTGTTAAAAAAGGCTATGTCTGAAGCTCCAATCTTATCTCTGCCTGATTTCACTTTACTCTTTGTCCTAAAAGCTGATGCTAGTGACCAAGGGATAAGGGTTTTCCTAATGCAGCAAGGGAAGCCTATTGCTTTTCTAGCACAGCTTTTGGACCTAAAAGTATAGGCCTGTCAGTGTATGAAAAAGAATTCTTAGCCATATTGTTGGCAATTTCTAAATAGAGATATTACTTGGAAGCTGGGTGTTTTGTGATTAAGACTGACCACTAAACTCTTAAGCACTTGTTAGAGCTAAGAATAACCACTACCATTTAGAAAAAGAACTGTCTAAACTCTTAGGTTTAGACTATATAATTGATTATAAGAAAGGAAATGATAATAAGGTGGTAGATGCCTAATCAAAGAGGATTGAAGGGTCCTGCCATGTACTCACAACCTTAGTTGTTCACCCAATTTGGATGGATGAGATCACCAAGAGCTATTAACATGATGAGCATTATACCAAGCTGCTTTCTAAGTTGATTTTGGAACCTAATAGGCACCCTAGCTACTGCCTCCAAAATGAAGTCTTGCGGTTCAATGGCAGGCCATATGTGGCCATAACTCATGTCCTCCATTCATTCTTCACTCATTGGAGGTCATTCAGGTATGCAGGCTACATATCAGAGGCTAAAAAAGCTATTTTTCTAGCCACAACTTAAAGTTGATGTGTTCAAGGTAGTGGCTGAATATGACATATGTCAGAGGAGTAAATCATAACATATAGCTTATCCTGGACTCTTGCAACCCTTACAAGTCCCTAAGCAATGTTGGACACACATTGCTATGGATTTCATAGAAGATTTACCTCTCTCTGAAGGTAGGGACACCATCCTTGTGGTGGTCGAAAAATTTACTAAATACTCTCACTTTATTCCTCTCACTCACCCCTTTACTGCTATGCATGTGGCAAGACTCTTCATGGACTATGTCCAAAAGCTTCATAGGTTGCCTGAGATTATAGTCTCAGATAGGGACACAAGTTTTCCTTAGCCTTTTTTGGCAAGAGCTCTTTGAACTTTTGGGAAGCTCCCTTGACATGAGCACATCTTATCACCCTCAATCAGATGGCCAGTCTAAGAGGGTGAATCAGTGCTTGGAAACGTATCTCAGATGTTTTGTCTTGGACAAACCCAAGCGTTGGAACAAGTGGTTGTCCCTTGTTCAACTATGGTACAATACCAACTATCACAACAGCCTCAAGCTCATTCCTTTCCAGGCTCTCTATGGTTATGAACCACCCTCACTTCACCAAGTCAATCTTCCTAGGTCACTGACTTTTGTTCAACTATGGTACAATATCAACTATCACAGCAGCCTCAAGCTCATTCCTTTCCAGGCTCTCTATGGTTATGAAGCACCCCCACTTCACCAAGTCAAATCTTCCTAGGTCACTGACTGTAGTAGCCTCTGTTGGAGACTGGTTTACGAAGAGCTAGTCCATTTTACAGTAGTTGAGACATCACTTGGTGCAAGCACAATCTGGAATGAAATGGATTGTTGACAAAAACATATCAGAGAGGGTCCTGCAGCCTGGAAAATGGGTGTACCTGAAGTTGCAGCCATATAGATAGGCTTCCACTGCCATTAGAAGAAATATTAAGTTGTCTTCCAAGTACTATGGCCCTTACTTGATCTTGTAGAAGATAGGACAGGTAGCTTACAAGCTACTCCTACCTGCTGGGTGTCTCATTCATCCAATTTTTCATGTTTCACAGCTGAAAAGTAAGCTTGAGAATCAAGTTATGGTCATTGCACAGCAGCCACAAGTATCCCTTCAAGGTGATTTGAAGATAGCTCCTAAAAAGGTTCTTGCAAGGAGGCTGGTTGAGAGGCATAACATGCCAGTAACATAGTCGTTGATCAAATGGACCAACCTGGACAAAATTGAGGCTACTTGGGAGGACTTCACTGCCATTAGAGCTCAATTTCCAGATTTTGCTGCCCATCCTTGAGGACAAGGATTGGTTGAGGAGGTGCTAAAGTCATGTACTTGAGCATATTGTATAGAATGACATGTAAGAATATATTATTGATGATTGTATAGTTGGTTAATTAGTTAGTATTGTTAGAGATGTTGTTAGGTTGTTAAGGATAGTATTGTAGCTAGTATAAACATGAAAAGGATTGCACTGAAGACTCTATCCAAAGAAATAATAACACTTCTCTTACTTCTCTCTCCTCAAAACTCTCTCTCATCTTTTATGACTCTTTCTCTCCTTACTTTCCTCTTTCCCTTCATTTCCAAAGCTGGATCTCATCTCCTTCTTCCTTCATCTTTCCCTATTCTTCTTCTTCTCTTAAAATCAAGGCTCAACCTTGACAGGTCAACATGTGATTGTATTGGGATGTCAACCGACCTTTAAGAAAGCGAAAGCCAAATATTTGCAAATGTAAAATAATGTTCCAGATTGATTCTTTAGTAAAACAAAACAATTGAGTACAAAATACCAACACAAGAATAATAATATATAGTAGCAATTTTTAACTCCGAAACAATGGTGTGAATAATATTACTTCCATATTTTTGCATATGTAACCCCCTAAACTTCTATTTTCATCAAATATACTCCCTAAATTATTGATAAAATTCATGTAACTCTCTCAACTTTCTTATTATATCAAAGACGTCCCAGGAACTATTAACAAAAAATAATTTGATCCCCTACTTTTAAATTTTACGAAAGATAAAAAGGATTCAAATATCCTGACATTTGGTTGTATATTTTTATAGGTGTTCTAAAACTTTAAAATATTTTTAATTACCCTAAACTTTTGAAACTTCGTTTATGTGTTCTTCCCATAACTCTACTATAATTCTATTAAATTATGCTGATGTAGCACCTCTAGGCATCGAAAATTATATTATCAAATCTAGGGATACCTAAACTAAATTTTATTTAAATTTTTTCAAGTGTTTCATGTGTCTGATACATGTTTTTAAAATTGAGGGATCAAATTAATCTTAGTTAATTGTTCGGGGGTCCCTTTGATGCAAATAGAAGTTTGCGAAATCATATTGATTTTGACTAATAGTTTAAGAGTGTCTTTACTGATATTAAAAATTAAGGGAGTCTATATAAATAGTATTTCATAACGTTTCACCAATATAAAAGTTAAATGTGAAAAAATTAATTGTCGAATTAATTGATTCAGCTACGAGAGTAACATTTGAAAGAAAATTTTAAAACCATGACTAAGTAAAGTGAGAACAAATATAAAAAAATACATATAATATGTGGGCAACAACCCTCTATAATGAAAAACTAAGAAAATTTCAGATAAAGTCAAAATGTATTATAAAAAATTATGATATATATGGTGGAAGTTATAACTATTATACTAACACAATTTATACACAGCATCTATGGTTCCAAAATATATTATGATTAAATTTTTAAAATATAAATATCAACCATGCATCGCACGGGAAACGACTTGTTTAATATTTACTAAGTACCCCTTTGGGGTGCTATTGTAATTCATTACTGACCATCCAGCTCAAGTTTGATCAAATTTAAGCTTTCTTTTTTTTTTTTATTTCTCTTTATGACATTTAAAAGTTCTTCTATGTTTTTAACTTAACCTACTAAGGTGATAAAATTAGCTTTATTGTAGTCAGTTTTCTAACCTTGCCATCTATCAATTCCTTATGCATTTCGTTGTAGTAGGGTTTTTATTCGTGTCATAACTGATGCCTACCCGTTTCCTTGTACGTTCCTCAGTCATGAGGCACATTTATTAGAGTGTAGGGTGTTCAATGTGTGGGTTGGGTTGGGTTGGATTTGGGTCCAACCAACGAAGACCCAATAATTATGGGTCCAAGAAGCACCCATACCCATTACTAGCCTTTAGTTGGTTTTGGTTCTAGTTCCAATGGGTCCTGGATAACCCATGGTGACCCATATTCGAACAATTATCACATGGTCTATCCAAGTATACAAAAGAATATATCTAACTAAAATTTGAACCTCATTCGGACACCGCTTCAAATATAACATAAAAAAGCACAAATAGGAAAGACCAAAGCAAATTACAATAAAAATTCACTAAATTTTGATGTAAATTACGTACATGTTATTGAGATCATTTGTAATGTTACCATTTCTGACAAAAAAATTATCATATTCTAATAAAGTTACTTATATATTATTAAAATCATGTTCCATTTTAAATTTTCTTACTGAAATCTATCAAATTTTGGCAGAAAGGACCTAATTGAAACAATTTAAATCTGAAGGTACCATATTTTATATATTAACATAATATAATACTTATATAATAAATGTTCAAAGCATTTAAGTGATAACTTTCCAAAATAATAATATTATTTACTGTATGTAAAAGATATTTGGCTTGAAAATTTTAGTATTTATAAAATTGCTTTCTATTTTGCAAAAAAAGCAGTATTATTTTCGTCAAGCAAAACAATGTCCTAATATAATTTAACTTTTGGTCCCAATAAAATTTAGGGAAGTTATCACTTAGATATCTTGAGGTTTGATCATTTATCACCTAGATACCCTAAAGTTCAAATATATAAAATAGGGTACCTTGAGATTTAAACATTTTATCATTTAAGTACCCTAACGTTTTAAAATTTTATCATTCAGGTATCTATTTATCAATATTTGATTTATTTTCCTTAGAAAATGCGAAAATGCAACACGATTCCGATTATAGGTTAGTAAGTTGGTTAAAATTTGATTATTTTTTGCCCAAATGCCAACATATAATTTTGGCAATATTTAGGTAGCTTTTACGAACATTCGATGTATTTTTTTGTTGTAATTTGTAATTTTCATTAAATACATTAGCATGGTTTATGTAAATTGTATCATATCAGCATTTTCTATATAAAATCGGTCATATTCTAACAAAAATATATCAAATTCCGACATAGGATACCTAGATGATAAATATTCAAAGTTCAAAGTACTTCATTACATATATGAAAGTATTTGGATACCCGAGTAATAAATATTCAAACCTCAATGTACCTAAATAATAATTTCTCTTAAATATAAGCATGTTTATTTTGTATGAGTTTTATATGGGTTGGTTAATAATGAATCTTGTGGGTTTACCCAATAATACCAATTAAACCTAACTATTTTAAGGAATCAACCTAACCCAACCCAATGTCAATAGGTTGGGTGGGTCTTGAGTTTACCCAAACCCATGATCACCCCTAGCGTGCATGCATATACACTCTTAAAAGCGTTACAGTACTTCACTTGTTGTAAGGTAAATCTGCCATTGCCTAAATGCCACTATTGCCATCCCTATACTCATTACCAACGAGTACCCGGATGCGTATGAATGCTAATGAGGCCACCCTTTTCCACACCCGAGTATCCATCCCATATTATTTGCCCAATTTATATTTTATTAAATTAAACATAAAATAAGCATGCATATACTTAATTTATCTATTAAAAATGTGATAAATGTAATTAGATTATAAAAAATAATTTTAATCAATTACACGTGTAAATATCGATAGCTATCAGGTGCACAAATTGATTCAGACACGAGCCAAGTAATGGATACTCGTAGGTAGTGAACTAGGTATGAGCGCGAGTTTGTACCTACCAAGGCAAGTATAAGTGTCCACTTCATGCAAATTGGGGGTTTTTGGGGGCGGACTCAGCTTGTTACAACTGGAGGCATGGGCTCCCAGTGCCCTAAGGCCCAAATAAATAGTACTAATACTAAAAATTTTAATTTATTGTAAGCCCAACAACACAATCCCAATTCTCTCCCGCTCTTTCATTTTCTAAACCTAAAAGGTTAACTCACTCTCACTCACCTGATCCTCTCTCTCCCTAATTTCATACCATTTTCTAAACCTAAAACTCACTCTCTCACTCACCCAATTCTCTCTCTCTTTGAGTCCGACCAACCGACTCCACTCTCTCTCTAAACTCTAACCGACCCTCCCTCATCGCGCCATCGAAATTTGCAGGTCTTTGTTCGCTCTCTTTCTCATATATTTTGTTTTGTTTCTTGATTTATTATATTTTTTGTGTTCTTATTGGTTTGGGATTTTGTAGCATATTAAATGAAAAGAGTTTTGACATAAAAATCATGTTCTAGCCTTATAGGGCTTGGATGCTCAGTATTGAAGTAAAAAGTTAGAGAGATTTTATCATTTAGGTACCATAAAATTTTAACATTTCAATATATATAATAAAATATCTTAAGTTTGTTATAATGTGTGCCTTCCCGCTCTATCCTATTGCCATCCCTACCACATAAATAGGAGCTCCTTCAGAGGGGTCAAAGCAAGAGCCATGAGTTATGGCTATGAAGGCAACTACTGAAAATGATGGGCGAAAACTAGAACACAAACATGACTCTTATAGGCAGCTGCTGATAACCTCTCAAGCCAAAGATCGTAGTTCTCAAACGAGCAATTAAAACGATTCTAGATGTCAAGGAAAAGACCATTTGAACATGTCTTCTTTTTTTTCATTGTCCCTTCTCAACATTGGCATAATATTTACATGGCTGAACATCACCAGTAATTAGGGATGTGCACGGTCCAATTTTCATAAAGACCGCATCAAAACTAAACTAAACAACAAAATAATAGTTAAACCATAATATTAAATAAGTTACTACTTTATCGATAAAATGTAGATTAATTATCAATGCATATATGATTTTGTTACATTCAATTAAGTAATAATATATGTATTTTTTTATCTTAATTATTTATATATAAACATTAATGTAACAAAATTTTAATAATAATAATTTTTTAAGCATTTTACTCTAAAAATCCCTACACTCGCATTTTATATTAAATAGGTTCACATACTTTTTAATATCCCAAATTAGTTCTTTTATAAGTGTATTATATAGATTTTTTTACTTTTAGTCAAAGAGTGTGTTCATTGGAATGATTGAGTAATTTACAGTGGATTACTTAAATCTAACATGATTATACTATTAATAATTAAATTCTTAACTTATCTTAAATTTGATCAAAGAACTTAATTGACACAATATACATAATAAAGGGACTAAATTGACACACTAAAAAAAGTACAAAAATCATTAATATAAATAACTATTACTTTTTTACCAGGTTATTGAGTAAAAACTTTGCTACTAACGTAACATTTTATGATTCCAATGGTATAAATAAACATTGAACCTTCCTTATTTAGGTTTTAGTGGTTTATGTAGAGGTGGCCACCGGTCCGGCCCGGCCCGGGCTCGTGGTGCCCCAGCCCAGCGGCTCTAAGAGCCATTGGGAGAAAGTAAAGAGCCGTTGAACAGCTCTTTTAATTAAAAAAAAAAAATTATATTTCATTTTTTTATAAATACTTAAACCTCTCCAACCCATTTCCTCACCAAATCTTTAATCCTCTCTTCTGTCTCTATACATTTATCATCTTCCATCTTTTCTAACCTTGCTAATTGCAAAATTATGCTCTAAAGTTCGAAGTTCGTAAAGTATTTTGCTGAAGTTCGAATTTCATTATTCTCTCGTTTGTGTAATTTTAGTATCGCAATTTTATTTGATTCGCATTTTTAGTTATTTAATTTGCATTACTACTTGCATTTTATAAATACTAATCACTTATACTAATATGGCACACAACTCTTCATCATCCTCTGGAACCGATCGTGCTAGTTCTAGCTCTTCTTGGCCACCCAAAATCCCTAAAAGAGTAAAATTATCTTACTTAATACTGAAAAACGAGCTTTTATACAATCAGACCCATCACCTCCATACACTGATGATAGCATAGATTATGACTTTTCACAACAAGAAAATTATCATGAGTCAGGTGGTGATGAGGTTGGAGACTCACAAACTGATGAGGAGCCCACGCCCACCACCGAAGCCCAACCTGAAACTAGTCCCGGTGCTAGTAGGCGTACAACTAGTGGGGTATGGAAGCACTTTATCCTTAATAAGACAACTAATAAAGAAACTTGTAAATTATGTGACCCACCTAAGAATTTTAGTCATCAATCTACCAGTGAGACGGACACATTAAACAGACATATACTTAGGTGCCACGACGAGCAATACCCCAGAAAAGAGCCTACAACGTCTAGTACAGCAAGTGATCGGTGCACTTGCTAATTTTAGGTTCTCTCAAAAGAGCAACCGAAAGGGGCTAGTTAAATATATAATTTTGAGTGAAAGGCCTTTTAATACCGGCAAAAACCCAAATTTCGTTAACTACCTCCAACGAAATATGAACCCCGCCATTGTGAGAATTCCTCGGAACACCGTAAAGCGGGACGCTTTTACGTTATACTGCGTTGTATTTGTACATGTATTGTTACGTTATTTATGTACCATTATTTTTTTTATAAGATATTTACCATTACTTACTGTATATTTTATTTTATTACATATATTTAGCATTATTTTTTTAAACATGTATATTTAGCATTATTAATGCTTGAAAAAAATTATATTTGTATCTCATATTATTTATCAATAAATTACAATAATTTTAATACAATACGACTTTGTATTATTTTAAATTTTTTTTTTATTTCTGTAAAAAAGTGAGCCCAGGCCCGCCCCGCCCGCACTGTAGCGGGGCCGGGCCCTGCTACAGTGGCTGGCTAGAAGGGCCCGGCCCAGCCCGCCTGTTGGCCACCTCTAGGTTTATGAAACCAAACCTAAACAGTAAATCCTACTAACTATAATTTTCCAAACCATAACCCAAACCAACCGTAAATTACGGTTTGGTCCAGTTCAGAATACAATTTAAACCGTTTTTTGCGCATCCCTACTACAAGTAGTATGATTTTGATCAAATTATCAAGGGGTACGGGGAAGAATCGACAACAACAACAACGAAGTTAGCAAGACTCAAGAGTGACTCTCGCAGTCCTTGTGCATGCCGTCTAGTTTGAAAGAAGCGTGTCGGTTTTTCAGGGTAAACGGAGAATGTAAAAGCATTCAAGCTCGAATAGCCAGTAACAGAAACAAAGTACTAGAATCATGTATTAATATACAATTAGATTGCACGCATAATAGTTAGACATCATGGACATGGTATCACACAGGCACAAGTACTTGGTCCACACAGGGTTAATGTGTACATTTTCCATTATTTTCTTCAAACTTTCGTAGTTATTACTAGAGGTGGCCAGCGGGCCGGATTGGCCCGTAACTCGGCCCGGCCAAGCCCAGCCCCCATGGGCCAAGGCCAGGCACAGCCTGCTACTGTAGCAGGCCGAACTGGGCCAGGCCCAGTTCCCAAGCGGGCCGGGCCTCGGGCCCCAAAAAAATTGGGGCCAAGCTCGGGCCCGTTTGGGTTTAGTTTTATTATTATATATGTACATATATTAATTTTGCCTAATAAAATTATAAAAAAATTGTAACTTACATGGTAATGGTGAACTTTATATGTTAGAGGTATGAGAGTTCAAATCCCACTAGTGTCAATTTTGTATAAAATTTATGTTCTTTTTTTGTAAAGTACGTTAAATTATTTTATACCCAACAAAATCACAAAAAAATCCTAGCTCACATGGTAATAAGGGTCCTTTGCATGCTAGAGGGGTGGGGTTTGAATCCCATTAGTCTCATTTTTTTTGTAAAATTGTCAAGATTTAAAAAAAAAAATGGGGGGAAGGCCGGGCCTGACCCGGGCTGAGCCCCCCAAGGGACCGGGCCCAGGCCCAGCTGGGCCCGGTTTGGCCTCCAGGCCCGGCCTGCTACAGTGCGGGCATGGCCATCTCTAGTTATTACGGGATGAATGAACTCCTTAGCATTTGTGTAGGACTCCCAGCCTGCAGAATAAACAAAGTGTAAGAACATCAGACAATGCTATGAACATACATGGATGTTGATGTGATTTGACACCTCAAACTAAACCATTTCGGTATTGTTTTTTTGTTTACTTTTTGAGAAACTAAAACCATGTTTTGAAAACGTTCCTCTTGAGTTTCAATCTTCAATCTTCACTCAAAGAAAGGAAACTAAAAACTAGAAAGAATCACTTTCAAAATATATTTTAGTTTCTAAAAAATAAAAAAGTACAAATAGAAAGCGATACTAAATAAGCTCTAAGAAATTGGACAAATTTGATTGTTGGATATATGCTATTGTCTGATTTTTATACAAACTTTGGGTCAGATAGGACAGTCCAGAGCCATCTGAAACAAGGATATTCATTTTTGTTAATCTTACCAGCCAAGCACAAAATTCAGCACAACTCTGCCATTATAACATATATGAACAACTCCCAGCTCAACAAACATAGAACCTCAGCCACCTACTGCAGTTGGATTCAGAAATTACATGACAAAATTCAAATGCCTAAAATGAAACACAAACACTAGAGTTAAAGCATGGAGACACAGAACACCACTTCAGAATTCTCCATCACACCTTAAAAGAAACCTTTTAAACCAGGGATCAAGTTGTGGTTCACAGACCCCAATCACAGGTCAAAAAGTGGGCCATCACAAACATTACATAACGAATGGCAGCAATTACATAGATTCTGGAGGAAATTATTCCTTTGCAAAAAGTTTTATCATGCAAATACTTATGCCCTAAGGGCTCCCGCTTAAGCGGGGTCCCCCGGGAGGTACACAACCTTCCACTCTGAAGAGAGGCTATTTCCAAGTGCAACACGAGGACCTCTCAAGAGGTCATCCACCTTGGTACTACTCTCACTTCAGCACACTTAACTTTGAGTTCTATTGGGATCCGGTGCTTTAGTACTGGTCCCCTCTTAGGTTTTATCATGTAAATAAAAAAGCAACATTCCCAGTGCTACAATGGCTTCCGCCTAAGCAGGGTCTGGGAAGGGGTGAATGTACGCAGTCTTCCCCTTTTGGGGGGCTACCCTGAAGAGATGCTTATCATGTAAATACTTACACATATATATGTTTTTATCAGTACACTTATACTGAATTAGGAAGGATGTTATAAAGGTATTGTTATGTAACAACTAATTCGACAAAGGCCAACTCAATACTAAATAAGTAACAATTTTCTTCGACTCCATGGTGCAAGGATTAAAGAAAACTCCGGGCATTCATGGACAATTCACCCCCTCCTGCAGCCCTGAACTAAGAACTCATGGAGCAATCGCCTTACAAATACCCCAGATAGACTCAACCAAACAACTCCATGGCTGAAGTTCGTGATCTTCATAGATATATTGCATAAGACGGAAAAGGACTGTCATCTGAACCTAAAAGTCAGACTGCTACCACGCAAGTAGTGGTTGCCGTGGGCCGGGCCCGAGGGCTTCCAGGGCCGGGGCCGGCCCGGGACCAGGCCCTGGCCCACTACAGTGCGGGCGGGCCGGTCTGGCCCGGCCTTTTTAACTAAATTAAAAAAAAATTAAAAAATACATAGTCGTTTTGTACTAAAATTATTGTAATTCATTGATAAATAATATGAGATACAAATATATTTCTTTCCAAGTATACATGTTCAAAAAAAATAATACTAAATATATATAATAAATAAAATACAATATACAACAAGTAATTATCAAAAAAATATCAGTAAATAAATAACGTATCAAATACAAATACAAAGTTGGGGCTTAATATTTAAAAATATAAATTTATTTATCAAAAAATATAAAGTTTGACATATGGAGTGTACGGTCATCTTTTGACGTAAATATTTGAAAGTAAATAATTAACATACAAAAGTCTTGAATCTTGATATCAGTCATATCGAGGGGTTTCTACGCCATCATTTGACGTATCAGTTGTGTGGTCGTCTTCTTCATCGCTCGATGAATTCATCTTCATTCTCTGTTGATCTCTTGCCTCAGCTAGCAGCCAATCCTTCAAGCACACGGACATCTCCAAGCTCGACGGCGATAACTTCGCCCTCTTCGTTCCAAGCAACCTGCCACCAAGACTGAAAGCACACTCCGATGCTACTAAAGACATCGGACAACTTAGTATATCACGTGCCATGGTGGAAAGCACGGGATAATGGGTTTGGTTTGTGTTCCACCATTGTAACAAATCAAAATTCGGGTTGCTCGGCGGCCCGAAAATATGGATCATCGGTGTCCGCAAATAATAATCTAAATCGTCACATGATGTGTGGGCTGCTGTGGGCGTAAATTGCTCCAACAATTTCCACGAATATGACGTGTGTGAACTACTTCCACTAGATGTGGAAGATCCTACTGCAGCAGTACTAGGATTATTGGACGCTAATTGACGGGAATATTGAGAAAATAAACTATGCAAGTCGTTATCGACATCGGCAATGAAAGTGTCGATATTAAGAGAAGGATTCAAATACGTGAAAAAATGTTGGCAAAACAAGTTGAAACCTGAGCGTTTACAACGAGGGTCTAAAATAGTAGCAAAACAGTAAGTAAGAGGTAGTTTAGAAAAATATTTGGCAAGCTTTTCTTTCATTGCCGCAATCGATCCGAACAAAATGGGCTTGGATTGATTACCCACCATCCAATTTACAATATCAAGCAATGTTGATATTGCTTGAGGCATGGTCGGATAGTAACAACCCGAAAAAAATGTTGTCGCGTCTTTAAACATGCTAAAAAATTTACAAATTTCATCTATTGTCTCCCAATGTATACCGTCCAGGTTGTAATCGCGCCATTCTACACGATTTTCCTGGGCGAATTCCATCAGAGCGTCTTTGTATGGTAGAATGCGCTCTAACATTACTACCGTAGACGACCACCTAATCTTGGAGTCTAATTTAAATTGTTTATATTCTATGTTATGCAACCTACATACATTTTTAAATCTTTTTTTCCTAGCGAGGGATGCTTTAATTGATATTATTACAGATCTTAAGGTGGCAAGGGATGCGTCTATAAGATCTAAACCATCCATTACCATTAAATGCAAAATGTGACAGATGCAACGAATATGAAAACACTTCCCACCTAACATGGGTCTCATTTTCCTAATTAAATGTGCTACGGATGCAGTGTTATTGGAAGCATTGTCAAACGTAATACTGAAGATACGTTGTTCTATGCCCCAATCGCAGACTGCCGACATAATCGTACCCGTAATTATCTCGGCAGTATGGGGGCAATCTAAAAGCCCAAAATGAATTATTCTCTTCTGGATGATGAAGGATTCATCGGTCCAGTGTGCCGTTATGCACATATAAGGTTGGCCGGGTTTGGACGTCCATACGTCCGACGTCAACGAGAACATGCTCGTGTTCGTCGCAAAAAGTGTATGTATCCCAATTTTAAGATTGTGGTACAACGTAAAAGCGTCCCCCTTTACGGTGTTCCGAGGAATCCTCACAATTGCGGGGTTCACATTTCGTTGGAGGTAGTCGACGAAATGTGGGTTTTCGCCGATACTAAAAGGCCTTTCACTCAAAATTATATATTTTGCTAGCCCCCTACGGTTGCTCTCCTGAGAGAACCTAAAATTAGCAAGTGCACCGGTCACTTGCTGTACTAAACGTTGTTGGCTCTCTTCCGGGAATTGCTCGGGGTGGCACCTAAGTATATGTCTATTTAGTGTGCCCGTCCCACTGCCGGGTTGATGGCTAAAATTCTTAGGTGGGTCACATAATTTACAGGTTGCTTTATTAGTTGTCTTATTAAGGGTAAAGTGCTTCCATACCCCACTAGTTGTACGCCTACTAGTCAAGGTACTAGTTTCAGGCTGGGCATCTGTGGTGGGGGTGGGTTCCTCATCAGTTTGTGAGTCTCCAACCCCACCACTACCTGACTCATGATAATCTTGTGGTTGTGAAAAGTTATAATCTATACTATCATCAGGGTATTGGGGTGTTTGGTCTGGTTGTATAAAAGCTCGTTCTTCAGTATCAAGTAAGACAATTCTAGTCCTTTTTGGGATTCTGGGTGGCCGAGAAGAGCTAGAACTAGCACGACCGGCTCCAGATGATGAAGAGTTGTGTGCCATATTAGTATAAATGATTATTATTTATAAAATGCAAGTAGTAATGCAAATTAAATAACTAAAATTGCGAATCAAAAAAAATTACGATACTAACATTACCGAAACGAGAGAACAATGAAATTCACACTTCAGCCAAATACTTTACGAACTTCGAACTTTAGAGCACAATTTTGCAATTAGCAAATTAAATGAGATGGGAGATGATGAATGTATAGAGAGAGAAGAGAGAATTGAAGATTTTGTGAGAAAATGAGTAGGGAAGGTTTAAGTATTTATAGAAAAAAAATATATATAATTTTTTTTTTTTTTTGTAAAAAAAGAGCCAACGGCTCTTTAATTAAAAGAAAAGAGCCGTTGGCTCTTTTGGGCCGGGCCGGGCCGGGCCGGGTCCAAGCCCTAAAAAAAACAGGCCCGAGGACCGGCCCGGCCCGCTACAGTACCGTGCGGGCTGGGCCGGGCCATAAACGGGCCGGGCCGAGCCGGCCCGTTGGCCACCACTACGCAAGTATCAACGGGATGTCAGGCTCCATTTGGAATACAGAAAATTTAGCAGAACAAAAAAAAAAAAAAAAAAGGTAGAAAATGCTTTCTTTTATTAGTAAGGAGCCATTGCCCAAAATGGCCTAAAATAAAAAAAAATATTACTCAAAATGGCCCATTTTAAAAAATATTTTCCCAAATATTTTACATGTCAGTAAATTTTAAATTTTTTTTGGGGTACCTGACACTTCAAACCATTTTTATTTTGTATTTTAATTTTTAATAAATTATTAATTAAATTAAATTTATTAATTCTATTTTTATTATCATATTATATTTAACTTTATAATATACATTTAGTTAAATTATATATGTAATTTATAATAAAAAATTTAAATTAAGTTATTTGTTAAATATTAAATAATATTATTAATACATACTTTTTTAATTTACTCATTATTATATTTATCTAATAATAGTCGTTCGTTCACATAACACTTAACATAAATTATTATCTTTAAAATTATTATCACAGAGTGGGAGGTACCCCTAAAAAAAAAGTTAAAATTTTAAAATTAGCTGGCGTGAATGTCATTTGGGTAAATATTTTTTTGAAATAGACCATTTTGAGTAATAATTTTTATTTTGGGCCATTTTGGGCAATGGCTCACTCATAAGACATGGAAAATGCAAAGGAAATAAAGTATTGAAGCAAAGGTTATGGAAAGTTTAGTTACTCTTGGGAATTCAACTTTCTTATTAAAAAGAGGAGGAAGATTTGAGGAAAATCACATTAGGTAAGTAGGGACTAACAGCCTACAAAAGCTCGACAAAGTACATTTGAATAATAACCAATCCAGTCTTCAACAATTGAGCTTTCCAGTCTAGTTTAGACTATTATGTTGATATTTTAAAATATGTTCATTACTCCAAACCCAAGCCGGATAAGACCAAAGACTACAATAAAGCCCATATCAAGGACTAAGGATCAAATTGAACAAAAATCGGTCATATCTAATCTTGTTTTAGACCAAATTTCCATTTTAATCTATACTAGAAACCAATGTAGGTCCAAATCAAAGACTGGAGACCATATGGAGTAGCATCTAAGCCAGTTTGGTTTAGTTTTAGATCGAGTTTTCTGATCTAGTCTAAACTGAAAATCTATAAAGGTACAAATGAATGACTAAGGATCAAATAGAACAATGGCCGGTGCATCCCGAACTTACATGAAACGTTTTGATATATCCAAACCCAAATTTTGACATTTAAATATGTTTATTAACCTAGATCAAACGGAAGGCTAATCAAGGACCATATCAAGGAATGTGGATTTGATAGAACAACAAAGTGATTCAACCTTACACCAATTTTTACTTCTCAAGTCATACTCATTAACAATTTAATTATGGTCATAACTTCAAACTAGAAGATACTAAACCAAAAACTAATAAAGGTCCAAAGACCAAGGACGAAAGCAATTTCCTGATATGATCTTTCAGTCTATAATGCTAATTGAAAACTGTTAGGAATATGCCTCAAATTATTAGGATTTGTGAGGAGGTAAGTAGGGAGCACGCCGATCGATCGAGAAAAGTACGTAGATGACTTCCGCGTCCAGAGGGTCCACCGATCGATCGGGAGTCGATTTTTGACGGGGCTATATATATACAAGCCTAGGTTACGTATCATGTAGCCAAATCAAAGTGAGCTGCCGTTATCCTTGAGAGAGAGAGAGAGAAGTGAATTGTAATTCTTCTATTCTCAAATCAATAAAAGTCTCCATCTCCGCCCGTGGTTTTTCTCCCCTCTCGATTGAAGAAGGGTTTCCACGTAAATCATTGTATTCTTATTTTTGTTCTCTTTTATCCGTATTACTTCTCGTTTGGTCGTAATATTTGATTCGAATTAAGTACTTGGGATTCCTCATTTCCGCACAAATTGGTATCAGAGCCCTTGTTGTTCATTTTGGTACTATGACGTCAGCGATTAAATCTAAAGTAGAGAAGTTTGGTGGTCAAGGGAGTTTCAGATTGAAACAAGTCCGCGTCAAAGGTCTCCTGACACAAAATGGCTTAAAGAAAGCACTGGATGGAAAAGAGAAGAAACCGGAGAATTTATTCGAAGCACAATGGGAGGAGTTAGATGAAAAGGCACTTACAACTATTCAGATGTGTCTTATAGATGATGTTCTAACAGAAGCCGTGGAGGTCAAAACCGCTAATGAGTTGTGGGAGAAGCTGCAGGAGATGTTTTGCTTGAAATCGGTCTCCAATAAACTCGCACTCAAGAGTTGGTTGTTCATGTTTCGTATGTCGGAAGGTAAATCTCTTAAAAACCATATCAATGAATTTAACTCTATAATTCAAGAGTTACAAGAATTGGATGATGCCCCTAAGGATGAAGATCAGGCCGTATTGTTATTGTGTTCACTCTCTAATTTATATAAAGGCTTTGTAGAAAGCATGATATACGGTGGTAGGTCAACTATCACAATTGATGAAGTTAAGAGGAACCTAGTGAGTAAAGAACAAGTAGATAAAGAATTGTCTGACTCTAGTAATGGTTTGTTTGTCAGAGGTAGAACTGAGAATAGAGGGTCTGATGGTGGAAAGAAGTCAAGGTCTAAATCTAGACATAAGAACCTGTCATGTAACTTTTGTTACAAGAAAGGGCACATAAAGAAAAAACTGTTATAAGCTTAAGAATAAGCAGAAAGAAGATAACAAGAATGACCATAATAGAGGTGATAAGTCTGCTGAGGCTAGTGTAGTTGAAGATGAGGGTGATGCTAATGTTCTTTTAGTACCGAATCCCAGGCCAGATCCAAGAATAAGTGGATCATGGATTCAGATTGTTCTTATCATATTTGCACTAATACAGACTGGTTTACCACATACAAGTCAATTCAGGGTGAAGCAGTCTTGATGGGCAATGATGCCGCTTGTAAGGTTATGGGTATAGGAACAATCAGAGTTAAGATGTTCGATGGTACTATCGGGACACTTAGCTATGTGCGACACGTCCTAAACTTGAAAAAGAACCTTATCTCTTTAGATACGATTGAGTCAAATGGGTACAAGTACACAGCTAAAGGTGAAGCTATGAGGGTCAGTAAGGGTGTGTTGATTGTGATGAAGGGCAAAAGGGTAGGAACCTTGTAGGAGCTTGTAGGTTCCACCGTGACAGGGTCAGTGGCTGTTCTACATCTATGTCAGAATTAAATATTACCAAGATGTGGCACATGAGATTGGGTCATCTGGGTGATAAGGGTCTAACAGAGCTGAACAAGAAAGGTTTATTGTGTGGTCAGTCTACTAGGCTAATGCAGTTCTGTGAGCATTGCATCTATGGGAAGCAGAAAAAAGTCAGCTTCAAGTAGGCAATCCATCAGACTAAAGGAACGCTAGATTATGTTCATTCAGATTTGTGGGGATCGTCCAGGGTTGCTTCCAAAGGAGGTTCCAGGTATCTTCTAACATTCACTTATGATTATTCAAGAAAAGTTTAGGTCTATTTTCTTAAGCGGAAAAACGAAGTTTATGAAGTCTTCAAGAAGTGGAAAACGCTGCTTGAAAAACAGACAGGGAAGCAAATAAAGAGGTTGAGGACTGATAATGGTCTGAATTTGTTGAGAGTGAATTCCTCAAATTCTGTGAGAACCAAGGCATTGTTAGACACAGGACTTGTACAGGTCGACCTCAACAGAAAGGAGTGGCAGAAAGACCGAATAGGATGTCATTGGAGAAGGCTCGATGTATGATATCCAATGCAGGTTTAGGGAGAGAATGGTGGGCAAAGACAGTTAACATGGCATGTTACTTAGTGAACCGATCACCTCATTCATCGCTTCGATTGAAGACTCCAGAAGAGATATGGTCTGGATCCCCTGCTAATTACTCTCATTTAAGAATCTTTGGTTGTTCTACTTATGCTTATGTGAGCAATGGGAAGCTAGAGCCTAAAGCCAAGAAGTGTATCTTTCTTGGTTATACGTCAGGTGTGAAGGGATTTCGTTTATGAGATCCAAAATCTCATAAATTTCGGACTAGTAGGGATTTTACATTTGATGAGTCTGCCCTACTATATCCGACACACACGCCCTCCTTAGTTCGTGATTCGGATCAGGCACAAAAGCCTGATGAGAGTCAGATACAATCAAATAGTTCAGATCAGCAGCAGCTAGCACAGATTGAGAATATATAGGTACCTCAAGTACAGGTTTTTGATGAGAATGATGAAACAAAAACAGGCCAGCAGGTCGGACAGTATACTATTGCTGGTGGAAGGCAGAAAAGACAGATTAGGCCACCACAGAGATATGGGTATGAGAAGATGATAGCCTATGCCCTTACTACAGCTAAGATATTGGAAGATTTTGAACCATTTACATAGTCAGGGGCTATATCTAGATCTGACTCAGAGAAGTGGCTAATGGCCATGCATGAAGAAATTGACTCATTGTAAAAGAACCAGACTTGGCAGCTAGTCAAGCCTCAAACAGGAAAGAGAGTTAAAGGATGCAAATGGGTCTTCAAACGAAAAGAAGGCATTCTTGGAGTGGAAGATGCAAGGTACAAGGCTCGGTTAATAAAGGCTACAATCAGATACATGGTGTGGATTTTCATGATATTTTCTCACCTGTTGTTAGACATAGTTCCATACAAGCGATACTTGCTTTAGTAGCTATGCATGATTTAGAGCTTGAGCAGTTAGATGTGAAAACTGCATTTTTGCATGGTGAGCTAGAGGAGAGTATTTACATGCATCAACCTGAAGGCTTCATTGTTGAGAGTAAGGAAGACCATGTGTGTTTGTTGAAAAGATCTCTATATGGTCTGAGGCAGTCATCTAGACAATGGAAAGAAAATGAAATTAATCCTATGTTTTCCTTTTATTTTCTTTCCTCTATATTTTCTCTCTTTTAACTTTTTCTAGGTCTAGCACAACATTGAGGAACTATAGAAAGTTGCTATTATTCCACCCAAGCCATGTTCCACCTAGCTTTCCTTTCATATGATTGCGTGGAACAAATCTGATTCGTTGTGTAAGCGCTCAAAGCATGGTTATTAAAATCCCGATTCAAATCTCAAAATTTTACGATTCTACGATTCCACAATTTCCGACCGATCTAAACCCTAAGTAGAATTTCAATTTTGTAGAATCTTACGATTCATTTATATTACATGAAATTAATGAATAGAATTGTAATACAATTTTACGCTTCTACCGATCCGACCCTAATTCTAACAGCGTATACAAATAAAAAGTTACAACCTAAAAAAATAGAGTATATATTATAAACGAACTTACTTTATTAGTTTGAAGTATAAGTTAATTAGACATTATATACTTTCAAAAAACATAAATTAAGTTTAATTTTATATTTCAATCTTAATATAAAGTTGATTAGTAACATCTATATTAAGAACTCTCATGATTATTGTAACACAAAATAACACATTTATATTGTATGATATTATTATATTTCATTATCTTTCTTATGTATACTCGTGTAAGTAAAAGTCCTATTAATAATTTTTGAACTATATAACTCATAATAATAAGAAAAACAATTATAATATATATTTAATAAAATCTTACAATGCTTAATTCAATTCTACGATTTCAATTCTAAAAGCCCCTACCGATTTTAAGTAGAATCCCGATTCTAACAACCTTGGCTCAAAGGAAAGAAAATGAAATTAATTCTATTTTTTCCTTTCATTTTCTTTCTCTTCAACTTTTTCTAGTTCGAAATGCAGCATCAACTAATTATTAAAAAAAAGTTGGTTTTCCACCCAGGTTTCCTTTCATACGACTGCGTTGTTCTTTCTTTTTTTTTTTTTTTTTTTTTTTTTTTTGGTGGCAACAAAGATCATGAAACCATTAACAAATTTTGACTTAGATGTCATGCTGTAGACCATTACACAAATATACTTTTGTAATGATATCCAAAATGCATAAAATCAAATTAAGGTCATCAACAATTTATAACTTAGGTAACTTTACCTTTGTATCGGAATCTATAATATAATATTGTGTCTTATTATCAAACCTATTTATAAACATATTTATACGTCAAAACTATCAACAAGGTAGAAAATTTAATGATTGTGTGGGTATTTGTTCAAATTTGGGCAAATTAAGGCTTAAAGACATTCATTTTTCCCTTAAAAGAAATCAATATGATTGTTACAATTAGTTATGTATTATCTCAACACCATATCTTTGCAGCACCACAACCATGAACCCCAATTTGATTCTATGGCAAAGATCGAAATGCAAAGTCAAATACTACACCTCTCTTCAATGGACACTTGAATATCTCACAAAAATCAAATTATTCACAAATTACAATGAACCAAGCACCTCCTTTGAAATTGACACGCTAAGGTTATTGAAGCGACTTAAACTCAGGCTCTTAGTTCATCAAGACCTTTAAATCAAACATGGACAACCCTTCTATTAGTATCATATACGTCTTGTTTATGGACAGATTTATCCATTTACACCCTTCGTGGAGGTGGATGAAATCCAAGAAATTAGGATTCTATGGTGCATCCAAACAAAGAAATTGGAATTTCAACGAAGTTCATGCTAGAAATAATACTAAACCCAAAACAATAGACCAGCAATTACTTCGATTTCTAGATCATAGATATCGGAATCCAAGGAATTTCGATTCCATTTTCATTTTAGTTCCATGCATCCAAACGCAACCTTAAGGAAGGACCCATTGCTAGATCAACATTGAACCAAAACACTAATTTGTGACCACTATAAGGTGTTCCAATAGCGAAGTGATATTTCATAGGACGGACTAGTCAAAAATAGCTGAAAAATCCTCCTCTACCCAATTTGAAAGATTTGTGTACCGCCATGAACATTGCAATCTTATTCTTGATGAGAATATCAAAGGTTGCATTTGGTTCAGCTTTTTAACAATTTAAAGCTGTGAAAAAGTTTTAGTCAATTACAGGGCTTGTGTTTAGTTGACAAAAAATATTTTTTTACATTTTTTTTTCACAGCTTAAATAAAAAGATGAAAAAATTGTTTTATGACTAAGCAACAAAAGATACAAAACTAAATCTTTTTCACAATTTATTTCAATAAAATATTTTTAAAAGGCCATATTAGCATTAAATTTTCACTACTATGACCTACTTTTACTTCTATTACCAATATCCTATTTACCCTCATATGTCAATACACTTACAACCTCCACTAGACCAGCTATTATTATTATTTTTCCTACATATTATTATTAGTTGATTTATATTGTTATTATTATTTTTTTTTTGTGTGAATATAGTAGATAAGTTTTCTTTTAAACTTGTATCAAAATACTTTATTATGTAAAAAGATCCTTCTATAATGCACCAACCAAATAGTTCATTAAAAGGATATAAATTTTAAATGAACAGATCTTATTGAAACAGATAAGCGAAAAAAAGATAGTTTTTAATAAGATGAACCAAACGCACCTCAAAAGTATAAAAGACCTAGAATTCCTAAAATTAATTAGGAACCATTTCACTTTTAATCTTAACTCCATTTTATTGGCAATATAACATCATTGGCAAAGAATTTTGAATCATAGTCCATCTAGAGCAATATTTAGAAGCTTAATGAGAATCGATAAATGGAGTTTCCATATTACTAGAGTCCAATTATATTAAATATACGCGCAACTGAGACTTGCTATGGGCCATTGCTTTTATGCTACTATATTCTTATGTGCTTATGCTCTTATGCTTATGCTTTCTCAGGTTGGGGGTCCTCAGACAGAACCTCCCTTTCGAGTAGCACCTTGAAGGGCTAAGGCTGCTTCCATTCTCCTAGGACCCTGCATATGCGGGAGCCCTTCAGGCATTGGGTCGGTGGCTGTTATTGTATACACGCAAATGAGATTCAAACTGGAGACCTCTCAAACAAAAGACACTTAATACGAATGCCAAGAAATGAAAGCATATGATTAATTTTAATCTCTACCATGAAAATCTTAAGCGAGAAATCACCAAACATAGATTAAAAAAAGAATTAATTGAAGACACAACAAGTCCTCATTCTAATCCTGCATTTATGGTAAGAAATCATGCAGAAATAAAAAGGGGAAAAGCCCGAATGGTAATAAATTATAAAAGACAAAATGAACATTTAGAATTCGACGGATATTTTATCCCAAGAAAAGATGTTCTCATACACCTAACAAAAGAAGCTAAAATATTCTCAAAATTTGACTGTAAATCAGGGTATTGGCAATAAAAAATGCAATAAAACGATTTCACATTTATTTAGCACCAGAAATTTTTCTTTTAAGAACTGATAACCAAGTAGTAAAAGATTTCTTAATAAACAAAAAAGCAATTACTGATGGAAGAAGATTAAAGTGGTACAATTTTATTTCTCAATATTCTTTTGAAATTGAGTATTTGAAAGGAACGAACAATGTTCTTGCAGATTTTCTAAGTAGAGAAACATGTCCCAAGGAGCATGGGTCGATATGAGGCCAAAAAAGGCTAGAGAAAATACTCAAAAGAAATGCTAACCAAGCATCTTCTTCTTTCTATCAGTTTTCTCAATTAGAATGGGAACCTGAAAGCTCAAACTCGAGAACAACTCAACAGCCTACTTATGCCAAGCAACCCAACCTCAAATGGCAAACCAGCCAAGTCCTTATACCCAAATGGTGATACAGTTCGCTAACGCCTCAGTAAACCATCCAAATCACCCGAACAACCTAAAAACGGTTTATGTAGTCTTCAAAGGAAGAAGACCAGGAGTATATCTCCATTGGACAGAATGTTTTGAAAACATCAATAAATTTTCAGAAGCAGATTTTCAAAAATATACTGCTTTCGAAGCTAGACATTTTCTAGCAAGCAAACAAACCCCTCTAGCAAGCAAACAAACCCCTCTTTTCTCTCGACTCCTTCGAGAATTGGAACAAAAAATGTTTCCAGAACAACTCCTGGATTTCCCATATAACCCAGGTATTCTAGATTCAATTAACATTCATTTTAATGGGGTATGGAAAATACATTTGGCAGATCGAAAAGCTGATTTCCGACGAAGTATGACAAATCTGGTAAATGCTATTGTATCAACTCTTTCCGAAGCAACGGAGCAAAAAGACTGGCTAAAAAATATTTGTGTTGATCTTGTCAAACAAATGACATGGGATCAAGAATACTCATATTAGCAAATAATACTATTTTTACAGCATGCAGATGCTCTGAAAGATGAGCTTGACATGCCTCAATTTCAAATCATCAAAAGAAGATGCTTATTTGAGAAAGCACAAAAAGTGCTTCCCCCAATAATATTAGAAGAAAAAATCAAAGTGGTGGTAGAAGACCATGAAGCCAAGATTAAACAAATCTTGCATCGAAGTATTACGAATGTTAATGAATACGATGGATGTCTCAAACTGACATACATGATCAACCATGAACCAGGGCATATCGAAGACATCGAATGGGGATTGGTTAACCGAAACATCCTCCAGAGCATGGCCCCAGATCAATGGATTGAATTTCCTATAATGATTAAAACTATGCTCTATAAAGTATAAAAAAGATATAGTTATTCAAAATATTTTACTTTTAGAATTTTCAGCACACTCGGTTGGAGATCTGAAGGAAAATTTTTTCAACTATATCAGATATAGATCCTTTCAGATACCCATGAATGTGAATTTGAAAGAGAACCTCTCTACCAAGCAGAAAATTTAGTTAATAAGTCCCGTCCAAAACAACTCTTGACCGATTCTTTAATAAGCGTGTCAATGACAGCACAAGAATATTTATCATCAGACTATTTTAAGACTGCAAATGGACGACGAATCTTCATCACGAAAAAGGAGATGGATTATGAAAATAGCTACTATGAAGAAGCTTAAGATTTGTTAAAAAAGCTAGCAAATCGAGATTATGGCCTAGACATTCCAATCGACTTGGCTATGAATGCCGATGAATTAATCGGAGTAATACAGAAAAGCTATTCTCCTTATCCAGAAAATGAACAGTCACTTAATGAAGAACAAAACCTGGATAATTTATATGAAGGATAAAAACATATCCCTAAAAATCCGAAAAGACCGAAGAAGTGTACAAAATTTATCATCACATGGTAAAAACATGATGGATGATAATTGAAGACAAGTGTCAATAAATACAAGGGGCAATAATTGGGTACGGCAAAAAGTGTACAGTGTACAGTTAAAAAGCAAATAATTGCCAGCAATCCACGGTGTACAGTCTACAATGAACAGTGAATAGTGCAGCTTTTTTTTATAAATTGGCCATCGAAGACCTGTCGGTTTCCTAAGTTGTAGTCTTTTGCTTTCCTCTCTTTTCCCTCTTGTAAAATATTTCCTTTCTTTTCTGTAATTGGTATCAGAGCCTTGCCAATAATAAAATTGTAAGTTATCTTCTATCTCTATCTTTGTTTTTATCCTAGTATTATTATCATTCTGTTTCAATATCAATTATCAAAAAGCGCATATACTTACTTATCCTTAAGCCCATATAAACCTTAAACTGTGCCCGTTGTTAAATATCATTATCAAAAAGTTAACTTTAAGGCATTAGATAAGGTTGCAGGTTTTAGGCACCTTGGATTAAGTAAGAGGTTTTACGCACCATTGGTAATCTGATATGATAGATAACCCTAAAGAATATTGTTTAGGAAAAATATTAGGAATAGATGAAGACTTTAATCATTTAATACATATTCCTCCATCAGAAGAAAATAAAGAAAATAAGATAATTAAAATTGCTTCTATGTTAAACAGCATGATTGACACCATAAATGGTTGGTTCTCAGACGTAGCAATATCTCAAAGAGAATTGAAAGAAAAAATTAAAGATCTCCAAAATGGCATAGATGATATTCAAGAAAAACTTGAAGAAAAATTTAAAGAAAACCTTGAAAATACAAGCCAAAAATATGAGCCAAGAAAAGCACTTTTTTATGACAATATAGAATTCATTTATATGAATGAAGACTATAGATAAAAGAATATCATAATATATTAGAACTTTTTGAATATTAGAGACATATATATATATAAAGATTCAAACTTAAGTGTTAATGAAAGAAACACACTATTAAGGCAAATGCAACAAGCATATGACCAAAATGAAAAGTTGCTTAAACATTTTAATTTTTAACTAGAAGACCTAAATACAGACTCTAGTGATGATGAAATTTACAAGAGGGAAAAGAGAGGAAAGCAAAAGACTACAACTTAGGAAACTGAAAGGTCCCCGCTGGCCAATTTATAAAAAAAAATCTACACTGTTCACTGTACATGTAGACTGTACACTGTGAATTGCTGGCAATTATTTGCTTTTTAACTGTACACTGTACACTTTTTGCCATACCCAATTATTGCCCCTCATATTTGTTGACACTTGTCTTCAATTATCATCCATCATGTTTTTTTACCATGTGATGATGACAAATTTCGTACACTTCTTCGGTCTTTTCGAATTTTTAGGGATATGCTTTTATCTTTCATATAAATTATCCAGGTTTTGTTCTGTTTCTTCATCAAGTGACTGTTCACTTTCTGGATAAGGAGAATAGCTTTTCTGTATTACTCCGATTAATTCATCGGCATCCATAGCCAAGTCGACTGGAATGTCTAGGCCATAATCT
Organism: Simmondsia chinensis; assembly: GCA_018398585.1. Lineage (NCBI taxonomy): Eukaryota > Viridiplantae > Streptophyta > Magnoliopsida > Caryophyllales > Simmondsiaceae > Simmondsia > Simmondsia chinensis. The sequence continues at coordinate 3,480,263 of JAGTTD010000021.1, read as the reverse complement.
CAATTTGCCAGCTTTTTTAACAAATCTTGCGCTTCTTCATAGTAGCTATTTTCATAATCCATCTCCTTTTTTGTGATGAAGATTCGTCGTCCCTCTGTAGTCTTAAAATAGTTTGATGATAAATATTCTTGTGCCGCCATTGACACGCTTATTAAAGAATTGATCCAGAGTTATTTTGGATGGGACTTATTAACTGAATTTTCTGCTTAGTAGAGAGGTTCTCTTTCAAATTCACATTCATGGGTATCTGAAAGGATCCATATCTGATATGGCTGAAAAAATTTTCCTTCAGATCTCCAACAGAGTGTGCTGAAAATTCTAAAAGTAAAATATTTTGAATAACTGTCTCTTTTTGATACTTTGTAGAGCATAGTTTTAATCATCATAGGAAATTCAATCCATTGATTTGGGGCCATGCTCTGGAGGATGATTCGGTTAACCAATCCCCATTCGATGTCTTCGATATGCCATGGTTCATGGTTGATCATGTATGTCAGTCTGAGACATCCATCGTATGTATTAACATTCGTAATACTTTGAAGCAAGATTTGTTTAATCTTGGCTTCATGGTCTTCTACCACCGCTTTGATTTTTTCTTCGAATATTATAGGGGGAAGCACTTTATGTGCTTTCTCAAATAAGCATCTTCTTTTGATGATCTGGAATTGAGGCATGTCAAGCTCATCTTTCAAAGCATCTGCAAGCTGAAAAAATAGTATTAGTTGCTGATATGAGCATTCTTGGTCCCATGTCATTTATTTGACAAGATCAACACAAATATTTTTCAGCCGGTCTCTCTACTCCGCTGCTTCGGACAGAGTTGATACAATAGCATTTGCCAGATTTGTCATACTTCGTCGGAAATCAGCTTTTCGATCTGCCAAATGCATTTTTCATACCCCATTAAAATGAATGTTAATTAAATCTGGAATACCTGGGTTATATGGGAAATCTGGGAGTTGTTCTGGAAACATTTTTTGTTCCAATTCTCAAAAGAGTCGAGAGAAAATAGGGGTTTGTTTGCTTGCTAGAAAATGTCTAGCTTCGAAAGCAGTATATTTTTAAAAATCTGCTCCTGAAAATTTATTGATGTTTTCAAAACATTCTGTCCAATGGAGATATACTCCTGGTCTTCTTCCTTTGAAGACTACATAAACAATTTTTAGGTTGTTCGGGTGATTTGGATGGTTTACTAAGGCATTAGCAAACTATGTCACCATTTGGGTATAAGGACTTGGCTGGTTTGCCATTTGAGGTTGGATTGCTTGGGCATAAGTAGGCTGTTGAGTTATTCTCGAGTTTGACCTTTCCGGTTCCCATTCTGATTGAGAAAACTGATAGAAAGAAGAAGATGATTGGTTAGCATTTCTTTGAGTATTTTCTCTAACCTTTTTTGGCCTCATATCGACCCATTCTCCTTGAGACATGTTTTTCTGCTTAGAAAATCTGCAAGAACATTGTTAGTGTCTTTCAAATGCTCAATTTCAAAGAATACTGAGAAATAAAATTGTACCACTTTAATCTTCTTCCATCAGTAATTGCTTTTTTGTTTATTAAGAAATCTTTTACTGCTTGGTTATCAGTTCTTAAAAGAAAAATTTCTAGTGCTAAATAAATATGAAACCGTTTTATTGCATTTTTTTATTACTAATAGCTCTTTTTCAAAAATAATATATTTGATTTCATTTGGTTTAAATTTTCCTAAATTATATCCACAAATTTGCTCTTGTTCTTGTAATTTTTTAGGAAGTTGTTTTTTCCTTGCTATTATCCTTCCTGGTTCTATTTTATCTTCTTGTTCATTAATTAATTTTGCTGGTATAGCTTTTAATATGCATCCCCAACAATTTTTTGAGGCGTCTGTTTCTAAGATCAGTTTATCTCCTGGTTGAGGAAAATATACATTATTTTTTGTTTTAATTTTTTAAGGAGAGTTTTATCTCTTTCAGTTCATTTGAATTCAATTCTTTTTTTAAGTTTTTCAAGTAGAGGTGTTTTAATATAGGATAATTTCTTTATAAAATTTCTCCCGTAATTTAGAATTCCTAATAAATTTTAAAGTTGTTTTTTGTCCGTAATTTCTTCAGGAAAGTCTTTAATTTTACTTATAATATGTTCTTGAAGCTAGATTCCTGATTTTGTGAGTTTTATACCTAAAAAGTCAATTTGATCTTTTTCTATCTCAATTTTTTAAGGTGAAAGAATTATTCCATGTTTTTTAAGTTTATTACTTACAATTTGTAAGTGTTTTTGATGTTCCTCTTTTGTTTTGGAAAAAAACTAGTATATCATCTATATATACTACACAAAAATCTTTAATTCCTTTCAATATATTATCCATCCATCTTTGGAAGATTTGTGGTGCTGTGTTTAAACCAAAGGGCATTAGTTTCCATTGATAATGTCCTTGTGGAGTGCTAAAAGGAGTCAAAGGTTTTGACTCTTCTGTAAGCTTTAGTTGCCAATACCCCAATTTACAGTCAAATTTTGAAAATATTTTAGCTTTTTTTGTTAGGTTTGTGAGAACATCTTTTCTTGGGATAAAATATCCGTCGAATTCTAAATGTTCACTTAGTCTTTTATAATTTATTACCAATCGGGCTTTTCCCCTTTTTATTTCTGCATGATTTCTTACCATAAATGCAAGACTAGAATGAGAACTTGTTGTGTCTTCAATTAATTCCTTTTCTAGTAATTCTTTTAGTTGTTTTTCAAATTCTTCTACATCTTGTATGGTGTATATTATTGGTTTTACTCTTATGATAATATTTCGATTTCTTAATTTAAGGTTACAAAGTCTTGGACTTTTATCCCATAGTTTTAACGGATTATCGCTAAAATTTTCGGCTAATTCTTTATATGACCAATGTGTTTCTTGTAGAGTATAAATGTGATTTTGAGGTTTGCTTTCCTCTATTACTGATATTTTTTCTGGTGCAAACTCAGAAGTACATTTATACTGGGGTTGATCTAATAATGGTACTTTAATTGTTTCTCCATAGAGGGTGAAACTTAAATCATAATGGTTTAACGATACAGGAATATATTTCCAAATAAAGTTTGTTCCTAACAAAAAGTCTCCTTCCATAAAAGGGAAACAAAGGATTTTAGGTATTATGAATCTTTTTCTGTTTAACCATATAGCTATGTCTTTAGCTTTTAGATTAATTGTGGTTTCGCTTTCATCAATTCCTCTTACTAATATTGAATTTTTCATTTCTACCCATTTTTCAGGTGGTCAAGCATTACATCTGCATGATGAAGCAATGGCTCCTATATCTACTAATATTTTTAGGGAATATGGTTTATACCCTTTGAATTGAAAATATCTTGTAACATAAAAACACCTTTTCTTTCCTATTTTTGGGGCAAAGAATATTTTATCATGTTTTTCCCTAAATACTTGTATTGTATTTATTTGTTCTTGCCTATGGAATGTTCCTGGCAGAACAAATATTTCTAATTTTTTATAATATTTTGAGTTTGATGATGATGAGGCTTCTTACTCTATATCTGATAATTTTTTTGTAACAGATAGTCGATGTTTTTCTATTTCTATTTATGATAATGGGAGATTGTTTTTAACCCATTTTTTAATAGAGCTAGATTCTCTAAAATAAAGATTGTTTCCTAATGCTATTAATTCTATATCGCCTTGTTGCGAATATTCTTCTTTTTCATTGAAGTCATATGTAAGTTTTTCTAATGTCCATTCTTTAGGTATTGTTAGATCTCTCCGATCTATTAGTCTTAGAATTATGGCTTTCACATATTTTTCATGAGCTGGTTTAAAAACTTCAACAATATTTTTATTAAAATTTTTTACTGAAGTTTTTGGAATATTTGTTAGTTCATGGACTGTTATCCATCTAACTGACAAGTCTTCGACTTTATGACGCATACCAAGGTTTTGGACATGAATTCTTATTTTTACTGCATCCTCTATTAAGGGATCAGTAATGGAGATAAAGAAATTTTATTTTATTTTGAACCATACTATTCCGTTAACCAGATTTGATCTTACTCCTCCTATAATTGCTTTCATGGAATCATAAAATCTTTTATCAAAAATAATAGCCGTTAATGGAGCATCGATTCGTGGTCTAAATAATGTTATTATTTCAACTTGAATTAATCCTACATGTATGTATTTTACCTTAGGATATTTATTTTTCCATCGATCTATTTTTTCTTTGCTGAATAATGAAATTTCTGTTATTCCTTCAGCATTAAGTTTTGCTTAGGTATTTCCTGAGTATGCACTATAAAAATAGATCATTATTCAGCCATTAAAAAATAGATCAATGAATTGAATTTCCTATGATGATTAAAACTATGCTCTATAAAGTATCAAAAAGATATAGTTATTCAAAATATTTTACTTTTAGAATTTTCAGCACACTCGGTTGGAGATCTGAAGGAAAATTTTTTCAGCCATATCACATATGGATCCTTTCAGATACCAATGAATGTGAATTTGAAAGAGAACCTCTCTGCCAAGCAAAAAATTTAGTTAATAAGTACCGTCCAACACAACTCTGGACCGATTCTTTAATAAGCGTGTCAATGGCAGCACAAGAATATTTATCATCAGACTATTTTAAGACTACAAATGGACGACGAATCTTCATCACGAAAAAGAAGATGGATTATGAAAATAGCTACTATGAAGAAGCTCAAGATTTGTTCAAAAAGCTGGCAAATCGAGATTATGGCCTAGACATTCCAATTGACTTGGCTATGAATGCCGATGAATTAATCGAAGTAATACAAAAAAGCTATTCTCCTTATCCAGAAAGTGAACAGTCACTTGATAAAGAAACAGAACAAAACCTGGATAATTTATATGAAGGATAAAAGCATATCCCTAAAAATCCGAAAAGATCAAAGAAGTGTACAAAATTTATCATCACATGGTAAAAAAACATGATGGATGATAATTGAAGACAAATGTCAACAAATACAAGGGGCAATAATTGGATATGGCAAAAAGCGTACAGTGTACAGTTAAAAAGCAAATATTGCCAGCAATCTATAGTGTACAGAAAAGAGAGGAAATGTTTTACAAGAGGGAAAAGAGAGGAAAGCCAAAAGGTCCCCGGTGGCCAATTTAAAAAAAAAATCTGCTTTGTACACTGTACACTGTGGATTGCTGGCAATTATTTGCTTTTTAACTGTACATTGTACACTTTTTGCCGTATCCAATTATTGCCCCTTGTATTTGTTGACACTTGTCTTCAATTATCATCCATCATGTTTTTTACCACGTGATGATAATAAATTTTGTACACTTCTTCCGTCTTTTCGAAAATAATATATTTGATTTCGTTTGGTTTAAATAATATATTTAATTTCATTTGATTTAAATTTTCCTGAATTACATCCACAAATTTACTCTTTTTCTTGTAATTTTTTAGGAAGTGGTTTTTTCCTTGCTATTATCCTTCCTGGTTCTATTTTATCTTCTTGTTTATTAATTAATTTTGCTGGTATAGCTTTTAATACACATCCCCTACAATTTTCAACGAAGTTCATGCTAGAAATAATATTAAACCCAAAACAATAGACCTGCAATTACTTCGATTTCTAGATCATAGATATCGGAATCCAAGGAATTTCAATTCCATTTTCATTTTAATTCCATGCATCCAAATGCAACCTTAAGGAAGGACCCATTGCTAGATCAGCATTGAACCAAAACACTAATTTGTGACCACTATAAGGTGTTCCAATAGCAAAGTGATGTTTCATAGGACGGACTAGTCAAAAATAGCTGAAAAATTCTCTTCTACCCAATTTGAAAGATTCGCGTACCGCCATGAACATTGCAATCTTATTCATGATGAGAATATCTAAGATTGCGTTTGGTTCAGCTTTTAACATTTGAAAGCTGTGAAAAAGTTTTAATCAATTGCAGGGCTTGTGTTTAGTTAACAAAAAATATCTTTTTACATTTTTTTTTTCACAGCTTAAATAGGAAGATAAAAAAATTATTTTATGACTAAGGAACAAAAGATACAAAACTGAATCTTTTTCACAATTTATTTCAAAAAAATATTTTTAAAATGCCATATTAGTATTAAATTTTCACTACTATAACCTACTTTTACTTCTATCCCCACTTGCACCTGCCAACATCCTCTTTACCCTCATATGTCAATACACTTACAACCCTCCACTAGACCAGCTATTATTATCATTTGTCCTACATATTATTATTAGTTGATTTATATTGTCATTATTATTATTATTATTATTATTTTGTGTGAATATAGCAGATAAGTTTTCTTTTAAACTTGTATCAAAATACTTTATAATGTAAAAAGATCTTTCTATAATGCACCAACCAAATAGTTCATTAAAAGGATATAAATTTTAAATGAACAGATCTTATTGAAGTAAATAAGCTGAAAAAAGATAGTTTGTAATAAGATGAACCAAACGCACCTCAAAAGTATAAAAGACCTAGAATTCCTAAAATTAATTAGGAACCATTTCACTTTTAATCTCAACTCTATGTTATTGGCAATATAACATCATTGGCAAAGCATTTTGAATCCTAGTCCATCTAGAGCAATATTTAGACGCTTAATGAGAATCGATAAATGGAGTTTCCATATTACTAGAGTCCAATTATATCAAATATACGCGCAACTAAGACTTGCTTCGGGCCATTGTTTTTATGCTACTATACTCTTATGTGCTCATGCTCTTATGCTTATGCTTTATGCTTGTATGCTTGTATGCTTCTCAAGTTGGGGGTCCTCAGACAGAACCTCCCTTTTGAGTAGCACCTTGAAGGGCTAAGGCTGCTTACATCCCCCTAGGACCCTGCATATGCGGAAGCCCTTCAGGCACTGGGTCGGTGGTGGTTGTTGTATACGCGCAAATGAGATTTAAATTGGAGACCTCTCAAATAAAAGACACTTAATACGAATGCCAAGAAATGAAAGCATATGATTAATTTTAATCTCTACCATGAACATCTTAAGCGAGAAATCATCAAACATACCACATCAGCTGACGAGTAAGCTATTACAGAATTAGTTGCTACCATTAGAGATGTGAACTAGCCGACGAGTAAGCTATTAAAGAATAAGTTGCTACCATTAGAGATTTGAACTCTGAGAGTCTCAAACAGGGGACTCTAATACACGGTTGTTAAAATCGAGATTCTAGTTAGAATTAATAGGAGTTTTTAGAATCAAAATCGAGAATTGTAAGATTCTACTAAATACATATTATAATTGTTTTTAATTAATATCAGCTATATAATTTTTTAAACTATAGCAGAATTGAGGTCAGATCAGTAGAATCATAAACTCTATTATGATTCTATCCGCTAAATTCATATAATATCAATGAATCGTAAGATTCTACAAAATTAAGATTCTACTTATGATTTAAATCAATCAACAATTGTGAAATCATAAAATCATAAGATTCTAATATTCGAACAGGGATTTTAATAACCATGCTCTAATACCACGTACAATCTCAAAATTTGAACTAATACATGACATGGGATGCACACAATTGTTTTTACACTCTACTACGAAAAGCGCGAGCAAGAGAGAATCAAACATACCAAATCTCTAACGAGTGACGATCTTAGTTGTTAACATTATAAACTCAAACCATTCAGATTTGAACACGAGACTCGTGAACAAGATGCTCTACTACCACGCCGAACAATATAACCATTTCGTGAAGCCACATGCGAAAAACTCGATGGAGAGAGTATCGAACATACCAAATGAACAGACAAGCGGTAGATTGAAAAGAATCAGTTGTAGTAGAGTTCGAGGCCCATGCCGTCATGAATCTCATAGTGCCGAAGAGTAATATGATCGTTGTAAATGGTGTACCATTTCTGGAACCGAATCTTATCGGGTCGGGTACCAGTTTGAGCAGCCACAAGCTTCTTGAGGTCTCCAATGGTGTCGTCCTCGTTGCACTTCACTCTCACCTTATCATCCTCTCTCCCTCTCTCTCTCTCTCTCTTCTGAATTCTTTTGTGTTTCCCACTGGAGGGTTTCGAACGGGTGTGGTATTTATAGGGACAGCGAAGGGTGTAGAGAATTCTAGAGACGGGAGGGCCCTTTACCATTATTTTCTATTTCTTAAATTGGGGGGAAGAAATGGGATAAGATAAATTTTAATTATAACTTTTTTTATTTTTATCTCTTTATTTAATTTTTAAATAAAAATATTTTATTTATCCTTTTATTTTTTTTTTAATTTAATATATTTAAATAAGGGTAAAATACTATTTTACGCTCTTTTTTTATCCTCGTTACCCGACTATCAAATAAGGAATTAGGGCCCATGTTAGTAGTTTCTATTTATTTTAAATTAAATTTATATTTTGAAACTAATTTTTAATTTGGCCAATGAGCATTCTCTAATCTGTTCAAAAAAAAAAAAAATTTGAGCATTCTCTAAGAGTAGACATGCATTCTTTAAGTCATGGCCGATGAGCATTCAGGTGAGAAATGAGATACAGTATGAATTTATTATGATTAGAGCCTCAATTAGTTCTGTTTTAGAGCCTTTTGATTCAATTAAGGTTTGGGCGGGAAAGTTAGTTGAAGTTGTTGCTAACTTGCTCTTGCTTAAGTCTTTAAGTCGGTGTTAAGTTAATGTTAAATCAATTATGGCAGCTGAGTTTAGCTTAAGTCGTTCCAGTAAGAGTCTTGATGCAATGTATTATGCTTATTCTTGAGATAGTATAAGTAGTTGTTTCTTTTGTAAGATTGGATTCATTGAATGAAATATGCTTGAATTCTCTTTCTCATCTCAATTCTCTCTCTATTTCTCATCTACTTTCACTTCTTTCTCATCTCATACTCTATAATTCCCTAGGTTATGATCAAGATTCATCTTGATTTATAACAGAAATCTATTAATGTGGCTTGGGATTATTTTTGAGGTTTTCTTATTTTGCAGCATTTGTTGTTTTTGGTGTGTATGTCATGTGATTGACAATCAGTAGATTAAATTTTACCCATTAATGAATGCCTATTTCAAGTCCGACCTTGAAAAAGTAGCAGTAGTAGCAACAGAATTTAGTAGTATTACTATTTTATGCTTTTAATGAATGCCTATTGTTGTAGAACTAGTCGTAGTACTATTTTTTTTTTTTAATAGAAATTTCATTTCTTTCCTGCTATGATTTTGTTTTGCCCTTCTTCACCGTAGAATATATCTGAGGATATCATGATTTTGCGAAAAAAGGATTTTAGTACCATCTTTCTTTTTTCTTTTTTTTTATAATTAGCGACAGAGTTGCGGAACAAGCAGGCCACTCGACAAAGCGAGACCTGAAGCCACTCGAACAAGAGCAGGGAAAACAAGAGACAACCAAAAGAACACAAAGAAAAACAAAAACAGGGAAAACAACACACCACAAACACGAAAGCACAAAATAACGAAGAAAAAAAAAAAACAACCAAACAGCAGGAACAGGGAGCAAACCGAAGCACAGAAACTTGCTCGAGACTAGGACACACACAACCGAAAACTGATCGCAAGGCACCTAGAAGCCACAAAAATCCACTGTCAATGGTTTATTGCTTTATTGATCCAAAATTTTATCACACAAATTAAATGGCTCTCAACTTTGTGCTCGTTGTTTAGTAATTTTTATGGCAGGTTGTTGAAGATGTTGAAGAAGGTGATGCTTAAAGGAGATGTGCTTGACGTCATCCAGTCAACTTTCATATGGATTGAGTATTAAGCTTGAGAACTACTAAGTAATTTATACTTTCGTAATAGGTTTGTTTGCTCTTTTGTTTTGTTTTCAATGTTTGTGTGGGAGCTAAAAGAAAATCAAACAAACAAGCATGCAAATAGGGACTTGCTTCAACTTGGGAGCAAGTCCAATTTCGAATTATATGTGCTTGACCTCAATCAATCATCTCAGGGCAAGGGTTTATGTTTTTGGTGAATCTGTCTTTGATTTGTAATTAATATATAACTCTGCTCACACTCCAATTAAAGAGACTTAAAATATTATAGGAAACTTAAAGTGGATATGGAACCAACCCAAGTGCCATTTGGGGACAGAGCAAAGCCCATAGGCACTTCACCTCGTACATTTAATAACTAAGAAGTGGGGTCGAAACAAGTTAAACAGCTCAACAATCCACTCCCAAGCCCTTGTCAATCAGGTTTCTAATACCGACACCCTTGACTTGTGATAACTTAAACAAGTTAGAACTTGACAAGAATTAGATGGAGTTAACAGTATATGGGTCACTAGATTAAAACCAATGCAATCAAAGTCTAAGTCTTAGCAGTCAAAGCCATGAAATTGTGACTCAAACCTAAATTCACCTAGCGCACTAAGCCGTGTCACCAATCTTAACTCACTACGAATGAACTCGATTAGGCTAGAGGTTCTTTCAATCAAGTTAAAGTTACATGCTTGTGCTTAGCAAGCCATGGATCTTATGATTAAACAACATAAGCAGAAGTAAAACCCATTATATACTCCTTATTATAAGTTTGGTATAGAGTAACCATTCCTCTACAAGTTTGATTATCTATATCAAAATTTCTATTTGACACTCAGCCAACACTTTATCAACTAATGAGTATAATGGACTTCAATTTCCCCTAGGAAGAATTCCATCTTATTCGACCACATCTTATCATATTTCAAATTTGAAGGGTTAATATTTTAGGGACAATGACGCTAGCGTAAGCCACATTCTGATTACTCATTATAATGACTTAGATTGTTGGACAATAAAGGAAGGTCAAACTAGACATACCAGACTCAAAGACCAAACCCATTAACCTTAAGTAAAATGGATCTCAAGTGGAAGGAACTCAACTTCACACCAAAAGCTTGAACAAGATAAATCTGGACTGGAATAAATATGGTTTCAAGCCTAGCCATAAGCTCAAGTAATATCATTCATGAACGAGAGCACCATGCAGTGGAACGCTACGATCTTTGAGCAACACAATCTCAAACTCAAACATATCAAGTGAGTCAAACAACAAGCATAATCCAAGTAAAAACAGGAAATGGAAAAGAAAGAATTAAACGAAAAAATTGTTGCATCATGGAGCTCATCATTGTCTTAAATCGTTTATATCCTTGCAATGGTACAATTGGATCAACTAAAACTCTGACTCCCAAGGTAAATATAGTGCCTCCCACTAAAGTGCATACTCTTGAATGATGGACTCGATTTCTTAGTAATGGAACAACAATCAAAACATCAAAAAGATAATATAAGAGAAAATCTAAGCTTGGAAGAGAGGAAAAATTTAGCATAGTAATTGAAGGAGAGGGCAGATATTGGGTGGATATCATAAGAATCCGACTTTCATTATGTAGTGGGCATGCGCTTAGTTTATCAAGCCTTATCAAAGCTCCCCAGACTTTACCAAGTAAAGGAAAAATGGGTATATAAAGTGACTCTCCCACCTCAAAAAGAATTATTTTTTATTTTTATTTTTATGTGGGATTAGTCATAAATAAAATTAATGCACCCAAAAATCCCAATTTTTGGTTAGGATCATGTTCAAATTGAGTATCATTTTGTAAATGTAAATTGTAACAAAACTATGGTTCGAAAGATGATAGTCAAATTTGAGTTTCTCGAAATTTTAATTCAGCTACCCAAGTCTGTATGTAGTACAAGAGGTTGGGGATTATTATTGACCTTTGTAACTTCATTTTGGTCAAAAGCCCGAAGACAAAAGTAACCAACACGATCATTTACAAGAGCATATAAGACGCATAGTAGGGGTAACAACTCATTTATTATTACAAAATTTTTTTTTTCATTTAGTCAATCTAGAACCTTTGTAACTTTAATAATTACAAATGTGATTACAAAGAATCATATTTTTCCCCTAATTTTTTACAACAAACACTGAAACCTTTGTAACTTTATCATTAGTAGTTTCATAATTAAATTTGTGTATGACATAGGATTGTATCGGGGCTATTGATGGAACACATGTACATGCTTCTGTTCCTATACATATGCAAGATAGATTTCATGGTAGGAAAGGGGGAATAACCCAAAATGTTTTGGCTGTTGTGAGCTTTGATAAGAGATTTACTTATCTGCTTGCTGGTTGTGAAGGATCAGCGCATGACTCTTGTATTTTGAATGATACGTTATCTAGGCTTCGAGGCTTTCAAGTTCCAGAAGGTATTACTAGAAAATGTAACTCTTTTTCGCTTTTTCCCTCTTTCAAAATGTATCGTTCTACAATAAAATTATTTGTGTTGGAAAATATTTTCTTTTTGATGCTGGCTACCGAATTCGAAAGGGCTTTATACCTCCATATCATGGGGTGCGCTATCATTTGAAAGAATCTAGTGACTTAGCTCAGGAGAATGAGAAAGAGTTGTTCAACCTTCAACATTCTTCTTTAAGGATGGTTGTTGAGATGGCCTTTGGGATTCTCAAGAAGCGTTTTTGTGTTCTAGACACGGAGCCCTTTGGTCCTATACAACTCAAGTGGATGTTGTGCTTGCCTGTTGTATTTTGCACAACTTCATAATGGATGGTGATCCCGGTGATGAATTTGAACAGAGTTTGAATATGGAGTTGGAAACGCGGAGTCAAAGGGTCTCATTGTAACAAAGAGAGGAACGAGCTGAGAGTAAGTTTCATAACTCATGCAATGTTTAGGGATTACATTAGTCATTAAAGTCAACTGTCAATTTATTTGTATCTTTTCATTGAGGGGTAGAAAGTAGTGAATGTGTTTCATTAATAAACCTGTTATCCTTTGTAATTGCTGAATTGCTTTTGATTGAAAGTAAATATATGTTTTATGAATGAAGTTGTTTCGTGTTTGTATTACTTTTTGCTTTGATCTATATAATTGCTATTGGGATATTAAAATTCAAGTTTGAGTGTTGATTAGAACATGCGTGAAACTAAAGGGACCAAAGAATCAAAGAAAGATCAACTTTGATGGTCAAAACCGATGTCTTGCTTTATGACGAGATTGCTTGCCGAGGAGGTTAAGAAAGGTAACAGGCCGAACAAGTCTTTTAGGACTAGTTCCTATACATATGTAGCGGAGAAGATTTCTGAAAAGTTTGGAGTTGAATGCCACACGAAGCATGTGGATAATCACTTAAAAACTTTGAGATCTTCTTGGCACACTATATCTCTTATGCATGGTGAATCCGAATTTGGATGGGATGACAACTTGAAGATGATTACAGAAGATCCTTCCGTTTATAATGATTATGTCAAGGTAAAAACTCACTACTCTTTTTGTTTTGTGTATGTATATGTCTACATTTTGATGCACATATACACAATTATTTTTATAATATTTGAATTTGTTGTAATGTATCTGTAGGCTCATCCTACTCGTGAGAAGTACCTCAATAAAAAAATTGAGATGTATGACGAGTTGGCTTTTATTGTGGGTAAGGATCGCACTCGCGGGAACTTTGCTAAGTCCCTTGCTAATACAATAATTGATTCACATACGCAAGTGGGAGCTCAAGAGGACTCAATTGAAGTAGAAGACACTACTTAGGGGGAAGGAGATAAAAAGCTCAACCGCCACATCATCCAAGGCATGGTCGCACCAAGAGAGGAAGTTGTCCGATGATGGTGATGATGTAATGCTCAACACTTCAAACCAAATCGGGGAGGTGGTGGCTGCCCTCAAGAGGTTTTTGAAGAACCGATTAGACGTTAATAAGCTATATGAAGAGATCTCAAAGATTGACGGATTTGAAGATAGCTTGTTAGCATCAGCATTTGATCATTGGGTTGAAAACCAAATGCTTGGCAAAGCTTTTCTTGCCAAAACCGTAGCTCAAAAGAAGATGTTTCGAGAAAAATTTGGTAAGACGAGTATGTAATTTGTTTTTTTAGTTAAAAGTTATGAATATGTTGTGATTTTGGGGACTTGTTAAGTACTTGGACATATGTTGTGGTTGTCTGTAATGGTACTATTTTTTAGTATTCGTTGTTAAGTTTCAGTAGACTTGATGAGTAATTATAAATCATTTTGATTTATGTTTGGTTGTAAATTTTAGACCTTCCTCCTAACTTGCCTAACAGTACTTGGACGATGATTTTATTGGGAAGATACAAGGGATTACGTAGTGGAATCTTGTTTTATGTCAAAACAAATAAAGGAAAATGATATTCTAGAATATTTTTTTTCCTCCAAAACCAATAAGAGAAAATGACATTCTTGAATTATGTTTTCCCTCAAAAGAAATAAGGGAAAATCTAAATAAAAATTTTGTTTTCGTTAGAAAATTTTTTCCGAAGGAAATTGTTTTCCAGGAGAAAAGCATTTCCATGAAAACAAACAGAACCTTAGAATCACTTTTTATAGCCTTTTTTTTTTTTAAATTATGAATGAGAATAATTTTGTACTAAAGTTTTTAAAATATGCCTCTAATTTTGCTCTGGAGGGAACACTATTTTCTTAACTTTTTCTCAAGCAGAAAACTCGATTATTTTATTTTTATAGTGTTATTTGTTAAGAAGTATTTTTTACTCCAAAAACATACATTGAAAGTTAGGATCAAGAGAATAACAATTGATCATCCAACTAACGCCTCGTTCAGTATGTAAGAAGTAAATGCGGCAAGTAAAAATTCATTAGAAGTACGGATTTTGGCTATTGTTTGATATGTAGCAAGTAGATAGAATGTGGAAAGTGAAAATTACTAAGCAATTTCCATTTCTTTTAAAATGCGGGAAGTAACTTACCTAGCCCCCTAAGTAAGTTCTAATTCCTTCATTTTGAACTAATTTCACCAAGGAAGTTCTATTTTCCATCTTGGCAATCAAACGTCTTAACCTATTTCCTGGGAAGTTGATACGTGAATTGAATTCTCATGAAATACAACTTTCTGCAGAAATTTAATTCATGTGATAACCAAACAAGGCCTAAGTACAATATAGTTAAATTATCCGCAATTAGTTAGAATAACCTTACGACATGTTTGGTATTTGTTTCCGTTTCTGCTTCTTAAGAAACTAAAGTTTAGGTTTTTCTAGATAAAATTTTGGGTTATTTACAACAAAGGTCCTGATACTTTTGTCATCGTGTCAATTTAGTCATTGTACTTTTAATTGTGTCAAATTTATTTCTCTACAATATATATTGTGTCAATTTAATCGTTTGGTCTGATTTGAGTTATATTAATGACGTAGTTTTTAACAGTACACTCACGCTTAATGCAAATAACTCATTACAAATTCATCTATTAACTCAATTTACCCAATCCATGGCCGAACCATTAAAATTTTCATTAGCAACTTAAAAAATTTTAGTTCAGGGATCAAATTAACACAATTTCAATTATATCAGAACTAAATTGACACAATTAAAAAGTACAAGTTCCAAATTAATACAATAAACAAAATATAAAGACCTGTAAAGTTTTTTAATTTACTATTTTAATTGTTTGGATGAACTTCCAGATATAATTTTCAAATTCTAAAATAACCAAAAAAAAAAAAAAAAAAGGTTATAAAACTGGTACCAAACATGCTATTCACAATTAGTTGCAATAACATACTCCAATTAGAACCGTTCTGCGTCCCATGGATATGATTGCCTCTTGTTTGATGTTCAAATTTGTCCGAGCCTTTATTTCCAACCCATGGAATTAGCAAGCATTAGATCTACAAGTAAGTTCAAGTGAAATTCCATTCTAAAACCAATCGGCATTAGATGAATTAACTCACTAAACTTATACATTAACCTCCACACTTTCACAACCGCTATGTCGGATTCACAATTAACTCACACGTTTTGTAGCTTTCTATGTTGAAACAATAACTCCTGGAACTTCTCATCAGTGCTCTTGAGCAAATCCGGCAATGGCAACCTCACCCCACACTCCACAGACTCCATGTACCTGGGCTTTATCCTCTTCTCCAAACTGAACCCAAAATACTGTGGAAACCCCTTCAATTCCTCCATCTGCTCCTTCATCTCTTCCACAAAAAACTCGAGCTTTGGCTTGAAGTTCCCCTCTATACTAAACGTAAACAGCGGGGGACACCTCACCACCATCCCCGCGGCCTCCTCCTTCGAAAACCCCAACCCCATCAAGTACTCGAGCTTCGGCTTCAACGTCCGCTCCACGCTGGATACAAGCAATATCGGGTCATTGTATGCCAAGGCTCGCGAATCTCTAAACCCGAGTCTCTTCAAATAGAAGAGGGTGGGCTTTAGTTGATCACGAACACTGGAAACGAGCAACCTAGGACATTTATTGACAACGCGACGAAAGGATTGAGGAGGGACGTAAAGGTCGTTTTCGAGGAAGCGGAAGACCGGGGAGAGGTTAGAATTGATGTCAGAGGTCAAAAGAGAAGGGCACATACCGAAAATGCGAGGCAAGTCGGAATAGTGGAGGCCATGAGAGAGGAGAAAGTGGAAGAGAGAGTGGAGAGAACGAAGAGAAGAAGTGTAGAAAGATGGGTTTAAAGAGAGGGCTTTGCCGGAGTCAATGCCTAAGAGTTCAAGGCAGAGGATCTTTTCTTTGATGTCAAGGGAGAGGTTGGGGTGGGTCTTGGTGTAGAGAGGATGGCGCTGGAGGAGGCTAAGGGTGGGGGGTGTGGTTGGGGTTGGGTGGTGTGGGTTCGAGTTATGGGGTGGTAGTGAGGGCGGCAGTGATGCAGTCGCTGCGGCTCTCATGGCGTGCAAGGTAATGGTGGGTTGGGGTTGAGAAGTGAGATGAGGGGTGTGGTTTTGTTATCTTTGAATAGGAAGTGGGGTTGAGAGATGGTGATTTGGGATGTTTTTATTGGTTGATTGTTGATCACTTTAGATCGTGTGGCTACGGAGATTTTCTATGGTACACAAGGGCAACTTTTGTAAAATCCATCCGCCATTATGTTCGATTGGTAGAGTTGGCATGTATGAGATCCACATAAAAATTTAAGTAATTTTTATATCATCTCTTTATTATGGACCACGATTATATATATTGATCTCTTCATTATGGACCATGGTTATATATATATATTACAACTCCTATATGGAAGTCCTATTAGACTCGTATATAGAGTCCTTAACAACTTTCTGTAACATGTAGAACAATTTTTACTTGTATACATAATCTTAGTTTAAGGGGGGGGAAAAAAAAAAACTAGGAAAAAGTAACAGTAAGTGTATAATTAATAACTATACTATTGTTTAACAAAGATTTGAAATTTTGCAAAACATAAACTTCCCATTTACGACAGGTTTTACTTGCTTAAAAAACAATGCAACTTAACATGATAAATATTCTTGATTACGTACTTAGCATATGATTTATTTGGTTTGTTAACCCTTTGTAAGCCTGGCCTACACATTTGTTCAATGAGGGTGGCTAGCTAATCCTGGAGGGATATGTTTACCACCTGGTCATGCACAAGCCAATGCCTCCCAATAGGTAAAGTATTCCTTATTGGGTGTACAACGTTCCCTACGGCTACCATAACTAGAGGATTAAGAAACGGTGCTTGGCCAGCATAAGGAAGATTGCATTCCCCTTGGTTTATGAAGTCCCCTTGATAGGTCTGTGCTCCTATAGGGACCTGGTTTACACTCTAGTTCCCCCTATCATAAACTGGTAATATGTAAGGTCCTAAAGAAGCTTGAGCTTTGAGGAACTCCCTAAGGCACTCCCAAGCTCGAGGAACGTTGGTAAGAATTGATTTGTCCCCAGGGTCAAGCTTTGAGAATAGGTAGCATTCACCTGTCCTCAGCTCATGGACTAGTTTGGCCCTTGTAACAATGCACTTGTTTCCCATGAAGGACACCTGTCTTTGCCTATAGGTCACAAAATTTGGGTCAGGTCTCAAAGGGGAGAATGCTACTTGTGGAGGAGGGTAGTTGCTCTTGCCCGCCAGCTTCCTGGCCTAGCACAGCTTTAGGAACAGGGTATAGGCTTCCTACAAAGGAAATCTAACCTTGCATGTTAATCCCATAATTTGGGTCAAGCCTCGAGGAATATTGACTACTTGTGGAGAGAGGAACTTGTCCTTGCCTCCAAGTTTCATAAGCTGGCGCTGCTCGAGGAACAACACTTAGATTCCTCAATACTAGGGCCTATCTCTGGTTTACAGGATCTAGAGTTAAAGGCATTGATGCCTCCACTCTAAGGTTAAAGTCCAGCCTTATGATCCTTAGCTCAACTGTTAAAGGATGTCCCCAGTTTTCAGGAGGGGTGATGACTCCTTCATTCATTGGCCCTCAAGTGCTGGAAGAAGGATTCTGAGGATACCCAACGGGTGTTGCAACAAGAGTGTTTGACCGTAGTTGTCTAAGGTTTTCCCTAACTGCTTAAAAAAGCCACAATGGGCCTCAACTTGTATCATTAAGATGGACTCGACTTCAACAACAATTTGTTATGCCACATCCCTTACTATGAGGCTAACAGTAAATGACAGGTATGTGTTATATTTTGACTACAATTTTGTTAGTCTCTTTGTGTATTCTTTAATTCAATGAGGTCCTAACGTCATTAACAATTTTTCTCAAAGCGGTCGTGTTTTCACGCTGGCCTGCTAGAGTATGACGAATTTCCATACATTGCCTCTCAAAGGGTTCCATTAAAAATCATTCTAGTCTCTCCTCTGCGAGTTGCATTAGACATGACCTAACCCTTGTTTCAGGATGCCTTGCTTCCAAGACGGCAAGATCTTTAGTTTAGGGGTCCTCGGAAACAACCTCTTTTCCACTCGGAAGGGGTAAAGCTGCGTACAGCCACCCTTCAGACCCTGCTTATTGCGGGAGCCCGTGAGGCACTAGGACTGTTGTTGTTGTTGTTCTCTCCTCTGCGAGTTGCATCCTTTTCTTGAGCATGACCATAAGCTATTACCAGAATAGTCATTAGGACTAATGCATTCATCTTCGGGGATGTCCTTGTCACCTCCGCTTTCAAAATTGTGGTTGTGACATGTTTCATCCTCTAGGGCAATAAAGGTTTACTCTGACGGGTAATCGGGTTGTAGCCTAATTAAGCCCAAGCCTTCGTGCGCTTTACTCCCAAAAGCAACAACTCTTCTAGTTCTTAACATTGGAGAATGGTCAGAAATTTTGTCATTAAACTCCACTGTGTGAATTAGCATTATGAAAGCCTCAACTATGGTTGCCAAGTTTTTAATGTGTGTGTGGTCGTCATCAAAAATCAATCAAACATACATGTAAATAGGGACTTGCTTTAACTTGGGAGCAAATCTAAATATCGAACTGTACATGTTTGACCTCAACCAATCACTTAGAGGCAAGGGTTGATGTATTGGTGAATCTGACTAGCGGATGAAGCGCTCGCCTCGGACACACAATGTTATAGTCGGAAGCACGAGCCTCTGTGCGCATTAAAGCCAGCACCTCACCTGAGGTACTGAAAGCGATATAGCTGATGCCTCGTGCGCCTCACATCTCTGGCGCGCTTTTAATGACACTGGCATACTCCAAGACACGGCGATATAGATGAAGTCTTACCGGGTCAAAGAAAGGGGATAGCAATTTTTGGCCTTTCCCTATATTGGCATCGGGGAGCATATGATGGATGCATATTAGGAATTGGTATTGAATGATAGGTAGGTTATTACGAGTCCCAATCACGTGGCTTGAGAGATCCCCTTCTTTTTGTTAGATGTTAATACACAGAGTCTAATAACATTAGATTATCTTCTGTTTTGCACTTTGGTTGTGTAGAAAGTCTAGTTTAATATTTATATTAAATATGATTTAAACACAAGATTTGAGATGGGCTTGTCTACTGATATGAACCATATCAATTCAACACCCAGATCAACCAACTCAATCAATCAGTTCACAAATTGAAATAGTATATTCGTATATAATTTGGTATAGCGTACAACAATATAGTGTTTAGGCACGGTTTTTGACGATCCCTTGCCCAAAAACGCCCTAGAGATATGAATGCTTTGACCTTTTTGACATTGTTATGAATGCCAGTTTATGGGCACGGTTTTGGTCACCGTCATATAATTGAAGGATGGAATTTGTATTGAGGTGGTAGTATAAATATATCATTTTTATTTCAAGTTGAATCGACATAGAATTGCAATAATCTCGGTGTAATGATGCCAGCTAGACAATTGCAATAATCTCGGAGTAATGATGCCAGCCAGATAACTGCCACCTTTGGGTCCCAAGGGTTTGACCAAAGTCCAGTATTTCTTTTTAACAACTAGACAGCGGTATTACTTCTCGTGATCATTACTTTTCATGTTCATTGTCTCAGTGAGGCTACGTACATCCCATCCCTCCCAAAACTTGCCTATGCAGGAGCTCTTGAGGTACTGAATTTGATAGTGTTGTATTGTCTCAGTGAGGATCATCTTGCTATTCTTGTCCGCTAGACAGCTATGTATTCTTTATTACCTTTACATGCAAAAAGTTATAAACTGGGGTGAAATGGTTAATGGTATATGTATATGATATGCCATAACGCAGAACTATTTTCCCGTCATTTGTAAGTTTATTTGCAAGTCAAGACAAAAGAAGTTGTCTATGTAATGCTGAACTTGTTTTACCTTAGTTGTTCACGCAAATTTTATCTTTGTACATTGTTTTGTACTATTTTAGAACATTAATTTTTTGTAAATGTAGCGCCAATCTACTTTTCATAGGCATTAGAGTATAGTATTTTAGGGTTTCCCTTTTAACCTTTTGCCTTTAGTTCAAATGTACCTAGGAAGGGCATACTAGTCATATACTTGTTCCCTAGCTCTATAAATAGAGCTTGTACCTTTCATTGCTTATTATTCAATTCAGTCTTGGCATTACTTTCACATGGTATCAGAGCCTCCAAGGAGACTCTTTCTTCTCTATAATCTTTTTCTATCTCTTTGTTCAATTTTTTTATTTTGCTAGTATTTTGATTGGCTATTCTCTTTTCTCTTTCATTTACTAGTCCATTATTTCCCGTCTTCCTTATTTACTTATTACTATGGCAGCAAACCCTAACTCACCCTCATCCCTGTCCCCCGCGGTTCTCGACCGAACCACCACCCACCCAGCGGTGGACGAGGCCGGCGCTCCAGATGCCAGTGCCTCAGTAGACATCCGGGTGGCGGGCCCCTCCATGGCTATATTCAATTTTCCCAATATCGGTTCTGTATCCTCGGGTCTAAACCTCAATGGACTAACGAATGCCGGTGTCGCCATCCCCGGTACTCCTTTAGCACCCACGAGGCCAAAATTTTCTCCTTTTTTTTAGCTTAGGCATCCCCCCTTCCCCTTAGCATCGGTGGCCGATGCCACCACTCCCAATGGTGGTCAACGGTTACCCTTCGGCTCCGGCATCAACACCACCCACAGTGGCTTCCTCTCTTTTCCCTCCTTTGGTCACGTCTTGACACCACAGGCATCGCGCACACCGGCACCGCTAGCGGCGCGTCAGCCACAGTTGCTGGTGGAGCTTTCGGTGGCCTAGGAGTCCATCTGTCCAGCCCCCTAGCTGTGGTGGCGGTGCCCTCTTCCTCTTCTCCCAAACAAACCTTAATTTCAACCAAACCACAAACACCCCCGTACTTCCTCTATCTAGTATTTCCAGCATAATTACTATAAAATTAGAACATGCTACTAATTATACAGCTTGGCAAGAGCAATTTTTCATGCTTGTAATCTCAAATCAACTTATGGATTATATTGATGGTACCTTCCCTTGTCCCCGAAATTACATAACTACTAATAATGGTACCACTCTCCCTAATCCCAAATACATAAATTTGGTCAGAACTAGCCAAAGCCTATGATCTTGCATCACTGCTACCCTATCCTGATCCCTCCTAAATGACATTGTTCGTCAACCCGCTTCAAAGGCCATGTGGGATGCCCTTGTTAAAAGATTTCGAGATCATTCGTTGGCCAAGGAATTTGACCTAAGATCTCAAATAACAAACCTTAAAAAGAATGGAAAAACAATGGAAAAATATCTCTCTGAATTGAAATCCATTGCCGATGACCTAGCTACATAGATTCACCAATAGCCAATCAAGAACTAGGTCATTATGCCCTCTACGGGCTCCCAATTGAGTATGCCGCATTTGCCATCTTAACTAGAAATACCTAGCCTACCCCCTCAAAAACTCAGAACTAACCTCTTAAATGAGGAAAGTGCCCACAGTTGATATCAGGGTCGCTCCTCCATTGATCAATAACATGCTCTAGTCACTTCTAATGCAGGTTCTGAAGGATCCAACTCCGGTCGTGGGGAATGTGGTAGAGGTCAAGGGTGCAACACAGGACACTGTGGCAACCGAGGGGATCGTAATGGGGGACAACAACAACAACAGCAACAATCGGGACCTCATGCGCCGCACCCCAACCGCACCATGTTTGTCCTTTCAATAATTCGTCTCTTCCCTCAAATAGCGTTCTTGGACCCGGGTCTGAAACCTGTCGAATCTGTAATCAAATCGACCACAACGCAGTCGCAGGTGCACATCGGTTTGATGAATCCTCATAACCTGATCCATCTCACTCATTCTCTGCCATGTCCGACAATGACTTACAGGACTACAATTAGTATCCTGACTCTGGGGCAACCAATCATATGACACCCAACTCAGGTATGCTTCGTTCCCTACTTCCTTATCGTGGCCATAAACAAGTGTTAGTTGGGGATGAGCCCTTACTACCTAGTACACACGTGGGTTCTACAATTTTAAACTCTAAAAATCGTCAACTTCAACTTAACAAAGTTATGCTGGTACCCCAGCTAACTCATAATCTTCTATCTATAAAACGTCTTTGCCAAGACAACTAATGCACTGTCGAATTTGACTCTAATTTTTTCTGTGTTAAGGACAAGGCTACGGGGATCCCTCTGCTTCGAGTTCACAGTAATGGACGACTTCACAGTTTTTCGCCTCACTCAATAGAACTCATGGCACCAACAATATCAAGAGACCTTTGGCACCGTTGCTTGGGGCATCTAGGATGACTTATGTTGGACATTTTATGTTCCCGCAAACTCATATCTAGTTCACGCTCTACTACTTTTTGTCAAGAATGTAGCTTGGGTAAGTCTCATCGACTACCTTTTCAACGTGTTTTACATTTAGTCCCTTCCCCTTTGTATTTAATTTATTCAGATGTACGGCAATTTCTTGTTTTGTCAAACTCATGTCGTAAATATTATGTCAATTTTATCGATGACTTTACACGGTTCACATGGCTATAACCAATGCAACATAAATTTGAAATTTTTAAGATTTTTGAAAACTTTAAAACCCTTGTTGAAAACCAATTTCTCACAAAAATAAAAAATTTTCAAAGTGACAGTGGTCTCGAGTTCGACCATCGCAGCCTGAAAGCCCAATACTGTCAACACAGTATTCATTTTAGACTTTTGTGTCCTAATACTCCACAACAAAATGGAGTGAAGAAACGTAAGCATCAACACATTACCAAAATGGCACGGACGCTTCTTATTCAATCTCACTTTCCCTACACTTACTGGGACGTCACTGCCTGTACAGCATGCTTTATTATAAATCCTCTCCACACCCCCATTCTCAAAAAATCATCCCCTTTGAAAAACTTTTCAAATGCACTCTCGATTACTCTAGTTTTTGCATTTGTGGATGTGCATGTTACCCTAACATCACACCTCGTGCCCCTCATAAATTGGCTCCTCGTTCCATATCATGCATTTTCATAGGATATGCTGCACGCTATAAAGGTTACTGTTGTCTTGAACCCCAAACTGGAAAAATATATATAAACCGACATGTTAGATTTAACGAAACTAGCTTTCCATACCCAGACCTAGTCAACCTATCTTGGGTTCCCCCACCCGGTAGCACCGCTAGTGTAGTTGACCTTCCCTTTCCACTCGTCATAACTGCAGGCCCAGGTACCACACAACTCACACTAGTCCTTACCCCTTAGGTGCTTGATGCTCACGTGGCGTATGCGTTAGCAAGTGCACTAGTCGTATCAAGTAATAAAGTAGTGAGTAGAGTATTATTTCCACTAGGACTGTTATTGAGCGAGTACCAAAATTAGTAGATCTAATACTATTTGACAGATCGAAAATTTAGAGTTTGATATGAAATAAAATAAAATAAAAAGAACAAAAATTTCTTACGGAGTTTTTTACTAAAATTTACTGTTTTTAGTGGCTTTTATGATTTAATAAAATCCAAGGCATCTGATTTCACCTAATTGCATCAATACTCCTTTTTATTCTCATTATTCAAGTTGTTTTACGTGTTGATGGTTGAAAACCCTAATTTACTAAACATTATTTCTGGAGCAACATTTAGCATGCTCTTTTACATATTAATCTATCACTCTCGTACATGAATTTAAACAAGAAAAGAGTTTTAAAGCTCCATGATTTTCACTTAAAAATCACACAAATTACATTAATTTCTCTCGAGCATTCGCCCAATTTGTAGTGCTTACCACCTTAGCGTTCATCATGAATCTCCTCTGAGACTCATTATGAATCATTATGAACCTTAAATGGTGATAAACATCACCAGCGGCACGTCAGCCACGGTTGCCAATGGCGCTTTTGGTGGCCTGGGAGTCCATCTGTCCGGCCCCCTGGCTGTGGTGGCGGCGGCGCCATCTTCACCTTTTCCCAAACAAACCTTAATTTCAACCAAACCACAAACACCCCCTTACTACTTCCCCTATCTAGTATTTCCAACATAATTACTATAAAATTGGAACATGTTACTAATTATACGCCTTGGCGAGAGTAATTTTTCATGCTTCTAATCTCACATCAACTTGTGGGTTACATTGATGGTACCTTCCCTTGTCCCCCAAATTACATAACTACTTATAATGGTACCTTTCTCCCTAATCCCAAACACATAAATTGGGTCAGAACTAGCCAACGCCTATGATCTTGCATCGCTGCTACCCTATCCTGATACCTCCTAAACGACATTGTTCGTCAACCCGCTTCAAAGGCCATGTGGGATGCCCTTGTTAAAAGATTTCAAGATCATTTGTTGGCCAAGGAATTTGACCAAAGATCTCAAATAATAAACCTTAAAAAGGATGGAAAAACAACAGAAAAATACCTCTTTGAATTGAAATCCATTGCCGATGGCCTAGCTACCATAGATTCACCAATAGCCAATCAAGAACTAGTACATTGCGCCCTCTATGGGCTCTCAATTGACTATGCCGCATTTTCCACCTTAACTAGAAATACCTCGCCTCCCCCTGAAAAACTCACAATTGGCCTCTTAAATGAGGAAAGCGCCCAGAGTTGATATCAGGGTCGTTCCTCCATCGATCAACAACATGCTCTAGTTGCTTCTAATGCAGGTTCTGAAGGATCCAACTCCGGTCGTGGGGGATGTAGTAGAGGTAAGGGACGCAACACAGGACACTGTGGCAACCGAGGGGATCGTAACCGGGGACAATGACAACAACATCAACAATCAGGACCTCATGTGCCGCACCCCCAACCGCACCATGTTTGGCCTTTCAATAATTCATCTCTTCCCTCAAATGGCATTCTTGGACCCGGGTCTGAAACATGTCGAATATGTAATCAAATCGGCCATAACGCAGTCTTAGGTGCACACTGGTTTGATCAATCCTCATATCCTGATCCATCTCACTCATTCTCTGCCATGTCCGACAATGACTTACAGGACTACAGTTAGTATTCCGACTCTGGGGCAACCAATCATATGACACCCAACTCCGGTAGGCTTCGTTCCCTACTTCCTCATCGTGGCCATATACAAGTGTTAGTTGGGGATGGGGCCTTACTACCTAGTACACACGTGGGTTCGACACTTTTAAACTCTAAAAATCGTCAACTTCAACTTAACAAAGTTATGTTGGTACCCCAACTAACTCATAATATTCTATCTATAAAATGTCTTTGCCAAGACAACTAATGCACTATTGAATTTGACTCTGATTTTTTCTGTGTTAAGGACAAGGCTATGAGGATCCCTCTGCTTCGAGTTCACAATAATGGACCGCTTTACAGTTTTTCGCCTCACTCAATCGAACTCATGGTACAAACAATATCAAGAGACCTTTGGCACCGTCGCTTAGGGTATCTAGGACGACTTATGTTGGACATTTTATGTTCCCACAAACTCATATCTAGTTCACGCTTTACTGCTTTTTGTCAAGAATGTGGCTTGGGTTAGTCTCATCAACTACCCTTTCAACGTGTTTTACATTTAGTCTCTTCCCCTTTGCATTTAATTCATTCGGATGTATGGCAATCTTTTGTTTTGTCAAACTCATGTCATAAATATTATGTCAATTTTATCGATGACTTTACTCTGTTCACATGGCTATATCCAATTCCACATAAATTTGAAGTTTTTGAGATTTTTGAAAGCTTTAAAAACCTTGTTGAAAAACAATTTTTCACAAAAATCAAAATTTTTCAAAGTGACAGTGGTCTCACGTTCGACCATCGCCGCATGAAAACCCTATGCCATCAACACGGTATTCATTTTAGACTTTCGTGTCCTAATACTCCACAACAAATGGAGTAGCGGAATGTAAGCATCAACACATTACCAAAATGGCACGGATGCTTCTTATTCAATCTCAGCTTCCCTACACTTACTGGGACAATGCTGCCTGCACAGCATGCTTCATTATAAATCGTCTTCCCACCCCCATTCTCAAAAACTCATCCCCCTTTGAAAAACTTTTCAAACGCACCCTCAATTACTCTAGTTTTTTGCATTTTTGGATGTGCATGTTACCCTAGCATCACACCCCGTGCCCCTCACAAATTGGCTCGTTGTTCCATATCATGCATTTTCATAGGATATGCCGCATGCTATAAAGGTTACCGTTGTCTCGAGCCCCAAACTGGGAAAATATACATAAACTGACAAGTCAGATTTAACGAAGTGGGTTCCCCCACCCGGTAGCACCGCTAGTGTAGTTGACCTTCCCTTTCCACTCATCATAACTGCAGGCCCAGGTACCACACAACTCACACTAGTCCTTCCCCCTTAGGTGCTTGATGCTTATTTGGTGTATGTTTTAGCAAGTGCACTAGTCGTATCAAGTAATAAAGTAGTGAGCATAGTATCGTTCCCACGAGGATTGTTATTGGGTGAGTAGCAAAATTAGTAGTTTTAATACTATTTGAAAGATTAAAAATTTAGAGTTTGATATCAAATAAAATAAAATAAAAAGAACAAAAATTTCTTGCTGATTTTTTTACTAAATTTTACTGATTTTTAGTGGTTTTTATGATTTAATAAAATCAAAGGCATCTGATTTTACCCAATTGCATCAATATACCTCTCTATTCTCGTTATTTAAGTTGTTATTACGTGTTGATGGTTGAAAACCCTAATTTACTAAACATTCTCCCTCGAGCAACATTTAGCATGCTCTTTTACATATTAACCCATCACTCTCGTGCATGAATTTAAATAAGAAAAGAGTTTTTTTAAAGCTCAATGATTTTCACTTAAAAACCACACAAATTGCGTTAATTTCTCTCGAGTATTTGCCCAATTTATGGTGCTTATCACCTTAACATTCATTATAAATCTCATCTGAGACTCATTATGAATCATTATAGTCCTTAAATAGTGATCAAGCATTTAAAACTCATAAAGAACAATGATAAACACTTCAACAGCGCAATAACAAAACATTGAATACGTAGAATTAGAAATAAGCGTATATTATAACTTAGGCTCCATCGTAGCCTTGGAATAACAAAATTAGTTCATGATAAACTTAATATAAAACATAATTAACTCAAAATTCATGAACTTAATGAAGAAAAAGGATAGAAAGAACTAAAAATACAAAATTACAAACCAAACTTTCTTCCCTCCTTTTTCTTTCTTTCTTTCCCTCGTTTCTCTCACTCTTTCTCACCTTATACTTGTGATTTTTTCTGAAAATTTTGATGATGAAACACTTCACATAACACCCCTATTTACAGTGTTGAGATAGGATTAAAAAAAAAATGAAAACAATTCAACAATCTTCATCCCTATTTGTTGTTCCTTGCGGCTGCTTTTTCAACTTGCCTTTGTCCTTCAATTTTTTTTTTTTTCTTGAATTCCACCGCCCAAAAACTGCAAAAGGAGATCATGTTGATGTTATATAATACTCATACATTGAATTTGAACATAAAATATTAAAATATCTGCCGCGGAAAATGCAAATTGTGTGCAAAAATTGTTATTTTATGTGGTTCTCTGCTTTGAACCGTGAATCTTGGGTGTTTTTGTTATTTTTTTTATTTTTATTTCATGTATCTTGCTTTTACTTGTTGATGTTAATGATAAAACCTAGCAAGATTTAACCTAAAATGAGCGTTTGCATAAGAAAATAGCAATATAGCTGAAAATGAGTAAAACCGAGCAAAAGCGATAGAAGTTTGATGTAAAATGGTTTAAAATATCTCAAGATAATATAAATAATTATATACTAATTTATACTTATCAAAATACCCCCAAACTTAAATCTTGCTCGTCCTCGAGCAAGGCTAAATCTTGAAGCATAGGATCTCGTGCTTTATAAAATTTTTTCCACAATTCAAAGTAGGTGCACTCTAAATTAGAGAAGAATAACTAAGGCTCAAAGTTCCAGGTTCTAAAGGCAAAACTATCTTTCCAACGAAAAATTTATCAATTACCTAGGTAATCGAATTCAAAAGTTGGCTAAACAAATTAAGTTTATCCATTCTTTCTAATCTAAAGATATTCAAACCGAATAGAGGACAAAAATCATACGACTCATAACAAGATTTATTAAGTATGCCCAAAACTAATTGTTTTTGCGCCACTTTTTTTCTTTTTTCTTTTGGAGGAATTTTTTTACTCAAGTCAATTTCCGCTCATGAGTATATCTGCAGCGAGAATCAAGCTCCGACTCTTGGGAGATGACCCATAAGTAAGAGAAGCACTAAGACACCCCCAATATTACCGTGTGAGTAAATCTTCAGCGAGAATCAAGCTCCGACCCTTGGGCGATGTCCCATTAGTAAGAGAAGCCACCACGGAGATTGCCTTCATTATGACTTCCCGAGTATATCTTCAGTGAGAATCAAGCTTCAACTCCTGGGTGATGACCTATAAGTAAAAGAAGCCACCATTAAGACGCTCTCTTAATGGGTAGCACATATCTTAAAATTGTTTATATAGGATAGTGGTGCTAGAGATGCTTTTTTCTCTCTTTTTTTTCATATCTTTCTTTAGATTTGGGCATAATTTTTCAAAATCTATTATATAAATGATAATCTTAATGCAATCCATTCAAATTTGAGCATCTTTTAACAAGAAAGAAAAGTAAAACAGCCATGCTAACTAGTGAAGGCAATTACCATGGTTTTATCAAGATAGTGCCTTAGATTAGATCATGTTTTGCAGTTAGAACACAAAAATAATTGATTATCAGGTTATTCAAATCTAATTAAAGTAAACGAGCTAAAGAGAGTAGAGAAATTGCCTAAAAAGCATGATGGTAAGTACTTACTTTTTTTATGTTATTATTCAAATTGTGTAGTAGAAGTTAAAGAGATTTGTAATCGTAGAAAATCTTTTTTGTTGGTCGACACTATTTACATCCCCATACAAAGGCTCTGAACTCTGAGAGGCACTGAAACCGACTCTAAAACATAAAACAAGAAAACTTTTCAAAAAAATTTTGTTTCAAAAATTTTAAAAATTGCTTTTCTCACCCTCAAACTTGGAGTTAACTTTGTTCTTAATATTTGAAAGAAATAAAAAGATTAAATGGGTGAGAGATACTTCCCAA
The DNA here is from genome assembly GCA_018398585.1 of Simmondsia chinensis. Lineage (NCBI taxonomy): Eukaryota > Viridiplantae > Streptophyta > Magnoliopsida > Caryophyllales > Simmondsiaceae > Simmondsia > Simmondsia chinensis. Next base: position 3,450,521 of record JAGTTD010000021.1, on the reverse strand, counting down.
GTTTGAGATCTTGCTACCCCCAAACTAGCTGCAAAACTCTTGTTTAAACAAAATATACAGAAATATGAGAAAAGTATAAAGAATGAAAGGACAGTAAAATTAGATAAGTAAGGGTAGAAAAACTTGGGTTGCCTCCCAAGAAGCGCTTTAGTTATAGTTGTTAGCTCGACTTTTAACGATGTTCTATCCTGGATCCTTCAAGAGAATGGAACTTTCCCTAGATCCTTCAAGAGAATGGAACTTCCCCATGCACTTTTAGTGGCAACTTTCTTCCATGGACCTTTTTCGTGCCCTTTTTTGCACGACCACCTCCACCCTCTCCAGTAATAAGGTCCTTAGCATTTATGCGCCATTTCTTGAATTTTCTTATTATAATTTTGGCGCCTTTCTTGACTAAATCATCCTTAGCTCTCAAGCCTCCGATTTAGCAGGAAGAACTTGATCTTCAATTTGAAAACAAGTGTCCTTCTTTGAAGAGAGTTTTATGGGTTTAAAAATATTGAAGTTCACTTGTTCATATTCTACTCTTAAGATCAGTGTTCTTTGTTGTACATCTATTAAAGCCCTTCCCATAGCTAGGAAGGGTCGTCCCAAAATTAGAGTTATTTCTTTATCTTCCTCAATGTCAAGTGCTATAAAATAGGCTGGAAAGATAAAATTGTCCATTTCCACCAAGACATCTTCCACCACTCCTCGTGGATACTTGATAGACCTATCTGCCAATTTGAGTGATATTGCGGTAGGCTTTATTTCTCCTAAGCCAAGTTTCCTGTAAACAGAGAGTGGCATTAAATTGATACTTGCACCTAAATCACATAGGTCGTTATCAAAAATATAGGTGCCGATGGTGCAAGTTATAGAAAAACTCCCTGGATCTTGTTACGCTCAGGCTTGATTCCTGAACATAAGCTAATATAATTTGGATAGATTTAGAGTATGAGATGAGAAAGAATATAGGATTTAGATGAAAAAGAAGAGTTTTAGAGTTTAGATGAGAGAAAGAAGGGAAATTATATGAGAAATAGAGAGAATGAGATGAGAGAGAGAAGTTTAATCTCAATTGAGATAATGTTTCAGATTATATTTCTTGGAGCCAAAACCAGCTCCAGCAGCAACTAATAGCAGCAGCAGCCACGGTGCAGAACAGAACAGCAGCAGCAGCATTTTATTAACAGGTTTTAACAGCTTTTCCCGCCAATTGATTTTCCCTCCTATTTCATCCATTTAAATTTGAGTCTCGGATTCTCGGTTTGTAACAGATCTTTAAGTTTAGGAGGAAACTTCTTTTGTAGTATGGCACTACATTCTTCATTCAGTGCCACAGTCTCGAACTCTTCCAGTTTTCTTTTGTTGGACAGGGTTTCCTTTAAGAATTTCATATTTTTGGGCATTTCTTTCAACATATGAGTGAAAGGGACGTTAATAGGTAATTTCTTGAAGGTTTCCATGAATGGGCTATTGATGTTTTGAGTTTTTAACAATTGAGGAAATGGACTTTTTGGTTTGTAGGGCCTAGGCTCAGCCTTGTTTGCTTCAGTTTCATTTTGGCTTCTAGATTCGTCTATTTGTTCAAGTTCTAGGGTTGATGTGGTTATGGCAGTTCTATTTGAGTTGTCTTCCCTAGGCGTTGTTTCAAAAGAAATGGCATTTACATGCTCTCTAGGGTTGGTCATTGTGGTACTAGGTAGAGAACCTTGAGGCCTCGCAGAAAGTTTGTTTGAAATTTGTCCGATTTGAGTCTCGAGGTTTCTAATAGAAGCTTCCTGATTTTGAATTAAAGTTTCTTGATTTCCAAGGTTTGTTTTAGTGTTATGCATGAAACTTCGGGTATCTTGCATAAAATTTCTGCACAATTCTTCGAGATATGTTCTCTTTTCTGGTTGAAGGGGCTGAAAAAGTTATTTTTGAATCCCTTGATTATTCCATAAAAAATTTGGGTGGTTTCTCCACCCAGGGTTATAAGTGTTGGAATAGGGATTACTTTTTGAAAATTTAAAGCAAAATTGGCTTGTTCGAGGTTTGATGAGGCGAAAGGATTCCCTATTTGACATTCTATGCTAGGATGACTCCCTGCACAAGATTCACACGTTAGCATAGGAGAATTTATGGCATTCACATTCATGTTACCTATCTGTTTTTGAAGCATTGAAACCTAGGCAGTTAGCTTAGTTATTGCATCCAGCTCGTACATTCCCACAGGTTTCTTTTGCTCAATTGCCCTTACATAATTATTGCTAGACATTACTTCTAGCAATTTATATGCTTCTTCTGGAGTTTTGTGGCTCAGATATCCTCCAGCAGCTGCGTCTACTATCGTTTGAGTGTTAAGTGCCAACCGGTTATAAAAAGTTTGGATGATGTGGGCACTTTCTCAAAAGTTCCTTGTAACGTTCCCACGCCTCATACAAAGATTTCGTATCGTATTGTACAAACGAGGTAATGTCAATCCTCATTTTAGCTAATTTGACTGGTAGAAAATATTTTGCAAGAAATTTTTGAGCCAGATCATCCCAAGTGGTGATAGTTCCTGGTGGTAATGACATTAACCATGCTTGGCTTTATCTCTCAATGAGAAAGGAAACAACCTTAAGCGAACGGCATCATTGCTAACACCATTATGCTTAAGAGTATCGCAAATCTCTAAGAAGTTAGCGATATGCAGCTTTGGGTCTTCATTTGTATAATAATGGGTTTAATTTCGAAATTGTTTGCTCAAATTGGTGGACGTCGAGTGTTGGAAGTACACCCTCCAATAGTAGGTATAGCATAATCTTTTAAAGTCCTTTCGTCATCTTTTTTGGTGTTATTAGCTATGGTTTCAGTCGTTTTTGTTTTCATGATTAGTAGAAGTGTTATTTCGATTTCAGGGTCAAAAGGAGTTATTTCTTTTTCAATTAAATTTTGAATACAAAGTAAAAATAAACAACTATAAAGTTAAAAGCAAGGATAATAATGAACATAAATCTTTAAAAGTCACAGAAGTATAACACAAATTTTACAAAGCCAAATTTTAAGGGGAAAATATGTACTTCTAAAGGTTTTGAAAAATTTCGAGATAACAAACCTAACTTTGAAAAATCTATTTAGATGATAAAATAAAATGAAAATAAAGTTAAAATTGATAAAAAAACCTAAAAATACAACAATCTAAAATAAAAGTTAAGAAAACACAAATTTTAAAGAAAAAGGAGGGGTCGTAACCCCAATATTTTCAAAAACTTTAAAATATCAAATTTAACTTTTAAAACCCTAACAAAGTGAGCGTATAAGAAAAATAAAGATGAAAATAAAGACAAAATATAAGAAAAATAGCAAAATAATACAAAACTTAAAAAAAATTTTAAAGGGCGGTATATACGAATTTAATTAATTAATTAATTTATTTTTAAGAATTATCTTTATAAATAATATAACCGAATGAAAAGATATTTATATTTCAAATTTAAACAAAATTTACAAATTATTAACAGTTTCAAATTAGCACCAAAACAAGTTGGTATTGATATCACTCAAATAAAGACAATCTCCATCAACGGAGCCAAAAACTTGATGCTTACTTGGCGTATGCATTAGCAAGTGCACTAATCGTATCAAATAATAAAGTAGTGAGTACAGTATCATTCCCACGAGGATTGTTATTGCGCGAGTACCAAAATTATTAGTTTTAATGCTATTTGAAAGATCGAAAATTTAGAGTTTGATATGAAATAAAATAAAATAAAAAGAACAAAAATTTCTTACTATTTTTTAAAATAAAGTTTACTAATTTTTAGTGGTTTTTATGATTTAATAAAATCCAAGGAATCTAATTTTACCTATTTGCATCAATACGCCTTTCTATTCTCGTTATTCAAGTTGTTATTACGTGTTGATGGTTGAAAACCCTAATTTACTAAAACATTCTCTCTCAAGCAACATTTAGCATGCTCTTTTACATATTAACCCATCACTCTTGTGTATGAATTTAAATAAGAAAAGAGTTTTTTTAAAGCTCCATGATTTTTACTTAAAAACCACACAAATCGCATTAATCTCTCTCGAGCATTCGCCCAATTTGTGGTGCTTATCACCTTAATATTCATCATAAATATCCTCTAGGACTCATTATAAATTATTATAGGCCTTAAATGGTGATCAAGTATTTAAAACTCATGAAGAACAATGATAAATACTTTAATAACGCAATAACAAAATATTGAATATATTGAATTAGAAATAAGCGTATATTACAACTTAGGCTTCATCATAGCCTTGGAATAATAAAATTAGTTCATGATAAACTTAATATAAAATATAATTAACACAAAATTCATGAACTTAATGAAGAAAAAGGATAGAAAGAACTAAAAATACAAATTTACAAGCCAAACTTTCTTCTCTCCTTTTTCTTTCTTTCTTTCACTCGTTTCTTTCACTCTTTCTCACCTTACACTTGTGATTTTTTCTGAAATTTTTGGCGATGAAACACTTCACATAACACCCCTAAAATGAGTGTTTTCGTAAGAAAATAGCAATATAGTTGAAAATAAGCAAAACCGATAAAAATTTGTTGTAAAATGGTTAAAAATATTTCAAAATAATGTAAATAATTATATACTAATTTATAATTATCAAAACACCCCCCCAACCGAGGACCATGGTGGCTCACCACCAGTACCACCAACCTCCCTTCCCCCTTCCCCCACGATGTCCCGTGATGTCACTGAACCCATGGCACCATAACCGAACCGTGGCTCCACACCTGCCACGGTTGAAAGTCACCCGCTGCCGGCGCTCCCCGTGACACCACCACCCGACTCTAACACCAATGCCACTACGTGTCCCACCCCTGCTACAGCCCCCACCCTTGCTACAGCATTACCGGAAACCGAGATCGAGAACACACCCACAACAAATGTCCTCCACAATATTCACCCTATACGAACTCGAATTAAGAATGGTATTTGAAAAACCAAATATCCCCTATCCCTCTCATCAATAACGGTAATGCAAGAACCCACGTGTGGCAAGAAGCCATTGTTGAGGAATTCAACCCTTTAATTCAAAATCAAACTTGGGACCTTGATCCCCCAAACTCGAAACACAATATTGTAGGAATCACTTGGAAGTATCGAGTCAAGTATAAAGCAGATGGCTCTGTCGACCATTTTAATGCTCATCTTGTTGCACAAGGCTTTCATCAATGTGAAGGCATTGACTTCAAAGAGACCTTTAGTCCGGTTCTCAAACCATCTACCATACACTTTATTCTTACTCTTGCCATCACTAACAAGTGGCTTATTAAACAACTTGATGTTAAAAATGCTTTTTTATATGGTCACCTTAAGGAAGAAGTGTACATGAAGCAACTTACAGGTTTTGTTCATCCTAAATTTCCCAACCATGTCTGTATGCTCTGAAAAGCCCTCTATGGTCTCAAACAAGCCCCTCGAGCCTAGTTCCATTGCTTTAGTACATTCCTCTATAGCTTAGGCTTCTCTTGCTGTCGAGCTAACCCTTCCCTCTTTCTCTTATGCAATGCCAAAGACATCATTTGCTTACTACTTTATGCTGATGACATAATTCTCACTAGATCAAACCCTCACTCCCTTGACACCCTCTCCATGCCCTCTCATCCCAATTTGCGATGAAAGACCTCGAACCCCTCCACTACTTCCTCAATATCGCCAAACAAAATCCAGCCTCTTTCTATCACAACATTGGTACACCATTGACCTTCTCCTAAAAGACAACATGCAAGATGCCAAAGGCCTCAGTATCAGAAGAACAATCTACCTGCTGCTGCTCCCCCTTCAGATTGAGGGGGCCTACTAGAGTACAGTATTCTAGGGTTTCCCTTTTACCCTTTTGCCCTTAGTTCATATGTACCTAGGAAGGGCATACTAGTCATATACTTGTTATCTAGCTCTATAATTAGAGCTCTAACCTTTTATTGCATATTATTCAATTCAGTCTTGGCATTACTCACACAATAGGCCTTGCAAGCCTGAAACCAGAAGGATTTATGTATTCAAGACTGGCATTTCATTCTATGTCAGGAGTTTTTCGTCCAGGAACAAAGTGAATGTAGTGTGGTTAGGGTCATGTACACTATCTATAGAAGAATATCTTGTTTGAGGCTTAAAGACCATTGTACTTCAAGTAAGTTCATGGTTGCCCTCACTTATATAATTGCTGCAATGTTCTGATTTAGTTTCACTGCAGTGTTAACCACCTCTCTGTACATATTTATCTAATTTACAAGTATAGGCTATAGTATAAGGGAAGGTCAAGGGAAATACTGAGACAGAACTGAGAGATAGAGAGAAGGGGGAGGGAGAAACCGAGAGAAAGAGAGAGGGGCGAGAGAATTTAAATGAATTCATCCATACTCTTCCTCTATACTATGGTCCCTATTTATAGACTTAGTTTATTTAATAATACCTAAACTAGATTCATGTGCCTAAGGGAACACATGTTACAGTATGAAACCAATCTTGGTCATCACCCATCATCTTAGACTTTTGGGACAGTTAGTTCCTTATACAATGACTTGTTTTGTGCTAAGAATGAAGATATACGATTAAGAAAAGTTATATATATATATATATATACACACACCCCAATAGAATGAAGATATTGTTTGAGACAGGAAACAGAAGACGACGAGAAAGATGGAGTTTATTGAAATTCACAGAGTGATTAAAAATATAAGATTGAAATACATAAATTGAAACTACAGATTGAAAACTTATAGAGTTTTGAAATTGAGGACATGAATACAGAGCGTAATATTACAAGAGAAAGTAAAAGGGATTTTTGTGATTTCAAAAAATAATAGAAGAACCTGATGGCAAAGTTACCATACAATTTGCTTCGGGCCAACAAACAATAATTTCAAATTCAACTTACTCAGAATCTTCAAGATACTCAACTTCTTCTTTACCAAGAGAAGAAGATGACCATTCAAACCATTCAAACCCTAATACGACAAGATTCAGAGGAATTCGTTTTAATCCTCCTCTTGTAGAACTAGTTTTTCAAACTGATTTTTTTCTCGAACTCATTCTCAAGTCCAAACTCTCCAACGGCCTCTCAAATGCGTCCTCCTTCAATAAATGTTTTAACAAAAGATTTTACAATCAACAAAGAATTTTTAAGCAATGATTTCAAATCTAAACAAAACAAAAATCAAAGACAATGGTTTTTTCAAACATTTACAAAAGAAAGTATAATCAAAATAAGAGAAACTTATTACAAAGAATTGAATCAATTAAAGTGCAATATTCCCTTTTTCCTATTGTTCAAATCATTTACATCAAGAAACCAAATTCCAAATCCATTTATTCAAAACTCAATAAATGTTAATACAAACTCAACAACTAAATGGCTCACAACAGATGGCCAAATAATTCACCCCTTCAAAAGATTTAATCATCAACGTTCAAAACAAAGAAATTCAAGCCACTCCCTTTTACCAAGGAAGAGAAGACAAAAAAAGTGAAGCACCAACAATCAAAGATATAAATAAAATTTATGACCAAAATAACTTTCAAACTTCAAATCTCAAAACAATATCAGAACAATTAAATACCATACATACCAAATTAGACAGTCAAAACATTTTACAATCTCCAATTATCAAACCAATACCTCAATCAACAACTTCTTTACCAAAACCAAAAGATAACCCAATCCAACAACACCAAAACTTTCCCCTTCCACAACCACAACCAAATCCGTTTTCTCAAAATATTCAACAACCTCCCCTTCAACCTAACACAACAAAATAAAGAACAGATAAAACTCAAAAGATTCAAAAATTCCAAAAATGAAATTTTACAAAAAATAATTCAAAAACTCAAAATTGAAGATAACCCTACTGCCAGCAGTCCAACAATTCAAACTCTAACAAAAACAATGAAAACATTTCAAGTGAAACTAACTCTTCAATATCCCTAAGCAAAGACGAAATTCAAGAAACAGATCAACAATTCAATACTAACACAATTCAAAACAGTGAACCCTCAATGAATAGAATAAAAAACTAGAAAAATCAACCCACAAAAAACTATTATCCAAGACTAACTCCACCTGATATTCAATTTGAAGAAACAAATCAATTTACCTCTATATCATTCAATGGAAATGACATCCATAAATGGAATATAGATGGAAAATCCGAATATGAAATCAAAAACACTCTACAACAAATGGCAATGGCTTCATTTGCATATGAAATCATCAATCCCTCCAATACAAATCAAATATCTGCTCAAATGATTGTTGCGGGATTCACGGGACAACTGCAATCATGGTGGACCAACACCTTATAAGAAACTGATAGACAAATGATACTCAACCACACTCATACTCAAAGTAGACGACTAGATCCAAATGATGTCAACTCTCCTTGGATCGAGGAAGAAGTTGAAGATGCTGTTGAAACATTAATCTGGACAATTACTGTTGCCTTTCTTGGAAGCGCAACAGAAGAACAAGAATTAACAAAACTATTCTTAACCAATCTAAGATGCCCTTCCTTGCAGGATTTTAGATGGTATAAGGATATGTTTCTAACACATTTACTCAAAAGAGAAGATAACACTCAACCATTTTCGAAAGAAAGATTTGTTACTGGACTTCCAAAATTATTTGCAGAAAGAATAATGACAAAAATTAAAGAAATATGTGGAACTCAAACAATTCCATGGTACAGCCTAACCTATGGTCAATTATTTGCTTTTGTGAAAAAGGAAGCATTACAATTATGTCAAGAGCAAAAATTTCGAAATAATCTCAAAAAATTTCAAACAAAAAAGGTATTAAGTTCCTTTTGTGCTCAATATAATATCCATGAATTCAAACCTCCTTCAAAAAGATATAAAAAGAAAAGACTTCAACAAGAATAATTCAAGCAATCAAGAAAACACAAGTACAGATGTCAAAACTTTCCTCAATATTAAACTAACAAAAGAAAATATTCAAGGAAAATATCAAACAAAATTCCAATATGTTACAAAAGCAAAAAACCTGGACATTATCAAATTGACTGCAAAATGAAACCAAAAATCAATGCAAAAGAAGATGAAGAATTAAAAAACAAATTGATGAATTTACTTCTATCCGATTCAAGTTCAGAAAATGAAGATTACATCTTCCAAGTTCAAGAAAACTCAAATAGTGAAGATTCATCATCTGAATCAACACAAGAACTATGTTCTTGTAAATTCAAAACTCTCAATGTCTTGGCAAAAACTAACAAAGAAGATTTGTTAGATATTGTTGACAAAATTTAAGATCAAAATCTTAGAAAATAATACCTTCTCAAGCTAAAAGAACTTATATTCAAAGAACAGCAAATCAATAAACCAAAACAACCAACATCCTTAGAACAAATATTTGAAAGATATCCTGCACTAAAAATCTTTCGACAAATTTCAACTAGCGACTTACAAAGAGAAATCAATGAATTAAAACAACAAATTCAACATCTTCAAACTAAAATAATAACAATACAATATCAAGATTTAGAATCAAAATGAAAACAATCCCTTAAGGAATCAAAAGGTCTAGAATTAGAAGCCAGAATTGCATATCTGGAATCTAAACTAGATAATTCAAATAATATATCCGATTCAACTCAATTTGAAAATATTCAAATACCAGTAGAGCCACTCTCAAATGATAAATTTCTTCAATTAATAGAAAGGATAGAATACCAGAAATGGTATATCCGTATAACTCTGCATATCTCAAAAGATTTCAAAATTCAAACTCAAGCCCTGTTAGACTCCGGTGCAAATCTCAATTGTATTCAAGAAGGCCTCATCCCTTCGAAATTCTACGAAAAAAACACTAGAAAGTCTCCATACTGCTAGTGGCAATAAAATGAATGTGAAATACAAACTCTCAAATTCCTACATTTCAAAATTCAAACTCAAGCCCTGTTAGATTTATGTGCAGATCTCAATTGTATTCAAGAAGGCCTCATCCCTTCGAAATTCTACAAAAAAACTCTATAAAGTCTACATACTGCTAGTGGCAATAAATGAATATCAAATACAAACTCTCAAACTCATAAATTTGCAATGTTGGTATATGTTTCAAAACTCCTTTTATACTTGCCAAAGATCTTCAACAACAAATTATACTAGGTACTCCCTTCATCAGCCAAATATACTCGTTTACAGTTACAAAAGAAGGTGTCCATACAAAAGTCAAAAATATTCCAATAACCTTTCAATTTATTAATCCAATTCAACAAAGAGACTTACATCTCTTACAATCTACAACGATATTCAAACAAATAAACTCAATATATAGTCAACATCAAATTTAATCTGACTCCCTAGACATCCTTTGGTCTGCAATCAATTACAATTTTCCATTCCATATTATTCAATTGCTTAATACAAACAACGTTCTAATTACTTTTTTGCAGGTTATGAGGATCGACAAAGGAAAAGGAAAAGGAAAAGCTCAGTCCTCAAATACCCATTCAAATATTTTAGAACCAGACTATTCAAATCAATATTTTACAAAGCCCCAAGTAGAGCATCTTTATTTAACAAATCAATACAAACCTCTTTCTTCAAAACAAATTCAAAAATTTATTAATTCAACATTTCCAAAATTTTTCCATTGGTCCCCCGAAGATACTCAAAAAACTCAAAAATATTATGAATTTATATTACTCCATTCAAGATATGTTCAAATTCAACATTCTTAAGTTGATGGACAAATCAAATACTCCACCTGCAAAATTTTACATATTCTGGAACAATTTTTCAAAATTTTATCTACCCCTGGATTCCAAAACAGTTTTCTCACTTCTCAAGCTAGTTCACTCCATTCCGGTACAATTATCAAGATTATAAAATGGCTTGGTTCAGAACCTTTCTATTTAAACCATTTGATCATACATGGTTTTTCAAAATCAAGAATAATCTTTCAAAATTTCCTTCATGGTTTTATGAATGGTGGCACCTTTTTGATAGCACCATTGATATTTTCCCCACTCAAATCAAAGATTTATTCAACTCATATTCAAAAGATCTAAATGACGATCATGTTCAAACAATTTTAAAATTTCATTCAAACTTTTAAATACCATGGATATTATGCTGGTCTTATGACAGCACCCAAATTTTTGAACAACATTATCCAAGTTCTTTGGTTCGAAAGTTCAAAATCAAATGGTCAAAGAATAATGTTCTCAAAACCAAAAAAAGAATTCCAAAACCTCTTTCAAAACAAAAACAACCCTTAACTCTTTCCCAAAGCTTCACCATCCCTTTAACTAACCCATTATTACTCAAATCTCCAAATACAACCTCTCCTCAAAAAATCTCTCAAACTCCAATATCTCAAAATAACTGGAAAACCTTACCCATTCAACACACTCAAAACTAAGAATTTCAATCTCTTCAAGATCAACTCCAACAAAAAGACAAAAAATGCAAATTAACCGCCAATTGTCAAAATATACCTTTCCCTAGAAATGATTGCCCTTGTCACCTTATTTATACAATTGTCCGTGTCTGCTTAGATTTAGAAATCTATCAACCCATGACAATCCTACATGAAAGCAAAGAAATTATTCTAACTCCTCAATATTTGCTAGATTGCGGATTTCTACTTCAAGTAATAATCACCAATCCTGATCAAGCTTCTCAATTTGGAAGAAAATTATCCTAAATAATAAAAAACCACTTCAAAGAAAAAATTCCTCAACCGAAATCCTTATTCAATCAACACCTCTTGAGTTTACTGGAATCTATACAAATCCCAACCAACACAGGATCCTCATTTATGACTCATTAGCACGACATATGCTATGTCCTTCTGATGAACCATACCCATGCACTAACAAAACTCTTTCCTCACAAATCAATAGCTGGAGAGCCAAACAACTTGCTTTTGATCTGCATCCTCAAGCCTTTTCAACTAACGATGGAATTCTTTAATCTTTTCTTGTCGCTGAAGATTTCATTCAAAAAATACAATCATTCAATAAAAATTTTGATGTCCCATTTCTCAAAACTACACAACATACTTCTTTACTTCAACAATATGAAGAACTCAGAAAAGAAGAACAGGCCATTCACGAAGAAGAAATGCTCAACATCAATATGTTGATACTACCCTGATTCAAGATTCAACAGATGATGACGAAAGCGATGACGCCAGCTCATCCCAGACCGATCCTTTCAATTTCCTTCAATAATTCAAGATGACGCAAGCAATGATGCAAGCTTCCTTCAATAATTCAAAAAGCAGCTGATTTGATTCCCCGACAAGTCATTGTAGCAAAAGTCAATACTGTAGTAGTCACTGTAGCAAGGACAACCAGCTGTCCAATTACTGTTGCAATAATTCAATTTACTGTTGATCATGCAATAATTCAAGGCTAGGTGTACCGGATTTCAAAAAATTTTCAAATCCAATTCATTTCTGAAGGCTATAGAAGGAGCTTCAGAGCCCCATTCCAAGACAGAGGTCCAAATTCAAAAGTCCAATTTTCAGAGAAAATTAAGAGAGCTAAACAAAATCACAAAAGTTTTCTTTCATTTTCTCTTGTAATATTGAGATCTGTATTCAAGACCTCAATTTCAATACGCTATCTCAATTTCAATATGCTGTAAGTTTTAACTTTCAATCTGTAATTTCAATTTTTGTATTTCAATCTTATGTTTGTAATCCCTCTGTAAATTTCAATAAATTCCATCTTTCTCATCTTCTTTTGTCTCCTGCTTTTCCCCGCTTCCGGTCCTCCCCCAATTGGTATTAGAGCCAACTTCAAGGAGCTTTCAACACTAATTTCACGGAAATACTGTTAAGCACCTAGTAGGAGCAATTTTGCTGTTAAAACACCTATTAGGAGCATTGGTAAGCTTGGGTGTAGCATTGGTAAGCCCTGAATAGCGTTGGTAAGGCGTGTGAAGGTGTTCCCGTTCGGTGTTCCCGTTACTGTAACCCTTGGGTTCCCGTTCTCAACAGTGCTAAATAGTAAAATCGTTCTCAACAGTGTTAAATAGTAGGACTGTTAAGTAATTGTTGAAGTCCGTACAACTACAGTTCTTACCATGCCAAGGTCTAGAGTTACAGGGTCTTTCAGAAGACTATTTTCAAACCAGCCCAGTGCCTCTTCAAACACTCAAAGAACAATTAATTCAAAATAAATTTCAAAAGAAGTTTCAAACCCAAAAGAAATGATCAATTGGAGCATTCCAAGTGAAAATTTCGAATCAATTTATCAAATTGGATACTTTGATTTCAAAATGGTTTTTTCTTGCAAAACTCATGAGCAATCAATGTCAATTAAAAAAGAAGCTCAAACAGTTCAATTACTCTTAAATTTATCTCTTCAAAAATATATTACAAAAGGTTTTCAATATATACACTATGGTTTAGTTCAAGTTGCAATCGTTCCTCTTTCAAGAATAGGACATAACCAACCAGTTATGTTAGCCTTAAGAGATTCAATATTTTTAAAATTTGAAGAATCCCTTTTAGTAATTATTCAAACAAATTTACACAATGGTCCAATCTATTTCAATTGTTATCCAAATTTCTCAGTTGACCTTCAAGATCCCACAATCATGGATACTCTAACCTTAGATATCCAAATGCCAAATATTGAGATCAAAGAAAATAGAAAAAATTTGCTTTGATCTATAGGATTTATTTTAGACTTCTAGGAAGTCAATTAAATCCACGATGTCTCAAACAATCTCTACCTAGAGAAACACTTTTATTAGAAGTTCAAGCTGACCATGCAGCAACTTACATTCCAAAACGTCTGAAATGGAATGAAATAACCATTCCAGACATCTGAAAGATTGAGAATCCTCAACCTCCCAGAAACATCGCTCAAAGACAAGTTCAAAAAATAATAGAAGAGCATGATGACAAAGTTACCATAAAGTTTGCTTCGGGCCAACAAACAATAATTTCAAATTCAACTTACTCAGAATCTTCAAGATACTCAACTTCTTCTTTACCTAGAGAAGAAGATGACCAATCAAACCATTTAAACCCTAATACGACAAGATTTAGAGGAATTCGTTTTAATCCTCCTCTTGCAGAATCAGTTTTTCAATCTGATTCTTTCTCAAACTTATTCTCAAGTCCAAACTCTCCAACTGCCTCTCAAATGCGTCCTCCTTCAATAAATGTTTTAACAAAAGATTTTATAATCAACAAAGAATTTTTAAGCAATGATTTCGAATCTAAACAAAACGAAAATCAAAGACAATGGTTTTTTTCAAACATTTACAAAAGAAAGTACAATCAAAATAAGAGAAACTTATTACAAAGAACTGAATCAATTAAAATGCAATAGTCCCTTTTTTCTATGGTTCAAATCATTTACATCAAGAAACCAAATTCCAAATCCATTTATTCAAAACTCAATAAATGTTAACACAAATTTAACAACTAAATGGCTCACAACAGATGGCCCAATAATTCCAACAATTCATCCCCCTTCAAAAGATTTAATCATCAATGTTCAAAACCAAGAAGTTCAAGCCACTCCTTTTTACCAAGGGAAAAAAGATAATGAAACAACCCCAACAATCAAAGATATAGATAAAATTTATGAACAAAATAACTTTCAAACTTTAAATCTCAAAACAATATCAGAACAATTAAATACCATACATACCAAATTAGACAGTAAAAAAACATTCTACAATCTCCAATTATAAAAGCAATACCTCAATCAACAACTTCCTTCCCAAAACCAAAAGATAACCCAATCCAACAACACCAACACTTTCCCCTTTCACAACCACAACCAAATCCATTTTCTCAAAATATTCAACAACCTCCCTTTCAACCTAACTCAACAAAATAAAGAACAGATAAAACTCAAAAGATTCAAAAATTCCGACGATGAAATTTTACAAAAAATAAGTCAAAAACTTAAAATAGAAGATAACCCTACTACCAGTAGTCCAACAATTCAAACACTAACGAAAAACAATGAAAACATTTCAAGTGAAACTAACTCTTCAATATCCCTAAGCGAAGACGAAATTCAAGAAACAGAACAATAATTCAATACTAATTTTATTCAAAACAATGAACTTTCAATGAATAGAAAAAAAAAAAAAAACTGAAAAAGATCAACCCACAAAAAACTATTATTCAAGACAAACTCCACCTGATATTCAATTTGAAAAAAGAAATCAATTTACATCTATATCATTCAATGGAAATGACATCCATGAATGGAATATAGATGGAAAATCCGAATATGAAATCAAAAACACTCTACAACAAATGACAATGGCTTCGTCTGCATATGAAATCATCAATCCCTCCACTACAAATCAAATATCTGCTCAAATGAATGTCGCCGGATTTACGGGACAACTACAATCATGGTGGACCAACACCTTACAAGAAACTGATAGACAAATGATACTCAACCACACGCATACTCAAAGTAGATGACTAGATCCAGATGATGTCAACTCTCCTTGGAACGAGGAAGAAGTTGAAGATGCTGTTGAAACATTAATCTAGACAATTACTGTGGCCTTTTTTGGAAGAGCAATAGAAGAACAAAAATCAACAAGACTATTCTTAACCAATCTAAGATGCCATTCCTTACAGGATTTTAGATGGAATAAAGATATGTTTCTAACACATGTACTCAAAAGAGAAGATAACAATCAACCATTTTGGAAAGAAAGATTTGTCACTGGACTTCCAAAATTATTTGCAGAAAGAATCATGACAAAAATTCAAGAAATGTGTGGAACTTAAACAATTCAATGGTACAACCTAACCTATGGTCAATTATTTGCTTTTGTCAAAAAGGAAGCATTACAATTATGTCAAGAGCAAAAACTTCGAAACAATCTCAAAAAATTTCAAACAAAAAAAGAATTAGGTTCCTTTTGTGCTCAATATAATATCCATGAATTCAAACCTCCTTCAAAAAGATATAAAAAGAAAAGATTTCAACAAGAACAATTCCAGCAATCAAGAAAACACAAGTACAGACGTCAAAGCTTTCCTCAATATTATACTAACAAAAGAAAATATTCAAGGAAAAGATCAAACAAAATTCCAATCTGTTATAAATGCAAAAAACCTGGACATTATCAAAATGACTGCAAAATGAAACAAAAAATCAATACGATAGAAGATGAAGAATTAAAAAACAAATTGATGAATTTACTTCTATCCGATTCAAGTTCAGAAAATGAAGATTACATCTTCCAAGTTCAAGAAAACTCAAATAGTGAAGATTCATCATCTGAATCAACACAAGAACTATGTTCTTGCAAATTCAAAAGTCTCAATGTCCTGACAAAAACTAACCAAGAAGATTTCTTAGATATTGTTGACAAAATTCAAGATCAAAATCTTGGAAAAGAATACCTTCTCAAGCCAAAAGAAATTATATTCAAAGAACAGCAAATCAATAAGCCAAAGCAACCCACATCCTTAGAACAAATATTTGAAAGATATCCTGCACCTAATAACTTTCGACAAATTTCAACTAGCAACTTACCAAGAGAAGCCAATGAATTAAAACAACAAATTCAACATCTTCAAACTAAAATAATAACAATACAATATCAAGATTTAGAATCAAAATCAAAACAATCCCTTACAGAATCAAAAGGTCTAGAATTAGAAGCTAGACTTGCATATTTGGAATCCAAACTAGATAATTCGAATAATGTGTCCGATTCAACTCAATTTGAAAATATTCAAATACCAAAAGAGCCACTCTCAAACGATAAATTTTTTCAATTAATAGAAAGGATAGAATACCAGAAATGGTATATCCGGATAACCCTCCATATCTCAAAAGATTTCAAAATTCAAACTCAAGCCCTGTTAGACTCCGGTGCAGATCTCAATTGTATTCAAGAAGGCCTCAGCCCTTCGAAATTCTACGAAAAAAACACTAAAAAGTCTCCATACTGCTAGTGGCAATAAAATGAATATGAAATACAAACTCTCAAACTCCTACATTTGCAATGATGGTATACGTTTCAAAACTCCTTTTGTACTTGCCAAAGATCTTCAACAACAAATTATACTAGGTACTCCTTTCATCAGCCAAATATACCCATTTACAGTTACAAAAGAAAGTGTCCATACAAAAGTCAAAAATATTCCAATAACCTTTCAATTTATCAATCCAATTCAACAAAAAGACTTACATCTCTTACGATCGACAGCGATATTCAAACAAATAAATTTAATACACAATAAAAAAATTCATATTCAACAAGAAATAGAATATCAAAAGATTGAAAAACAAATTCTTCAACCAAATATTCAAACCAAAATAAATCAATTAAACAACAAAATAATCAGAGAAATCTGCTCTGATCTTCCAAATGCTTTCTGGAATAGAAAGCAACACATTATTCAACTTCCATATGAAAAGGATTTCAAAGAACAAAATATTCCTACTAAGGCAAGACCCATTCAAATGAACAAATAACTATTAGAACATTGTAAAAAGAAAATTCAATCTCTTCTTGAAAAGAAGTTAATAAGACCATCAAAATCTCCATAGAGCTGCTCCGCCTTCTATGTTAATAATCAAGCTGAAAAGGAACGGGGAGTCCCAAGATTAGTAATCAATTATAAACCATTAAACAAAGTTCTTCAATGGATTAGATAACCAATTGCAAACAAAAAAGACCTACTCAACAGGTTATATAATGCAAAAATATTTTCAAAATTTGATTTAAAAAGCGGTTTTTGGCAAATCCAAGTTAATGAAAAGGATTGTTACAAAACAGCATTTACAGTACCATTTGGACATTATGAATGGAATGTTATGCCCTTTCGGCTCAAAAATGCTCCATCTGAATTTCAAAACATCATGAATGATATTTTTACTCAATATACATATTTCATCATTGTATACATTGATGATATCCTTGTTTTCTCAAATAATATAGATCAACATTTCAAACACTTGAATATTCTTCTATATGTTATAACAAAAAATGGTTTAGTTTTATCCGCTTCAAAATTAAAATTATTTCAAACAAAAATCAAATTTCTTGGCCATGACATTTTCCAAGGTACTATAAAACCATTTGACAGAGCAATTGATTTTGCTAACAAATTTCTAAATGAATTAAAAGATAAAACTCAATTACAACGGTTTTTAGGACGTCTTAACTATGTTTCAGACTTCTTCCCCAAGCTTAGAAACCTGTGTCAACCCCTTTACCAAAGGCTCAATAAGAATCCTCCTCCTTGGACAGAAAAACATACAGCAATAGTGCAAACCCTTAGAGAAAGAGCCAAAAGTCTTCCATGTTTAGCACTCCCAAACCCAGAAGCATCTCTAATTGTTGAAACTGATGCTTCTAATATTGGCTATGGAGGGATACTCAAACAAAAACTAGAATCAAAACCAGAACAAATAGTTAGATTCCATTCCGGTCTATGGCTAGGACCTCAAAAACACTATTCAACCATCAAAAAAGAGATCTTATCAATTGTTTTAAATATTTCAAAGTTTCAAGATGATTTATACAATAAAACTTTTCTTTTGCGAATTGACTACAAGCCCACAAAAGAAGTTTTGCAGAATGATGTTAAAAACCTAGTTTCAAAACAAATTTTTGCCAGATGGCAAGCAATTTTATCAGTATTCGATTTTCAAATTGAATTCATCAAAGGTGAAATAATTCCCTCCCAAATTTTCTCTCAAGAGAATTTTTGCAAGGACATGACATTACCCTATGCTCTCCTTCAAGATCATGTCTAAGGACAAAGGAAAAAGAAAACTCAAAGAAGAAGACTTTCAAAAGCCTAAAGACTACGCCATGAAAATACAGCCTCAATCCTCCTCAAAACAAATCCAAACTCAAAACCCACACTCAATCCTTGATCAAGAGTTTCCCCCAATTTCTTATGCAGCAGCATTTCTAAAATCACCCCAACAACCTTCAAACTCAAACAAGCATGTCCAAGATTCCTCTTCTTCTCAATATTTTAAAAAACCTCAAGTGGAACATATTTATTTGACAAATTATTATACGCCACTTTCTGTCAATGATATTCAAACTTCTGTAAACTCAACCTTTCCTAAAGACTTTCAATGGATTCCGGATGATCTCAATAAAACACGAAAGTTCTATGAGTTCATTTTGGTCGATGCAAAATCTGTTCAAATCAAACATAAAAATAATTCTCCAAACGGACCTATCACCTTTTCAACTTGCAAAATTTTAAATATTTGCAATCGTTCTGATTTTGGATTCAATCATTTTACTTCTAAACAATTTTCTCAACCATTTCAACCGCTAGGTTATACTTACCAGAATTACAAAATGGCTTGGTTTAGATGTTTTCTTATCAAACCATTTCATCATTCTTGGTTTTTTCAATTTTCAAAGAAATCAAGAGAATTCCCAACCTGGTTTCTTGAATGGTGGAGATGTTTTGGTCCTTCTTAGACCATTTACCCTGCCAATGCCCAAGCATATTTCAATTCCTGCTCAAAAAGCTTAGGTGATCAGCACAAATTTCTTGATAAAATCACTAGCTTTCATTCAAATTTTTAAATCCCATGGATCTTGTGCTGGTCCTACTCCCACACTCAATTTTTTGAACCTCCCTACCCTTTTTCTATTGTACGCGAATACAAGATCAAGTGGTGGGATAAGTATGAAGTAGAACGAGATTGTTCTACTGAAATACTTTCCAAATTCTTTAAAGCAAAAACCAAAGATATTCAAAATCTCCCTCTGGATCTTCAACACCTTTAAAAATCCAATCTGTCAAAACTTCAGACTCAAGTTCTTCTTCAAAATCTAAATCAAAGAAGAAGATTTCAAAAAAACTTTTAACTCAACTTCTTCAACAAATTCAAGACTCAACAGACGATGACGAAAGCGATGACGCCAGCTCATCCCAGACTGATCCCTTCAATTTCCTTCAATAATTCAAGATGACGCAAGCTTCCTTCAATAATTCAAAAAGCAGCTGATTTGATTCCCCGACGAGTCACTGTAGCAAAAGTTAATACTGTAGTAGTCACTGTAGCAAGGACGACCAGCTGTTCAGTTACTGTTGCAATAATTCAATTTATTGTTGATCATGCAATAATTCAAGGCCAGGTGTACCGGATTTCAAAAAAATTTTCAAATCCAATTCAATTCTGAAGGCTATATAAGGAGCTTCAGAGCCCCATTCCAAGACAGAGGTCCAAATTCACAGCAAAATTTAGAGAAGTAGAGAAACAACTTAAAATCACAAAATTTTCTTTTACTTTCTCTTGTAATATTACGCTCTGTATTTAAGTCGTCAATTTCAATACTCTGTAAGTTTTCAATCTGTAATTTCAATTTCTGTATTTCAATCTTATGTTTGTAATCCCTCTGTAAATTTCAATGAATTCCATCTTTCTCATCCTCTTTTGTCTCGTGCTTTTCCCCGCTCCCTGTCCAAATTCAAAGAAAATTAAGAGAGCTAAACAAAATCACAAAAGTTTTCTTTTATTTTCTCTTGTAATCTTGAGATCTGTATTCAAGACCTCAATTTCAATACGCTATCTCAATTTCAATATGCTGTAAGTTTTAATTTTTAATCTATAATTTCAATTTTTTAATATATATATATATATATATGTAAGACATATTTGATGAGTATGAATTCTTAATATATGTATGCTAATTTATGTCACGTTGTTTATGTTATTGGTTCCTACAACAACAACAATTACAGGCCAAATGTCACAAGGCTCCCACGTGAGCACGGTCTGGGAGGGGTAGGACGTACGCAGCCTTACCCCATTGGAGGAATACCCTAATAAAAGACTATTTTCAAGGCTATTGGTTCCTCTAATTTGTAATTTAAGGGGAATTTTTTTTTACGTAACAGTCCTCTCTCTCTCAAAGTGGAGGTTTCTAGGGCTTTATGCCCTGTTTTTCTCTATTTTCATTGCTTTCTGATCTCACTACCACCATTCCAGTGCTCGATTCTTTCGTTTTTCAGGTCAGTTCTATCTATAATTCCAAGTTGTGGCTCAAATTTCGTTTGGGATTTGAGGTATTTTTCCCTAATTTCTTCTCATTGCTTTCATATTGTAAAAACTTGATTCTTCCCGAGGGTTTATATCGGGAGTCCATGAGTCTAATTTGCTGGAATTGTCAAGGGTTGGGGCAACTTTTGACAATACAATCCTTTCGGGAGTTAATCCGAAACTATAAGCCCTTAGTTGTATTTTCGTCTGAAATGAAACAAAAGGAAGATTATGTGGTTGGGATTTTTAAAGGATTTAACTTTAAGAATGTGGTAGTCAATAATCATGTGGGTTTATCTGGTGGACTAGCTTTTTGGTGGACCGATGAAGTTAAAGTGGAGATTATTCGTAGTACGAATAGATTTATTGAGGTCTGGATTGAGTTGTCTCAGCCTGCGAGGATATGGCATAATATTTTTATATATGGTGAAAGGTAGCTTGTCGCAGGGGAGAATTTTGGGACAATTTTTGCACATACTTTAAAAGAGTGCGAGAGCCTTTTGCTGTGTCCGGTGATTTTAGTGCTATTTCAACGATTGCTGATAAAGAATCTGAAACCTCTATTTCAAACTCCCAACTGGAAATCCTTAACAAAGTTTATAATCTATGTCAATTGACTGAACATTTTTTTTTTTTTTTGAACAGAGTCAATTGACTGAACTTGAGGCAAAGGGATGTAGATTTTTCGTGGGCTTGTAAAACGGGTGGTGAAATCATTGTGAAGGAATGCATTGACAAAGTAGCTGTTAATTATGCTTGGCTTTCTACATTTGAGCTTGCTGAGGTAATTCTTAACCCAGGCGTTGGATCAGACCACTCTCCTCTTATAATTCTCCTTGAAAGGATGATTAGAAAACCCAAGTCAACTTTCAAGTTTGAGACTAAATGGCTTCTGGGAGATAATTACAAAGACATCGTTAAAGAAGGGTGGCGCTTGGTCAATAGGGGATCAAGAATGTTTCTAACTACCCAAAAACTTCAAAGATGTAGATATCTGCTTGTTGATTGGTGGGCCAAAAAGAGAAGAAACGAGGATGAATTGATCCAGATGATCAATAGCGAACTCACAAAAATACAAAGCTACGAAACCTCCCCATATTCCGTTGAGCGTGAGGTATCCCTTAAAGCTAAATTACAGAAACTATGGGAAGCTGAGGCGAGACACTGGCACCAAAGATCTCGTAGTGACTAGCTTAAATATGGGGATAAAAATACCAAGTTTTTCCATGCAGCAACCCTCGCCAGAAGGAGATTAAACTCAATTATTAGGTTTAAAGATGCACAGGGGAATTAGGTTGAAGATGATTATGGCATCCAGATGGTCACCAATCATTTTCAAGACTTTTTGCTGAGAAAGAGGGTGTTGACTTTGAGGAAGCGGCCCGTGCAGTGCCTACTTTGGTGACTACGCACATGAATGAAACGCTATGTGCCTCGTTTGCCTTTGAAGAAGTTTGGCACACAGTCAAGCAGCTTGGAAGCTTAAAGGCCCCAGGTCCAGATGGTTTTTCAAGTATATTTTACTTAGAAATCTGGGAGATTATTGGGAATGATGTCACTAGGACTGTCCAAGCTTTCTTTCATGATGGTTATATGCTTAAAATTTTTAATGAAACTAATATCGTTCTAATGCCCAATGTCAATAGGCCTGAAACTCTCACGCAGTACCAGCCTATTAGTTTGTGTAATTTCAATTACAAGGCCATAACGAAGATTCTTGCTAATCGACTTAAACCCACAATGCCAAGCCTCATCTCCTCTTACCAAGGTGGCCTTTGTAGAGGGTTGTCAAATTCAAGATAATATAATTATAGCCCACGAGGCTTTTCATTTCATGAGGGCTAAAAAAAGGGGTGAAAAGGGAATAATGGCCTTAAAAGTGGACTTAGCCAAAGCTTATGATTAGGTCAATTGGTCTTTTCTTGAATTTGTTCTTCTTAAATATGGATTTCACTGATCGTTTATTAATTGGATTATGCAATGTATAACCACTGTTTCGGTGAGCCTGGTCGTTAACGGAACTAGACTTCGACGTTTCAGAACTGGTAGGGGCCTAAGCCAGGGGGACTCCTTGTCCCCTTATTTGTTTATTTTTGTAATGGACGCTTTATCAAGACTAATTGGCGAGGCAGTAACCCAAGGACAGTGGGCACCGTTCTACATTAATCACCATACACCTCCTATTTTCCACCTATTTTTTTACCGATGATTGTGTTGTGTTTTTTGAGGCTTCTCCTCAGGTGTGTGCCATGGTCAAAAATGTTTTCCACCTCTTTTGCCGAGCTTCAAGTTAGGAGATCAATTTTTCAAAATCAAAAGCTTTTTTTTTCATCTAATACGGGTCCTAATGTAAAAGTCAATTGTCTGAGTTTTTTTGGGGTGGAGTCCATGAATAAAGAGGAAAAATACTTAGGAATTCATTGGTTTGGGGCAAATCTAAAAAGTCAGCACTAACAACCTTTTTTGATCGTATTAGAATACGGACTATAAGTTGGTCTAATGCGTTGCTATTGCATGCAGGGAGAGAGGTTCTTATAAAATCCATTATTTCTGCTATTCCTGTGTATATAATGCATCGTTTTAAAATTCCAAAACATTTGTGTGTTAAAATTAATAGCCTCACAGCTAGTTTTTGGTGGAAGGGAGAGGCTGAGCAGAATCGGGTGGTTCATTGGACCAAATGAAGTACCCTCTCTAAGCCAAAGAAAGAAGGTGGGCTAGGTTTTAGGGATTTTGAGGGGTTCAATATATCGTTACTGGGTAAACAAGCTTACCCAGATGCTTGGTGGGTAAAGGTTTTAAAAGGAATTCATTTTCCTAATTCTTCCTTCCTCCAAGCTTCGGTGGGAAGCAACCCATCCTGGTGGTGGAGGAGTATCCTAGCAGGCAGAAACTTTATCGCTCATGATCTATGTTGGTTGATCGGCGATGGGAGTTCGGTCAACATATGGAAGGACAAATGGGTTCCAAATTTGAATTCCTCTCCTCCACCTCACCATCAATTGAATTCTAACCGCTCGGAACTAGTCTTGAGTATCATAAATCATAGTTCCAGAAGATGGAATATAGAGAAGTTGCGAGAGTGCTTTCTAAGTGATATTGCCCAGGAAATTATGTGCATCCCAATCACAGGCTATGGTATAAAAAACTCTCTGATCTAGAAGGGGTCTAAATATAGTAATTACGATGTCAAATGAGGCTATGCCTTGTGGAAGCGTAATTCCTCTTCATCTCTTACAGAAGGGGAGTCTTCCCACCATGTTGTGGATTTAAAAGCTATAGCCCGTGTTTGGAATGTACCGTGTTTACCTGGGTCAAATTCTTCATTTGGAGAGCTTGTCACAATGCTCTTGCTACATGTGAAAACTTGTATAAAAGGAGGTTAGCTATTTCCTCAAGGTGTCCTCGATGTGAGAGTGAAAGTGAGTCTATTGAGCATATTTTGTTTTTCTATCCTCATGCTCGTTTATGCTGGTTGACTTCGGGGTTGGGGTTTTCAGCAAATCCTATGGGTTGTCCGGGTTTTTGTTCATGGTGGGATTCGTTGTTTTCCAAGTGTAAATTTGATATGGAAACTATTGCTAAATGCGCCTCCCTATGTTGGTGGTTATGGAAGAATAGATGCACTGTTATTTTTAAACGAGCGGGTCTAGGTCTTATGCAGGTTAGCGATAAAGCACTTGAGGAAGAAAAAGAGGTTTTGGAGGTGTTATCTAAAATTCCATCTCCAAATAGGGAGGCAAGACAGATACGATGGGTCCCTCCCCCTGTGTCCTTTCTGAAATTGAATATTGACGCTGCATGGAGTGGAGTGTGCTGAGCAGCCTGTGTAGTGGTGGCGCGTGATTTAAATGGAAGTCCAGTCGGGGGGTGGCGTTTCTCTTGCCGTGCTTCCTCTCCTCTAGTTGCAGAGGCTCTTGCAATTCGCGGTGCTTGCTTTCTTGTCATAGTTTCCAGGTGGAAGAGAGTAATTATTGAATCGGACTGTTTGGAAGCAATTCAAGCTATCAATGGTGAAGTTAATCCTCCATGGCCTATACGAATGGTGATTCAGGATTTATTAAAACTTAAAGTCTTTTTTGTATGTATTCACTTCTGTTTGGCATCCCGCAATTGTAATTTTGTGGCTCATCTGGTGGCTAAATATCAATTTTATAATGTTTGTAATCATAGGTGGTAGCTCAATCCATCATCTAAATTGTATGACATTTTATGTAATGATATGGCCTCGTATCTGCTTTGTTGATTGAAAAAAGGGGAATTTTTAAGTGCTTTCTCCTCCAGCAGGTAAAATTGGATGGTAAAGGTTCTATCTAGTGGCCTTCGGCGAGCATAGTTGGATACTTGGCGCGATGTTTCTAAACCCTCGCATTCCGAAGCTCTGAAAAACGCCTCCTGGGGGGGGGGGGGGGGGGGGGTGGGGGGCTTCGTCCCCCCCACCTCCCCGCGCCTTCATTCCCATGCTTCCACCAGTCTTGGCTGCCCTCCACCACTATCGTCCTTCGTCTTCCCCCCTCCTCTGCCTTAGCCTCAACCCACGCCTTCGCCTCTGCCTCCTTCACCACACCTCCAGCTCGATTGCTCCCCTCTGGCATCCGGGTGCCTCTATCTTCTTTTCTCCAGCCCCACCTCCACTACTAGCACCACCTCCCTCAGTGGCTTCATCCACCTCCAGCTCCACCTCCGGTCCCCACGGCCACTTCAACCCCTACCTCCACCTTCATCTCCAGGCCTCGGATGTGAAGAATCGGCGCGGCAAGCCACCTGTCCCACCTCCTGTTGACGCACACCCAAACGAAGAAACACCTCAAGAGGCCTCCAGACGATCCATCGTCTCATCCACCCACCGGCTGGAATCTCTTCCCCCTCCTGTGATGTATGCTTGGTACCCTCCCTGCCCAATACCTTCCTTGCTTGGTACCTTTGCATGGGGAGGGTTATTCCCCTCCTATCCTCCACCCTCTTCTAGGTCCTCGTTTGTCTCTAGATAGGTGATTTTGAGGCTGGTTCTGCCCCAGCTTCATCCGATGTCCTCGTAGTTTAGGTTTCTGTCTTTTTTTTCCTGTTTTTGGTTTTTTAGGTTAAATCTCGGTCTTGGATTTTTCGTACCCATTCATGTTGTTCTTTCCCTGTTTGTTTTGATCTATTTTGCACCTACACTCGCTTATGAGGTGGCCAAGGGCTTGCTTTAACGAGTTCCTGTTCGTACTACGGCTATGCCGATAATTATGGAAAAAAAAAAATTGACGCCATATTGGATTACTTTGAAGCCCAACCCAAAATTCTTCAAATCTCTCCCCCCCCCCCCCCCCCCCCCCCCCCCCCCCCCCCCCCCCCCCCCCCCCCCCCCCCCCCCCCCCCCCCAATAGTAAAGAAAACGTAAGGGGGTAATATAATATATAATAGGGTAAATTATATATTAGCACACCCAAGATTTAGTGTATTGATTTTTTAGTCCACAAATTTTGTAGAATAATTTTTTAATCTAAAAAGCTACATATATTTAAATAAAATAATCCGAACAACGATATGAAAGAATGAAAGCGGGGCCTATTTTGCACCCTCTAGCATCGTTGTTTGGATGATTTTAATAGATACATGTAGTTGTTAGATTATTTTTAGGATCTTATGTGCACCATTTTCCTTATTTGAGGCGGATTCTAAGCCATAATCTTTTTCTTAACCTCCAAGTATTGCTACTTGAAACCAGTTCAAGTATTTGTCAAATCAGGATAGTGTGGCATCTTCCTTTTCCTGTTTCTGGTGCTTGCCCATGAGTTGAGGTCAAGGTTGCACCTGCTAGAGTTGTTGAGCCCATCTCTCGTGTTCTAAACCAAGTGGCCAGAGCCCCGAGTGTGGCTCCTTCTTGTTGTTGCCTATGTCCTGTGGAGCGCAGGACTACCAGATTAGCCTCTAGAGCGGCTGAAAAGGGTCGTGGCAATGCAGATTGCCTCTTATTGTCACCCCTGGCCTCCTCATGTGGAGCGTCTGCTTGCTAAGCTTGAGGCATGCACTAAGCCCATTAGTTCGGAGGACGCCATTATATCTGGTTTGTTGAATATCGTATATGGAGGAGAAGATTACTGCCAGTGGCTTTCTTTGTTTTGATATTTTCATCTTTTTCTTTATTATCTTTTTTTTGGTATTTTTTTGTAAGCAGGTTTTGACTGTGTTGTCCTTCCTTTCCTGTTGTTTTTGCTTTTGCCTTATTGGTTTCCAATTATACTTTGTAGGTTGCGGCTGTGTCTTGGGGTATGTCCCTTGTTTACTTGTATTTTTCTCTTTTGGCAATTAAAAAACTCGTTGATTTAACCCCAAAAAAAATAATAATTAATATATATATATATATATATATATATTAAAGAGAAGTTAGGGCTCCCAAAGTCCTCCCCACCCCCAATACCACTTTTGTAGAATTTTCCTTTTTTCTTATTTTTCTTTTTATTTTCTTTTTTCTTTTTTTTTTTTTTGACTACTACAAAGCTAAGTTTTTCTTATTTTTCTTATTTTTTCCTTTTTCTTTTTCTTTTTTCAATATTTATCTATAATAACATGTGCCTGTTGGACAATTGCAAAAAACATAATTCAAGATGTATTTGTAGAAGTTGAAATTTTGTAATGTAATTTGTAGTTATTAATTGCGCTGTAATGCATTTTCTATTTCTCCATTTTAATATGTTATGCAAACCATTGGACAATTGCAAAACACATAAATGCATAATTCAAGTACGGCATTGGATTTGTCCATCTTTAGAATGGTCTGAATAATATATTTTTATTATTTGTGTTTTAGAAAAGTATTTTTAGAAGTTGAACTTTGTAATATAATTTGTAGTTATTAATTTTTATTAATAGAATTAATTAATTTTTAAGTATTGCCCTGTAGTGTATTTTCTATTTCTCCATTTTAATATGTTATGCAATATTTAAAAATGAAAGTATGGCATTTGATGGCTTGGTGTAATCCAAAAAAAAATTATATGTGGAATTTGATTTGTAGTTGTTGAAGTATGGCTCTACAATTGTCCAAAATTTTGTCCCAAAATATTCTAAAGTTGAACTTCTAAAATTTATCTATTTTATTAATTATGTCAAATTAAATGTCATACTTTAATCAGAAAAAACACCTACAATTGTCAAAAATTTTGTCCCAAAATATTCTAAAGTTGAACTTCTAAAATTTATGCATTTTATTAATTCTGACAAATTAAATGTCATACTTTAATCACGAAATAACGTATTATATATAAATATTAAGAAGTTAAAAATATATTATAAAATGTAGGACAAATATGGGGGCCATACTCTAATCCTTAAGAATCAAATACCATACTTTTTTATTTGGGAACTCCATCAAGCTATCAAACACCATACTTCCATTAAAAAAAAATATATATGACATATTAAAATTAAAAATATAAAATACACTCATTAAATTTTAAAATATATTTCTCAAAATTAATATAAACTCAACTTTCATAATTTATGTAATAATTAAACTTTAACAAAATATATGAAGTAAAAAATATATTATAAAATGTAGGATAAGCATGGGGGGCCATACTTTAATCATTAAGAATCAAACACTATACTTCCATCAAAAGAAAGAGATATGACATATTAAAATTAAGAAATACAAAATCCACTCATAAAATTTTAAAATTTATTTTTCAAAATTATTATGAACTCAACTTTCATAATTTATGTAATAATTAAATTTAATATATATCAAAGAATACAAAGAAGATAATTCAAATATACTGCCTCAAAATATTCTAAAGTTGAAGTTATGAAATTTATTTATTTTATTAATATGATAAATTGAAGGCCATATTCTCAATAATCAAGTTCACATATTTAAATGTGCTTTGTATTTGAAAGTTTAATTTCATGTTTGGCCAATATGAAGTTGAACTTTTATATCACGAAATAATGTATTATATATAAATATTAAGAAGTTAAAAATATATTATAAAATGTAGGACAAATATGGGGGGCCATACTTTAATTATTAAGAATTAAACACCATACTTTTTATTTGGGAACACCATCAAGCCATCAAACACCATACTTCTATAAAAAAAAAGATATATGACATATTAAAATTAAAAAAATACAAAATACACTCATTAAATTTTAAAATATATTTTTCCAAATTATTATAAACTCAACTTTCATAATTTATGTAATAATTAAACTTTAACAAAATACATAAAATAAAATATATATTATAAAATGTAGGACAAGCATGGGGGGCCATACTCTAATTATTAAGAATCAAACACCATACTTTTTTATTGGGAACACCACCATGCTATCAAACACCATACTTCCATCAAAAGAAAGAGATATGACATATTAAAATTAAGAAATACAAAATCCACTCATAAAATTTTAAAATTTATTTTTCAAAATTATTATAAACTCAACTTTCATAATTTATGTAATAATTAAATTTTAACAAATATATCAAAGAATACAAAGAAAATAATTCAAATATATTCCCCCAAAACATTCTAAAGTTGAAGTTATAAAATTTATGTATTTTAATCATTAAGAATCAAACACCATAATTTTTTATTTGGGAACACCATCAAGCTATCAAACACCATACTTCCATTAAAAAAATATATGTATGACATATTAAAATTAAGAAATATAAAATACACTCATTAAATTTTAAAATATATTTCTCAAAATTAATATAAACTCAACTTTCATAATTTATGTAATAATTGAACTTTAACAAAATATATAAAGTAAAAAATATATTATAAAATGTAGGACAAGCATGGGGGGCCATACTTTAATCATTAAGAATCAAACACTATACTTCCATCAAAAGAAAGAGATATGACATATTAAAATTAAGAAATACAAAATCCACTCATAAAATTTTAAAATTTATTTTTCAAATTTATTATGAACTCAACTTTCATAATTTATATAATAATTAAATTTTAACAAAATATATTAAGAATACAAAGAAGGTAATTCAAATATATTGCCCCAAAATATTCTAAAGTTGAAGTTATGAAATTTATTTATTTTATTAATATGATAAATTGAAGGCCATATTCTCAATAATCAAGTTCACATTTTTAAATGTGCTTTGTATTTGAAAGTTTAATTTCATATGTTTGGGCCAATATGAAGTTGAACTTTTATATCACAAAATAACGTATTATATATAAATATTAAGAAGTTAAAAATATATTATAAAATGTAGGACAAATATGGGGGGCCATACTCTAATCATTAAGAATTAAACACCATACTTTTTTATTTGGGAACACCATCAAGCCATCAAACACCATACTTCTATAAAAAAAGGATATATGACATATTAAAATTAAAAAAAATATAAAATACACTCATTAAATTTTAAAATATATTTTTCCAAACTATTATAAACTCAACTTTCATAATTTATGTAATAATTAAACTTTAAAAAAATATATAAAATAAAAAATATATTATAAAATGTAGGACAAGCAGGCAAAGTATTTAACCAAGAGCACAGCTGCATATTTTGACATGATTGAAGGACAGGTACGCATCTAAATCATCTTCAACAAAAATAATTGAATCATGTCATACTCATGTTATGCTCAACGATACATGAATATGGCCATTACCTGCTATCCTGCTACTTAGATGAATTTGTAGGCCGCAACTGGATATTCATTATGAAGCCTACAGTAAATGGCAAGAAAGAAAACCCAAACGTCGTGTTCATCACAGAGGTACACTGGGAAGAGCAATGCCACTATTACAAGATGATTCAACAAGAACCAATTACAATGTTGTCTAAGGAAGAGCGTACAATAAATAACATATAAGCAACAAATGTTGAGGTAAGCAACAGGTCATGCTTTACTATTTCATAGCAATTGGATGTGACCTAACAATGACATATTTTCATTGTAGGGCACCGAAGAAAAATAAGGGGACATAGCACAGAAGGCAAACACGACAACCAACTTTTTTTTAATCATGTTCCCTATCTTTTGTGATATGACCATAATACTTCATACTGTGCGAATTTGGTTTACATTTTCATTTCTTTGAATTAGGAAATATATTTTGTCATCTGTTACAAGCCGAAATTCCGAGGCTTGAATTCAAATTGGCTTGTGGCGGGAAAATCTGTTAAAGGGGTTAATTTCTGCTGCTATTTTGCTAATTCTGTTATAGTGCTGCACGTGCTGTTGCTGCTGAGTTTTGCTGCTGTTACTTGCTTTGCTTTTGGCATCAACAATAGTTATAAACATTCAAATATTAGTTAGTTAGCTAGGTCTAGAGTCTTCTAGATAATTCTAGATATTTCTAAATTGGTTAGCACTAGTTGTCTTGATTCAAAGTCCCTAAACTTGTATAAATAAAGCTTAGCTATAATGTTGATTCATTAAATGAAAAATATCAAACAGTAATCTCATTTTGAGATCAATTCTCTCTCTCATCTAACTCTCTCTATTTTCTCATCCCCAATTCTCTATTTCTCATCTAATTTCCCTTCTTTCTCATCTCATACTCTCAATCTATCCCTTTTTACTTAGCTTATGTTCGGGAATCAATCCCGATCATAACAATTGGTATCAAAGCCTTGTCCGATCGAGTGCGTAATCAAAATTAAACAAAACAACAAAAAATTTCAGAAATTCGTAATCTAGTGCAGATTTCAGTTTACAACAAAATCAGATCCTTTCAAGATAATTTGATCAAGATCACTTCAGATTTTGATTCTTAGATTGATCTTGAACATTTCAAAAAAAATAATAATAAAATAAAAAAAATTGTTCAAATTTGGTGGTTGAGCTGCTGAAAACCAAGTGGATAGATCAGTCCAAGCATTGTCAGATTGAAGAGAATCAATTGCAATCAGTTCAGATTTAAATCAGGAGCTGATTCAATCTCTGCGAATTCAGATTTGTTGAGGACAAACTTTTGATTCATACATTTGATCTTGAAAGTCAGTAATTGAGTCTCTACTTGCGATTGTGCTGCTGTCAGTTGAAATTCAGCATTGATCAAATCATTTTGTGAAGATTTGGAGTGAATCATGGCTGGAGGCATGACAACCAGATCGGGAACGGCCCAAGCTGCAGTAGGTCCAACTTATGCTGATGTGGTTAGTGATAATGTAGAGAAAGACCAGCAGGTTATGACTCGTTTTGAGCTGAATGCAGAGCTAAAGGCGTTGATGGTTCAGTTTAATCAGGACCAGCTGGAGCGTGAGCAAAGAATGGAGGAACGCTTGGATAAAATGGAGGAACGTTTGCATAAGAGGTTGCAAGATCAGGATGAGAAGTTTAATGAGCGTTTTGGCTTGCAAATTCTGGGTTTTGAGGAGAAATTTAGTCAACATAAGCATCAAATTGCGGAGGCAGTGGCCGATCGATTGAATGAGCAAGTCAACGAGATTGATGGTAGGATTGATGCTCATCTAAACCGACAATTACAAAATTTTGAAGAGAGGTTTAATGAGATTAACAAGCAAGCAATTGATGCTCGAGTGAGGGAGCAATTGGCCACGTTGCAAAATCAGATACAAAGGTCCAATGTAGGAGCAAATGGAGGGGGATTGTTGCCTTTAAGTCAGATTTTGGGAGCTCCAAACTTGCCTTAAACTCACACACTGAAAGTTGCTGCAGAACCGAAGCAATCAGATGCAGAATCGAAGCAATCATGTGCAGACAGAGCTAACAATTTGAGGAATTTCATTAACATTGATGGCCTTCATGAGCAAGCTAAAGATCCGAGGCAAAGCCGAGATGAAAGTATGATTTTTGGACCAAAAGATCACCCTCCCGATCCACCCTATCGACCTGTAGATGCTGCTGAGGTACCGAACATATTCAAACATGCAGAAACAGTGCACCTTGATCCAAATCAGTTTTTGCTGGTTGGATTGAATGCCGAATTTTGTGTTTCGGGTGCAAGATCGATTCAACAGCCTCAAAAGGGATGGAATGCAACTGAATTAGTTCCAAACTTAAGCAATGAAGGCACCTATGGGAATAGACACAATAGCTTCCGACAACCTCGAGTTCAACTTGAAAATTTTGATGGGAAGCAACCTCACTTGTGGATAAGAAGATGCGAGCGATATTTCCATTTCTATGACATTCCCGATGATCAAAAGGTGGAATTGGCCGCGGTTTATCTCCAAGGGGATCACGAAGTATGGTTCTACAACCTGTTAAAGAGCAATCCTATTCTTACTTGGGACAAGTTCGTGTCCGAGATATGCGAGCGCTATGATGATGAAGAAGTGGGTGATGTCGTGGAAAGCTTCAACAAATTAACGCAAGTCACTACCGTGAAGGCCTATATGATGAAATTTGAAAATCTCCGAGCCAGTATGATTACAATTGCACCCCGAGCCCCCGAGTCCTTTTATGTCTCGAGCTTCATCAGTGGGTTAAAACCGAAAATCAAGAACTTGGTGAAGGCTCTTGAACCTACTTCCTTGTCTCAAGCTTTTGCGAAGGCAAAATTGATTGAGGCCTCAGACTTAACATTTCTTGATCGGCCCAAGCATCGGAAAGAAAATTTCCAACATCATCACAAAGGGTAAAACCACAAAAGATTTGATGGGCATAATGATCCGCTAAACATTGAGAAGGAACCCCGGAACCGCTGTTTTAAATGTCATCAACCTTATGTACCTGGCCATAGGTGCAATCCTAAGCTTCTCATGATGGCAAGAGGAGTTGATGTTGAAGCGGAATTGGAAAGTGGTGAAGATGACGCTGGAAATGAGGGGTCCGATCATGACAATGACAGCGAGGATGAAGTGGATCAAATAGCTCGAAGGAACGAATTGCACGACCTCACTATGAAGTTGTACAAGTCTAAAAAACTCCAGTTTCGAAAGGGCAATGCATCCAACAAGTGTGTTCCATGACTCGTTCTCTTTCATTCTTCAGGACAAGAATGTTCTCAAGGGGAAGGGAATGTTATAAACCGAAATTCCGAGGCTTGAGTTCAAATTGGCTTGTGGCAGGAAAATCTGTTAAAGGGGTTAATTTCTGCTGCTGTTCTGCTAATTCTGTTATAGTGCTGCATGTGCTGCTGCTGCTGAGTTTTGCTGCTGTTACTTGCTTTGCTTTTGGCGCCAACAATAGTAATAAATATTCAAATATTAGTTAGTTAGCTAGGTCTAGAGTCTTCTAGATAATTTTAGATATTCCTAAGTTGGTTAGGACTAGTTGTCTTGATTCAAAGTCCCTAAACTTGTATAAATAAAGCTCAGCTGTAATGTTGATTCAATAAATGAAAAATATCAAACATTAATCTCATTTTGAGATCAATTCTCTCTCTCATGTAACTCTCTCTATTTCTCATCCCCAATTCTCTATTTCTTATCTAATTTTCCTTCTTTCTCATCTCATACTCTCAACCTATCCCTTTTTACTTAGCTTATGTTCGGGAATCAATCCCGATCATAACATCATCTTTTTGATTGAAAACTTTGACAATTACTACTATGACAATTATGTAAATTGAACAAGATTATGGGCAGCTAATCAAATAAAAGTTTATTTCAATGCAAAAAATCTCGGATATAAAATATAGTGACAAAAAAAAAACCGCCCGTGCATCGCACGGGACCAAGGCTAGTGATATATAATTCATATATTTGTTAATTTTTAAAATATTATATATCTCTAACTATTCAATATAAATATTATAGTTCAGTTTACCTTCACTTTAGGCACACCAAATTTCAGAAAAACTTTTGATATTTCAAATACATGTTAATATGCTCGACATTTTATGCCCTAGTTGTGTTTTTGGATTCCAAATATAATTGGGAGAAAAATTAGGAATGAATACAATGGTCTGGTGGAACTCTTGGTCAACCGGGCACAATGGTCCGGTGGAAGAAGAAGCTCACCTACAATGCAATATTGCTTTACTGAAAGCATAAATTTGAACAAAGACTGAAAATAAAAAGAATTTAAAACAACAGAAAAATTATTTTCAAAACAATATTTTTAGTCTTTTAACAACTAAGAACTATAAATAGAAAAGGCTAAAAGAAAATTCCTCAAGCATTTATACACATCGTAAGTTATCGCTTGATTGTAAAAAAAATTAATCAATATTGTATTTCAATATATCTTGATCTTTTATTACGTAAAAAGTGTGAGATAATGTTTAGCGAGGCCAATCGATAATACTGCTAGTGTATCAAATTTTTTTTTTTAACCACTAGAAAGCCCCGAGGGTGAGTTAGTGTATCATTGTATAGATAGAGAATCACAAAGGAAATTAAAAGAGAATCCTCTGTAGAATATTACAAAATATCATAAAATCTAGGAATCATATCAATCTAAGACAATGTAGCAATAAATATATATAGTTAAGTTATATTTATAGGGTAATGTTATTGTAAAAATAAAATTATTATTACTAAAGCAAAATTATTATTTGCAAAACAAACTTGGTCGTTCTTATTTTTCGTAGGTCACATTATTACTCTATTAATAACAATTTGTATACTGACAATAACGACTCGAGAATATTCTAGCGTAATGGAAGAGTTGAGGAGAGAGGGGTATCACGTAGGGGTAGCAAATATGTCGCGTCATGTCGTGTCGTGTTCGTGCTATGCGAAGGGTCTTAAGAATGGGGTGAACCCGAATCCGACCCGTTTATTAAGCGGGTTAGGAACTCTCAACCCGTTTATTAATAAAATTTTCTTGTTGCAGTGACTGACGACCCTAATCCCTCTTTCTCTCTCTGTCTTTCTCTCTCTCTTAAGAGCTCCCCTGTCGCCCAAATTCAAGATGGATTTCAAAGAAGACGCCCAATTTAAAGATTTTGAGGAGAAATTCATGAAGTTATGGAAGGGTTTCATTAGAAAGATATCTAAATCTAGGTACATTTTTTTGAATCTTTTGGATTTGGTTATTATAATAGTCTGTTAGATATTAGTATAATGCAAGAAAGCAAGAAAGCAAGCGTGGGTTCTGTCTCTGGTATTTCTTCTACCGAAAGGATGATGCATCCTGGTGCTTTTGCTTGATCAGGTTCACTATCTATGGAAGAATCTCTTGTTTGAGGCTTAAAGACCACCCTACTTCAAATAAGTTCATGGTTGCCCTAATTGCTGCAATGTTCTCATTTTTACTTTCACTGCAGTGTCAAGCACCTCTCTATACATATTTATTTGATTTACAAGTATAGGTTATAGTATAAGGGAAGGTAAAGGGAGATAGAGTGATAGAACCGAGAGATAGAGAGAAGGGGGAGAGACAAACCAATAGAAAGAGATAGGGAAGAGAGAATTTAAATAAATTCATTCATACTCTTTCTCTATACTAAGGTCCCTATTTATGGAGTTAAGGGAGTGGTATAATTGAATTTAAAGACTTAACTTATATATGTTAGTTCCTTGCCCGAGGGGACATATGTTAGAGTATAAAACCAATCTTGGTGTTCACCCATCATCTTGGACTTTTGGAACAATTAGTTCCTTATAAAAGCATCTTTTGTGCCAAGAATAATGATATACAATTAAGAAAAGTTCTTTTATATATGTATGTAATATGTTAAACATATCCGATGAGTATGATTGTGTGCGAGTATGAATTCTTAATATATATATACTAATTTATGTCATGTTTTTTATGCTATTGCTTCCTCTAGTTTGTAGCTTAAGGGGAATTTTTAAGTGCTTTCTCCTCCGGCGGGTAAAATTAGATAGTAACGGTGCTTTGTAGCGGCCTTTGGCGGGCATAGTTGGATACTTGGCACGAAGATGATCCCGTATTGGAATATTATGAAGCCCAATATACCACCGAGGATATAATCTTGACTTGCCTACCCATGGGGCTTGTGGTCTGTTCTCACGGGCCGGGGTTAGTTGGGGCAACCGAATACTTCGTCACCAAAAAAAGGAATAGAAAATTTACCTGTTCAAATATAAAGACAAAGGTAAACCTGCAGCATTAGTTGTGGTCTCGGCCTAGCAGTTAAGTCCTATATATATATATATATATATATATATTTTAATTAGTTAATGAGTTATTAATGCCAATAAACCTTCTACTTCTTTCCACTTTGTCAATGTAATCGTACTAAATTGTGTAAACTTAATCTTTGTACTGTTTGTATTATATTAATTTAATCCTATAATAAAAGTCAAACTTAAGTTAATTTTAGAGTCCTAGTGTCATATACAAATGATAAAAAATATACCATCCGTGTGAACTAGGATCCTTGCTGTTTTGCCTCTTCCCCATCCTTAGAAAAACAAAGAACACTACCGCCTCAACAAGTCCCTTCGGTCTGCATGGACGATGCAATATCCACGCTTCAATCCTAATGGCCATTTGTGTGAGGAGGCGTGTTAAAAGTATAAAATCATTTATGTGTCTTCCGTCTCAACTTAAACTTTTACAAGAATTGGTTCTTTGATATGATAGTATGACCTTGTCGGCTAAGAGGTCATGGTCCGAGTCCTAATAACCCCCACTTTCAATATTAACATCATTTAAGTGCGGGGTATTGGATGGGCCTGGGCAATATCCACGTTTTAAGCCCAATGGACGTTCAGGTGAGGGGGACTATTAAAGTATAAAATCATTCCTAGGCCCATCAATTTAAGCTTTTAGGATAGTTGGTTCTTTAGCATACTGAATACTCAGTTAAATTAGTGGTCGGGTTTTGAGATACTGATTTGAACTTTTTTTTTTTTTTTTTTAATTTTTTGGTGAGGGTGTTCAAAAATGATGAATACAAAGAGGCGGTGGAAGAGGACGAAGATATGATAGATACCAGTGAAGAGAAGAACAATTTTGACCAAATCCAGAGCTTGATTAATGGTGAATATTGTTATAGTATTTTCTTACTAGTGTAAAAAATTATCTTCCTTTCTTACTGGTGTAAAAAAAAATATCCGCTACATCCTAAAATTGTTTGTTGGTGGCAGATGGGAAGGTTGATAACCTACAAGTGCCACAGTGCAAGTTTTATCTGCGTGAAAATGGGTTAAGATGTTGCGGGACAAAAGACACGCTTATCAAAAGAATAAAGGAGTATTTGGAGTAATGTTTATTACAAAATTGTTTCATTAACAAGGATCCATTTGTATACTTTTGTGTATTAAAGTCTTGTTTGTTTTCAATGATTAGGATTATGAAGCATGGGGGTGAGAAGATGTATCCTCCATCCACCTTCGTTTTTAGTTGCAAAGGTATGAATCTTTATATTTGAAGAAATCAAAGATAGGATGTATTTTTCATATTGAATAAATGAAGCATTCAAAGACGATCTTTCTTATTTCCTAAATAATGGAAATAAAATCTACCCAAAAAAAAAAAAGGAAAAAAAGGGGAGACTATCAAGCCTAGACATCATTGTCATGGTTAAACACAAACTTGTATTTGAATTGTAGTTGAGTTGTCTTGTATTGGCGGGAAAAGTAGTTATTAGATTTTGGTGGTAAATTGTTAGTTAGTTACAAGTTGTTGTAGTAATACTTAGTATATAAATAGGAGTGTTGAAGCATTGGGAAGGCATTGGAAAATATCAGTAAGATTCATCTGAAAGTCTCTTTTCTCAACTCTAACATTCTCTCTAATCTCTTCTCATCTAAATCTCTATCCTTACTCCATTGTTATGACCTAGGACATAACAATCAGGAAAGATTAATTTCCTAAACTAAACAAGTATGGAAACAACTACAAATATGCAATTATCCTCGTTATTATTTTTTGAATTTCCACAATTTTAATGCACGGAGAAGTAAATAAATAAATTGGCACTGCTTGCAGGAATAGAAGATTGGAGCTACAGTATATTTCATACAATACACAAATATTTCTTTTTTATTTGCAATTTGTTTTGTTTTGTTTTTTGTTATTTGTAGTTCCTAGTGGAGTGTGCTATTAAAATCTCAGCTTTGGATAGGCAAGCTTGGCCTGACAATGTATTTTCCTACGCTTGATATTATTGAAATCTCATCTTTTCTTCCTGAATTCTTCTCTATCATTTTTATTTTAAGTCTGACAAGTTTAGTTTAGGTCTTGGCTTCTACTATTCATGAAATTTTTGCTAACGAGGTTTTTGTTTAGTGGTCAAGACACTGTAGAGGATCTCTTTGCAACGATTGTCCTTTGTTCAAACCTATTCAAACACTTTAGGACTGTGTGTTGATCAAGTATGTGTGAGTGCCTGTATTAGCTTCCTGATTGTAGTGCCGGTTGTGTTTGTTGTAGCTGTTAAAAAAAATCAATGCCAATACATGAAATTACCCCACACTTCTACTGATAAATAAATTTTCCTAGACTTCGTATAGGATGTAAGGATTTCTGTTAGGATTTTAAGTTGGAAAATGCAATATGTGCATTTTTTTGAGCAAACAATTGTGTGGCAAAAATAGGGTCCGCATAAGGTTATCTTCCTGTGATTTAATTATAACATTTAAGATCACTTATGTTATAGATCCCTGTATTTTCTCCATTGTGTCAGTTTAATCCTTTTATTTATAATTTTTCCAATTTAGCCATGTATAAGTAAAATGGGTGCTAAGTTAGTGATGGAAGCGTTTAGGGTGGGTTTTAGTTTGGTCAACATGTTGCTAGGACATTCAATCTTATGTCATTAATTTGGCTTCAATTCTACAATAGGGCTAAATTGATATGAGATAAGCATACATGGTCTAAATTGACATACTTAAAAAGTAAAAGGATTAAATTGACACAGTAGATTAAGTATAGAAACCTTTAACTGCATATTACCATAACAATTACTCAAATCGGGTACAATTTGTGCACATACATGACTGTATATTTGCAGGTGATGCGTGCACTGGGGACGTTGTGATGTTCACCCAGAATGTCTATGAAGGGCAAGCTACTTTGCTCTTTCTGCTTTGCAATTTATATTTAATGGAATTTCATCCAACATTATACGTTAATTGATGAAAACTTTCTTCCCCCTCAGGTTCCAAATTGTGTCAAGAAAAACCGTTAGTGCTCCGTGTGGAAAAAGAACTGTGGTCGGCCGGATAGTCAACGATAGCTACGGTGCTGCGAAGCAACAACATACCTTCACGGTGAGCATTTCATGTCATGTATGTTCCCGAAGATAAGAATTTTCACTAAGGCTTTGTTTCATAGAGTAGTAAAGTCCTCTTCCTTTAGAAATTGTGTTCATTCGGAGAAGATTTTCCAAAGAAAAGCAAAATCAAATCAAGGTTTTCCATTGTTTGTTTCAAGGGAAAACATTCTCCCACCGTATGATGTTCATATACAAAATCAAGTCAAGGTCATTGTAAAGCGTAAGGCCTTACATGATGGATTTTAATCTATTAATATACAATTGGCTACTTATGTACAATGCTTCAGTAAAGGCTTTAATCTCTGTGACCCTTTTCCCCATGACATCCGCAGCACGATTGAGGCCCACAAACCAAGATCGTGCACATTATTTGAAGTCTTTCTCATGAATTATCTTTAAATTATTCAGGTTGAAGTTCTTTGGAGCAAGGGGCACAAGCCGCTGCCCCCTCTTCATCCCCTCCTCATTAAGGGTAGGAACATTTACAGGTTTGATATCATGAGGCAGTTCAGTTAAACTAATACTTAATTTTGCAACCTATATACATACATACATACATACACACACACACATATATACATATACACACACACATACGTGTACTTATATATATATGTGTGTGTGTGTGTGTGTAATTTGTTTCATGCTTGTAATGGTACTGTTCGCGTCAACTCTTAGAAACGGGAGGATGAAAACGAGAGGAGGCGGGTTTTGGATGAGAAACACCGGCGTGGTAATTAGGCTCGAGCAAGCAGGAAAGCTAGACTACAGCAATGGGGGGCACTAAGATGATGGAACCGAGTGGGTATGTTGGTAGTCTTGTCACTTTTTGTCCATTGGTAGAAGCTTGCATATGAGTTACTGAAATGATCGCTTAGGTTGGAATTAATTTGTTATGATCGTGGGCATTCTTGGCCAAATAATATTGGAAATTGATTGCTTGTGAATCGTTTATGTAGCAGAAGAGTGTTTCGGTAGCAGAATTCAGCAAATGAAGCCAAGTAGCAG
This sequence comes from Simmondsia chinensis, assembly GCA_018398585.1. Classification (NCBI taxonomy): domain Eukaryota; kingdom Viridiplantae; phylum Streptophyta; class Magnoliopsida; order Caryophyllales; family Simmondsiaceae; genus Simmondsia; species Simmondsia chinensis. The sequence goes on along the minus strand of JAGTTD010000021.1, from coordinate 3,409,429 downwards.
CAGCACCAGCTTGAAGGGAAATGTGGTTAATGCTGTTATCAATTCGAAGGATATTTTGGCGGGAAACTAAGTCAGTTTGCTTAAGTCAAAAGATGTCAATTGTGGCGGCTGTTGTTTAGCTAGTATGTTTTTAGATTGTCTTAATTCAATGTATCCTAATTCATAAGACATTAGTATAAGTAGGATGCACTGTTGTATTTTGGATCCAATGGAATGAAATCAAAGTGTTTTCTCTCTCTCATCTCAATCTTTCTCTCTAATTCTCATCTCCTTTCACTTCTCTTCTCATCTCATACTCTCTAAACTTAGGTTAAGGTTCAAGATTGCTCTTGATTCTTAACAATCGGTATCAAAGCTTGTGAGTAGCATCCAATAAGTTGAAATACATTCAATTTAATTGAGATAGCTTGCGTTCAAGTTAGTTGTCATTTAATTGCAATCGACTGATAGTGATCTAGTTGTTCAGATCTGAAATATCAGGATTGATCGATTTGAATTGCTTCAGGATTGAGGACTGGAATTCTTATTCACATTTTTGAAAAACATAGTTAAATATGAGCTTTGCACAGCTGAGGCTTTGATCAACAACATGAGATCCTGATTGAACCTGCCTTATTTTTGCTGATACTTGATCGATTACATAAGATTCAGAGAAAACTGAACTGAAATTCAGTGTTGAACAGCACATGAAGTTTTGATTTGAAGTGCCGAGATCGATTCGACTTAGCTGATTGAAATTCAAGCTAGCTGCAGCAGCTTGTACCATGCTTCCTGCTTTAAGACAGTGATCTAAGCTGAGTGCATTCTTTTGTGGCTGTTTACATTGAACCTAAATAGAACTTGTTAAATTTTTTTTTTTTTTTTTTGTTCCGGTTCTACTTCACAGATTAGGTGTTACTACGCTAGACATTGAAGTGTGATTCGAGCCAGAGCAGCAGCAGCTGCCAATGCTGGAACCGCATCCTCAACCTATGCTAGTGTTGCTACTGGTGCACAACCAGCTCAGGAAGTATTTGCTGCTGATGTGAGATCCTATATACAAGGTCTTGTATCAACGATTGGGAAATTGTCTCAAACAATTGGAAATCTGGACCGAAGGATGGAATATTTAAATATTAATGTAGTGGATATGCGTGAGCAATTTAACCATCGGAATGTGCCTCCTAGAGTTGGAATTCTCACATCTTGTATCAACGCTTGGGAAATTGTTTCAAACAAATTTACATGCTTAAAAACAACGTAACTAAGCATGATATATATTCTTGATGATGTACTCATCATATGGTTTACTATAAATCAGTCTATTGACTCTTTGTGAGCCTGGCCCATACATTTGTTCAATGAGGGCTGCTAGCTTATCCTAGAGGGGCATGTTTATAGCTTGGTTGTGCACACACCAATGCTCTCCAATGGGTAAATTATTCCTCATTGGATCTACGGCATACCATAAAAGGCTGCCGTAACCATAGGATTAGGAAATGACGCTTGATTAGCATCCAGAAGATTACATCCCCCTTAGTCTACGAAGCCCCCTTGATAGGTCTGTGTTCCTATAGGGACCTAGTTTGAACTCTAGTTCCCCCTATCATAAGCTGGTAATGCGTAAGGTCCTAATGAAGCTTGAGCTTGAGGAACGCCCTGAGGCACACCTAAGCTTGAGGGACCTTTGTAAAAATCGATCCATCCACAAAGTAAAGCTTTGAGGACGGGTAGCATTCACCTGCCCCTCAGTCTCATACACTAGTTCAACCCTTGTACTGATGTGCTTGTTTCCCACGAAGGAGACCTACCCTTGCCAATAGGTCACAAATTTTGGGTCAGGTCTAAGGAGGTGAATGCGACTTGTGGAGGGGGCATAGCTGCTCTCGCTCCCAGCTTCCTAGCCTAGCTCGGCCCTAGGAGCAAGGTATAGGTTTCCTACAGAGGAAACCTAACCTCACATGTTGATCCCATAATTTGGGTCAGACCCCAAGGGATGTTGACTACTTGTGGAGGAGGAACTGCTCCGTGCCTCCAACTTTCATAAACTAGCATTGCTCGAGGATCAAAGCTTAGACTCCTCGAGACTAGGGCCTGCCCCCGATTTACAGGATCTAAGCTTTGAGGAACTAATGCCTCCGCTCTAAGGTTGGAGTCCAATCTTATGAACCCTTGCTCAATCGTTAGAGGATGTCCCCAGTTTTCAAGAGGGGCCATCATTTCTTCGTTCATTTGCTCTCGAGTCCTCCTAAAAGGATCCCAAGGATACCCAACAGGTGTTGCAACAAGAGTCCTTCGCCTTAGCTGTCTAAGGTCTTCCCTAGCTACTTGACAAGGCCATAAGGGGCCTCAACATGTATCATTAAGATGGGCTTGACTTCAACAACAATCTGTGATGCCACATCCCTTACTATGAGGCTAGCAGTAGATGATAGGGACGTGCACATTTTGACTACAATTCTATTAGTCTCTTTGTCCACTCTTTTGTTCATTGAGGTCCCAACGTCCTTAACGATGTTTCTCAAAGCGGTAGTGTTTTCACGCTGGCCAGCCAGAGTACGATGGGTTTCCCACGTTACCTCTCAAAGGGTTCCTTTAAAAACCGTTCTAGTCTTTCCTCCACGGGTTGCATCCTTCTTTGTCCATTAAACTTTTACCAAGATAGTCATCAAGCCGATACTTTCATACTCAGGGATGTCCTTGTCACCTTCGCTTTCGAAATCGTAGTTGTGACATGTTTTATCCTCTCGGGCAATAGGGTATGCCTTAAAGGGTAATCGAGTTGCGGCCTAATTAAGGCCAAGCCTTCGAGCTCCTCACCTTCAAGAGCAACAACTTTTCTAGTTCCGACCACTGGAAAATGGTGGTATTAGACTCCAATGTGTGAATTAGCGCTATTAGAGCCTCAACTGTGGTTGCCAAAAGGTGTGCTTACTCTTTTGGTTTGTTTCTAATGTGTGTGTGGTCGATGTAAGAAAATCAATCAAAAAAACACATGTAAATTGGGACTTGCATTAACTTGGGAGCAAGTCTAAATACCGAACTGCACGTGTTTCACCTCCACCAATCACCTAGGGGCGAGGGTTGATGTTTTGGTGAATCCTACTTTAATTTGCAATTAATATGTGGATTTTGCTCACTCTCTAATTAAGGAGACTTAAATTATATTTTTGGTATTTTTTTAGTTAAAATGTTGTAGGAAGCATAAAGTCGATGAGGACCCGCCCCATGTAGCAATTGGGGTAACTGAGCAAAGCTCACAAACATCTTACCTCATACACATAAGAGCCAGGAACTGGGGTGGAGAAAAGTTAAAGAGCTAAGCGCTCCACTCCCAAACACGAGTCAATTAGGTTTTCAGCCCTAGCATCCTTGACTTGTGATAACTTGAATGAGTTACAACTTGACAAAAATTAAATGGAGCAAACCGTAGCTAGGTCACTGGAATAGGACCAACGCAAGGTTTAAGACTTGGCTTTCAAAGATCTTAAGCTGTGATTCAGACTAAATTCACTTGACGGAATAAACCATGTCACCGACCTAAGACCAATGGAATTAAGCTCCAGACTTGGTCGTCAAATCCTCAGATCAATAGCACTAAACTTAACTTGTCGAGAGATTTGGGGAAGGAATTATGGAAGAAGGACTTACCTTCTCGTACACCGTAACTGAACACTGGGTTAGACTATTTGAACAAGCAAAACCTACAATTACAACTACTCATATGGGAGAGAGAGAGATGGGGGGGGGGGCAAGGCCCAATTCTGCGGTAAAAAATAAAGGACAAGAAACATGGGAGACCTTTATATATAGACTCAAAATTTTATTGTTGCATCCTGAATTGGCAGCATATATGTCGAATGTTTCGCCTCTATGCTTTCATATCTTTACACTGGCTCTTGAACGTATGAGATCAAACTTAGTCGACATTCGCCCACTCTCTCTTGAATGTTCCACAGGCCCACTTTCTTGATAAGTGCTTCAAATAACGGCCCCGAACTCTAATAGTTACCTTTCCCGCAGTGCTCTTGGTAATTCTCTCAACCTTGAGCTTGGAATGCTCAGTCAGCAAAATCGAGTAGCTATTATATCGGGGGTTTCAAGTTGTGGACTTGCTGAAATTTGAGTCTCAATCATGATCCAACCTGTTCCATATGTGTCCTTTTATCCCAAGACAATGTTATTCAACTCCCTCGAGATGGGGTGTAAATTTCTTCCTTGGTGGCTAGTCGTATTATTTGAATTGAGCTTTTATATTGGGCTTTTTATATACTGGACGATGGATGATATTTCCAACACAATGATGGAATGTGTCCTTTACTTGTTTGAAAAATCACGTTTGTCATCTTTATTGTTGGGAATTGAAAATCTTGTAAAAGGGAAGACGTTTGTTGCAAAGCATACCTTTTCATCTACTGATGAAAATTAATCATTTACTATTGAAGTGGAGGGTGATAAATGAATATGAAACTATTGCCAAAGGGGAAAAAACCGTTGCTATAGGTATCTCAAACTGTTATAACTTATGCCGAATAATACTACAACAAAGAACATTGAATATAACAATTGTTTCCATGGGTCAAAAAATTTTGTTACTGGTATCTCAAGCCATTCGAGTTTTTGAGGAAAAGCTGATGCAATACAAATACAAAATATAACTATTGCCGTACCGGGAAAAAAGCAGCTACAATAGGCACCTAAAATTGTTGTCTCCAAGATAAATTGTTGCTGCATTATTAATAAGAAAAAATTATTTCCATAAGGTAATAAAACCGATGTTGTACATAAGCAAAAGGACCATTACCACTGATAGGTCTACTATAGCAGATTGCATATAGTTACAGTAAAAAAACTGTTGCAATATGCTACGACAATAGCTGCAAACTAAAGAATTCAAAAACTGTTATCATAGGTCTATTGCAATGGTTTTGGGTCCACAACACCCAAGTTGAACCTAAAATGATCAGAATCAACCTAATCTAATGTCCAAAGTGACCAACCTGATTGGCCTGAAATACAAGATGACTTAAATACAAAAAATAAAACTAATCTACTTTCTTAGGAGAAGAAAATCGTATAGATTTTTTAATGAACAAAAAAAAAAAGAGAAAAAAACATATAGATTTTTCACTTTCGGTAGTTTTAAAAATGATATTTTATTATTTTTAATATTTTAAAAATGTATGCGAATCTCTACAAAATTAGGACTGGGATTGGAGATGCTTTTGACTTTAGGAAAATCTTTTAAATAATAAATTAGAACATAGATTTGTACAGAGAAATTGAAGAGAAGCGTACCTGATGAAGATTAGAAAGAATGGGTGAAACTTGAACTCTACGGCGACATTCAAAGATTATTCTGGAAATATTTACCCCTCTAAAATATTAGTCTTAAAATTTTAGAGTATGAAGAAATAGCAATAATGTAAGAATATGAAAGTATTCAGGAATCAAGGAGGGAGAGATTTTTTGGAAACAAAGAACTCCTACTTAATATATATATAGACTTGCATTTTAATACCTGATATTTTAAAAATAATAAAAAGCCTTTAAATCAATTTATATAAAATCAATTTGAATAAATATTGTAATAGTTATAAATTTGTGTCACAAGCTCATAATTTTTGATACTTTCATTCTTATTAGGATTTATATTTCAAAAGATATTATTAAATATATAAATTGAATAATTAAATAATTTTTCATTTGTAATCAATAATCATAAAAATTATGGACTAAACTCCTAAAAATGTAAGTGTCATCATGCAAGAAGTGCACACCTCCTTTCCACTTCTGAACCCTAATCTCAGAGTTTGCCCTTCCCTCATAGAGAGCAAAATTTAATTCAAAAATCATATATTAAAAATAATTACATTTATAAAATAATTTTTTAATTACATATTGTAATGAAAAACATAAATAATAATTATTGTTTCTTGTATTAAGGCACCTAGTGGAAAGTTTTAATCAAAGAACCAAATATAACAATGCGAAAAATGAGACTACCAAATGTAAATCATTACCTTGCTTGTGCTCGGTTTTGAACTCTTACCATAAAATCTTCCCTTTTTTTATACATAGAAATTTCAAAAAAAAAAAAAAAAAAAAAAAAAAAAAAACGCGTGCAACAATACAAGGCATCATATTAGGGGTATTTAATAATATTTTGAATCAAAATATATTCCTTTTATCAAAGAATAATTTTCATTCCATAGGGATAAGCTTGAATTTATCAGTTTATAATATAATATAATCTTTTTGTTTGAACTTTAACCAACAAAATAGTTGTTAGAGGTTCCAAGTTGGTTCTTGGGGGACAAAAAAGATCTTTCGATGTTTGATCTATTTGGTTAAGGTTTTTTTTGTTAAAAAAGTGTCTTTTCAGATAAAAAAGCATTATTTTTAGGAATTGAGAATATTTAACACAACAAACTCAGAACTTTGCAATTAAACATAATATGCCCCCCTACATTTTTAATTTAAAAAATAGTTTTTGAACTTTGTTATTACATATAACCCAACCACAAAATTGTGTTACTAAATGCAACTCACTCCTTAGACATTAAAAAATTCAAAATTAAAAAAAATGGGTGGAATAAAAAAAATTGAACAAATTATGAAAAAAAATGAAAAAATTTTAAAAACATATAATAATATTATTTTAACCTGGAAAAATTTAGATTAATAAATTTAAAATTAAAAAAATATATCAAATTAAAAATCAGATATTTTCAGCTGTTACACTAAAGATATAGATCTTATGTTTTTAGGCAAAAAGTAGGACTTTTATATTTCTAAAGAAAAGATAAGAAAATGTTCTAATATTTACACAAAATAATTTTTTAATTAATTATAATAATGACATTATAAATTTAAAATTGAATAAAATATTTTTTTAAAATTTTCATAAAAGTTACTTGAAGGAAAAATATAATAATTTTTTAAAATATAAATTTTACAATTAGATTGATAAATTTAAAATTAAAAAATTATACAAAATTCAATATTTAAAAATTAATTCTAAAAATTAATTTTATAAAAAAATTGAAAAATCAAAGTTAAAATTATTACTATATTTTTTTAAACTTTTTCCAAAAAAATATTGTTTTTCATATTTTGTTTCAAAATTTTTATTTTCATGTATATTTTTTTAATTGCAAATTTATTAATGTTTGAACATTTTATGATTAGTAAAACAATTCGAGGGGTGAGTCTTGCGTAATGACAAAGTTTAAAAGCTAAACTAAAAGTATATAGTATATTTTATATATATATTCTATAATTGTATTATATACGATGACATATATTTTTTATGAAAAAAATGGACCCCCCATCCCCAAATTGCTAGATCCGCCATTGCGCTAGAGTTAGATTGTCTCTGAGGCCCCATCGCAAGCCTCAACTTAAGTATCATTTGAAAATATTTACAAAAGTATTATGGGATGAATTATTTATTTATGAGATAATTAAATTATTATGCCAAACAAATAGTCATGGGATGAATTTACATATGCAGGAATCTATACAAAACAAAAAGGAAATAAGGTATTTGCTGGGACACGCGTTATGTACATGGAAGGGTGCGGATGTCAGCACCCGTTTTTGTTTGTGTTTAAATTCATGTTGGCCATGAGTTTTTGAATTATGGTTTAGAGTTTTAGAATCTAGTTTTCTTTCACGATGAAAACTCTAAAATTATCTTAGAGATTTTTTAAATCATTGTTTAGCATAATATTTCTAAAAAAATATTTTTTTTAGAAAGATTAAAGGGAAATTATTTTGTTTCCAAATTTTTCCTAAATAAATATTTTTTGGAATCTACAAGCCCGGTGCTAGGAGAGGTCATTGTGAAGAAGACCTTACAGTATCGAGAATTCTTATTCTGATCTCAAATCTTCAAGTCGGAGTTGGGATTCGCTCTTCAGTTATGTATAAATGAAGCATTTGATATTTAATTTATTTTCGTTTATGTCACTTATTCTACATATTATATTTATATATGTTTATATATGTTTTGTTCGATGTTTTTCCTTGGTCATATTATAGTAAGGTTTATATCTAATTAAATAGTTTAATTAAGTCCGTGCTTTAGATTTTAAATTAAGAATTTTAAATTGGTTTTTCACTACGCCCACTCTAGCCAATCCAGGAAAATTTTTTGAAACGCGTTCCCTACACATATAACCTTAGTGTTCATTTGATGAGAAACACAAGCAATGGTTTATTACAAGCTGAGTATGCTAACGGTCTTAATGAACTACACTCATCCTGATATTGCTTATGCCGTTAATAGACTTAGTCGTTACACTCATAACCCTAGTGATGAGCACTGGAGTACATTGAAAGACTGTTAAGGCATCTTAAGGGTACCATGAACTAGGGTTTACGCTAAAAAAGACTCCCTGCTATGTTACAGGGATATTGTGATACTAATTGAGTGTCTGATTGTGATAAAATGCATTCTACTAATGGCTGCGTATTTGTGCTTGCGAATTGTGCTATGTCATGGAGATCATCTAAATTCGACCATGGAGTCAGAATTTATTGCTCTTGGGATGGCCGGTCTGGAAGTTGAATAGCTAAGGAGTGTCCTAGGAAACATTCCATTGTTGGGGGCAAACCCATACATTCAGTACTTTTGCATGGTGACTCACGAGCAGCCATTGGAGTTGCTTAAAGCGAGGTATATAATGGCAAGCAAATGCATGTTCACCTCAGGCATGGTGTCATGAGAAATTTGATCACAAACAATGTGATCTCACTAAAGTGTGTGAGGAGTCAGAAAAATCTAGTAGATCCTCTAACAAAATGCCTTGCAAGAAAATTGATAAATGAAACAGTAGAGGGAAGTCAAAAGCCCTTATGTGTGAACTAATCCTGGCAGATATCTATCTCGGGAGCAGCTTTTGATGTTCAATGAGTCAAACGAAGTCAAAGATAGGAAAATTTATGATAGCCACTCAAACCCTTCCCCTATTTGCTGTATGAGTGGCTTTAGGATCTGTTGAATCTGCCATGACGGAGGTTTAGTTTAAAGCTCTTAATGTTGTCGATAGCCCTTTGTGGTGGTGTGGGGCAGCACACCTGATGGACTGCCATGATGTGACAGCCTATGGCTCATAATGACGTCCATAGCCTTTTATGGTGGTGTGGGGCAGCTCACCTAATGGGCTGACCTACAGGATTGTAGGGGTAGAAAGTCCTCCTATCGAGAGTATGAGCTTACTCCCTAGAGTAGTCCTAATATCAGGTTTTGGATTATTTTTGAGGGACCTCATACATTTTGATCGCATAGTGCGTTTTAGCCTTGAGAACCACATGAAGAGGTGAGGTGTGCTCTTCACAATGACTGCTTATGGTTCAAGATCTTATTTACTAATAGGTGGTTGTGGAACATGTTTGGTCATTAGGTGATGTTTGAAGTCCAAAGGACAATAACATTGTCAATAGGGGGTCTCACTGTTCAGTAATGTTCTTTCTTTCCTTCATTTTTCAAAATTGAACCATGCGGGGGATTTTTGTGTAGTGTGTTTCAATTTTGATGTCTTGTGAAAACCCCTCAATCCCACATTGAAAACATAGAAAAGGGGAGTCTAGTTTGAATACCCTCTTGTTATTGTATCCGGTAAAGTATTGTGGGCCTAAAATGGGTTTAGTGGACTACACACCCCTGTGCGCGCCCCCCTCACCTAGCCGGCTAGCGCGTCCTAGTGTGGTGTGCAGGACTTCTATTTTTTACGACCCTTGTATTCTTTGACGTAAACGAACTAGTGGTGGGTTTTTGTTGTTGGATTGTACTCGATCCCTTAGGCTTGAGCTTGAGGTGTCTTCTTTTGACCTCGAGGTTGCTACCTCGAGGAGCTGTCCATACTCCAGTCTCGAGGCTCGAGTTCAAATGCACGCTTCTACCGCTTCTTTTCCCGCTCTTTCCTAAACCATTTTTCCCATAACTGACCGGGTTTTTAGGATCCTATGTCCGCCACTTTCCTTATTAAAGGTAGATTTTAAGCCTTGATCTTTTTCTTAAGCTCCAAGTACTGCTACTCAAAACCAGTTCAAGTATTTGTTAGATCTGGATAGTGTGGCATTTTCCTTTTCCTGTTTCTGGTGCTTCCCCACGTGTTGAGGTCAAGGTTGTTCCTGCTAGAGTTGTTGAGCCCATCTCTCGTGTTCTAAACCAGGTGGCCAGAGCCCTGAGTGTGGCTCCTTCTTCTTGTTGCCTTTGTCCTATGGAGTGCAGGATAACCAGATTAGCTTCTAGAGCGGCTGCAAAGGGTGGTGGCAATGCGGATTGCCTCTTTTAGTCGCCCCTGGCCTCCTCATGTGGAGCGTCTACTTGCTAAGTTTGAGGCATGCACTAAGCCCATTAGTCCGAAGGACACTATTACCTCTGGTTTGTTGAATATCATATACGGGGGAGAAGACTACTGCTAGTGGCTTTCTTTGTTTTGATATTTTCATCTTTTTCTTTATTATCTTTTTTTTTTGTTTTTTTTTTTTGTAATCAGGGTTTGACGATGTTGTCCTTTTTTTCCTGTTGTTTTTGCTTTTGCCTTATTGGTTTCCAACTTTACATTGTAGGCTGTGGCTATGTCTTGAGGTATGCCCCTTGTTTACTTGTATTTTTCTCTTTTGGCAATTAAAAAACTCGTTGATTTAACCCCAAAAAAAAAATTTAATACATGTATACGATATATAATTCATATATTCGTTAATTTTTTAAATATTATATATCTCTAGCTATTTAATATAAATATTATAGTTCACTTTACCTTATCTTTAGGCACGCCAAATTTCAGAAAAACTTTTGATATTTCAAATACATGTTAATATGCTTGACATTTTACGCCCTAGTTGTGTTTTTGGATTCCTGATATAATTGGGCGAAAAATTAGGAATGAATACAGTGGTTCGCTGGGACTCTTGGCCAACCGGGCACAATGGTCCGGTGGAAGAGGAAGCTCACCTACAATGCAATATTGCTTTACTGAAAGCATAAATATGGACAAAGACTGAAAATAAAAATAATTTAAAACAGCAGAAAAATTATTTTCAAAACAATATGTTTAATCTTTTAACAATTAAGAACTATAAATATAAAAGGCTAAAAGAAAATTCCTCAAGTATTTATACACATCGTAAGTTATCGCTCGATTGTAAAAAAGAATTATTCAATATTGTATTTCAATATATCTTGATCTTTTATTAACTGTGGGATAATATTCAGCGAGGACAATCGATAATACTGCTAGTGTATCAAATTTTTTTTTTAACCACTAGAAAGCCCCGAGGGTGAGTTAGTGTATCATTGTATAGATAGAGAATCACAAAGGAAATTAAAAGAGAATCCTCTGTAGAATATTACAAAATATCATAAAATCTAGGAATCATATCAATCTAAGACAATGTAGCAATAAATATATATAGTTAAGTTATATTTATAGGGTAATGTTATTGTAAAAATAAAATTATTATTACTAAAGCAAAATTATTATTTGCAAAACAAACTTGGTCGTTCTTATTTTTCGTAAGTCACATTATTACTCTATTAATAACAATTTGTATACTGACAATAACGACTTGAGAATATTCTAGCGTAATGAAAGAGTTGAGGAGAGAGGGGTATCACGTAGGGGTAGCAAATATGTCGCGTCATGTCGTGTCGTGTTCGTGCTATGCGAAGGGTCTTAAGAATGGGGTGAACCCGAATCCGACCCGTTTATTAAGCGGGTTAGGAACTCTCAACCCGTTTATTAATAACATTTTCTTGTTGCAGTGACTGACGACCCCAATCCCTCTCTCTCTCTGTCTTTCTCTCTCTCTTAAGAGCTCCCCTGTCTCCCAAATTCAAGATGGATTTCAAAGAAGACGCCCAATTTAAAGATTTTGAGGAGAAATTCATGAAGTTATGGAAGGGTTTCATTAGAAAGATATCTAAATCTAGGTACATTTTTTTGAATCTTTTGGATTTGGTTATTATAATAGTCTGTTAGATATTAGTATAATGCAAGAAAGCAAGAAAGCAAGCGTGGGTTCTGTCCCTAGTATTTCTTCTACCGAAAGGATGATGCATCCTGGTGCTTTTGCTTGATCAGGTACACTATCTATAGAAGAATCTCTTGTTTGATGCTTAAAGACCACTCTATGTCAAATAAGTTCATGGTTGCCCTAATTGCTGCAATGTTCTCATTTTTACTTTCACTGCAGTGTCAAGCACCTCTCTGTACATATTTATCAGATTTACAAGTATAGGTTATAGTATAAGGGAAGGTAAAGGGAGATAGAGTGATAGAACCGAGAGATAGAGAGAAGGGGGAGAGAGAAACCGATAGAAAGATATAGGGGAGAGAGAATTTAAATAAATTCATTCATACTCTTTCTCTATACTAAGGTCCCTATTTATGGAGTTAAGGGAGTGGTATAATTGAATTTAAAGACTTAACTTATATATGTTAGTTCATTGCCCGAGGGAACATATGTTAGAGTATAAAACCAATCTTGGTGTTCACCCATCATCTTAGACTTTTGGAACAATCAGTTCCTTACAAAGACATGTTTTGTGCCAAGAATAATGATATACAATTAAGAAAAGTTCTTTTATATATGTATATAATATGTTAAACATATCAGATGAGTATGATTGTGTGCGAGTATGAATTCTTAATATATGTATACTAATTTATGTCATGTTTTTTATGCTATTGGTTCCTCTAGTTTGTAGCTTAAGGGGAATTTTTAAGTGCTTTCTCCTCCGGCGGGTAAAATTAGATAGTAAAGGTGCTATGTAGTGGCCTTTGGTGGGCATAGTTGGATACTTGGGGCGAAGATGACCCCGTTTTGGATTATTGTGAAGTGCAATATCTCACTGAGGATAGACTCATGACTTGCCTACTCATAGGGGTTGTGGTCTGTTCTCATGGATCGGGGTTGGTTGGGGCAACCCAATACCTCGTCACCAAAAAAAAGGAATAGAAAATTTACCTGTTCAAATATAAAGACAAAGGTAAACCTGCGGCATTAGTTATGGTCTCGGCCTAGTGGTTAAGTCTGATATTATGCACATATTCTTGAGTTATTAATGCCAAAAAACCTTCTACTTTTTCCCACTTTGTCAATATAATCGTACTTAATTGTGTTAACTTAATCTTTGTACTGTTTGTATTATATTAATTTAATTCTATAATAAAAGTCAAACTTAAGTTAATTTTAGAGTCCTAGTGTCATGTACAAATGATCAAAAATATACCATCCGTGTGAACTAGGATCCTTGCTGTTTTGCCTCTTCCCCATCCTTAGAAAAACAAAGAACACTACCGCCCCAACAAGTCCCTTCGGTCTGCATGGACGATGCAATATCCACACTTCAATCCTAATGGGCATTCGTGTGAGGAGACGTGTTAAAAGTATAAAATCATTCATGTGCCTTCCACCTCAACTTAAACTTTTACTAGGATCCTAGTTAGTTACAAGTTGTAGTAATGCTTAGTATATAAATAGGAGTGTTGAAGCACTGGGAAGGCATTGGAAAATATCAGTAAGATACATCTTAAAGTATGTTTTCTCAACTCTAACATTCTCTCTAATCTCGTCTCATCTAAATCTCTATCCTTACTCCATTGTTATGACCTAGGACATAACAATCAGGAAAGATTAATTTCCTAAACTAAACAAGTATGGAAACAACTACAAATATGCAATTATCCTCGTTATTATTTTTTGAATTTCCACAATTTTAATGCACGGAGAAGTAAATAAATAAATTGGCACTGCTTGCAGGAATAGAAGATTAGTTTTATTTAGAGTCTGACAAGTTTAGTTTAGGTCTTGGCTTCTACTACTCATGAAATTTTTGCTAATGAGGTTTTTGTTTAGTGGTAAAAACACTATAGAGGATCTCTTTGTAACAATTGTCCTTTGTTCAAACCTATCCGAACGTTTCAAGACTGTGTGTTGATCAAGTATGTGCAAGTACCTGTATTAGCTTCCTGATTGTGGTGCCGGTTGTGTTTGTAGACGTTAAAAAAATCAATGCCAATAGATGAAATAACCCACACTTCTTCTGATAAATAAAATTTCCCGGACTTCGTATAGAATGTAAGGATTTCTGTTAGGATTTTAAGTTGGAAAATGCAATATGTGCATTTTTTTTGAGCAAACAATTGTGTGGCAAAAATAGGGTCCGCATAAGGTTATCTTCCTGTGATTTAATGATAATATTTAAGATCACTTACGTCATAGATCCCTGTATTTTCTCCATTGTGTCAGTTTAATCCTTTTATTTTTAATTTTGCCAATTTAGCCATGTATAAGTAAAATTGGTGCTAAGTTTGCAATGGAAGCGTTCAGGGTGGGTTTTAGTTTGGTCAACATGTTGCTAGGACATTCAACTTTATGTCATTAATTTAGCTTCAATTCTACAATAGGGCTAAATTGACATGAGATAAGCATACATGGAATAAATTGATATACTTAAAAGTAAAAGGATTGAATTGACATAGTAGAGTAAGTATCGAAACTTTTAATTGTATACTTACCGTAACAATTACTCAATTCGGGTACAATTTGTGCACATACATGACTGTATATTTGCAGGTGATGCGCGCACTGGGGACCGCTGCCCCCTCTTCATCCGCTCCTCATTAAGGGTAGGAAAATTTACAGGTTTGATATCATAAGGCAGGTCAGTTAAACTAATACTTAATTTTGCAACCTATATACATACATAAATACACACACACATATATACCTATACACACACATACATGTACTTATATATGTGTATGTGTGTGTGTGTGTGTGTGTAATTTGTTTCATACTTGTAATGGTAATGTTCGCGTCAACTCTCAGAAATGGGAGGATGAAAACAAGAGGAGGCGGGTTTTGGATGAGAAACACCGATGTGGTAATCTGGCTCGAGCAAGCAGGAAAGCTAGACTGCAGCAAAGGGGTTCAATAAGATGATGGAATCGAGTGGGTATGTTGGTAGTCTTGTCACTTTTTGTCCATTGGTAGAAGCTTGCATATGAGTTATTGAAATGATCGCTTAGGTTGGAATTAATTTGTTATGATCATGGGCATTCTTAGCCAAATAATAATGGAAATTGATTGCTTGTGAATCATTTATGTAGCAGAAGAGTGTTTCCGTAGCAGAATTCAGCAAATGAAGCCAAGTACCAGCAGCACCGGCTTGGAGGGAAATGTGGTTAATGTTGTTATCACTTCGAAGGATATTTTGGCTGCAAACTAAGTCGGTTTGCTTAAGTCAAGAGATGTCAATTGTGTCGGCTGTTGTTTAGCTAGTATGTTTTTAGATTGTCTTAATTCAATGTGTCCTAATTCATAAGACATTAGTATAAGTAGGATGCACCTCATGGAATGAAATCAAAGAGTTTTCTCTCTCTCATCTCAATCTTTCTCTCTAATTCTCATCTTCTTTCACTTCTCTTCTCATCTCATACTCTTTAAACTTAGGTTAAGTTCAAGATTGCTCTGGATTCTTAACAATTGGTATCAAAGCTTGTGAGTAGCATCCGATAAGTTGAAATACATTCGATATAATTGAGATAGCTTTCGTTCAAGTTAGTTGTCATTTAATTGCAATCGACTGATAGTGATCTAGTTGTTCGGATCTGAAATATCAGGATTGATCGGTTTGAATAGCTTCAGGACTGAGGACTGGAATTCTGATTCACATTTTGAACAACACAGTTAAATCTGAGCTTTGCACAGCTGAGGCTTCGATCAACAACACGAGATCCTGATTGAACCTGCCTTAGTTTTTCTAATACTTGATCGATTACATAAGATTCAGAGAAAATTGAATTGAAATTCAGTGTTGATCAGCACACGAAGTTTTGATTTGAAGTGCTGAGATCGATTCGACTTAGCCGAATGAAATTCAACCTAGCTGCCGCATGTTATACAGCGTTTCCTGCTTTAAGACATTGATCTAAGCTAGTGCATTCTTTTGTGGTTGTTTACATTGAATCTAAATAGAAATTGTTACAATTTGTTTTTCCCCGGTGCTACTTCACAGATTAAGTGTTACTGCACTAGACATTGATGTGTGATTAGAGCTGGAGCTGTAGCAGCTGCCAATGCTGGAACCACATCCTCAACCTATGCTAGTGTTGCTGCTGGTGCACAACCAACTCAGGAAGTATTTGTTGCTGATGTGAGATCCTATATACAAGGTCTTGTATCAACAATTGGGAAACTGTCTCAAACACTTGGAAATCTGGACCGGAGGAGGAAGATTTAAATCTTAAGTTAGTGGATATGCGTGAGCAATTTAACCATCGGAATTTGCCTCCTAGAGTTGGAATTCTCACACCTGCTTATATCAACGCTTGGGAAATTGTCTCAAACAAGTTTACATGCTTAAAAACAACGTAACTAAACATGATATATACTCTTGATGATGTACTAGCCATATGGTTTACTATAAATCAGTCTATTAACCCTTTGTAAGCCTGGCCCATACATTTGTTTAATGAGGGCTGCTAGCTTATCCTAGAGGGGCATGTTTATAGCCTGGTTGTGCACAAGCCAATGCTCTCCAATGGGTAAATTATTCCTCATTGGATCTGCGACATACCATAAAAGGCTACCGTAACCATAGGATTAGGAAATGACGCTTGACTAGCATCCGGAAGATTACATCCCCCTTAGTCTACGAAGCCCCCTTGATAGGTCTGCGCTCCTATAGGGACCAATTTGAACTCTAGTTCTCCCTATCATAAGTTGGTAATGCGTAAGGTCCTAATGAAGCTTGAGCTTGAGGAACGCCCTGAGGCACACCTAAGCTTGACGAACCTTTGTAAAAATTGATCCATCAGCAAAGTAAAGCTTTGAGGACGGGTAGCATTCACTTGCCCCTTAGTGTCATACACTAGTTCAACCCTTGTAATGATAAGCTTGTTTCCCGTGTAGGAGACCTACCCTTGCCTATTGGTCACAAATTTTGGGTAAGGTCTAAGGAGGTCAATGCTACTTGTGGAGGGGGGATAGCTGCTCTTCCCCCCAGCTTCCTAGCCTAGTTCGGCCCTAGGAACAAGGTATAGGTTTCCTACAGAGGAAACCTAACCTCACATGTTGATCCCATAATTTGGGTCAGACCCCGAGGGATGTTGACTACTTGTGGAGGAGGAATTGCTCCGTGCCTCCAACTTTCATAAACTAGCATTGCTCGAGGATCAAAGCTTAGACTCCTCGAGACTAGGGCCTGCCCTCGATTTACAGGATCTGAGGTCTGAGGAACTAATGCCTCCGCTCTAAGGTTTCAGCCCAACCTTATGACCCCTTGCTTAATCGTTAGAGGATGTCCCCAGTTTTCAAGAGGGGCCATCATTTCTTCGTTCATTTGCTCTCAAGTCCTCCTAGAAGGATCCCGAGGATACCCAATGTGTGTTGCAACAAGAGTTCTTGACCTTAGCTGTCTAAGGTCTTCCCTACCTATTTGACATGGGCCTAAACCTGTATCATTAAGATGGACTCGACTTCAATAACAATCTGTGATGCCACATCCCTTACTATGAGGCTGGCAGTAGATGATAGGGACGTGTACATTTTAACTACAATTCTATTAGTCTCTTTGTCCATTCTTTCATTTATTGAGGTCCCAACATCATTAATGATTTTTTTCAAAGCGGTAGTGTTTTCACGCTGGCCAGCCAGAGTATGATGGGTTTCCCACGTTACATCTCAGAGGGTTCCTTTGAAAACCGTTCTAGTCTTTCCTCCACGAGTTGCATCCTTCTTTTGAGAATGTCCATAAAACTTTTACCAAGATGGTCATCAAGCCGATACTTTCATCCTCCGGGATGTCCTTGTCACCTTTGCTTTCAAAATCGCAGTTGTGACATGTTTCATCCTCTCGGGCAATAGGGTATGCCTTAAAGGGTAATCGAGTTGTGGGCTAATTAACGCCAAGCCTTCGAGCTCCTCACCTTCAAGAGCAACAACTTTTCTAGTTCCGACCATTGGAGAATGGTAGTATTAGACTCCAATATGTGAATTAGAATTATCGGAGCCTCAACTGTGGTTGCCAAAAGGTGTGTTGCTCTTTTGGTTTGCTTCTAATGTGTGTGTGGTCGCTGTAAGAAAATCAATCAAAAAAACATGTAAATTGGGACTTGCATTAACTTGGGAGCAAGTCTAAATACCGAACTGCACGTGTTTCACCTCCACCAATCCCCTGGGGACGAGGGTTGATGTTTTGGAGAATCCTACTTCAATTTGCAATTAATATGTGGATTTTGCTCACTCTCTAATTAAGGAGACTTAAATTATGTTTTTGGTATTTTTTAGTTAAAATGTTGTAGGAAGCATAAAGTCGATGAGGACCCTCCCCATGTAGCAGTTGGGGTAACTAAGCAAAGCTCACAAACATCTTACCTCATACACATAAGAGCTCGGAACTGGGGTGGAGAAAAGTTAAAGAGCTAAGTGCTCCACTCCCAAGGATGAATCAATTAGGTTTTCATCGCCTTCTGCTTTTCTGAATTTTGTAATTTTTTTTTTTTTTGCTTTGTTTCCCACATATAAATGAATTTTAATTTTCCAAAATTATTTAATTTTATAATTTTTATTTTTTATTCATCTCATGAATAATATTTGGCAAGATTAATTTACCCATCTTATGGATAAATAATTAATCTCATGAATTCTTTAATATTTTTCTAATGGCAATAAATATAGAGGCTTGCGCAGGGACCTTATGGACAAACACATATATGCCTTTTGTAATCATCTCTTAATGTGAATAAGTACTTATACCCACCTTTTGCCTGAACATGTATCGGTTCACATACATCTATGTGAACTAGCTCAAGCAAGCCACCAAGCTTGTTGCCTTTACGCTTAAAGACATAATTGGTCACCTTTCATTCTATGCAGAATTCGCAAACTGGTAATGACCTCAAGTCCAAAGCCTCAATCAGTCCATCTTCTACCAGTCTTTGGATCTTGTTCGAATTAGTGTGACCTAAATGTTAGTGCCATGCGTAGGCAATATCCCTTTCAAGGTGATTTCTTTTAGAACATTGAACAAGTAAACTTTTGTTAGATTCATTTAAACAATTACCATTGTTTTGATAAGGAAATAATATGAATAAACAATTCATTCGCTTACATTTGCAAATAAACAATTTATTTCTCATATTAAAATCTCCAATATCAAAATTAATTGAATAACAATTATTCATAAAACAAGACATAGAAATCAAATTTCTATGCAGAGAAGGTTTAAATAATCAATCATTTAAAACAAAACTATATCACTAAGGTCTAAGCTAACATCTCCTATACTTAAGACTGCTATTATTGTATTGTCCTTGACCATCAGGTACAACACCCATTGTGTAACCTTTAACTTAGCCTCAGCTCCTGTAACATAGTAGAGATATGGTCAGTTGAACCTGAGTCCACCCACCAGAAAACTGGTGGACTCTCAACTGCGCATGACTCAACTAAGTGAGATATCAACATACCTTCACTAGATGGTTTAGCACTCTTTGTAGGAAGAGTAGCTATGTAATTAGTGTAGTTTATCCTCCAGTGGCCTAGTTTTCTTACAAAAGAAGCACTTTTCTTTTGCTGACTTCCTTATGGACTTGGTTTGCTACAATAACAACCTTGCCCTTTCTTTTCTTTCTAGTAGGTCCTTGTGAGTAATAACCAAGTCTAATTCATTTTTCAAGGCAAAGTAATTTGGTTCAATGAGCACATTATGCATTTAAAATCAAGCAAAGTTCGCCAGCCCTATCCATATAAAATATTACTGTAAATGTAAACAATCATTTAACTACCTTATATGAGTCATGTATAATCCAGTGATACATATTATTTCATTTTAGTATACACAATAAGTCAGATATCCACCAAACTGTACTATCATGCATACAATGATGACCTAGACACACCACTCCTTACTCCCTGGCAGCGGGGTCGCACGAACCTAGTTCAGGTGAGAACTATTCTCAATTAACCTGTTTTTCTTGTAACTCTTACTAAACATGATTAACTCACCACTTTACCTTAGTCTCTAACATGACACAACAAACCTCCTCAGGGAGGCTAATGCATCATGCTAGTCAAGTTTAAACCATTACCTAAACCTCCATACAAATACACGAAATACTCCACCACAGCGTGGTTGCATCGCTTCTTTGCACTTTGGTTTACCCTAAAGAAGTCTAACCCTGTAATCTGCAAACCGACATCCTCCGCAGGGAGGTCTATCGATCTACTATACTGCTAGACCGGTAATGGAGACAGTGAGGTTACAACAATTGGAACCTCGTTCCCACTTGATTTTTATAACTAGTGATTTTAATTAACTTGTATTTACAACCTGAATTATTATATAATCCCTTCTTATAATCTCTTTCTAAGATTAACCAAAATTAATTAATTTATTTATTTAAAATACTATCATTTTATATTATAGATTATCTCATAATCTTACATTAGAATCTCATTCTAGAATTCAATAAATAAAATTAATTAATTAATTTCTAGTAAAATAATATTTAATTTAGATTATCACATAATTTACATTTAAAATTCTGATTTCAAAGTTAAATTAAAAATAATTTTATTTAAAATTAATAGCGATTTCGTTCTTAAACTATCCCATAGTCTATTTTAGAATCTTATTCTAAAAATAAACAAACTTTAGACTATCTCATAATCTATTTTAGAATCTTATTCTAAAATAATTTCAAATAAATTTTACTTAAAATAACACTGATTTACAACTTAAATTATCTCATAATTTAATTTAAAATCTACTACTAAAAGAAAATTAATTAATAAAATAATTAATTTATAATTATTATGTAAATCAGTACAGATGCCTACACGTCTCTAAAAAAAAACTTTTTTTATTAATTAAAATCTGACCCTGACGTTAGCATGACGCAATGCTGATGTCAGAGCGTCAAAAAAAATTTTTTTAATTCTGACGTGATGACGTCAGCGTCAGGTTGATGCTGACCTCGTCAGATTTGTTTTAATTAAAATAATTAATTTAAAATAAATTGATTCTAATCTCAATAGATCAATTTTATCTGATTTCTTATAAAATAATTAAATCTAATCTCATTAGATTAACTTTATCCAATTTTATAAAAATTAATTGAATCTAATCTCATTAGATCAATTTTATCCATTATTAAAAAATATTTGAATCTGCAAACCTGTGCATACGCACACTTGTTGGAGGGAGCTCAATGGGGAGAAGTATGAGGTATACAAAGAAAAAGTGGAGGCCGAACTCAGGGAGGACTTTGAAGGAGACACAAACCAGTTGTGGAACCATCTGGCCCAAAAGATGAGAGGACTGGCACGGGAAGTCCCCGGCATGTCTAAAGGAAGGGCACTAAGAAACAGAGAATCCTAGTGGTGGGGTGACGAGGTCCAAGAGAAGATTAAGGCGAAATGAGTTTGTTTCAGAGTGTGGGACCATAGCAGGGATGAGGATAAGCAACAGCGGTATATTCAAGCCAGGAGAGAAGCAAAGCGAGCAGTCAGAGAAGCACAATCAAGAGTTTATGAGGACTTCTACAAAAGGATGGAGACCAAGGAGGGTGCGAGGGACTTATATAGAATTGTCAAAGCGAGAGAAAGAAAGACCAGAGACCTAGACAGAGTGCAATGCATAAGAGGGGAAGATGGATAGGTATTCGTGGACAGACATCCAATCAAGGCTAGGTGGAAAAGGTACTTCCAAGAGCAGTTCAACGAACAAGGAAGGACAGAGATATCCTTAGGCGATATTCAAACATCTGAGGTGCATCAAAACCACTACGAATGTAGGCAAATTAGCCTTGATGAAGTCAAGGAGGTCCTGAGATCCATGGGAAGGGGTAAAACATTTGGCTCAGATGGCATCCTCGTAGAAGCATGGAAGTGTCTTGGACAAAAGGGCGCCATTTGGCTGACTAAACTATTTAACCAAATCCTCCAGGGGGACAAGATGCATGAGGAATGGAGGAAGAGTATATTGATACCGATATATAAGAACAAAGGCGACATTCAGAGTTGCGCCAACTATCGGGGTATCAAACTAATATGCCACACTCTGAAGTTGTGGGAACGGGTCATAGAGAGGAGGTTAAGGCATTTGATTGAGGTGTCCAAGAACCAGTTCGGATTTATGACCGGGAGATCAACATAGAAGCCATCCACATCCTAACGAGGACAATAGAGCATTATAGGGAGAGACAAAAGGACCTTCATATGGTTTTCATTGATTTAGAGAAGGCATATGATAGAGTGCCAAGGGAGGTGCTTTGGAGAGTTTTGGACAAGAAAGGCATCCCCGTACCATACATTCTAGCCATCAAAGACATGTATGATGAGGCACAGACTATGGTGCGTACAATGGATGGGTAGTCAGACGCTTTCCCGATAACAGTAGGGGTTCACCAAGGGTCTGCCTTGAGCCCCTATCTGTTCATTTTGGTTATGGACGAGCTCACTAGGCACATCCAGGGATGTGTACCTTGGTGCAAGCTTTTTGTTGATGACATTGTACTGGTGGGGGAGTCGCGGGGAGAGATAAATGAGAAACTAGAACTGTGGAGAGGAGTTCTAGAGTCGAAGGGTTTGCGACTAAGCAGAGCCAAGACTGAGCACATGGAACTCAAGTTCGATCCCTCTACCACGCCTAGCCGGAAAGAAGTCAAGATTGGACACGAGATCATTTCGAAGAAGGAGAGATTTAGGTACTTAGGGTCCATGATACAGCACAACGGCGAAGTGGACGAGGATGTCAGCTACAGGATCAAAGCGGGTTGGCACAAATGGTGGATGGCCTCCGCGGTACTTTGTGATAGGAAATTCCCTTTGAAGCTAAAGGGAAGACACTATAAGACGGTGGTGCTACCAGCCATGGCGTATGGGGCAGAGTGCAGGGCGATGAAACAACAGCACACCCAGAAGATGAAGGTGGCGAAGATGCGAATGCTGAGGTGGATGTGCGGACACACAAGGAAGGTTAGGATCAGAAACGACATCATAAGAGGCAAATTGGGCGTAGCTCCCATTGAAGATAAATTAAGGGAGCAACGTTTGAGGTGGTTTGGACATGTTAGAAGGAGACCGGATGAAGCTCCAGTCAGAAGATGCGAACAGCCTCTTACTACATTAGGTAGAAGAGGCAGAGACAGACCGAAGAAAGGATGGCTTGAGACGATCCGACAAGACCTCACCCACCTAAACCTTTAGGAGGAGATGGCCTTAGATAGGGCCCAATGGAGGGCTAGCATAGGGGTATTAGATGATCCGGTTAGAGTAGGGTAGTCTTTATCTCTATCGATTCTATCCCTATCTCATTCTCTTTCTCATTCTCTTTCTTTATCTCTTCTACGTTTGTTTTTTTTTTTTTTTTTTTTGGCCATACTTATGCTTTTTGATGTTTCTCCTGTGCCAGGTCTTTGGCCAATAGATGTAGACCATCTTTTTAGGCTGGGAGTCATAGGAAATAGCCTCCCTTCAAGGTAGCCCCCTTAAGGGGGAAGGCTGCGTACATCTACCCTCCCCAGACCCTGCGTTTGGCGGGAGCCCTTGGAGGTATTGGGTTTGTTGTTGTTGTTGTTGTTGTTATGACTGAGAACGTACAATCTCTTATACGAATAACATAATCGCAAATTTGTGGGCTGTTCGGAATTAACAATTAATTTATTAACGATTTAAACAATTTAAATCGTTACTATAAACAACCTAGTTAACTATTAAATCTTTTAACCGATTTAAACAATTTAAATCTTTACCTTATATAATCTTTATTAACAATTAATTTATTAACAACTTAAACAATTTAAACCGTTACTTTAAGCAACCTGATTAACTATTAATTCATTAACGATTTTAATAATTTAAATCTTTACTTAAAAAAATCTAATTAACAATTAATCACATTAATGATTTAAACAATTTAAATCACAAATACAAACAATCATCTGAATTAATCATTAATTCATTATCGATTTAAACAATTTAAATTGATATGTTAAATTAAACTAATTTTCCTTCTTAACAAAATCTCTATTTTATTAAATTGCTACTACAAGAAAACAGATTTTTTGCGACAAGATATGGTAACGACAAATAAATGTCGAAGCCAAAAATGTATTTTCCGCAACGACACAAGACCTTCGTTGCCCAAAATTAACTTTTGGCAACAAGAAAACACTTTGTTGCTATAAATGCGTTTTTTGCAATGACATTTTTTGTCGTTGCTAAAGTTGACCTTGTTTTTGGCAACGATATTTATTTGTTGTTGCTAAAAAAAGTTATTTAGCAACGACATTTAGTCGTCGTTGGCAATCATAATGTTCTTTAACAACGATACTATATTATAGTTGCTAAAATAATTATTTTTATTATTATTTATTTAAAATTTTTTAATACCTTTTTTACCTTCATTAACAGTTTTGAAGATTTAAAAAATGCTTTAATTTAAATAAAGGGTTATTAATGCCAAAGGTCCATGTACTTTGCCCATTGTGTCAATTTAGTCCTTATGCTTTTGATTGTGTCAATTTAGTCACTCTACAATTAAAATTGTGTCAATTTAGTCCTTAGAGTAAAATTTATGTTAATTTGTTAATGAAATTTTTAATGGATCAACCTTGGATTGGGTTAAATTGAGTAAATAGATGAATTTGTAGTGGGTTAATTGCATCTAATGTGATTGTCTCGTTAATAATTACGTCAATAACTTAACTTAAATTTGACCAAAAGACAAAATTGACACATTATAAATTGTAGAGGGACTAAATTGGCACAATTATAAGTATAAGAATCAAATTGATACAATGAGAAAAGTACATGGACTTTTGGAGTATATGACCCTTAAATAAATGTTTGACAACGACAAAAATTATTGTTGCCAAATATCGATCTTTGGCAACGACAATGGATTGTCGTCGCAAAAGACCTGATATTTGACAACGACATTACAGTGTCGTTGCCAAAGAGCTGATATTTGGCATCGACTTTGTCTGGTCGTTGCCAAATATCTTATATACAGTCCAACAAATTGAGCAAAGGTAACACTTAAATTGTTACATTTGTCAAAAATGTTACTATAAATAGTGTTTATGTTACACTTCTGTTATTGTTACATTTTCATGATAACTAATGTAATACTTTTAAGAATTTGTTACATTTGCTTGAAATCTAATGTAAAACTTTTAAAAAATTGTTACATAAGTTATATTACAGGTAACAGGTTTTGCAAAGAGTTACATTTGTTAGTATTATGTAACACTTTAAATTCGTTACCAAAACTCACCTAATTTTTTAAATAATTTTTCTTTATGTAAATTACATATTAGCATCCTAAGATGTAATACATTAATTATTTAATCAAAAAATTTTGTAAAATAATTTTTTAGCAAAAATTTATATGTATCTAATTAAATAATATAAATAACAATATGAAAAATGAAAGCAGGCTCTAAAATATCATAACCACCCACTTATTTATACTAGAGGCTAGGGGTGAGGTGTCCCTTAAAGCCAATGACGTGGCATGTGATATGGCAATCGGGTTGGCTCGATGCTTGTTTTGGCGGTGACCCCACGGTAATATTCGTATCAATACCCCCTCCATGAAATGACTCTTGTCCTCAAGCGTCAAGGTATTGATATACAAATAGTTTAAATCTTCCGGAATCACATACCATAGTTACATTTTTTGACCCCTCAAATTTTTTAAAATTAACAAAAATTTTAATAATATTTTTCTCAAAAACATCTAAACAAACGCTGATTAAGTAATTAAGATCAAATTCATGGGTAAAATAGTAATTATATTTCAAATGCTTCAACCCCAAACTGCCCATTTGCTTTGTTCTCTTCAATGACCCATCAGAAACCCTAACACCCAACTCCTGCGGTGGTGCTCGGTCAATCATGGAGAGCGGCGGAGATGTTCGGTTACCCGGGACGGCGGCGGTGACGGTGGTTGCACGGTCTCGAAAGCGTCCTCCGCTTGACCCTTCGTTTCATCGTCAAGTTTGACCACTACGCACTGGCGAATGATGACAACGGTAACATCCTCTTCCCCTGCCCGATGCGTCGTGGTGACGGTAGAGGTGCTCCGGTGACCACCGTTCGCTTGCTCACGAGCTCTATTTGGTATTGTCGTTCTCGGTCTCCTTGTGTAACGGATCGATAGTGGTGTCGTCTGGTTCGCTTGCTAACCAGCGATGACGTCCTTACTGCGGTCAAGCTCATCGTCGCCGTCATTCTCTTCGCCCCTGTTTTTCACTCTTTCGAAATATTTCTCCTCCAACGTTGTTCCACTGCCGCTCCGCTCAAGCCTGACGCAGGTACTCGATTGTGAAGTTGTACAACAATTTCATATTAGATTGTCAACAATTAGCTTAAGATTTGCGAGAAATTGAATGTCCTAAAGCTAAACTAGGGTTCTATCAAACAATTGGGACAATTTTGAGGCCTTAAGAGCTATGTTATGAAACTTATAAAGCATTTAGGAGAGAGTTAGGATCATGTTTAACGAACCTTAAAAGAGTTATAAACCTTTTAAGTTATCTAAGTTACTGTAATAGATCTTTATTAGTGCTTTTGAAAACCATTGATGTTGGCAAGGAGTAGTAGCTATCAACTACTTAGGGCGAGATTTTCGGGATCTTTAAATGTAAGTTCTCATCTCTGAAGTGTAGATTGACTTAGTATGTGTGGCTTAGACATTTTGGATTGTGTGTTTGGTCATGTGGTGTGGTTGAATACTATGACACTTGTGTGTGTGGTTTAGATTTACCTAATAGATCTTTGTTAGTGCTTTTGAAAACTAACGAGGTTGAACTCACCTTGTCTCATTTATACACATAAGTACACCATATATGGACAAAGAGTACAAAGTTTTCAACCTAGACTAGAAGGCAATGCTGAGAAAGTTCTGGGCATACACGGCTAGTGCAATTTTTGTAGTGATGCACAATTGCACACACCACAGGCACACATATAGGATTTAAAATCATAGTGCCTACTTTAAGATGTTGGTAAAAGATTATTTTTCAGTGTTCTATACTCTCTCTCTCTCTCTCTTTAAAGTTGATTGCAATCGTTCGTGCGATTGGGTTTTTACTTGAAATTTTGATGAGTTTAGGCACGTATTATTTGGAAACCTCCCTTCAAGTATGGATTTTCTAATTAGGGTAGATTTACATCTATTCCTAGGCTTTTTTGATGATGTCTTGCTGGAACTGTTGATTGGGGTTAGTATTTGGCACGAGATTCTTCTAGTGGGTTTTTACTTGAAAGTAGATGCATATGGCATAATAAGTGTTCACAAAGAAAGAAAGCTAAAGACGGATGAGCCTTTTGTTCTTGAATCACAAGTGCAACAAGTTTTTTACGTGCAAGATCCTCAAGAAGATCATTGGTTAATTGTTGTAAAGATGCAACCTCAAGATCTTTACAACTTGCCGACGGGAGGAATCGATGACTTGAATGACTAAATTGAAGATGATGCTTGTCAACAAGATGACGTTAATGTTGATACATTATGTAACCATGGTAGGCCTCTTGATAATGACGATGAGATTGGTTGTTTGATTGGAAATGGGTTTTTAATTGAAAAAGGAGCTAATATGACAAAACAGGTTAAAGAGACTTTCAAGAAAATCAGAGAAAAGGATGAAGAAACCGATGGCAATGAAAAAGACAATCTTTGTTCTTTGAGTAACGACAAATGATTCTTCAAGTATTTCCGAACATTATTCATGCTTTATATGTTTCATTGTAACATGAATTATTTATTCTTGGTTAGTGCCTCCTTTCTCTTCTTTTTTATTATTATGGTATCATTCAATTTGACCCTAATTTTAGTGACAACAAGCGAGCTTACTGTTTTTTACATGCAGATTGAAAGCGTAGTTGTAGCCTTATGTGACGTTGCATTCAACTTGCATCATCTTCATTGGGGATTGATTTATTAATTAGTAAGGCTATACCTTAAATTTTATGTATATTTAATCTTCGTTGACTTTGTATGGTATTGTTGTTTTATGATGTGTAGGCTATAATTAGATTTAAATTTATAGGAATGGTTGATTGAGGGAAGGGTAAAATTGCACACCCTAGAAATATGGGTGGAAGAGGTGAAGAGGGAAGAGAAATTAGACCCTCTCATTCTACATATAATGACATTCCCCATGTTGTGAACGATGAGTTTGATGCAAGACCATCTTTAGATGATGAGTTTCAAACACACTCCATGCATACACCAATCGCAAAAAAGATTCATTGAAGAACATGAAAAAGAAAAGGAAGATTTACGAAAATATAAGAATGAAATGAATGAATGGAAACAAATGGTGGATGACATGATGCAAATGAGAACTGTTTGCTAACTCTAGGAGGTATTTTTGAAAGTAGTCAGTTTATCCTTGATACATATAATGTGTTGTAATACTTTATTTTTTTGGTTTTAGGCTACTTTGTCTTACAATTAATTTGTGTTATATTCATTTTTGTAGGAAATTTAAAGTTGCAAGTTGGAAGCTCCAGGTGGTCACTTGGATTTTGAAGAAAACAAAAACATTTGTCAATTGTAATATGATATTTGTGGAATCGTGATGTAATGTTTTGGGGTTACAATACATTGATTGTACTTGAATCGCTCTGGATTTATCTTGTGGTAGTATAAATTTGGATGTTTCTTATGTTTGAGTTCAAATTTGTATGGATTAGTGATAGTAGAGTTATGTACAATATTGGTTGTATTTGAATGTCTCAGTAGAAATCAATTTTATTTAATATTATATTTTATGTAAAATACCTTATATCATGGATTAAAATATAAATTACGTTTGACACTTTATAATAATGCAATGGGAATGATATTAGGAAAGCAACTTTGGCAATGGTAATTATCATTGCAAAACATAATAGTCGTCGCCAAAAATACTGGTCTTTGGCGACGACAATTGTCATTGCGAAAGATAAGCCCTTTTTTAGCAGCGACAATTGATGTTGCCAAAACATAGCATCTTTCACAACGACAATTGTCGCTGCCAAAAATAATGGTCTTTCGCAACGACTATTGTCATTGCCAAAAAATTCTTATCTTTTGCAATGGGCAATTGTCGTCGCCAAAGGCCATTATTTTTGGGGGCGACAGTTATCGTTGCCGAAGAGCTTTCACAATAGGATCATATGCAACGGTCCCGCAAAGACATTTGTCGTTGCTAAAAAATTTTTTACCAACGTCAATGTGTCTTGAGCAACGACTATTGTCGTTGCTGAAGAGTGTTTTTTTATAGTGCGCCACTCTATTTGTTTCGATCTTATTATACGTAGTCATGTATATTATAAATATAATCAGAGGCTGGCTCTGATACCAATTATTGGAAAAAACATAAAAATTTTGTTAAAAAATAAACTTTGATGCCGACTATTGGGTTCACAATTCTTAAATATGGTCACAACAATAGGCACCTATTAGAGCACTTAAAGTAGGAGACTCTTCTCTCTACCTAAGCCCCCGGTCGGAGAGTCTAGCTTCGTGACACCTCATGTGCGAAAGTTCCGGGGAATAGGTTTATCTCTACAAACCCTTTGCCCTAATACCGATTGTTGGGATGAATTTCAAAATTCTCCCTAAAGTTTACGTAGCAGAACGAGTTTAAAATTCATAACTCTAAACCTGGGGTTGATTTAAAATTCCTAATTTTAAATCTACTGATTTAAATTCATAATTTAAATCGACAAATCTAAATTCTTAATTTAGATCTACAGGCCTTTTACTCTAATACATTCATAATAATACATAAACTTAAACAGATATAATAACGAATACTGTAAATAAATAAAAAAAGTGCAAAAAAAAGAAAGAAGAACATACTTGAAATTACTCCAATAAAAGAAAAACTAGAAAGACAATAATATTCTTCAAAATCAAGACCCCGATACCTTCTACGCAATGACCTCTAACTGCCCGGAGGGTGGGCTTCAAAAAAAATATTAAACTGAGAAAAGAAAATTTTCAACGGAAATTTTTTCCTCCAATTAGATCTCCAAATCAATTTCAGAAACCCTAAGAAAATATTTCAACTTCGATGCCAAACCTCAGAATAAGCCCCTCTATTTATATGAATATACCGGAGCAAAAAAAATAACGAAAATTCGATGTGGGATTCGTGTACAACTAACAAAACGCATCATTTGATAATAAAACGAGCAAAAACGCGTCGTTTTGAACCCTGAATAAAATTCGCGTGTAGATACTCGGGTGCCACGTGGCAGGCTGCGATTGACTCGCCCATGCGCACGCGGATCACCACCGAGCTTCTCCGTGCGTGACACGTGTCACGCACTGATTGGCCCATCGGCGAAGGTGCGGATCGCCTTCTGTTTTTCCGAATTTCGTATTTTTTTTTGGCTTTGTTTCCCATATGTAAAAATTCATCTTATGAATTTTAATTTTTCAAAATTATTTTATTTTATAATTTTTAATTTTTATTTATCTCATGAATAATATTTGGTAAGATTAATTTACCCATGTTATGGATAAATAATTCATCTCATGAATTCTTTACTATTTTTCTAAAGGCAATAAATACAGAGGCTTGCCTAGGGACCTCATGGACAATTTAAATCTAGCTCAAAATGAGTTAAATTAAACCATCTCATGTATTAATTTAATTACCATTTAATGAGACTTAATTCCAATAAATAAATCTCACCGCACTCCAGACTTAAATTATTTATTCGATATCTCCCATTAGACTGTATTGATGACAACAACCCCTTTACTAGATGTCCATGACAAAAAATAAATATAACCACTACCATTATCTTTCTTACAGCTTCTCCATTAGTTACCAACTCACTTTCACTGAATAATTCATTTATACTTGAACATATTCACAGTATAAATTTCAAATGTCAAACACTTGGAATACTTTGGCCAAAGATTTCGAACTATTCAAATATTTGCGAATCAACTAAGGGTACATCCGTATCTCATAAAAGACTGTAGATTCCCTATTGAATACCTGATCCTTGCCACACTTTACGCCGCTACCCAGTGTACATAGGATTTCAGTCATTCGTTTAGACCTTACTTATAGTACACCAAAATAACTAACACTCCATGCACACGTCCAAAATACCCTCAAGATTTAGAGTTATCATTCAAATAGTACAACGTGAATCACTCATCTCCGATAGTAGTCTAGAAATAAGTAACCAACTTGGTCCAACTCAATGTGTCAATCTTATTAAACACGCTAACCTAACACTTTTGGATCTCCATCCACATAACAAAGACAAGTCATCTAAAGTGTCACGTTATGGTCTTAACATACAAGTGGTCCAAACTTGTCTTCGACTACGAGTCTTTCAAACAACAATCTATACCATTTGTTCCAAGTCCATCTGTGGCTTAGTCTCATAAACCACTTAGAACAAACAAGTAAATTGTAGTCAGAGGACTACACCCATCTCATGGATGTCTCCCAAAAGAAAATCATATGCAATATAAATGCTCACATACACAAATTTAACTAGGAAACGACTGAAATTTTAATTTTATTTTTTAATTAAAATAATATATCCAGAATAAATCTGAATTTCAGGACACTGTTCCTAACAGACTTGACATCCTCCTCAATCTGAGGCGAATCTAATGCTGAAAGTCTGAAGTGAGCTACTAAGGGCGTGCTAACTGGATTGGCATCCTTCATATGAACATGTTTAGTACCTTCTCAATATACTTCTCCTGAGATAAGTATAATTTTCCTAGTTTTCAATCTCGACGAATCTCCATGCCTAAAATCTTCTTAGCTGCTCCAAGATCTTTCATCTCAAACTTACTCTTCAACATAGATTTCAAGTCATCAATATCCTTCATGTCTCGTGCTGCAATCAACATATCATCAACGTACAAAAGCAAATAAACAAAACCTGTATCAGTCTTTCTGGAGTACACACAACTGTTGTACTTACTTCTAATGTACCCATGACCTGTCATGAACTCATCAAATCCCCTATACCACTGCCTAGGAGACTGCTTCAAACCATATAAGGACCTTTTAAGTAAACATACATGATCTTCCTTTCCTTCTATAACGAAGCCCTTGGGATGATGCATATAGATATTCTCTTCTAGTTCACAATGCAAAAATGCAGTCTTTACATCTAACTGCTCAAGCTCTAAGTCATGCACGGCAACTAAAGACAAAAGCGCACGAATCGAAGTATGTCTAACTACAGGCCAAAATATGTCATGAAAATGAAAATCAACACCCTGTACCTGACTGTAGCCTTTAGCTACCAAACGTGCCATGTATCTTGCATCTTCAACTTCAGGAATGCCCTCTTTTCTTTTGAAGACCCATTTGCAACCTATCAGTCTTTTCCCTATTTGAGGCTTCACTAGTTCCCATGTTTAGTTCTTATAAAGAGACTGCATCTCTGCATTCATAGCAACGAGCCACTTCTCAACATCTGATCTCGATACAGCTTCTGAATACGAAGTCAGCTCACTGTCATCTAAAGATTCAGCAGTAGTAAGGCATAAGCAATCATCTCCTCATACCCATATCTCTCTGGAGGCCTGATCTGATCCCTCGGTCTACCACCAGCTTTAGTATTATTCTCCACCTGCTGACCTGTTTCTGCATTATCAATAACAACATCAGAAATCCGTACCTAAGGTGCTGGAATACTCTCTAGCTGAACGACCTGCTGATCTGATTATATCTGTGTAATATCAGGTGTCTCAACTTGAACTGAATCACTATTAATGCAGGGTGTGTGTGGCGGATGCAGTAAAGTAGACTCATCAAATGTAATATCTCTACTAGTCAGAAACTTCTGAGCACTGGGATCATATGCTTAAAACATCATATGCTTGTTAGCCTTGGAATTCAACATGATGACTCGTGGCATAAATGATTTTTTGGAATGGCTAACAATGACAATACAAAATTAACCTAGTGGTATCACCCAGCCTATGCTTAAGGTTGTGATTATAGTCACATCTGAGACTTGGCTAAAATTTTCTCAATCAAGTTCCTTTCCTACAATCATCTTGGTTAGACAAGTCCCAACGGTCAGCTTGGGGAAGAGATGCGTCCGTAATGGGGCTGCAAAGGACGCCATGGAGAAGCGCATCCCTTAGGTAGTGACGAAGCAACATCGGGAAAACCAAGTAGCGCAGTTATACAAGGCGGAAAAACTACTTGTTTAAGAAAGAGATTTCTAATAAAATAAAAATACCCATAATAAAAAAGGACACCCACACCCTCACCCGGGCACGGCATGGTGGGCGACGCACGTATTGTTCCCACCTTTCTCTCACCCATTACTTTGTTCAAGTCTTTGTCTTTTCAAGGGCATATAAAAACGACCTATTACTTCTCTAAACTTTCTATGTGGGATGTGGATTTTAAATCAAGTCCTCAATTTTTCAATGTGGTTAAGCTTTATTACATTTTCAAATGTCACAAAGCTAAAGAAAGAGAGCAGTCTGAGAAAAAAAGGTGAGCTTAGCATTTCAATATCGATATCTTGCTACTTGAATCGGCACCTGGTACATAACAAGTTGAGGACCAATAGCTTATCAGGTAACTTTCGATTTGAACGTAACAAGAGGTATGGTCCTCCACCTAAGCACATACCAAGCTCAAAATATCTTAGCAAATCCCACAATTTGACACCATATCGGCCATGCTTCATCCTGGATTCTCATAGCCGCTCTAGAAGGTAAGTCTTCAACCTTCATAGGGAGTGACCATACTCCCATGCCTTAATAGGTGGATCTCATCAAGTGTGTGTTACCTCGCACCACTAAATAATGACTATGGATCCATTAAGAGTTAATATTCATCCTTATCACCTCAATAACAATTATTGAGTTCCATTAAGTGTGACTCAGCTCACACCACTAAATGCTTGGCTATGGGTTGTCCAACGCTATCAACATCATAGGGAGGGATAATTATTTATTACAGTGCACAATCGAACTGAACTATAACTTACTCATTGAACCTATACAAACCAAGTAGAGATAAATCACATTTACAGACTATAATCCCATCCCTCTCGATATTTCTAGTACAATATTTTGACAAAGATCTTTCGTTGTATGATCCGCGAGGTTCTAATCCGACCTCAAATAGTCTAGTGATATCACCCCACTTTCTAAAAGATCTTTTACAGTTTTATGTCTAAGAAAAATATGTCTCCACTTACCATTATACATTTTATTCTTTGCTACAGAAATGGCTTCCTGACCGTCACAATGCAATGCGATTGATGGAGCTGGATGACCCCACAATGGCACATCCGCATGTAAGATTTTTAGCCATTCGGATTCATGTCCTACCAACTAAAGAGTAATAAATTCTGATTCCATGGCATATTTGGCAGTACAAGATTGCTTAGACGACTTTCAAGATATAGCATCTCCACCTAGTATAAAAACATAGCCACTAGTGGAATTAATTTCATCGTTATCAGATACCCAGTTATTATCACTATATCCTTCTAATAAAGCAGGAAATTTTGTAAAGTGAAGTCCCTAATCCATGGTTCGTTTAGATATTTAAGCAATCGTTTTAAAGCATTCTAATGTTCTTTATATGGGTTATGAGTGTATCTATTAAGTCTGCTTACCGAATATGCAATGTTAGGCTTGGTATAGTTCATTGGAAATATAACACTTCCAATTATCCTGGCATTTTCATATTGGCACATTGCAATACCTTTATCTTTAGTCAAGTGTATACCGGGGTCATAAGGTATACTTACCGAATTGACATCAAAACATGTCAAACCTTCTAAAAATTTTTTCAACGTAGTGAGGCTAATTAAGGTTAATGCCTTCAAGAGTCCTCATAAGTTTAACTCAAAATATTATGTCTGCCTCACCTAGATCCTTCATATCAAATTTGGAACTTGGAAAGTTTTTAGTCTTAGTGACAATACTCAAAGTTGTGCCAAAAATCAATATATTATCAACATATAAGCAAATAACAACACATCCATTACTATCAGATTTAGAATTTACACAAGAGTTTTCGTCATTCACACAAAAGTTGTTAGCGATCAAAAAGCTATTAAATTTTTCATGCCACTGCTTTGGTGCTTATTTCAGGCCATATAGAGATTTGATTAGTTTGCATGCTTTCTTTTCTTGGTCCGAAATTACAAATCCCTTTGGTTGTTCTATATAAATTTCTTCTTTTAAGTGACCTTCAAAAAAAGCGCTTTGGACATCCATTTGATGGGCAAACAAACTATAGATGTGATAGCAATCAAGGTCCTGATAATGACTATTTTAGTGACGAGTGAATATGTATCAAAATAATCAACTCCCTATCTTTGTGTAAAATCCCTTAGCCATTGGCCTAACTTTAAATTCATCTATTAGATCCATCAACCTTATTTTCTTTTTGAATATCCACTTACAATCTTTTTGGGATGTCTACTAGTTCCCACGTATAGTTATTTAGAATTGACTCTAGTTCATTGTTAATGGCTTCTTTCAAAAAAAGTGGAGTCAACATGATTCATGGCTTCTTCATAAGTTTTTGGGTCTTCCACTAGCATATAGGCACGCACTATTTCCTCATTTATCTCATTATGTTCAGTTAAAAAAGTAGTGATAAAGTTTGGTCCAAAACTTTTTTTCTCTAGCCCTTTTACACCTTATTTTTGGTGTTTCAGTTTCATCAATATTTTCAACATTAGAGGGCATAAGAATAAGAGTTAGAGATACTGATTGAGCATTAGATTTCATGGGAAATATGTGTTCGAAAAACTTAGCATATCTAGATTCCATTATACTACCGCATGCATAGGAGTCGTTTTCTCCTTTCATTAAAAACATATATGCCGCACTATGGTATACATATCTAATAAATATGGAATCAATAGTCTTATGTCCAATTTTGCTTCTTTTGAAATCGGATAGTCCAACTTTGCCCAGACATTCCCATACTTTAAGATATTTTAAATTAGGGGCGTGGCCTTTCCATGATTTATAAGGTGTTTTATCAAGTTTTTTATGAGGTACACGATTCAGTACATGATAAATAGATAAAATCGCCTCCCCCACATATTATCAGAAAGTCCAACACATATTAGCATAGCGTTCATCATGTTTTTCAAGGTTCTATTTTTCCTTTTTGTAATGCCATTTGACTCTGAACAGTAAGCAGGTGTTTTTTCATGCATTATTCCTCTTCGCAAAATTTCTCAAGGGAAGTAGGGTCGTATTCACCTCCTCTATTAGATCTAATTTTTTACATTTTTCTTCCTAGTTAGTTTTCAACCTTAGCTTGTATTTTAAGAATATTTGTTCGGCTTCATGTTTATTCTTTAGAAGGTATACCACGGTATATTTGGAGTGGTCATCTATGAAGGCTATGTAATATCTTTTACTACCCTTACTCATTGTTCATTTAAAATCCCCTAAGTCACTGTGGACCAATTCAAGAAGTTTAGTGTGTCTTTCCACAAATTTAAATTTTTTTTTTTTTTGGTGTATTTAGAATCAAAGCACACTTCACATTTTGAAAAATCTGTTTTGTTAAAGTCAGGGATTAAGTTCATTTCCTTAAACGTTTAATTAGCATTCACATATCCTAAACGAGTATTCCATAAATAAAGGGATTTAGCTATATAAGCAGAATAAGTACTAGCATTCATTTCATTAGCGTATTTAGCAACCAAACTAAATAGACCCCCATTACAGTAACCCTTACCCACAAATTCCCCTTTAATGAGTACGAGTCTTTCATAATTAAAAAGTAATTTTAAACCAGCTTTAATAAGAAGACTTCCAGAGATTAGGTTTCTACGTATATCAGCCACATGCAGCACATTAGTTAATGTATGCATTTTACCAGAAGTGAGTTTTAAAGATATCTTCCCTTTTTAGAGGATTGGCACAGTTGCTAAATTCCAATATAGACCACGTCGCCATCATCCACCTTCTAGCATTCTTCAAACATGTTCCGATGTGCACAGATGTGTCTAATAGCACCAATATCAACTATCCATTCTGTCATGTTGTTTACCGGGTTCACTTCCGAGACCATAGCTATGATATTGTCTGTTTCTACAAGGTTGACCTTGTTCTTGTTGTCGTTGGATTGGTTCTTTTTGTTTCTACAGTCCTTTGCTCTAAGTCCATGTTTTCTACAGAAATAGCATTTTCTTTGGAACTTGGCCTTCGTCTTGTGAAATTTTTTCCCCCGGGCTTGAGGTTGGAGTGGTACCTTTTTTTTCCTTTAAACCT
Organism: Simmondsia chinensis; assembly: GCA_018398585.1. Classification (NCBI taxonomy): domain Eukaryota; kingdom Viridiplantae; phylum Streptophyta; class Magnoliopsida; order Caryophyllales; family Simmondsiaceae; genus Simmondsia; species Simmondsia chinensis. The sequence goes on along the minus strand of JAGTTD010000021.1, from coordinate 3,372,159 downwards.
GTCAGAGGAAATAACTCTTGTTTTGACAATGTTAGCTTTTGAATAATCAAAGTGTGAGTTTACCTTATCCTTTAGCCTATTTTCCTCTTCAATTTTCAGATGATCCACAAGTTCTTCTAAATATAGATCTTTTTTCTTATGCATGGGCAGGTTTCTATAATCCTTCCACAAAAGCGAAAGCTTTTTGATAAGAACGTAAGCTTGAGTAATTTCCCATATTTTCAAACGTTCGGACAGTAGAGTGATTCCATTATTTTCAAATTTGTGTACTTGGTCAACGATTGGCTTGCCATCAACTAATGTTTGATTTGTCATCAACTACTTTAAAATCCATTCATTTGCTAACAAGGTATTTTCTAGTACCCGCATCATCGTTCCCATATTTCTTAAGAAGTTTATCCCATATTTCCTTAGTAGTGTCCATTTTAACATATATATCGAATAGACTACCGCTCATATAATGTTGTAGTGTTCCCTTACAAGTTTTGCTGTTTCATAGTAAATTTTTTCTTCATAGATGAGTTTAGCAGCTTCTTGTTTACGAACATTCTTTTCACAAAGGACACAATCAATGTTAAGTTGTTCTAGGTAGAACAACAGCTTAACGGACTGGCATTTATAGTTTTTCCCATTTAGTGGTTCAACTTTGGACATACCGGGAAGAGGAAGTTTCATTGCCATGATTGAATAAGTCATCTTTTAGATTGTTGTAGAACAGTAAGCAGCAAGTAGTAAATAGTAAACTATCAAACACAACAATGAAATCAATATAGTGTGGAAAGATCTTACAAAGTGAATAATGGCGCCGTGGTATAAGCCACTATCCTAAAAGACGATTTCGCCGCTACTAGGGTGCATATAGAGTAACCATCGGTCGTCCTCCAGGATTAACGCGATCCGACCTATAACATTAGAAGTAGGATGGGATGCCAAAGAAACTTTACCCAGACTCAGAGATGAATTTTGAGGAGAAGACAATAGAGGAAGATGAGAAGAGAACTGTGAGTTTTTTGGATGATTGGAGACTGAATTGAAGTGGGTATTTATAGCTGAGGAATATGAATGTTGGAGCCACCCCAACAGTCATCTTTATCGGACGCGTCCTAACGGTTAGCTTGGGGAAGAGATGCGTCAGTAATGGGGCTGCAATGGATGCCATGGAGAGGCGCATTCCTTGGGTAGTGGCGGAACAACATCGAGAGAACCAAATAGCGCAGTTTTACGAGGCAGAAAAACTACCTGTTTAATAAAGTGATTTCCGATAAAATAAAAGAAAGCTTTTAGATATATCAATATATGAAGATACTCACATCAAAAAAGAAAGCTTTTAGATCACATTGATGACGTAATGATAAATATATCAACTTAAATTGGACGGTGGTAGCTACACTATTTACAAATGACCAATTGGATGTTAATCGGATGTACAGGTTGCCACGACCCTAAACTAAGCAATCAATGGGTCCAGTGACTTATAAGCCCAACCAAGAGCTAATGATCATCATAGGTAAAGTGCTAGGAGTATTTATCTTAAATATTCTTTATTATATATCGAAACACAACAACTTAAGTCAAAATGTCAAAACTTTCAAGAGACAATACATAATCTTGTATAAAGCACTACTAAAGTTATAGAAAGTAAAAGAAAATCTTCTAAGCTTGTATCAACTTCAACAATGTAGAAGGTAAGATTCTCGAACTTCTCCAACTGACTCACTACGCTGTGTCTGAAATTGGTAAAAAACACGGTGAGCGTAAAGCTCAGCAAGTAACAAACCTGCCAACCAAAAATAAGAATCAAGCATACTTTGGAGTACTAATAACATGTCTTCAAAATTAGAAGTAGAAGATTTACTAGGAGTGAGGTAAAAAAAAAACAAAGGAAGGACATTAGATTTACACATAAGTCATATGCTCATAGGTTGTGATTGCATGTAATTCTTGCAACTGAGCTCAGAATTGACTATCTTAAAAGGGTCCCCTGCCAACTTCGGGTTCAAAGAAATTCCATACAGAGTACTGCGGGTGTTAGTTGCTTTCTATTGAAAATGCAATTATGTGAATTTTAGGGTTGGTTATCCAAACCTATATGACACTAATTTCACTACGGTGTGGAGTCAATAATATATTGTATTTGTCTAAACTACTTCCAAATGAACTATTTTATCATTTGTTGCCAATTATATAGTTACATGTGGTGTACAACTGCATAATTTCATGGATTATCAACGTCGAGATAGTACTATATTTGTTTTAGGATTATTTACGCCAAAGATCCATATAGTTTGCTCATTGTATTAATTTGGTCCTTGTACTTTTAATTATGTTAATTTAATACTTTTAATTATGTTAGATGCAAGCAACTTATTATAAATCTGTTTACTCAATTTAACCCAATTCGTGGCCGAACTATAAAAAACTTGACATAAAATTTTTTCTAATGACCAAATTGACAAATTTTAAATTATATAGGGACTAAATTGACAAAATTAAAAATACAAGGACAAAGTTGACACAATAGACAAAGTATAGGGGCCTTTATAGTAAATAACCCTTTGTTTTATTATGTTCTCAAGATGTAGGCCACGAAACATATGGTAGTAAGGAAATTTGAAATTTGAATTTAGGTTAATGAAGTAACTAAAATTATGGACAACCAATTTTATTACTTTATTTAAATGTAGTCCAAGTGCGCCATATTGCATATGAGCTAGATTGTCTGGAGAAAAAAATTGTATTACTTTATTTCTTACTGTATATTTAATGGTTATTTGAAATTTTCTTGCTACAAAAAATTTGGTTTTATTTAAATGCTGAGGAAGACTAAGAGTGTTAAGAGTATAAAATCAATTCTGGACCTTCACCCATCAGCTTGAGCTTTTGGGACAGATGGTTCCTTGATATGGTATCAGAGCCTTGATGACCAAGAGGTTTGAAGTTCGAATCTCAACAGCCTCCACTTTCTATATTAAAACAATTAAGCACAAGGTAAGAGTTGGGCTTGTGTATTATCCACTCTTCAAGCCCAAACGGGCATTTGCGTGAGGGGGCATGTGAAGAGTATAAAACCAATCCTGAACCTTCACCCATCAGCTTAAGCTTTTGGGACAGATGGTTCCTTGACAAAGAGTAGCAAAAGATCCCTTAAATTTTACAATTAAAACTTTCAATTTTATAAAATTGTCCCCAAAACTTTCTAATTAAACACAACGGTCACTGCACTAATAATTACATAAAATAGCCCTCTTAACTTTGTTATTACACACAACAAACCCAGAACTTTGCAATTAAACATAATATGCCCCCCTACATTTTTAATTTAAAAAATAGCCTTTGAACTTTGTTATTACGTACAACCCACCCACAAAATTGTGTTACTAAATGCAACTCACTCCTTAGACATTAAAAAATTCGAAATTACAAAAATGGGTGGAATAAAAAAATTTGAACAAATTATGAAAAAAAATGGAAGAATTTAAAAAACGTATAATAATATTTTTTTAACTTGGAAAAATTTAGATTAATAAATTTAAAATTAAAAAAATGTATCAAATTAAAAATCAGATATTTTCAACTGTTACACTAAAGATATAGATCTTATGTTTTTAGGCAAAAAATAGGAGTTTTATATTTCTAAAGAAAAGATAAGAAAATGTTCTAATATTTACACAAAATAATTTTTTAATTAATTATAATAATGACATTATAAATTTAAAATTGAATAAAATATTTTTTTAAAATTTTCATAAAGGTTACTTGAAGGAAAAATATAATAATTTTTTAAAATTAGATTGATAAATTTAAAATTAAAAAATTATACAAAATTCAATATTTAAAAATAAATTCTAAAAATCAATTTTATAAAAAAATTGAAAAATCAAACTTAAAATTATTACTATATTTTTTTAAACTTTTTGCAAAATATTTTTTTTTTTATATTTTGTTTCAAAATTTTTATTTTCATGTATATTTTTTTAATTTCAAATTTATTAATGTTTGAACATTTTATGATTAGTAAAACAATTCGAGGGGTGAGTCTTGTGTAATGACAAAGTTCAAAAGCTAAACTAAAAGTGTATAGTATGTTATGTATATATATATTCTATAATTGTGTGATATACGATGACATATATTTTTTATTTTTTAGTTTTATGAAAAAAATGGACCCCCCATCCCCAAATTGCTAGATCTGCCATTGTGCTAGAGTTAGATTGTCCCTGAGGCCCCATCGCAAGCCTCAACTTAAGTATCATTTGAAAATATTTGCAAAAGAAATATGGGATGAAATAATTAAATTATTATGCTAAACAAATAGTCATGGGATGAATTTACAAATGCAGGAATCTATACAAAACTAAAGGAAAAGGGAGGACGTGAAACGGCCCCACAAGCATGCATGCACGCACCCGACACCTCAAAACAAAAAGGAAATAAGGTATTTGCTGGGGCACGCGTTGTGTACATGGAAGGGTGCGGATGTCAGCACCCGTTTTTATTTGTGTTTAAATTCATGTTGGCCATGAGTTTTTGAATTAAGGTTTAGGGTTTTAGAATCTAGTTTTCTCGTTGTCTTAGAGGTTTTTTAAATCATTCTTTAGCATAGTATTTTTGAAAAATTATTTTTCGAAAAGATTAAAGAGAAATTATTTTGTTCCGAAATTTTTCCTAAATAAATATTTTTTGGAGCCTACAGGCCCGGTGCTAGAAGAGGTCATTGTGAAGAAGACCTTACGGTATCGAGAATTCTTATTCTGATCTCAAATCTTCAAGTCGGAGTTGGGATTTGCTTTTCAGTTATGTATAAATGAAGCATTTGATATTTAATTTGTTTTCCTTTATGTCGCTTATTCTACATATTATATTTATATATGTTTATATATGTTTTGTTCGATGTTTTTCCTTGGTCATATTATGAACATATTCTAGTAAGATTTATATCTAATTAAATAGTTTAATTAAGTCCGTGCTTTAAATTTTAAATTAGTTTTTCACTGCGCCCACTCTAGCCAATCCAGGAAAAATTTTTGAAACACGTTCCCTACACATATAACCCTAGTGTTCATTTGATGAGAAACACGGGCAATGGTTTATTACAAGCTGAGTATGCTAACGGTCTTAATGAACTACACTCATCCTGATATTGCTTATGTCGTTAATAGACTTAGTCGTTACACTCATAACCCTAGTGATGAGCACTGGAGTGCATTGAAAGACTGTTAAGGCATCTTAAGGGTACCATGAACTAGGGTTTACGCTAAAAAAGACTCCCTGCTATGTTACAGGGATATTGTGATGCTAATTGAGTGTCTGATTGTGATAAAATGCATTCTACTAGTGGCTGCGTATTTGTGCTTGCGAATTGTGCTATGTCATGGAGATCATCTAAAATCGACCATGGAGTCAGAATTTATTGCTCTTGAGATGGCCGGTCTGGAAGCTGAATAGCTAAGGAGTGTCCTAGGAAACATTCCATTGTTGGGGGCAAACCCATGCATTTAGTACTTTTACATGGTGACTCACGAGCAGCCATTGGAGTTGCATAAAGCGAGGTATATAATGGCAAGCAAATGCATGTTCACCTCAGGCATGGTGTCATGAGAAATTTGATCACAAACAATGTGATCTCACAAAAGTTTGTGAGGAGTCAGAAAAATCTAATAGATCCTCTAACAAAAGGCCTTGCATGAAAATTGATAAATGAAACAGTAGAGGGAAGTCAAAAGCCCTTATGTGTGAACTAATCCTGGCAGATATCTATCTCGGGAGCTGCTTTTGATGTTCAATGAGTCAAACGAAGTCAGAGATAGGAAAATTTATGATAGCCACTCAAACCCTTCCCCTATTTGCTGTATGAGTGGCTCTAGGATCTGTTAAATCTGCCATGACGGAGGTTTAGTTTAAAGCTCTTAATGTTGTCGATAGTCCTTTGTGGTGGTGTGGGGCAGCACACCTGATGGAGTGCCATGATGTGACAGCCTATGGCTCATAATGACATCCATAGCCTTTTATGGTGGTGTGGGGCAGCGCACCTAATGGGCTCACCAACGGGATTTCGGGGGTAGAAAGTCCTCCTATCGAGAGTGCGAGCTTACTCCCTAGAGTTGCCCTAATATCAGGTTTTGGATTATTTTGAGGGACCTCATACCTTTTGATCGCATAGTGTGTTTTAGCCTCGAGAACCACATGAAGAGGTGAGGTGTGCTCCTCACAATGACTGCTCATGGTTCAAGATCTTATTTACTAATAGGTGGTTGTGGAACATGCTTAGTCATTAGGTGCTGTTTGAAGTCCAGAAGATAATAGCATTGTCAATTGTGGGTCTCACTGCTCAGTAATGTTCTTTCTTTCCTTCCTTTTTCAAAATTGAACCATGCGGGGGATTTTGGTATAGTGTGTTTCAATTTTGATGTCTTGTGAAAACCCCTCAATCCCACATTGAAAACATAGAAAAGGGGAGTCTAGTTTGAATACCCTCTTGTTATTGTATCCGGTAAAGTCTTGTGGGCCTAAAAAGGGTTTAGTGGACTACACACGCCAGTGCGTGCCCCCCTCGCTGAGCCGGCTAGCGCTTCGTAGTGTGGTGTGTAGGAATTCTATTTTTTACAACCCTCATATTCTTTGACGTAAACGAACTAGTGGTGGATTTTTGTTGTTGGATTGTACTCGATCCCTTTGGCTTGAGCTTGAGGTGTCTTCTTTTGACCTCGAGGAGCTGTCCATACTCTAGTCTCGGGGCTCGAGCTCAAATACAAGCTTCTACCGCTTCTTTTCCCGCTCTTTCCTAAACCATTTTTCCCATAACTGACCGGGTTTTTAGGATCCTATGTCCGCCACTTTCCTTATTTAAGGCAGATTTTAAGCCATGATCTTTTTCTTAAGCTTCAAGTGATGCTACTCAAAACCAGTTCAAGTATTTGTTAGATCTGGATAGTGTGGCATTTTCCTTTTCCTGTTTCTGGTGCTTGCCCAAATGTTGAGGTCAAGGTTGTTCCTGTTAGAGTTGTTGAGCCCATCTCTCGTATTCTAAACCAGGTGGCCAGAGCCCTGAGTGTGGCTCCTTCTTCTCGTTGCCGTTGTCCTATGGAGTGCAGGATTACCAGATTAGCTTTTAGAGCAGCTGCAAAGGGTGGTGGCAATGCGGATTGCCTCTTTTAGTCGCCCCTGGCCTCCTCATGTGGAGCGTCTACTTGCTAAGTTTGAGGCATGCACTAAGCCCGTTAGTCCGAAGGACGCTATTACCTCTGGTTTGGGGAATATCATATATGGAGGAGAATACTGTTGCTAGTGGCTTTCTTTGTTTTGATATTTTCATCTTTTTCCTTATTACCTTTTTTTTTTTGTATTTTTTTGTAATCAGGGTTTGACTGTATTGTCCTATCTTTCCTATTGTTTTTGCTTTTGCGTTATTGGTTTCCAACTTTACTTTGTAGGCTGCGGCTGTGTCTTGGGGTATGCCCCTTGTTTACTTGTATCTTTCTCTTTTGGCAATGAAAAAACTCGTTGATTTAACCAAAAAAAAAAAAAATTTAATACATGTATATGATATATAATTCATATATTTGTTAATTTTTAAAATATTATATATCTCTAACTATTGAATATAAATATTATAGTTCAGGTTACCTTATCTTTAGGCATGCTAAATTTCAGAAAAACTTTTGATATTTCATTATAAAACAGAGGAAATAATAATAGTTTGATGGTCCTGAAATATATATATATTTTAATTAGTTAAAGTATATATTCTTGAGTTATTAATGCCAATAAACCTTCTACTTCTTCTCACTTTGTCAATATAATTGTACTTAATCGTGTTAACTTAATCTTTGTACTGTTTGTATTATATTAATTTAAACCTATAATAAAAGTCAAACTTAAGTTAATTTTAGAGTCCTAGTGTCAAATACAAATGATCAAAAATATACCATCCGTGTTAACTAGGATCCTTGCTGTTTTGCCTCTTCCCCATCCTTAGAAAAACAAAGAAAACTACAGCCTCAACAAGTCCCTTCGGTCTGCATGGACGATGCAATATCCACGCTTCAATCTTAATGGGCATTCATGTGAGGAGGCTAAGAGGTATAAAATCATCCATGTGCCTTCCGCCTCGACTTAAACTTTTACAAGAATTGGTTTTTTGATATGATATTATGACCTTGTTGGCTAAGAGGTAGGACTAATAACCCCCACTTTCAATATTAACATCATTTAAGTGCGGGGTATTGGGTGAGCCTGGGCCATATCCACGCGTTAAGCCCAATGGACATTCGTGTGAGGGGGATTATGAAGCATGGGGGTGAGAAGATGTATCCTCCATCCACCTTCGTTTTTAGTTGCAAAGGTATGAATCTTTATATTTGAAGAAATCAAAGATAGGATGTATTTTTCATATTGAATAAATGAAGCATTCAAAGACGATCTTTCTTATTTCCTAAATAATGGAAATAAAATCTACCCAAAAAAAAAAAAAAGGAAAAAAAGGGGAGACTATCAAGCCTAGACATCATTGTCATGGTTAAACACAAACTTGTATTTGAATTGTAGTTGAGTTGTCTTGTATTGGCGGGAAAAGTAGTTATTAGATTTTGGTGGTAAATTGTTAGTTAGTTACAAGTTGTTGTAGTAATACTTAGTATATAAATAGGAGTGTTGAAGCATTGGGAAGGCATTGGAAAATATCAGTAAGATTCATCTGAAAGTCTCTTTTCTCAACTCTAACATTCTCTCTAATCTCTTCTCATCTAAATCTCTATCCTTACTCCATTGTTATGACCTAGGACATAACAATCAGGAAAGATTAATTTCCTAAACTAAACAAGTATGGAAACAACTACAAATATGCAATTATCCTCGTTATTATTTTTTGTATTTCCACAATTTTAATGCACGGAGAAGTAAATAAATAAATTGGCACTGCTTGCAGGAATAGAAGATTGGAGCTACAGTATATTTCATACAATACACAAATATTTCTTTTTTATTTGCAATTTGTTTTGTTTTGTTTTTTGTTATTTGTAGTCCCTAGTGGAGTGTGCTGTTAAAATCTCAGCTTTGGATAGGCAAGCTTGGTCTGACAATGCATTTTCCTATGCTTGATATTATTGAAATCTCATCTCTCTCTTCCTGAATTCTTCTCTATCAGTTTTATTTAGAGTCTGACAAGTTTAGTTTAGGTCTTGGCTTCTACTACTCATGAAATTTTTGCTAATGAGGTTTTTGTTTAGTGGTAAAAACACTATAGAGGATCTCTTTGTAACGATTGTCCTTTGTTCAAACCTATTCGAACGTTTCAGGACTGTGTGTTGATCAAGTATGTGTGAGTACCTGTATGAGCTTCCTGATTGTGGTGCCTGTTGTGTTTGTTGTAGATGTTAAAAAAAATCAATGCCAATACATGAAATTACCCCACACTTCTTCTGATAAATAAATTTTCCCAGACTTCGTAGAGGATGTAAGGATTTCTGTTAGGATTTTAAGTTGGAAAATGCAATATGTGCATTTTTTTTAGCAAACAATTGTGTGGCAAAAATAGGGTCCACATAAGATTATCTTCCTGTGATTTAATGATAATATTTAAGATCACTTACGTTATAGATCCCTGTATTTTCTCCATTGTGTCAGTTTAATCCTTTTATTTTTAATTTTGCCAATTTAGCCATGTATAAGTAAAATTGGTGCTAAGTTAGTGATGGAAGCGTTTAGGGTGGGTTTTAGTTTGGTCAACATGTTGCTAGGACATTCAATCTTATGTCATTAATTTGGCTTCAATTCTACAATAGGGCTAAATTGATATGAGATAAGCATACATGGTCTAAATTGACATACTTAAAAAGTAAAAGGATTGAATTGATACAGTAGATTAAGTATAGAAACCTTTAACTGCATATTACCATAACAATTACTCAAATCGGGTACAATTTGTGTACATGCATGACAGCATATTTGCAGGTGATGCGTGCACTGGGAACGTTGTGATGTTCACCCAGAATGTCTATGAAGGGCAAGCTACTTTGCTCTTTCTGCTTTGCAATTTATATTTAATGGAATTTCATCCAATATTATACGTTAATTGATGAAAACTTTCTTCCCCCTCAGGTTCCACGTTGTGTCAAGAAAAACCGTTAGTGCTCCGTGTGGAAAAATAACTGTGGTCGGCCGGATAGTCAACGATAGCTACGGTGCTGCGAAGCAACAACATACCTTCACGGTGAGCATTTCATGTCATGTATGTTCCCGAAGATAAGAATTTTCACTAAGGCTTTGTTTCATAGAGTAGTAAAGTCCTCTTCCTTTAGAAATTGTGTTCATTCGGAGAAGATTTTCCAAAGAAAAGCAAAATCAAATCAAGGTTTTCCATTGTTTGTTTCAAGGGAAAACATTCTCCCACCGTATGATGTTCATATACAAAATCAAGTCAAGGTCATTGTAAAGCATAAGGCCTTACATGATGGATTTTAATCTATTAATATACAATTGGCTACTTATGTACAATGCTTCATTAAAGGCTTTAATCTCTGTGACCCTTTTCCCCTTGACATCCGCAACACGATTGAGGCCCACAAACCAAGATCGTGCACATTATTTGAAGTCTTTCTCATGAATTATCTTTAAATTATTCAGGTTGAAGTTCTTTGGAGCAAGGGGCACAAGCCGCTGCCCCCTCTTCATCCCCTCCTCATTAAGGGTAGGAACATTTACAGGTTTGATATCATGAGGCAGGTCAGTTAAACTAATACTTAATTTTGCAACCTATATACATACATACATACATACACACACACACATATATACATATACACACACACATACGTGTACTTATATATATATGTGTGTGTGTGTGTGTAATTTGTTTCATACTTGTAATGGTACTGTTCGCGTCAACTCTTAGAAATGGAGGATGAAAACGAGAGGAGGCGGGTTTTGGATGAGAAACACCGGCTTGGTAATCTGGCTCGAGCAAGCAGGAAAGCTAGACTACAGCAATGGGGGGCACTAAGATGATGGAACTGAGTGGGTATGTTGGTAGTCTTGTCAATTTTTGTCCATTGGTAGAAGCTTGCATATGAGTTACTGAAATGATCGCTTAGGTTGGAATTAATTTGTTATGATCGTGGGCATTCTTGGCCAAATAATATTGGAAATTGATTGCTTGTGAATCGTTTATGTAGCAGAAGAGTGTTTCGGTAGCAGAATTCAGCAAATGAAGCCAAGTAGCAGCAGCACCAGCACCAGCTTGGAGGGAAATGTGGTTAATGCTATTATCAATTCGAAGGATATTTTGGCGGGAAACTAAGTCAGTTTGCTTAAGTCAAAAGATGTCAATTGTGGCGGCTGTTGTTTAGCTAGTATGTTTTTAGATTGTCTTAATTCAATGTATCCTAATTCATAAGACATTAGTATAAGTAGGATGAACTATTGTATTTTGGATCCCATGGAATGAAATCAAAGTGTATTCTCTCTCTCATCTCAATCTTTCTCTCTAATTCTCATCTCCTTTCACTTCTCTTCTCATCTCATACTCTCTAAACTTAGGTTAAGGTTCAAGATTGCTCTTGATTCTTAACAATCGGTATCAAAGCCTGTGAGTAGCATCCAATAAGTTGAAATACATTCAATTTAATTGAGATAGCTTGCGTTCAAGTTAGTTGTCATTTAATTGCAATCGACTGATAGTGATCTAGTTTTTCAGATCTGAAATATCAGGATTGATCCATTTGAATTGCTTCAGGATTGAGGACTGGAATTCTTATTCACATTTTTGAAAAACATAGTTAACTATGAGCTTTGCACAGCTGAGGCTTTGATCAACAACATGAGATCCTGATTGAACCTGCCTTATTTTTGCTGATACTTGATCGATTACATAAGATTCAGAGAAAATTGAACTGAAATTCAGTGTTGAACAGCACACGAAGTTTTGATTTGAAGTGCCGAGATCGATTCGACATAGCTAATTGAAATTCAAGCTAGCTGCAGCAGCTTATACCATGCTTCCTGCTTTAAGACATTGATCTAAGCTGAGTGCATTCTTTTGTGGCTGTTTACATTGGACCTAAATAGAACTTGTTACATTATTTTATTTTTTTTTTGTTCCGGTTCTACTTCACAGATTAAGTGTTACTACGCTAGACATTGAAGTGTGATTCGAGCCAGAGCAGCAGCAGCAGCTGCCAATGCTGGAACCGCATCCTCAACCTATGCTAGTGTTGCTACTGGTGCACAACCAGCTCAGGAAGTATTTGCTGCTAATGTGAGATCCTATATACAAGGTCTTGTATCAACGATTGGGAAATTGTCTCAAACAATGGGAAATATGGACCGGAGGATGGAAGATTTAAATCTTAAGGTAGTGGATATGCGTGAGCAATTTTGCCATCGGAATGTGCCTCCTAGAGTTGGAATTCTCACATCTGCTTGTATCAACGCTTGGGAAATTGTTTCAAACAAATTTACATGCTTAAAAACAACGTAACTAAGCATGATATATATTCTTGATGATGTACTCGTCATATGGTTTACTATAAATCAGTCTATTGACTCTTTGTGAGCCTAGCCCATACATTTGTTCAATGAGGGCTGCTAGCTTATCCTAGAGGGGCATGTTTATAGCTTGGTTGTGCACACGCCAATGCTCTCCAATGGGTAAATTATTCCTCATTGGATCTACGGCATACCATAAAAGGCTACCGTAACCATAGGATTAGGAAATGACGCTTGATTAGCATCCAGAAGATTACATCCCCCTTAGTCTACGAAGCCCCCTTGATAGGTCTGTGTTCCTATAGGGACCTAGTTTGAACTCTAGTTCCCCCTATCATAAGCTGGTAATGCGTAAGGTCCTAATGAAGCTTGAGCTTGAGGAACGCCCTGAGGCACACCTAAGCTTGAGGGACCTTTGTAAAAATTGATCCATCCACAAAGTAAAGCTTTGAGGACGGGTAGCATTCACCTGCCCCTCAGTCTCATACACTAGTTCAACCCTTGTACTGATGTGCTTGTTTCCCACGAAGGAGACCTACCCTTGCCAATAGGTCGCAAATTTTGGGTCAGGTCTAAGGAGGTGAATGCTACTTGTGGAGGGGGCATAGCTGCTCTTGCTCCCAGCTTCCTAGCCTAGCTCGGCCCTAGGAGCAAGGTATAGGTTTCCTACAGAGGAAACCTAACCTCACATGTTGATCCCATAATTTGGGTAAAACCCCGAGGGATGTTGACTACTTGTGGAGGAGGAATTGCTCCGTGCCTCCAACTTTCATAAACTAGCATTGCTCGAGGATCAAAGCTTAGACTCCTCGAGACTAGGGCCTGCCCCCGATTTACAGGATCTAAGCTTTGAAGAACTAATGCCTCCGCTCTAAGGTTGGAGTCCAATCTTATGACCCCTTGCTCAATCGTTAGAGGATGTCCCCAGTTTTCAAGAGGGGCCATCATTTCTTCGTTCATTTGCTCTCGAGTCCTCCTAGAAGGATCCCGAGGATACCCAACAGGTGTTGCAACAAGAGTCCTTCACCTTAGCTGTCTAAGGTCTTCCCTAACTACTTGACAAGGCCACAAGGGGCCTCAACATGTATCATTAAGATGGGCTTGACTTCAACAACAATCTGTGATGCCACATCCCTTACTATGAGGCTAGCAGTAGATGATAGGGACGTGCACATTTTGACTACAATTCTATTAGTCTCTTTGTCCACTCTTTTGTTCATTGAGGTCCCAATGTCATTAACGATGTTTCTCAAAGCGGTAGTGTTTTCACGCTGGCCAGCCAGAGTACGATGGGTTTCCCACGTTACCTCTCAGAGGGTTCCTTTAAAAACCGTTCTAGTCTTTCCTCCACGGGTTGCATCCTTCTTTGTCCATAAAACTTTTGCCAAGATAGTCATCAAGCCGATACTTTCATCCTAAGGGATGTCCTTGTCACCTTCGCTTTCAAAATCGTAGTTGTGACATGTTTTATCCTCTTGGGCAATAGGGTATGCCTTAAAGGGTAATCGAGTTGCGGCCTAATTAAGGCCAAGCCTTCGAGCTCCTCACCTTCAAGAGCAACAACTTTTCTAGTTCCGACCACTGGAAAATGGTGGTATTAGACTCCAATGTGTGAATTAGCGCTATTAGAGCCTCAACTGTGGTTGCCAAAAGGTGTGCTTACTCTTTTGGTTTGTTTCTAATGTGTGTGTGGTCGCTGTAAGAAAATCAATCAAAAAAACACCTGTAATCTAAATACCGAATTGCACGTGTTTCACCTCCACCAATCACTTGGGGGCGAGGGTTGATGTTTTGGTGAATCCTAGTTTAATTTGCAATTAATATGTGGATTTTGCTCACTCTCTAATTAAGGAAACATAAATTATATTTTTGGTATTTTTTTAGTTAAAATGTTGTAGGAAGCATAAAGTCGATGAGGACCCGCCCCATGTAGCAATTGGGGTAACTAAGCAAAGCTCACAAACATCTTACCTCATACACATAAGAGCCAGGAACTGGGGTGGAGAAAAGTTAAAGAGCTAAGCGCTCCACTCCCAAACACGAGTCAATTAGGTTTTCAGCCCTAGCATCCTTGACTTGTGATAACTTGAATGAGTTACAACTTGACAAAAATTAGATGGAGCAAACCATAGCTAGGTCACTAGAATAGGACCAACGCAAGGTCTAAGACTGGGCTTTCAAAGATCTTAAGCTGTGATTCAGACTAAATTCACTTGACGGAATAAACCACGTCACCGACCTAAGACCAATGGAATTAAGCTCCAGACTTGGTCGTCAAATCCTCAGATCAATAGCACTAAACTTAACTTGTCGAGAGATTTGGGGAAGGAATTATGGAAGAAGGGACTTACCTTCTCGTACACCGTAACTGAACACTGGGTTAGACTATTAGAACAAGCAAAACCTACAATTACAAGTACTCATATGGGAGAGAGGCGGGGGGGGGGGGGGGGGGGGGGGGGGGGGCAAGGCACAATTCTGCGGTAAAAAATAAAGGACAAGAAACATGGGAGACCTTTATATATAGACTAAAAATTTTATTTTTGCATCCTGAATTGGCAGCATATATGTCGAATGTTTCGCCTCTATGCTTTCATATCTTTACACTGGCTCTTGAACGTATGAGATCAAACTTAGTCGACATTCGCCCACTCTCACTTGAATGTTCCACAGGCCCACTTTCTTGATAAGTGCTTCAAATAACGGCCCCGAACTCTAATAGTTACCTTTCCCGCAGTGCTCTTGGTAATTCTCTCAACCTTGAGCTTGGAATGCTCAGTCAGCAAAATCGAGTAGCTATTATATCGGGGGTTTCAAGTAGTGGACTTGCTGAAATTTGAGTCTCAATCATGATCCCACCTGTTCCATATGTGTCCTTTTATCCCAAGACAATGTTATTCAACTCCCTCGAGATGGGGTGTAAATTTCTTCCTTGGTGGCTAGTTGTATTATTTGAATTGAGCTTATATATTGGACTTTTTATATACTGGACGATGGATGATATTTCCAACACAATGATGGAATGTGTCCTTTACTTGTTGGAAAAATCACGTTTGTCATCTTTGTTGTTAGGAATTGAAAATCTTGTAAAAGGGAAGACGTTTGTTGCAAAGCATACCTTTTCATCTACTGATGAAAATTAATCATTTACTATTGAAGTGGAGGGTGATAAATGAATATGAAACTATTGCCAAAGGGGAAAAAATCGTTGCTATAGGTATCTCAAACTGTTATAACTTATGCCGAATAATACTACAACAAAGAACATTGAATATAACAATTGTTTACATGGGTCAAAAAATTTTGTTACTGGTATCTCAAGCCATTGTAGTTTTTGAGGTAAAGCTGATGCAATACAAATACAAAATATAACTATTGCCGTAACGGGAAAAAAGCAGCTACAATAGGCATCTAAAATTGTTGTCTCCAAGATAAATTGTTGCTGCATTATTAATAAGAAAAAATTATTTCCATAAGGTAATAAAACCAATGTTGTACATAAGCAAAAGGACCATTACCACTGATAGCTCTACTATAGCAGATTGCATACAGTTACAGTAAAAAAACTGTTGCAATATGCTACGACAATAGCTGCAAACTAAAGAATTCAAAAACTGTTATCATAGGTCTATTGCAATGATTTTGGGTCTACAACACCCAAGTTGAACCTAAAATGATCAGAATCAACCTAAGTGACCAACCTGATTGGCCTGAAATACAAGATGACTTAAATACAAAAAATAAAACTAATCTACTTTCTTAGGAGAAGAAAATCGTATAGATTTTTTAATGAACAAAAAAAAAAAAAAAAGAGAAAAAAACATATAGATTTTTCATTTTCGGAAGTTTTAAAAATGATATTTTATTATTTTTAATATTTTAAAAAGGTATGCGAATCTCTACAAAATTAGGACTGGGATTGGAGATGCTTTTGACTTTAGGAAAATCTTTTAAATAATAAATTAGAACATAGATTTGTACAGAGAATTTGAAGAGAAGCGTACCTGATGAAGATTAGAAAGAATGGGTGAAACTTGAACTCTACGGCGACATTCAAAGATTATTTTGGAAATATTTACCCCTCTAAAGTATTAGTCTTAAAATTTTAGAGTATGAAGAAATAGTAATAATGTAAGAATGTAAAAGTGACTTATACCTGATTAGTGGTAACTAATTTTTCCCACTATCTAGTTGAAACCATTTTAAAAAATGCAGGAATCAAGGAGGGAGAGATTTTTACTTAATATATGTATCCTACTTAATATATGTATAGATTTGTATTTTAATACCTAATATTTTTAAAAATAATAAAAAGCCTCTAAAATCAATTTATATAAAATCAATTTGAATAAATATTGTAATAGTTATAAATTTGTGTCACATGCTCATAATTTCTGATAATTTCATTCTTATTTGAATTTATATTTCAAAAGATATAACTAAATATATAAACTAAGTTTGTTCCCGTGCAATGCACGGGTTGTATTTGTTCTATATTGTATTTGGTCATCATCTGAACTAAATTATTTTTAAACAATAGAAATTAATGTTCAATATATATATTATTCGCATTGTAGTAAATTATTGAACTCCTTATCCAAAAGATTAGGCTAATAAGTTTGATTTCTTGTCTCCCTCCATTGTCCTATAATCGATAAATTTGGTTTGCTCTCCTACAATGAAAGTATATTGCCAAACATATTTGCATATAGCATGTCATTATATTGCATTAAAAAATGATTCCCGACACGCTTCTAAGACAATTTTCTATATATGCATATACATATTATTAAAAATTATACGCATAAGAAAAAAGGTGAAACAATACAATATATTACTACATATCTATGAAAAAAGAACAATACCTTTAAACTATATATTTATTTGAAAATGAAAAGAGAATTATGACCAAAAAGAAGGAAAGAAAAAGGTATATATAATGTAATAATTAGTATAATATATCTTAAATTGCATAAGTATGCAAATGAACTGAAATTATATGAGCTGCATAGCAGGTCATTACAAATATGTATACTGAAAAATGGTTTTCTACACCACCGCTAGATAATGTTCGATATACTCGTAAGGAAAAAAAAAAGTAAAAGAATACAAAATGTATTTGAGGAGAAAAACATTCAAGGCATTCAGTTTTTTTTTTTTTTCCCCCCCTTTTTCTTGTCCTTGGAAGACAATGAGTTGGATGTATGACAATGTAGAAAATGAAATTTATTGGCTTTTAGAGAAAATGGTACTTCTCCATAATATACGTGAAAATGCAGGAATCAAGGAGGGAGAGATTTTTCGGAAACAAAGAACTCCTACTTAATATATCTATAGATTTGTATTTTAATACCCGATATTTTAAAAATAATAAAAAGCCTCTAAAATCAATTTATATAAAATCAATTTGAATAAATATTGTAATAGTTATAAATTTGTGTCACAAGCTCATAATTTTTGATACTTTCATTCTTATTAGAATTTATATTTCAAAAGATATTATTAAATATATAAATTTAATAATTTAATAATTTTTCATTTGTAATCAATAATCATAAAAATTATGGACTAAACTCCTAAAAATGTAAGTGTCATCATGCAAGAAGTGCACACCTCCTTTCCACTTCTGAACCCTAATCTCAGAGTTTGCCTTTCCCTCATCGAGAGCAAAATTTAATTCAAGAATCATATATTAAAAATAATTACATTTATAAAATAATTTTTTAATTACATATTGTAATGAAAAACATAAATAATAATTATTGTTTCTTGTATTAAGGCACCTAGTGGAAAGTTTTAATCAAAGAACCAAATATAACAATGCGAAAAAAGAGACTACCAAATGTAAATCATTACCTTGCTTGTGCTCGGTTTTGAACTCTTATCATAGAATCTTCCCTTTTTTTATACATAGAAATTTCAAAAAAAAAAAAAAAAAAAAAAAAAAAAAAGGTGTGCAACAATACAAGGCATCATATTAGGGGCATTTAATAATATTTTGAATCAAAATATATTCCTTTTATCAAAGAATAATTTTCATTCCATAGGGATAAACTTGAATTTATCAGTTTATAATATAATATAATCTTTTTGTTTGAACTTTAACCAACAAAATAGTTGTTAGAGGTTCCAAGTTGGTTCTTGGGGGACAAAAAAGATCTTTCGATGTTTGATCTATTTGGTTAAGGTTTTTTTTTGTTAAAAAAGTGTCTTTTCAGATAAAAAAGCATTATTTTTAGGAATTGAGAATATTTAACACAACAAACCCAGAACTTTGCAATTAAACATAATATGCCCCCTACATTTTTAATTTAAAAAATAGTTTTTGAACTTTGTTATTACGTACAATCCACCCACAAAATTGTGTTACTAAATGCAACTCACTCCTCAGACATTAAAAAATTCAAAATTAAAAAAAATGGGTGGAATAAAAAAATTTGAACAAATTATGAAAAAAAAATGGAAGAATTTTTAAAACATATAATAATATTTTTTTAACCTGGAAAAATTTAGATTAATAAATTTAAAATTAAAAAAATGTATCAAATTAAAAATCAGATATTTTCAAATGTTACACTAATGATATAGATCTTATGTTTTTAGGCAAAAAGTAGGAGTTTTATATTTCTAAAGAAAAGATAAGAAAATGTTCTAATATTTACACAAAATAATTTTTTAATTAATTATAATAATGACATTATAAATTTAAAATTGAATAAAATATATTTTTAAAATATAAATTTTAAAATTAGATTGATAAATTTAAAATTAAAAAATTATACAAAATTCAATATTTAAAAATAAATTCTAAAAATTAATTTTATAAAAAAATTGAAAAATCAAAGTTAAAATTATTACTATATTTTTTTAAACTTTTTCCAAAAAAATATTGTTTTTCATATTTTGTTTCAAAATTTTTATTTTCATGTATATTTTTTTAATTGCAAATTTATTAATGTTTGAACATTTTATGATTAGTAAAACAATTCGAGGGGTGAGTCTTGCGTAATGACAAAGTTCAAAAGCTAAACTAAAAGTATATAGTATATTTTATATATATATTCTATAATTGTATTATACACAATGACATATATTTTTTATGAAAAAAATGGACCCCCCATCCCCAAATTGCTAGATCCGCCATTGCGCTAGAGTTAGATTGTCTCTGAGGCCCCATCGCAAGCCTCAACTTAAGTATCATTTGAAAATATTTACAAAAAGTATTATGGGATGAATTATTTATTTATGAGATAATTAAATTATTATGCCAAACAAATAGTCATGGGATGAATTTACATATGCAGGAATCTATACAAAACAAAAAGGAAATAAGGTATTTGCTGGGGCACGCGTTATGTACATGGAAGGGTGCGGATGTCAGCACCCGTTTTTGTTTGTGTTTAAATTCATGTTGGCCATGAGTTTTTGAATTATGGTTTAGGGTTTTAGAATCTAGTTTTCTCTCACGACGAAAACTCTAAAATTGTCTTAGAATTTTTTAAATCATTGTTTAGCATAATATTTCTAAAAAAATATTTTTCGGAAAGATTAAAGGGAAATTATTTTGTTCCGAAATTTTTCCTAAATAAATATTTTTTAGAGCCTACAAGCCCGGTGCTAGGAGAGGTCATTATGAAGAAGACCTTACAGTATCGAGAATTCTTATTCTGATCTCAAATCTTCAAGTCGGAGTTGGGATTCGCTCTTCAGTTATGTATAAATGAAGCATTTGATATTTAATTTATTTTCCTTTATGTCACTTATTCTACATATTATATTTATATATGTTTATATATGTTTTGTTCGATGTTTTTGCTTGGTCATATTATATTAAGGTTTATATCTAATTGAATAGTTTAATTAAGTCTGTGCTTTAGATTTTAAATTAAGAATTTTAAATTGGTTTTTCACTGCGCCCACTCTAGCCAATCCAGGAAAAATTTTTGAAACACGTTCCCTACACATATAACCTTAGTGTTCATTTGATGAGAAACACAAGCAATGGTTTATTACAAGCTGAGTATGTTAACGGTCTTAATGAACTACACTCATCCTGATATTGCTTATGCCGTTAATAGACTTAGTCGTTACACTCATAACCCTAGTGATGAGCACTGGAGTACATTGAAAGACTGTTAAGGCATCTTAAGGGTACCATGAACTAGGGTTTACGCTAAAAAAGACTCCCTGCTATGTTACAAGGATATTGTGATACTAATTGAGTGTCTGATTGTGATAAAATGCATTCTACTAATGGCTGCGTATTTGTGCTTGCGAATTGTGCTATGTCATGGAGATAATCTAAAATCGACCATGGAGTCAGAATTTATTGCTCTTGAGATGGCCGGTCTGGAATCTGAATAGCTAAGGAGTGTCCTAAACATTCCATTGTTGGGGGCAAACCCATGCATTCAGTACTTTTGCATGGTGGCTCACGAGCAGCCATTGGAGTTGCTTAAAGCGAGGTATATAATGGCAAGCAAATGCATGTTCACCTCAGGCATGGTGTCATGAGAAATTTGATCACAAATAATGTGATCTCACTAAAGTGTGTGAGGAGTCAGAAAAATCTAGTAGATCCTCTAACAAAAGGCCTTGCAAGAAAATGGATAAATGAAACAGTAGAGGGAAGTCAAAAGCCCTTATGTGTGAACTAATCCTGGCAGATATCTATCTCGGGAGCAGCTTTTGATGTTCAATGGGTCAAACGAAGTCAAAGATAGGAAAATTTATGATAGCCACTCAAACCCTTCCCCTATTTGCTGTATGAGTGGCTCTAGGATCTGTTGAATCTGCCACGATGGAGGTTTAGTTTAAAGCTCTTAATGTTATCGATAGCCCTTTGTGGTGGTGTGGGGCAGCACACCTAATGGACTGCCATGATGTAATAGCCTATGGCTCATAATGACGTCCATAGCCTTTTATGGTGGTGTGGGGCAGCTCACCTAATGGGCTGACCTACAGGATTGTAGGGGTAGAAAGTCCTCCTATCGAGAGTATGAGCTTACTCCCTAGAGTAGTCCTAATATCAGGTTTTGGATTATTTTTGAGGGACCTCATACATTTTGATCGCATAGTGCGTTTTAGCCTTGAGAACCACATGAAGAGGTGAGGTGTGCTCCTCACAATGACTGCTTATAGTTCAAGATCTTATTTACTAATAGGTGGTTGTGGAACATGTTTGGTCATTAGGTGTTGTTTGAAGTCCAAAAGACAATAGCATTGTCAATAGTGGGTCTCACTGTTCAGTAATGTTCTTTCTTTCCTTCCTTTTTAAAAATTGAACCATGCGGGGGATTTTTGTGTAGTGTGTTTCAATTTTGATGTCTTGTGAAAACCCCTCAATCCCACATTGAAAACATAGAAAAGGGGAGTCTAGTTTGAATACCCTCTTGTTATTGTATCCGGTAAAGTCTTGTGGGCCTAAAATGGGTTTAGTGGACTACACACCCCTGTGTGCGCCCCCCTCACCGAGCCGGCTAGCGTGTCCTAGTGTGGTGTGCAGGACTTCTATTTTTTACGACCCTTGTATTCTTTGACGTAAACGAACTAGTGGTGGGTTTTTGTTGTTGGATTGTACTCAATCCCTTTGGCTTGAGCTTGAGGTGTCTTCTTTTGACCTCGAGGTTGCTACCTCGAGGAGCTGTCCATACTCCAGTCTCGAGGCTCGAGTTCAAATGCACGCTTCTACCGCTTCTTTTCCCGCTCTTTCCTAAACCATTTTTCCCATAACTGACCGGGTTTTTAGGATCCTATGTCCCCCACTTTCCTTATTTAAGGCAGATTTTAAGCCTTGATCTTTTTCTTAAGCTCCAAGCACTGCTACTCAAAACCAGTTCAAGTATTTGTTAGATCTGGATAGTGTGGCATTTTCCTTTTTTCCTGTTTCTGGTGCTTCCCCACGTGTTGAGGTCAAGGTTGTTCCTGCTAGAATTGTTGAGCCCATCTCTCGTGTTCTAAACCAGGTGGCCAGAGCCCTGAGTGTGGCTCCTTCTTCTTGTGGCCTTTGTCCTATGGAGTGCAGGATTACCAGATTAGTTTCTAGAGCGGCTGCAAAGGGTGGTGGCAATGCGGATTGCCTCTTTTAGTCGCCCCTGGCCTCCTCATGTGGAGCGTCTACTTGCTAAATTTGAGGCATGCACTAAGCCCATTAGTCCGAAGGACACTATTACCTCTGGTTTGTGGAATATCATATACGGGGGAGAAGACTACTGCTAGTGGCTTTCTTTGTTTTGATATTTTCATCTTTTTCTTTGTTATCTTTTTTTTTTTGTTTTTTTTTTTGTAATCAGGGTTTGACTGTGTTGTCCTTCCTTTCCTGTTGTTTTTGCTTTTGCCTTATTGGTTTCCAACTTTACATTGTAGGCTCCAGCTATGTCTTGAGGTATGCCCCTTGTTTACTTGTATTTTTCTCTTTTGGCAATTAAAAAACTCGTTGATTTAACCAAAAAAAAAAATTTTTAATACATGTATACGATATATAATTCATATATTCGTTAATTTTGTAAATATTATATATCTCTAGCTATTTAATATAAATATTATAGTTCACTTTACCTTATCTTTAGGCACGCCAAATTTCAGAAAAACTTTTGATATTTCAAATACATGTTAATATGCTTGACATTTTACGCCCTAGTTGTGTTTTTGGATTCCTGATATAATTGGGAGAAAAATTAGGAATGAATACAATGGTCCGGTGGGACTCTTGGCCAACCGGGCACAATGGTCCGGTGGAATAGGAAGCTCACCTACAATGCAATATTGCTTTACTGAAAACATAAATTTGAACAAAGACTGAAAATAAAAATAATATAAAACAACAGAAAAATTATTTTCAAAACAATATGTTTAGTCTTTTAACAACTAAGAACTATAAATAGAAAAGGCTAAAAGAAAATTCCTCAAGTATTTATACACATCTTAAGTTATCGCTCGATTGTAAAAAAGAATTATTCAATATTTTATTTCAATATATCTTGATCTTTTATTACGTAAAAAGTGTGAGATAATGTTTAGCGAGGCCAATCGATAATACTGCTAGTGTATCAAATTTTTTTTTTTTAACCACTAGAAAGTCCCGAGGGTGAGTTAGTGTATCATTGTATAGATAGAGAATCACAAAGGAAATTAAAAGAGAATCCTCTGTAGAATATTGCAAAATATCATAAAATCTAGGAATCATATCAATCTAGGCTCTCAGATACTCTACCTAAAAAAGAGTTAAGTTATATTCATAGGGTAATGTTATTGTAAAAATAAAATTATTATTACTAAAGCAAAATTATTATTTGCAAAACAAATTTGGTCGTTCTTAATTTTTGTAAGTCATATTATTACTCTATTAATAACAATTTGTATACTGACAATAACGACTTGAGAATATTCTAGCGTAATGAAAGAGTTGAGGAGAGAGGGGTATCACGTAGGGGTAGCAAATATGTCGCGTCATGTCGTGTCGTGTTGGTGCTATGCGAAGGGTCTTAAGAATGGGGTGAACCCGAATCCGACCCGTTTATTAAGCGGGTTAGGAACTCTCAACCCGTTTATTAATAACATTTTCTTGTTGCAGTGACTGACGACCCCAATCCCTCTTTCTCTCTCTCTTAAGAGCTCCCCTGTCGCCCAAATTCAAGACGGATTTCAAAGAAGACGCCCAATTTAAAGATTTTGAGGAGAAATTCATGAAGTTATGGAAGGGTTTCATTAGAAAGATATCTAAATCTAGGTACATTTTTTTGAATCTTTTGGATTTGGTTATTATAATAGTCTGTTAGATATTAGTATAATGCAAGAAAGCAAGAAAGCAAGCGTGGGTTCTGTCTCTGGTATTTCTTCTACCGAAAGGATGATGCATCCTGGTGCTTTTGCTTGATCAGGTTCACTATCTATGGAAGAATCTCTTGTTTGAGGCTTAAAGACCACCCTACTTCAAATAAGTTCATGGTTGCCCTAATTGCTGCAATGTTCTCATTTTTACTTTCATTGCAGTGTCAAGCACCTCTCTATACATATTTATTTGATTTACAAGTATAGGTTATAGTATAAGGGAAGGTAAAGGGAGATAGAGTGATAGAACTGAGAGATAGAGAGAAGGGGGAGAGACAAACCGATAGAAAGAGATAGGGGAGAGAGAATTTAAGTAAATTCATTCATACTCTTTCTCTATACTAAGGTCCCTATTTATGGAGTTAAGGGAGTGGTATAACTGAATTTAAAGACTTAACTTATATATGTTAGTTCCTTGCCCGAGGGGACATACGTTAGAGTATAAAATCAATCTTGGTGTTCACCCATCATCTTGGACTTTTGGAACAATTAGTTCCTTATAAAAACATGTTTTGTGCCAAGAATAATGATATACAATTAAGAAAAGTTCTTTTATATATGTATGTAATATGTTAAACATATCCGATGAGTATGATTGTGTGCGAGTATGAATTCTTAATATATATTTACTAATTTATGTCATGTTTTTTATGCTATTGCTTCCTCTAGTTTGTAGCTTAAGGGGAATTTTTAAGTGGTTTCTCCTCCGGCGGGTAAAATTAGATAGTAACGGTGCTTTGTAGCGGCCTTTGGCGGGCATAGTTGGATACTTGGCACGAAGATGATCCCGTATTGGAATATTATGAAGCCCAATATCCCACCGAGGATATAATCTTGACTTGCCTGCCCATGGGGGCTTGTGGTCTGTTCTCACGGGCCGGGGTTAGTTGGGGCAACCCAATACTTCGTCACCAAAAAAAGGAATAGAAAATTTACCTGTTCAAATATAAAGACAAAGGTAAACCTGCAGCATTAGTTATGGTCTCGGCCTAGCAGTTAAGTCCTATATATATATATATATTTTAATTAGTTAATGAGTTATTAATGCCAATAAACCTTCTACTTCTTTCCACTTCGTCAATGTAATCGTACTAAATTGTGTAAACTTAATCTTTGTACTGTTTGTATTATATTAATTTAATCCTATAATAAAAGTCAAACTTAAGTTAATTTTAGAGTCCTAGTGTCATATACAAATGATAAAAAATATACCATCCGTGTGAACTAGGATCCTTGCTGTTTTGCCTCTTCCCCATCCTTAGAAAAACAAAGAACACTACCGCCTCAACAAGTCCCTTGGGTCTACATGGACGATGCAATATCCACGCTTCAATCCTAATGGCCATTTGTGTGAGGAGGCGTGTTAAAAGTATAAAATCATTCATGTGTCTTCCGTCTCAACTTAAACTTTTACAAGAATTGGTTCTTTGATATGATAGTATGACCTTGTCGGCTAAGAGGTCACGGTCCGAGTCCTAATAACCCCCACTTTCAATATTAACATCATTTAAGTGCGGGGTATTGGATGGGCCTGGGCAATATCCACGCTTTAAGCCCAATGGACGTTCAGGTGAGGGGGACTATTAAAGTATAAAATCATTCCTAGGCCCATCAATTTAAGCTTTTAGGATAGTTGGTTCTTTAGCATACTGAATACTCAGTTAAATTAGTGGTCGAGTTTTGAGATACTGATTTGAACTTTTTTTTTTTTTTTTTAATTTTTTGGTAAGGGTGTTCAAAAATGATGAGTACAAAGAAGCGGTGGAAGAGGACGAAGATATGATAGATACCAGTGAAGAGAAGAACAGTTTTGACCAAATCCAGAGCTTGATTAATGGTGAATATTGTTATAGTATTTTCTTACTAGTGTAAAAAATTATCTTCCTTTCTTACTGGTGTAAAAAAAAATATCCGCTACATCCTAAAATTGTTTGTTGGTGGCAGATGGGAAGGTTGATAACCTACAAGTGCCACAGTGCAAGCTTTATCTGCGTGAAAATGGGTTAAGATGTTGCGGGACAAAAGACATGCTTATCAAAAGAATAAAGGAGTATTTGGAGTAATGTTTATTACAAAATTGTTTCATTAACAAGGATCCATTTGTATACTTTTGTGTATTAAAGTCTTGTTTGTTTTCAATGATTAGGATTATGAAGCATGGGGGGGAGAAGATGTATCCTCCATCCACCTTCGTTTTTAGTTGCAAAGGTATGAATCTTTATATTTGAAGAAATCAAAAATAGGATGTATTTTTCTTATTGAATAAATGAAGCATTCAAAGACGATCTTTCTTATTTCCTAAATAATGGAAATAAAATCTACCCAAAAAAAAAAAAAGGAAAAAAAGGGGAGACTATCAAGCCTAGACATCATTGTCATGGTTAAACACAAACTTGTATTTGAATTGTAGTTGAGTTGTCTTGTATTGGCGGGAAAAGTAGTTATTAGATTTTGGTGGTAAATTGTTAGTTAGTTACAAATTGTTGTAGTAATACTTAGCATATAAATAGGAGTGTTGAAGCATTGGGAAGGCATTGGAAAATATCAGTAAGATTCATCTGAAAGTCTCTTTTCTCAACTCTAACATTCTCTCTAATCTCTTCTCATCTAAATCTCTATCCTTACTCCATTGTTATGACCTAGGACATAACAAACAGGAAAGATTAATTTCCTAAACTAAACAAGTATGGAAACAACTACAAATACGCAATTATCCCCGTTATTTTTTGAATTTCCACAATTTTAATACACGGAGAAGTAAATAAATAAATTGGCACTGCTTGCAAGAATAGAAGATTAGTTTTATTTAGAGTCTGACAAGTTTAGTTTAGGTCTTGGCTTCTACTACTCATGAAATTTTTGCTAATGAGGTTTTTGTTTAGTGGTAAAAACACTATAGAGGATCTCTTTGTAACGATTGTCCTTTGTTCAAACCTATTCGAACGTTTCAGGACTGTGTGTTGATCAAGTATGTGTGAGTACCTGTATGAGCTTCCTGATTGTGGTGCCTGTTGTGTTTGTTGTAGATGTTAAAAAAAATCAATGCCAATACATGAAATTACCCCACACTTCTTCTGATAAATAAATTTTCCCAGACTTCGTAGAGGATGTAAGGATTTCTGTTAGGATTTTAAGTTGGAAAATGCAATATGTGCATTTTTCTGAGCAAACAATTGTGTGGCAAAAATAGGGTCCACATAAGATTATCTTCCTGTGATTTAATGATAATATTTAAGATCACTTACGTTATAGATCCCTATATTTTATCCATTGTGTCAGTTTAATCCTTTTATTTTTAATTTTGCCAATTTAGCCATGTATAAGTAAAATTGGTGCTAAGTTAGCGATGGAAGCGTTTAGGGTGGCTTTTAGTTTGGTCAACATGTTGCTAGGACCTTCAACCTTATGTCATTAATTTGGCTTCAATTCTACAATAGGGCTAAATTGATATGAGATAAGCATACATGGAATAAATTGACATATTTAAAAAGTAAAAGGATTGAATTGACAAAGTAGATTAAGTATAGAAACCTTTAACTGTATATTACCATAACAATTACTCAAATCGGGTACAATTTGTGCACATACATGACTGCATATTTGCAGGTGATGCGTGCACGGGGGACGTTGTGATGTTCACCCAGAATGTCTATGAAGGGTAAGCTACTTTCCTCTTTCTGCTTAGCAATTTATATTTAATGGAATTTCATCCAACATTATACGCTAATTGACGAAAACTTTCTTCCCCCTCAGGTTCCACGTTGTGTCAAGAAAAACCGTTAGTGCTCCGTGCGGAAAAAGAACTGTGGTCAGCCGGATAGCCAACGATAGCTACGGTGCTGCGAAGCAACAACATACCTTCACGGTGAGCATTCCATGTCATGTATGTTCACAAAGATAAGAATTTTCACTAAGGCTTTGTTTCATAGAGTAGTAAAGTCCTCTTCCTTTAAAAAAATGTGTTCATTCGGAGAAGATTTTCCGAAGAAAAGCAAAATCAAATCGAGGTTTTCCATTGTTTGTTTCAAGGGAAATTATTCTCCCACCGTATGATATTCATATACAAAATCAAGTCAAGTTCATTATAAAGCATAAGGCCTTACATGATGGATTTTAATCTATCTATGTACAATTGGCTACTTATATACAATGCTTCAGTGAAGGCTTTAATCTCCGTGACCCTTTTCCCCTTGACATCTGCAACACGATTGAGGCCCACAAACCAAGATCGTGCGCATTATTTGAAGTCTTTCTCATGAATTATCTTTAAATTATTTAGGTAGAAGTTCTTTGGAACAAGGGGCACAAGCCGCTGCCCCCTCTTCATCCCCTCCTCATTAAGGGTAGGAACCTTTACAGGTTTGATATCATGAGGCAGGTCAGTTAAACTAATACTTAATTTTGCAACCTATATACATACATACATACACACACACACACACACATATAAATATACACACACACACATACATGTACTTATATATATATATATATATATATATATATATATATGTGTGTGTGTGTGTGTGTGTGTGTGTGTGTGTGTGTGTGTGTGTGTGTGTGTGTGTGTGTGTGTGTGTGTATATATATATATGTGTGTGTGTGTGTGTGTGTGTGTGTGTGTGTGTGTGTGTGTGTGTGTGTGTGTGTGTGTGTGTGTGTGTGTGTGTGTGTGTGTGTGTGTGTGTGTGTGTGTGTGTAATTGGTTTCATACTTGTAATGGTACAGTTCGCTTCAACTCTTAGAAATGGGAGGATGAAAACGAGAGGAGGCGGGTTTTGGTTGAGAAACACCGGCATGGTAATCTAGCTTGAGCAAGCAGGAAAGCTAGACTGCAGCAATGGGGGGCACTAAGATGATAGAACCGAGTGGATATGTTGGTAGTCTTGGCACTTTTTGTCCATTGGCAGAAGCTTGCATATGAGTTACTGAAATGATCGCTTAGGTTGGAATTAATTTGTTATGATCGTGGGCATTCTTGGCCAAATAATATTGGAAATTGATTGCTTGTGAATCGTTTATGTAGCAGAAGAGTGTTTCGGTAGCAGAATTCAGCAAATGAAGCCAAGTAGCAGCATCACCAGCTTGAAGGGAAATGTGGTTAATGCTATTATCAATTCGAAGGCTATTTTGGCGGGAAACTAAGTCAGTTTGCTTAAGTCAAAAGATGTCAATTGTGGCAGCTGTTGTTTAGCTAGTATGTTTTTAGATTATCTTAATTCAATGTATCCTAATTCATAAGACATTAGTATAAGTAGGATGCACTATTGTATTTTGGATCTCATGAAATGAAATCAAAGTGTTTTCTCTCTCTCATCTCAATCTTTCTCTCTAATTCTCATCTCCTTTCACTTCTCTTCTCATCTCATACTCTCTAAACTTAGGTTAAGGTTCAAGATTGCACTTGATTCTTAACAATTGGTATCAAAGCTTGTGAGTAGCATCCAATAAGTTGAAATACATTCGATTTAATAGAGATAGCTTGCGTTCAAGTTAGTTTTCATTTAATTGCAATCGAATGATAGCGATCTAGTTGTTCAGATCTGAAATATCAGGATTGATCGATTTTAATTGCTTCAGGATTGAGGACTGGAATTCTTATTCACATTTTTGAAAAACATAGTTAAATCTAAGCTTTGCACAGCTGAGGCTTCGATCAACAACACGAGATCCTGATTGAACCTGCCTTATTTTTGCTGATACTTGATCGATTACACAAGATTCAGAGAAAACTGAACTGAAATTCAGTGTTGAACAGCACACGAAGGTTTGATTTGAAGTGCCGAGATCGATTCGACTTAGCTGATTGAAATTCAAGCTAGCTGCAGCAGCTTATACCATGCTTCCTGCTTTAAGACATTGCTCTAAGCTGAGTGCATTCTTTTTGTGGCTGTTTACATTGAATCTAAATAGAACTTGTTACATTTTTTTTTGTTCCGGTGCTACTTCACAGATTAAGTGTTACTACGCCAGACATTGAATTGTGATTTGAGCCAGAGCAGCAGCAGCTGCCAATGCTGGAACCACATCCTCAACCTATGCTACTGTTGCTACTGGTGCACAACCAAGTCAGGAAGTATTTGCTGCTGATGTGAGATCCCATACAAGGTCTTGTATCAACGATTGGGAAATTGTCTCAAACAATTGGAAATCTGGACCGGAGGATGGAAGATTTAAATCTTAAGGTAGTGGATATGCGTGAGCAATTTAACCATCGGAATTTGCCTCCTAGAGTTGGAATTCTCACACCTGCTTGTATCAAAGCTTGGGAAATTGTTTCAAACAAGTTTACATGCTTAAAAACAATGTAACTAAGCATGATATATATTCTTGATGATGTACTCATCATATGGTTTACTATAAATCAGTCTATTAACCCTTTGTTAGCCTGGCCCATACATTTGTTCAATGAGGGCTGCTAGCTTATCCTAGAGGGGCATGTTTATAGCCTGGTTGTGCACAAGCCAATGCTCTCCAATGGGTAAATTATTCCTCATTGGATCTACGGCATACCATAAAAGGCTACCGTAACCATAGGATTAGGAAATGACGCTTGACTAGCATCCGGAAGATTACATCCCCCTTAGTCTACGAAGCCCCATTGATAGGTCTGTGTTCCTATAGGGACCTAGTTTGAACTCTAGTTCCCCCTATCATAAGCTGGTAATGTGTAAGGTCCTCATGAAGCTTAAGCTTGAGGAACGCCCTGAGGCACACCTAAGCTTGAGGGGCCTTTGTAAAAATTGATCCATCCGCAAAGTAAACCTTTGAGGACGGGTAGCATTCACCTGCCTCTCAGTCTCATACACTAATTCAACCCTTGTACTGATGTGCTTGTTTCCCACGAAGGAGAACTACCCTTGCCTATAGGTCACAAATTTTAGGTCAGGTCTAAGGAGGTGAATGCTACTTGTGGAGGAAGGATAGCTGCTCTTGCCCCCAGCTTCCTAGCCTAGCTCGGCCCTAGGAACAAGGTATAGGTTTCCTACAGAGGAAACCTAACCTCAGATGTTGATCCCATAATTTGGGTTAGACCCCGAGGGATGTTGACTACTTGTGGAGGAGGAACTACTCTGTGCCTCCAACTTTCATAAACTAGCATTACTCGAGGATCAAAGCTTAGACTCCTCGAGACTAGGGCCTGCCCCCGATTT
This sequence comes from Simmondsia chinensis, assembly GCA_018398585.1. NCBI lineage: Eukaryota > Viridiplantae > Streptophyta > Magnoliopsida > Caryophyllales > Simmondsiaceae > Simmondsia > Simmondsia chinensis. Next base: position 3,340,696 of record JAGTTD010000021.1, on the reverse strand, counting down.
ACAGGATCTGAGGTTTGAGGATCTAATGCCTCCGCTCTAAGGTTGGAGTCCGACCTTATGACCCCTTGCTCAATCGTTAGAGGATGTCCCCAGTTTTCAAGAGGGGCCATCATTTCTTCATTCATTTGCTCTCGAGTCCTCCTAGAATGGGCCTCAACCTGTATCATTTAGATGGACTTGACTTTAACAACAATCTGTGATGCAACATCCCTTACTATGAGGCTAGCTGTAGATGATAGGGACGTGTACATTTTGACTACAATTCTATTAGTCTCTTTGTCCATTCTTTCGTTCATTGAGGTCCCAACGTCATTAACGAGGTTTCTTAAAGCGGTAGTGTTTTCACGCTGGCCAGCCAGAGTACGTTGGGTTTCCCACGTTGCCTCTCAGAGGGTTCCTTTAAAAACCATTCTAGTCTTTCCTCCACGGGTTGCATCCTTCTTTTGACAATGTCCATAAAACTTTTACCAAGATAGTCATCAAGCCGATACTTTCATCCCCAGGGATGTCCTTGTCACCTTCGCTTTCAAAATCGTAGTTGTGACATGTTTCATCCTCTCGGGTAATAGGGTATGCCTTAATGGGTAATCGAGTTGTGGCCTAATTAAGGCCAAGCCTTCGAGCTCCTCACCTTCAAGAGCAACAACTTTTCTAGTTCCGACCATTAGAAAATGGTGGTATTAGACTCCAATGTGTGAATTAGCGCTATCAGAGCCTCAACTGTGGTTGCCAAAAGGTGTGCTTACTCTTTTGGTTTGTTTCTAATGTGTGTGTGGTCGTTGTAAGAAAATTAATCAAAAAAAAAAATGTAAATTGGGACTTGCATTAACTTGGGAGCAAGTCTAAATACCGAACTGCACGTGTTTCACCTCCACCAATCACCTAGAGGTGAGGGTTGATGTTTTGGTGAATCCTGCTTCAATTTGCAATTAATATGTGGATTTTGCTCACTCTCTAATTAAGGAGACTTAAATTATATTTTTGGTACTTTTTTAGTTAAAATGTTGTAGGAAGCATAAAGTCGATGAGGACCCACCCCATGTAGCAGTTGGGGTAACTCAGCAAAGCTCACAAACATCTTACCTCATACACATAAGAGCTAGGAACTGGGGTGGAGAAAAGTTAAAGAGCTAAGCGCTCCACTCCCAAGCACGAGTCAATTAGGTTTTCAGCCCTAGCATCCTTGACTTGTGATAACTTGAATGAGTTACAACTTGACAAAAATTAAATGGAGCAAACCGTATCTAGGTCACTAGAATAGGACCAACGCAAGGTCTAAGACTTGGCTGTCAAAGATCTTAAGCTGTGATTCAGACTAAATTCACTTGACGGAATAAACCATGTCACCGACCTAAGACCAACGGAATTAAGCTCCAGACTTGGTTGTCAAATCCTCAGATCAATAGCACTAAACTTAACTTGTCGAGAGATTCGGGGAAGGAATTATGGAAGGAGGGACTTACCTTCTCGTACACCGTAACTGAACACTAGGTTACACTAGGTTATGCAATGATGTTATTATATAAATTAATGTAGTTATATAATGTAATGATGTTATTATATAAATTAAATATTTAAATTAATATAGTCCCTAATTGACAATAATAAAAATCAATTTCCGTCAATCATTGATAGAAAAGCTCAAGATAATAGAATATTCTAATATTTGATACTAAAACTAACTCTTTTAAATTAGATTGCAGTTCTCACAAGCAACTTTGAATTTGTTCCGTGATTTCTACTCTCTCATCATTAGGTTTGGCTAATATAATTGTGTCTTAATCAAGAAAATAATTTATTACACGATTATTTGTTTCATTGGTCCTTATATTTTATCTATTGTGTCAATTTACACATACATATTTTGGTTTCGGTAATCAAGTTTTTTAAACACTCCTACTGATTAGGGGTTTGAATATATATATATATATATATATATATATATATATATATATATATATATATAGCTTATACATTTTACGTTACAACTCTGACTGTTATATGTAATTTAATAAACAAATGATAGTATTTAGTCATATTTTACACATACATATTTAATATCTGTAAATTCACATTTGTTTTCTTTTTCTTTGTTTTGAAAGCAAAGCAATAACTGGAACAAGATCAAAGCAGGTCAAACCCGGTAATGACCCATGTACGAGCTACATAGCAGAAAAACAAAATTCAAATGCAATCCTGTTCGACCTGATCCAGTCTTGCTTAGTGTCATTGATCGAACCGTTTTTAGGACATTTTCCCCACACTTGACCCAATTCTAGCTTGGACCAACCCTTTCATACAATACACTTAGGGGTGTATTTGAGCCGCGCGGGCCCAAGCCCGAGCTCTCTAGGCCTGAAGCTCGTCGAGTTCGAAAAATTCAAACTCAAGTTGAGCTCATAAAAGGCTCGGGCTCGGGCCCAGCTCGGTTAAGCTCGCAGCCGGCTTGGTGCGCTCTGAACTGAACATACAACAGCTCAATTAAGCCCAATCTAGGCTTGGTTTGCCTTTGGACTCATCTCATTTGGGTTTAGGCTTAGCTTGTTAGGCTCGAACTTGGCTTAATTTCTTAGACTAGTTTAACCTCATAAGCCACCAAAGAGGGCACCAACACGCCGTCACCGGATCCCATTAGAACTCCAAAGTTAAGCGTGCTTGGGCGAGAGTAATACCAGTATGGGCAACCTCCTGGGAAGTCCTCACTCTCAGGTTGGGGGCACTGGGAAACAGCCTCTCTTCAGGTTAACACCCTGAAGGGGGAAGGCTGTGTACATCCGTCCCCCCAGACCCTGTGTAGGCGGGAGCCCTTGAGGGACTGGGTATGTTCCTCTTTTTTAGTTTAACATCGTAAGTCTACGAGCTCAAGCTTTGTTAGGTTCGGGCTTGCTTTTCTATCTTTTTGAGGAGCCGGATTGTGTGGACTCATAAACCAGGTTGGCTTACTTACACCCTCAGTATACAGCTGACCGATGAGTCGGGTCATGGGTCGACCCAACCGGTTACATTGGCCACCTATAGCTACAGCTAACTCAAAGAAGTCCACTCGCCACTCCCACCGATCCTCTAACTACAACCATCCTACCCCTTTGTTGACTGTTCTTTGCCAAACCCTAGCTCCAAATTCCCCATCCTTCCACCCAATTGAATAGAATCCAATTCAGCAAATATACAATGATTCGTTAGGGTGATCAGGATTTTAGAATAAGGTAGGGCAATGAGCCCGAATGAGCCATCCAACGGTGCATCCAGTAGATGCGCTGCCACAGTCAATCGACATCAGGGGCGGCGGTAGAGACAATGTGATACGAATATTATCGAAGGTCATGCCCAGATCAGTCTCGAGCTGGCCGACTGCCACATCATCGACCTCTCGTGCCACGTCATCACTGCCACCTCATTAGGGGTAGCTCATAACTACCCATCCCTTACCCTCTAGTGTGTGTGTGTGCATATATATATATATAGGGTAGTTATATTTTCTCTCTTTTGTTTGTTGTGATTGTGCTCTCTTTTATCTCTCCCCCCCCCCCCCCCCCCCCCCCCCCCTCTCTCTTCTTCTAGCTGTCTCCCCCTTTTACTGGTAATTGGCTTATACCATATATAATATACAAATTCGGGGTAGCAATCTAGCTTTCCCGTAGCTAATTATCTCAATCTCATGCTTAGGTTGTCTAGGTTTCCATTGATTAGACAGGATCCCATCTCATATCCTATCATGATGTGCCAAGGGTGAGAATGAAGGATTTACAAGGCATGCCGGGCACTCCTGGTGGGATGGCTACCACCAGTGGTTTCCCCTCAGTCACTGCTTTCTGGTACCCTCCTTACTCTCTCTTTTTTCATGTTGATTTCATGTGTGTTATAGTATAAATCATTCTTGCACCTTTAACTAGAGGTGTAAACAACTTAAATGTTGAATTAGCTACTCATGTTTGAAATTTATTATGGCTCGTTTATGTTATTTGCTTAGGCTCAGTAACTTATCGAGCTGAGTTCGAGTAGGCCCCATAACTTTTTGGGCAGAGTTTGAGCAGTCTTGATAAGCTTAGTGAGACGAGTTCGAACAAGGGGGTGCTCGGCTCGTTAACGTTCACAAACAGTTTGATAAGGGCTTGATAAGAGCTCGTTAAAAGCTTGTTAAAGGATTGTTAACATTTAATATTAATTTGAAAATAGTTTAATAATGGCTCAATAATGACGCGAATAGCTCAACTTAATGAGGAGCTCAACTCAATTATAAGCTCAATTTCACTCGATAACAAGCTCGAATCGGCTTGATGAGCATTACAAGCCGAGCCGAGCCGAGCCGAGCCGAGTACCTAACTTAATAAAAAGTTATCGAACCGAATTCAAACAAAGGTTTGAAAGCTCGATAAGAGCTAGGCTTCATCTCAAGCTTGGTAAGCCGAGCTCGGCTTGAACTCGAACTTTATAAGCCTTATCGAGCTCGAGTTCGGGGATGCTCGGCTCGGCTCTGCTTGTTTGCACCCTTACCTTTAACTAGTTGCTTGAATAAATGGTATACTTCATGACCCAAAGATCACTATCAATCGACAATGAAGAAAATGGGAGAAAAAGAGTAGCGTTGCAGCGAAGTTGAGGGAGATTGTAGCAACAACAGCAATGGAGGAGAAGGAGTTGGAGGGAGGGAGGAATGAAGGATGAGAGAAGGAGGGAGAAATTAGGGGGGGGGGAGAGAGAGTTAGAATTGAATATCAAAATAGAAATTTTATTAATCAAGTAAAGAATCAAGTACAATGAAGGACTAACTCCTATTTATAGAGTTTACTTGGCAAAATATTTAAAAATAATGAAAAAAAAATTGAAAAACATCAGAAGCTTGATAAAAATAGCATTTCCTGCTAGTTACCAACAGCCGATCACCCGATTGATTGGATATCTATAGAACTTTGCTTGAGCTAGCTTGATCGATTGGATATTTTATAGAACATGACAATACAGTTGACTAGGAGTTCTTGTCTTTGAATCCATGCATCCTCGAGCTCGAGATATTGATATAATTTTATACAAGGTATGAAGTAGGATTGTGCACCATCTACACTTCAAGCTTGATGGATGAGAGAGCATGTTATAGATATAACTATTTGTGGGTTTTCATTTAACATGTTATTAGAGTATATTATCTCTAGGATTTATTCCAATTATTGTACAATCATAATTTCTTGATTTATTCCTTGATTTACTCTCTTACCATATAGAATTAGCTCTATATATAGGTTATGTATTTCTCTTCTTTCATCATTCAATACAATTGAGCATTGCAACTCTTCCACATGGTATCAGAGCCTCCAAAGGAGACTCTCTTCTAATTCTTCTCTCTTGTTCGTTAATTCTTTTCTTTCTCTACTTTACTAGTATTTCGATTGGCTATCTTCTCCCTCTTCTTATCTTTCTTGTTTTTTTTTACAAGTAACATTTTTTTTTTTTTTTTGCTTTACTTCAAATCTATGGCAGCTAACAACAACAATACTACCCCCCCACCCACGGCCACCAGTCGGCCGACCACCACCCCCGTCACTGTCGGGATCGGCCACCCTAATGCCGGCTCCCCAGTCGATTTCCGGGTGGTGGGACCCATGGCTGTGTCCGATTTTCCCCATATCGGCTCCATATCCTCTGGTCTAACCCTCAATGGTCTAACGAGTACCGGTGTCGCCATCCCCTGTAGCCCGTTAGCAACCACGAGGCCACAATTTTCTCAATCTTTTGGCTCGGGCATCCCTACCCTTCTCTCCTCCCTACCCCCACTGGCGGCGGCCGGTACCACCACCTCTGTTGGTGGCTACCGCACCTCCCTCCCCTTCAACCCTTCCCACCCCTACCTCACTGTCCCTCCCCTCGGTGCTACACCAGTCACCACCAGCAGCCCGCACACCAGCAACGCTGGTGGTGCATTAGGGGCCGGTCTCGCTGGTGGCGTAGCAGCAGGGGCCGGGGTGGGGGCTGGGTTCCCTTCCCTTACTTTCCCTAATATAAACCCTAATTTATATCATACCACAAGTATCCCTTTATTACTTCCTCTTTCAAGTATTTCCAACATAATTACAATAAAATTGGAAAATGCTACTGACTATACGGCTTGGCGAGAACAATTTTTTATGCTTTTAATTTCGCATCAACTTATGGGTTACATCGATGGTACCTTTCCCTGTCCTCCCACTTACATAAAAACCAACAATGGTCCCTCTCTCCCTAACCCCGACTATATAAATTGGGTCCGAACTGACCAAAGTTTAAGATCTTGTATCGCCGCTACTTTATCCCGATCCCTCCTTAACGACATCGTTCGTCAACCCACATCAAAAGCCATGTGGGATGCCCTTGTCAAACAATTCCGAGATCATTCACTGGCCAAAGAGTTTGACCCGAGATCTCAAATAATTAATCTTAAAAAGGATGGCAAAACAATGGACAAATACCTCTCTGAGTTAAAATCTATTGCTGATGACCTTGCTGCCATAGACTCACCCATAGCCAATCGAGAACTAGTACACTATGCCCTTTATGGGCTTCCAATCGAATATGCCGCATTTGCAACTCTAACTCGCAATACTTCTCCCACACCTCCTTTTGAAAAGGTCAAGACTGATCTTCTTAATGAGGAAAGCGCCCAGAATCGTTATCATGGTCGCCCCACCTCTGATCAGCACCATGCTTTAGTCGCTTCAAATGCAGGTACTCAAGGATCCAACTCCGATCGTGGGGGCCGCGGTCGAGGTAAAGGACGCAACTCAGGCCGCCGTGGTAACCGAGGGGGCCAAAACGGGGGACAATATCAACACCAACAACATCAATCGGGACATCATAATTCGCACCCCCAACTGCCTCAACCTCGCCCACCTGGTAATGCTTCGCCCATCTCTCACGGTATTCTTGGACCCTGGCCCAAATTATGCCAAATCTGCAATCAACTTGGTCATAATGCTGTCTCATGTCTGTACCGCTTTGATCATTCCTCCGACCCTGATCCTTCCCACTCTCTTGCTGCCATGTCTATCGCTGACTCACAAGACTACAGTTGGTATCCCGACTCGGGAGCTACCAATCATATGACACCAAACGCAGGTATGCTTCGCTCTCTTCTTCCTTATCGTGGCCAAAAACATGTTTTAGTTGGGAATGGGGCGCTGATTCCCGTCACCCACGTGGGCTCTTCAACTTTAAACATTAAATTCACCAATTACAACTTCGTAATGTTATGTTAGTTCCCAACCTAACTCATAATCTCTTATCTATAAAACGCTTATGCCATGACAACCTATGCACAGTTGAATTTGACTCAAATTTTTTTTTGTGTTAAGGACAAGGCTACGGGGACCCCTCTACTTCGAGTTCGCAGTAACGGTGCACTCTACAGCTTCTCGCCTCACTCACTCGGACTTATGGCACAAACCCTATCCGGACACTTATGGCATTGTCGCTTAGGGCACCTAGGCCGTCCCATGTTAGACATTCTCTGCTCCCGCAAACTCATCCCTAGCTCACGATTTACTGCTTTTTGTCAAGATTGTAATTTGGGTAAGTCACATAGACTACCTTTTCAACGTGTTTCGCATTTCGCTACTTCTCCCTTGCATTTAATTCATTCCGATGTATGGCAATCTCCTGTAGCATCAAACTCTTATTATAAATACTATGTTAACTTCATTGACAATTTCACTCGCTTCACATGGCTTTACCCTATGAAACAGAAATCTGAGGTCTTTGACATTTTTGAAACTTTTAAAACACTTGTTGAAAATCAATTTTCAACCAAAATAAAAATCTTTCAAAGCAACGGTGGTCGTGAATTCGATCATCATTGTATGCACACCCTATGTCGTCAACATGGCATTCACTTTCGTCTTTCATGTCCTGATACTCCACAACAAAATGTAGTGGCGGAAAGAAAGCACAAACATATTATTGAAATGGCACGAACGCTCCTTATCCAATCTCGCCTACCGTACACCTTCTGGGATGATGCTGCGTGTACTGCATGCTTCATTATAAACCATCTCCCTACTCCTGTTCTTAAAAACTCATCTCCTTTGAAAAACTCTTCAAACTGTTTCCGGATTACACTAGTTTTCGCGTTTTTGGGTGTGCATGTTATTCTAACATCACACCCCATGCCCCTCATAGATTAGCTCCACATTCTTTACCATGTATCTTCATAGGATATGCGGCACGCTATAAAGGCTACCGATGTCTTGACCCCACAACAGGAAAAATTTATACCAATCGACATGTTAAGTTCAACGAATCTAGCTTCCCCTACCCTGAACTAGTTAACCTAACTCACGCTTCCGAACCTGGTAGTACAGCCACTGTCGTTGATCTCCCTCTCCCGCTCGTAGTAACCACGGCTACAGGCACCACCTTTCCAAGTCCCCCAACTGAACCCCTCCCTCTCCAGATGACTACTACTCCCCCTAGCCCTCCTCTCCCCAGCCCTATGGCCCTTGGTCCCTCCACTCATAACCAAGACCCTAGCCCTCACCTCGACATCCCTATTGTCGAACCTGAGGTTGCGATTCTCCCCGAACCCACCTGTACTCCCATCTCGGTTCCTGCCTCGACAGAACCGTCGGGGCCTCCTCCACCGGACCCTCCTATCCCCTCCCCCTCGGTCCCTATCCCCTCCCCACCTGAGCCCTCACACTCGGCCACACCCGACCCCAACTACAACCTTAATGTCCACCCCATGCGAACTCGACTCAAGGATGGTATTCGAAAAACTCGATATCCCCTATCCCTATCATCCATTACCGTCATCCAAGAACCTACGTGTTACTCCCAAGCCATTCAAAATCCCAAATGGCAAGAGGCTATGGCAGATGAATTTAACGCCCTAATTCTAAATAACACTTGGGAACTTGTCCACCCCAATCCCAAACATAACATTGTAGGAAGCACTTGGAAATATCGGGTCAAATACAAAGCGGATGGCTCCGTCGACCGGTTTAAAGCTCGCCTTGTTGCCCAAGGCTTTCACCAACGTGAAGGTATTGACTTCAAGGAGACCTTTAGTCCAGTCGTCAAGCCCTCTACCATACGCTTTGTCCTCACACTTGAGATCACTAATAAATGGCAAATTAAACAACTCGATGTTAAAAATGCTTTTCTTCATGGCCATCTTAAGGAAGAAGTCTGCATGAAGCAACCTAAGGGTTTCATACACCCCCAATTCCCCGATCGTGTCTGTCGCCTTCATAAGGCCCTATATGGTCTCAAACAAGCCCCCCGGGCCTGGTTTCACCGCTTCAGTACCTTCCTCTACAGCCTTGGCTTCACCTGTTTTAGAGCTGATACCTCTCTCTTCCTTTTCCGCTCTACGAATGATATCATATGACTGTTACTCTATGTTGATGACATAATTCTTACAGGATCAAACCCCCACTCCCTTGACACCCTCATTCGCACCCTTTCCACTCAATTTGCCATGAAAGACCTTGGTCTCCTTCACTACTTCCTAGGGATTGAGGCCCAAAAGACAAACATTGGCATGTTTCTCTCCCAGCATCGCTACACTATTGACCTCCTCCGCAAACATAAGATGGAGGATGCCAACCCCATTAAAACCCCCCTCCCGGCTCTGGCCCATCTATCCCTGACTGAGGGTGACGTATTGCCAGACCCTACTGAGTACCGCAGTGCGGTTAGGGCTCTGCAATATCTCATCATGACTCGTCCCGATATATGTTATGCTGTTAATCTTGTTTCCCAGTTTATGCATGCTCCCAGGACTAGTCATTGGCAGGTTGTGAAGCGAATCCTTCGATACCTCAAAAGCACCCCAGCTCATGGCCTAACGATCCTTCCTGGTGCCTGCACATCTGTCGTTGTCTACGCTGATGCTGATTGGGGAGGATGCCCCGATACTCGTCATTCCACCACTGGTTTTACCGTCTTCCTTGGGTCCACCCTCATCTCCTGGCGAGCCAAGAAACAAGCTATTGTCTCAAAGTCATCCACTGAATCCGAATATCGTGTTGTCGCCCAAGCCGCTGCTGAAGCAGATTGGGTTCGCACACTTCGGCCCTATCATCATCTACTATGACAATGTCTCTGCTTCATATATTGCAGCCAACCCTATCTCCAATGACCGAACTAAACATGTTGACGTTGATTTTCACTACGTTCGTGAGAAAGTTCTCAAAGGAGATCTTCAAGTTCGCTATACTCCCACAACTCAACAGATAGCCGACATCTTCACCAAAGGACTCGGTGTTACCTTGTTTCACTATCACAAAAACAATCTTCATGTCGCTGCTCCACCTTCAGATTGAGGGGGCCTATTAGAGTATATTATCTCTAGGATTTATTCAAATTATTGTACAATCATAAGCCCTTGATTTATTCGTTGATTTACTCTCTTACCATATAGAATTAGCTCTATATATAGGTTATGTATTTCTCTTCTTTCATCATTCAATACAATTGAGCATTGCAACTCTTCCACACATGTTAATATTTTGAGATAGTTGTTTTTTAGACAGGCTATAAGGACTTCATTGATCAGGAGGTCTCAAGTTTAAATCTCAGTAAGTTTTGTTCATAATAATTTCAGTACAAGATAGGAGGTAGGCTTTATCCATGTTTCAAGCCTAATAAGCATTTCCGTTAGGAAGCATGTTAGCATATAAGGATCACCCATGATCCTTGACTTGATAGCTTTAGTTTTTGGGGTAGTTGATTGCTTGACAAACTTCAAATGTCCCCTACCCCTTGGTATTACTATAATTTCATCTGAACAAATATCAATTATGCTTACACTATGCTTCAAATGCAATTAGTTTTCTCGTGAAGGGGGATATGTTAGAGTATATAATTATTTTATTCATGTATTTACCATGACATTGTATGCCATCTAATTTTGGGTTTTTTTTTTTTTTTATGGTTTTTGGAGAGCAAGTTCTATGAGTTACTGATGGTTGGTGTTTTTATATTATTTTTCCAAGTGGGGTATTATCCTATGCAAAAATAGTGTGGAATACTGATACTTGGGTCCAACTAATACATTATTTGATGCATGTGCAGTTTGCCAGTTCTTGTGTGGCTTTAATTTTTGGGTTGCGCTCATGGTGTAAAACTCAATCGTGACTATTGGGTTCTATGCAGATGGATTGTATCATTGAAAAAGTGGAATTAGAATACTGGAACCGTGCCAATTAAGGATATAGATGTGAAATAACTAGCAATGAGCACCAAGCAATCACAGTAAGAATAAGGTAAAGTGAAGGAGGGAGGACAGAATCTACAAGTTATTTCAAGCAACATTGGTAACTTCTAAACAGTGCATATTGATGGTATCTGCCAGTTACATTGAGCAACATTGGTGCCTTTGGCAATTTGGAGCCTTTGCTGATGTGGAATTATGATTGACTTGGAGGAGGATAAAAGAAGGGACCGGAAAGGATGGAGAAAGGGGCATTTTGGTTTCCAAATTTAAAGATTGAAGGTTAAAATTGAATATAGAGATAGAAGGGAAGGGAAAACGAAAAAGTCCTACTTACTGATGAGATATTGGTAAGGTCTTTTTTTTTTTTTTTTGATAGATCCTCCATGTCGCAATGTCCATTAGGTTTTTTGAATTCCAATTCTCTGGTTGGTTGTTTTAGTGGGAAAGCCTTAACTGTTAAAGATTGTTTGATGCCATTACATAACAGAAATCAGCCTAGTTGTTGCAATACAACTAGCATATGACAACTATATCTTTTTGTTTCTGTGTGACAAGGAACACGATGTAAAATCACGATTTAGCCCTTGGAACTTTGCAAATCCAGAGTACACTAATTTGAGCTCTATGATGTTTTTCTCCAACGAGTTCTCACTCTAGTGACCATACTTCCTCCGTGCTAAAAGTGCTCCCTTGACGGCGTAAACGTACCCAGGATCTGGTGCATCCACACTGGAGAATTTTCTTGATGCCAAGTGATTAGCACTAGAGCTATCCAAATGGTGAGTGATTGATATGCACTAGCCCCTAGGAGCAATGCTGCTGGTATCTAGAAAATATACCCAACTAGGTCCCTATACAGCAAAAAGTTTTTTTTTTTTTTTGACAGAATATGCAGCAAAAAGTTAGCGGCTTATAAAGAATTAAATATTTTAATATTACTCTTAATAATAATGATTTTTTTTCACATCATTGCGTACGCAAATTGAGTATATCTTTTGGGCAGGCTTAGCATTTTCTAGCTTTTAATTTAGTATAGTCCTCAGGTATCACTTATAAATTGAAACAAACATCGGCGCATTATTTCTTTGTATAAAGCGACAAAGGTATATAGATTTTTTGTAAGCGCACGCTGGAAGTCGAAGAGTAGCCGCAAGGGGGAATGGGAACACCTAATGAGTTCACTGTTAATAAGACTTCAATGGCAGTAAACGCTCAAATTGTCCAAAACTAAGGGTTGGTAGAAACATCTTGATCACATAACACCACAGATAGGCTTGAATAGGAGGGGTTAGATTTTGTGCAAAGCACAAAACTAAAGGAGCTAGATAAAAACCAGTGAGTTACCATTGTCTTGATCCGCATCCATCAAATCACGTATCACAGTCACGGTGTTACGAAAACAAGGGTTCGCGGATTATATGCCTTGTTAAGGCAATTACAAAAATATCCTTTAATGTGACGACCAATCTTATAAGACTTTTATGATTTAATGATCCAACTAAATTGCAGTCAGGTGAACAAAAGACCAAGGGTTAAATGTTCTAATATTTAGAGAGAATTAGCAATTTTGCCTTGACAATACCATTACCCTTAATTTATAACATATAAATAATCGTATTAGTAAAAAATTTCGAAACAAGTTGCAACAACCAAAATCTTATATGCAGTTATCACCTATACTCATGCAGTTATCACCTGTACTCTATTCACTGAGTCTTCTTTCAAGTTTATATTACAAGTCACAACTTCAATGCAAACTCATTATATTTACTCCAGAAAAGAAAACCACGACTGGCAAGTGTCTAAAGTCTTGGGCATTTCTACCGTGCAGGAAAAAAAAAAAAAAAAAAAAAAAGAATCTAAATGTGAAGAGAGGAAGGGTTACCTGCTGAGCAGGTAATTAGTTAAAAAAAAAAATTTTAAATATACTTTACTTTCTCATACTTTTTATATGTCATATTTTTTATTTGGTAATATGAAAAATAATATATATATATATATATGAAAAATAAATTAATTAGTTATTACTATAATATCGTAATTAATTTAAACATGATAGTAATGACATAATAAATTAAAAATATATTATTTGAAAAAGAAATTAAGTGGTTAAAATTAAAAAATATTAATTAATTTGTTATAAAAATTTATTGGTTCGAAAAAGTAATTAAGTGGTTATAATTAAGAAATGTTAATTAATTTTATGTACCTAATACTATTTAAAAAACACTAAACATAAATATCTAAAAATTTTACATAAATATAGAAATATGACATGAATGTGTGTTGACACACTGATTATACGTGTCTCCACACAATAATGTACTGAATATCACGGGGTAAGTGCTCAAAATCTCCAACAACGTACTCCAAATCCCCATCCAATAAAAAGTAAGTGTCGGCACACATTTAACATGTGTCGACACAGATAAAGTGTTGAAGAATAACTGAATTTGAGCACATTTCGTGATGTGTACATGGGTATGAACTGTGTGTACACATATGTCGACACACTTTCTCTGTATGTTGACACACAACAACGTACTCCATATCACTGGGAATGTGCTCAAAATTTCCAATAACATACTCCAAATCACCATTCATTAAAAAGTAAGCACCGACAAACTTCTAACGTGTATCGACGCAGATAAAGTGTTGAGGAATAACTGAATTTGAGTTTGGAGATGTGTACACGGGTATGAACTATGTGTACACATATGTCAACACACTTTAGCCATATGTCGACACATGTATTTTGTTGTACATTACTGTGCACTATGGTGATGTGTACATGGATATGAATTTTGTGTACACATGTACACAAATCTGAGCTCGTGATATATGTGTCGACACAAAAATAAAGGGTGTCGAAACACAACGACACTGAGTGTCGACACAAACATAAAGGGTGTCGTACACAAAATTCATATCAATGTACACATCACTATAGTGTACTCAAATTTAGTAATGGATCACACAATACAAGTGTCGACACAAGCTAGATGTGGGTCAACATACGGGTGCACATATTTCATACCCATGTACACATCACCATAATGTACTCAAATTCATTTTTGCATCAACACTTTACATGTGCCGACACACAGGATAGGGGTGTCGACACATGCATCAGGTATTTTGCATCACAATAAATGTACCGAAGATCATCAACCATGTACTCAATATCACACTAACATAATGAGTGTTGACACACAACTTCCGTGTGTTGACATAAATATTACAATGAGCTCAAATAGCGCTTGTGTGTTGACGCATTTAATGTATGTGTCGACACGTGTAATGCAGTTAAAGCCCACCACCTCATTCCTTAGTCGTGTTCTCTCTCTCTCTTTCTCTCTTTTGCTCAAACCCTAACTTCTTCTTCAACACAAAATCTTTCCAAAGTTGTCAATTTCTCACAAACTTTGTTCAAAATTTTATTACAATTGAGGTTTCTATTTACAATTCAACCCCAATATGTTAAAATTCTCCTCATTAGTCGTGTTCTTTCCCTCTTTCTATCCTTCGTTCGAACCCTAACTTCTTCTTCAACTCAATATCTTACCAAGTCATCAATCTCTCACAAATCTTGTTCAAATTTTTGTTACAAATTAGGTTTCTATCTATAATATAACATCCAAATCTTTGAATTTTTTTTTTTCTTCAGAAATTCATCTTTATTTACAAACCCTAACTCAAAATCGAACCATCCAAATGTTTACCTAAATTTGCTTGCTTTTTTTATTTGTCTTGCTTTAAGCGGTGTTGATTTGATTGTCATTGATTGTGATTTCTTGTGGTGGCTACGGCCAATGTTTCTTGATAGGTACTTATCATAGTAACAGTTAGCTGATGAACAATACTAGGTATGGAAATCAAGACTTGAGGCCATCTTCAAAGGGGGTGGTGAGGGGGAGAGAGAAGCAAAAGAGGGGGGAAACATGAGAGTTGGAACACTAAATGTCAGGACATTGGCGAAGAAGAGCTTAGAGGTGGCACGAATGATGATGAAGAGAAGGATCAACATCCTTTATCTGCAAGAAACTAAATGGGTTGGCACAAAATCGAGAGATGTGTTGGGATATAAATTGTGGTGTTCGGGCAAAGACAGATGGAGGAATGAAGTTGGCATATCGTGGATAACAGTCTCAAGAATAAAGTGGTCGAATTGTCCAGGAGTGGTGATAGGATCATTGGCATCAAGATGATCCTAGATGGGGAGGCATTGAATGTTATCAGTGCCTACGCACCTCAGACTAGACTATTAGAGAACGAGAAGGCAACCTTCTGGGAGGACTTAGATAAAATGATGCAAGGTATACCCCAAACCGAACAAGTGGTGATTGGCAGGGATTTCAATGGGCATGTGGGCGAGATAGAGGATGGTTATGCATCTTGCCATGGAGGATTTGGATTTGGATTTGGAGATAGGAATGCAGAGGGGAAATCCCTCCTAGACTTTGCAGTTACATACGAGCTAACAGTTGGCAACAGCTTCTTTAGAAAGCATAAGGAACACATCATCACGTATCAAAGTAGTGGGGCAAGGACCCAGATTGACTACATATTACTGAGGAAAAGGGTAAAAAAGAGACTGTAGGGACTGCAAGGGCAACCCAGGGGAAGCCCTATCTACACAACATAGTGTGGTGTGTGCCGATGTAAAGTCAAGAAGAGGCCAAAAGAAGCAGGAAACCTGCACAAACACATACTCGCTGGAGGGATTTGACGGGAGAGCAGTATAAAGCCTATAAGGAAAGAGCGGAATCATAGCTCGAGTGGGATGTGGAGGGAGATACAAACCAAATATGGAACAAACTGGCACAAAAGATTAGAGGACTAGCACGCAAAGTTCTAGAAGTGTCAAAAGGCAGGGCACCTAAAAATAGAGAGTCCTGGTGGTGGTGCGAGGAAGTCCAACAGAAGATTTAGTCCAAATGGAACTTTTTCAAGGAGAAGGAGAATAGTGGAGAAGAAGACAAGCGACATAAATATCAGCAAGCCAAGAAAGAAGCAAAGAAAGCAGTCAAAGAAGCACAATCAAGAGCCCACGAGGAGTTCTACAAAAAGCTAGATACCAAGGAGAAAGCGAGGGATATATATATATATATATAATCGCCATAGCGAGAGATAGGAAGACAAGGAACTTGGAGCGAGTAAAGTGCATAAAAGGGGAAGATGGACAGGTGCTTGTGGAGGGGCAACAAATTAAAGCTATAGGAAAGCTTACTTCCACGATCTGCTCAACGATCAGGGGGGTACAGAGATATCCCTAAGAGATCTCCAAACATCGAAGGAGTATCAGGACTACTACTATTGTAGGCGAATTACTCCCAAGGAAGTCCAGGAAGCCCTGAAACATATGGGAAGGGGTAAAGCAGTTGGCTCAGATGGAATACCCATAGAGGCATGGAAATGCCTTGGATAGAGGGGCATCAGTTGGCTGACTAAATTATTTAACCAAATCCTTATGGGGAAGAAGATGCCTGACGAATGGCGAAAGAGCACATTGATCCCGATCTACAAGAACAAAGGCGACATCCAAAGTTGCGTCAACTATCGGGGGATCAAACACACTTTGAAGCTGTGGGAGCGGGTCATAGAAAGGAGGCTACGATGACGGATAGAGGTATCCGAGAACCAATTTGGATTTATACCTGGAAGATCAACCATAGAAGCCATCCATCTTAAAAGGCGGACGATAAAGCCGTCCAGGGAGAGACAAAAGGATCTCCACATGGTCTTTATTGATTTGGAGAAGGCATATGATAGAGTTCCAAGAGAGGTCGTATGGAGGGTCTTGAGTAGAAAGGGCATCGACGTGCCATATATTCGCGTCATTAGAGACATCTATGAGGATGCACAAACTAATGTGTGGATAGCGGAGGGGGAGACAAACACATTCCCAATTACAGTTGGGGTACACCAAGGTTCTGCCTTGAGCCTCTTTCCATTCATTTTAGTCATGGCTGAGCTCACTAGGCACATCCAAGGAGATGTACCTTGGTGTATGCTTTTTGCAGATGACATAGTTTTGGTGGGGGGCTCTCGAGTAGATATAAGTGAGAAGCTGGAATTGTGGAGAAGGGTTTTGGAACCAAAGGGCCTACAAATCCGTAGATCTAAGACCGAATACATGGAACTCAAGCTCGGTCACTCTACAGCGCCTAGTATAGAAGAAGTTAAGATAGGATCTGAGACTATACCGAGGAAGGAGAGTTCAGATACTTGGGTTCCGTGGTACAGCAAAAATGTGAGGTTGATGAGGATGTCAACAACAGGATTACAGTAGGCTGGCAGAAATGGAGGATGGCTTCCAGGGTACTTTGTGATAAAAAGTTCCCGCTAAAACTTAAGGAAAAATACTGCAAGACAGTAGTAAGACCGGCTATATTGTATGGGCAGAATGTCACGCCAATGAAACAACATCATACACAGCAGATGAAGGTGGCAGAGATGAGGATATTGCGATGGATGTGTGGTCATACAAGGAAGGATAGGGTCATGAACGACGTTATAAGAGGAAAATTCGGCGTAGCCTCGATCAAAGACAAATTGAGGGAGCAACGCTTGAGATGGTTTGGACATGTTAGGAGGACACCGAGCACAGCTCCATTCAAAAGATGTGAACAGCTACATACTACCCTAGGCAAAAGAGAGAGAGGCAGGCCAAAGAAGAGTTCGATGGAGACGATCCGACATGACCTAACCTACCTAAACCTAAGTGAGGAGATAGCCTTGGATAGAGCTCGATGGAGAGTGAGCATAAGGTTAACCAATGTAGCGGCTTAGAGTAATGCTGCATATTACTGCTAGCAGAGGGTTTCTAACACGGATTTAACCCCGAGGGCGCGCTTATTTGATTGCTGGCTTATTTCCTTCTCGGTTTACTCACCTAGTATTGGATTTGCTCTATTTGCTTTTTATGTGCCGTGGAGTTGTCTTACACTTAACCTAACCTCCTTTTCAGGATGTTGTGCTTCCAGAACGACAAGATCTTCAGGTTGAAGGTCCTTGAAAACAGTCTCTTTTCTACTCGGAAAGGGGAAGGATGCGTACATCCACCCCCCAGACCTTGCTTATTGCGGGAGCCTGTGAGGCACCGGGACTGCTGTTGCTGTTGTTGTTGTTGCTACTACTCTAAGTAAAAAACCATCTATTTGTCTTAAAATTTCATTATCCCTAATAATTTTTGGACAAATCTCAAAATTTGACCTTACTCTACCAAACCCTAACCCCAACTTGAAATTTCTGTAATTTTTTTTTTTTTTTTTTTTTTGTGACCAAATGTCATGGGTTGCACAGAGAGGGCAAAAACTACTTCAAAGATGATTGCCTTACGTCCTCTGCTTTTTCACTCTCCCCCCGTTGTCAACCCTTTCGTTCTCATCTTCCTTTATATATAAAACTACATAAGCTGGGTCTTGTACCAAATGACATTTTATGCAGTATGATATATGAACAAGAGAAACTAACACACATGGGTTCATCCATGACCGTCCTTGAAGAAGTGTGGAACACAACGTCTAATATTCTTCCATTGAAGAGGAACGCAATCCTCTTCTGGAATATTTCTTCATTCATTGGAGTTGCCAAATTGTTCAATCAAGGAGGTGGCATGCCAGCATTGGAGTTCTTTAATAGGATATCCCAAATTGTTTAATCAATGAGGTGGCATGTCACCACTGGAGTTCCTAAACTGAGTTCCCAAATTGTTTAATCAAGGGTTCTCCAATTATGGAACTCCAAAGGTGACATGCCACCTCCTTGATTAAACAATTTGGGAAGTCCAATTAATGACCTCCATTACATATCACCTCTTTGATTAAAAAAAATTGGTAACTCCGATGAAAGAAGGAACAATCCGGAAGAGGATTGCGTTTTTCTTCAATGGAAGAACATTAGACTTTGGGTTCTGTGCATCTTCAAGGACGGTCATGGGTATTAAACCATGTATGTTAGTTTCTATTGTTCAGATATTATAATGGGTAAAATGTCATTTGGTGTAATGCCCGAATCATGTAGTTATATATAGAGGAGAACGAGAAGGAAGGGGTTGATGGGGGAAGAGTGATGAAGCAGGGGAGGTAAGAGATTCATGAAGATTGCTCGGGGCAAAGAGTGGGTTCACAGGATGAGGATGAAGAATATATGTAATAGTATGTACCGCAACGATGAATAAATGTTTTCTTGGTTCAATAGATGTTTGAACATGATTATGATGTTAACATAATGTATGTATGATTCCCCCAATGTATCAATATAGGGCGATATCGCACATTCAAAATCAATAAGTATGAATGTACCTGTTATTTTCGAGTTGCTTCTACCAAAATATTGACGGGGACCAATCAATATTATTTGTGTCCTATGTGCTGCTTGATGAGTTGTATTGTTGGTCCTACATTTCATTATATACACAACATTATATATTGGTTAGTGTACAAAATATGTAATTGTTGCTATGATTTGAAACATACCTCATTGTACTAGGTTGGCGGGTGGCCCATTGTAAAGTGCGGCATAGGTTGTTGACCAGTTGCACTTTGGTTACCAAATAAATCACCACTACATAGTGTGATTTAGCTAGCATTGATCGATGATGATCACTTGTAGTCGTATGTACTAGAGATTCCACCTATGTATGTGGACTGTTCACTTGGGGTAGGGTTGGATGTGCCCTGCGTACAATTGCGCTTAAGATGCCCTTCTCTTCCGTATTGCTTGCAGACCTTTGTCTTTGTTGGTCTTTTTCGACCTATTGACTTAACGGTTGGAGGGTCAGCCATTGTAAATGTAGCTCCGTCAATTTGACTATTACGTAGGTCAACCTTATTCCTCATCTTAGCGCTCAGTTGTTCCATACATTCTCTTGTTTCTTTGAATACATTGTTAGTTTGTGATACAAGGAAACATAGTTGGTTGCAACTGGTGTTTAGTGCACTGTATCTTATCATGCGCTACATTTCGGTGGGCACCAATACTCCAGAGCTGCTGCAATCGGAAGGCTTTGCATGTATTGTCCATCGTTGTACAATACAGCCGAGAGGGATGGTTTCCATGCCCCAAACTTTCATCACAGCAATCATGTGTCGACATGGGAAACCAACCATCTATAGCTTCTTGCAATTGCGTTTCATTATCTGCGTGGGTGGACAGTGTAGAACTGTCAACCTAGAATCGCCTTTTGGATATTGACTTAGGGTACATGACATGTATTCCCCAGCTTGGAAGGCGTCCATCACCAAAAAAAGCAACTCGTAGGACATCGGTACCTGAAATATCTTGAAGACAACTCATGTGTATAGTTGACTGGCATGAGATTCGATGCTGATCAATGGACCTTTGATAACTAGCCTGGAATGTAGAGTATCAAAGTCGGCCTTGGCCTCTTTTGCCTTATTATCAAGAAGCTAGTTATCAAAATGCTGAACAAACTCAAACAACTTCAGCCTGTGTTGCATGTACCCTTCAAACTTGAGTTTGTACTTTCATATCGTTGTGCGCTTCTCATGCCAGCAAAGAAGTGACCCCCTAGATATGCGTCTACCCAATGAAATCTTTTTTCAAACAGTGACTCAACCCATTCATTCTTTGTTAGATCCAATTGCTCGACTAATGTTTTCCATCCATGCACAAACTCTTCAGGTGTACGATGCATAATTGAGCATTGTATGAATTCCTACAAAAAAGGTTAACCTACATGTGCTTGAGCATTTCTCTACAGGTGCCACAAACACAATTGATGCACAGTAGCAGGGAGGACTCACGCTATCGCATTTGCCATGCTCATGTTCCCGTCCGTGATGGTAGTCAATAGTTGTTTTTCCATCCATCGCTTCCAGTAAAGCTTCCAGAACCCGGACATATTATCTGTGGTTTCATCCCGAAGAAATGCGTATCCAAACACAATCATTTGTCGATGGTTGTTCACCCCAACTATAATCACGAATGACATCCCATAAGTGTTGACCTTGTACGTCATGTCGAAGGCCATACTGTCAAAGAAGTGATAGTAGTCTATCCGCGACTTCGAATCCGCCCAGAATATGTTTCGTAGACGATTTTCCTCATCAACATCAGACTTTACAAACATTAACGGATTCGTTGTCCTCTTTCCGTATAGATAATCCAGTACACCTTTCGCGTCACCACCTTCTGTTGCATCCTTGGCCTCCTTGGCGATGAAATCATACATGTATGTCCGACGTTTTCAGTCCCCCTAATTGTTGCACCGTTGTGCGATAGATTTGTTATTATTGTACGCCTAATTTGTACGTCGACATTACTTGGGCCTTATCTCCTTCGTTTAAGCCCCTATGTGATCGTAAGTAAGGCACATATGATGCAGCAACAAGTGGATGGTTGTGGTTCAATATGAACTCTTTCACACACCGTATGCTCCTCTACTTATCATACTTGAACTTTATTCTGGCTTGGCAGGAATACCTTGTGAGCGGTTTCCCTTGCCTTATTCGTTCTAATTGAAGTATGTATGGGTTTGACCTCTCTCCCTCTCTAGAGCACAATAATGCCCTATATATGGGAAGATTGGTGTTTCTATCCTTTTCATGTCACCTCTAAGCACACTAAACCCGAATACTTTAGCATAGTCGTAAATCGTTCTGCTTCTTCTAGAGACAAAAATGCAAGCGACATAACATCATTATCTTCTAATTCAGTTATGGATTTCCCCGTATAAGATCATTGAGTTTGCTCAAAAGAAGCATCCATATTCTATAATCGTAAGAATAAAATCCGAATTCAGTTACTAGAGTGACATTTGACAACTCGTGTACTCTCATTCAAAGAATGTACTCAGAACCAACATGACTCAAGATAAGCTACATGCCAACACACATACTAAAAAAAAAAATTCGTCTAATTTGTGTACACAAGATTATCGCACATGTACGCAATGACACTACTAATGTATTCAAAATCACTGCAAAGGTAATCAAAAACACCAAGAACATAGTCACTACACATCATGATGATTGTACACAACATATAACTTTCTGCTTAAAATCACAATACATGTAATAGAAAAAAATTTGCAATCTCAACTTATATTCGAATGAACGTAAGTAAAGTTATTTACTCAGGAAAATATATAATACAATTAGAAAATGGCCACGACTTACCAAAAATATGAAGTTATTTACTCAGGAAAATATATAATACAATTACAAAATGGACATGACTTACCGAAAATATTTTTTCTTCAATATATTCCAAATCACTAAATAAGCATTTGTATAGTGTGAAAAAACAAGAAGATAGAGAGATTTGCGTTTACATCATCCAAAAAGTTGAAGTTAAATGTTGCAGGGTGAATTTAATGCATACTTCTTTAATTTTCAACAACCGCTATGTGTGTCAACACATATCACATGTGTGTTGAGACACATGCCATATGTACTCTAGATTACCACACAAGTACACAATATCATCAAAAAGTACCCAAAGTGCTATATGTGTCAACACACTTAAATAAAGTGTCCATATATACGTTATGTTGGTTGAGTTGAGTTCATTTTTTGGTAACACGGATACTTAACTTGTGAATATGAGTGCAAAACATGTGTGTCGACATGCAAAAATCGGGTGTCGACACACATTTCTTATTGTAATTTGTGTTTTGACACCCGATTTTCGCGTGTCGACACACATCTCTAAACCTTGTTTTTTATCAGATTACGTGATATATGTGTCAACACCCGTTCTTTAGGTGTTGACGCATATTCCTCACTGTAATATGTGTGTCGACACTCAAACGTAGTGTGTCGAGATATACGTTCTTTTGGTGATGTTGAGTACACTATTTGGTAACACCGGTACTTAACTTGTGAATATGAGTACGGGACATGTGTGCCGACGCGTATACTGAGGGTGTCAACACAAATTTCTCACTATAATTTGTGTTTCGACACCCGAACTTCTCGTTTTGACACACATCTCTAAACCTTGCTTTTTATTAGATTACGTGATATATGTGTCGACACCTGTACTTTAGGTGTCGACACATATTCCTCATTGTAATATGTTTGTTGACACTTAAACATAGTGTATCGACATATACGTTCTTTTGGTGACGTTGAGTACATTTTTTGGTAACACGGGTACTTAACTTGTGAATGTTGTCTGGTCTGGGGTGTCTTCCCGCACCTCTTTCGCCTGGCCTTTGCTTCCTTGGCATGAGCTAGTTCAGTGGGCTGCTTCTAGGCTCCGTGGTCACGGGGTTGATCGGATCCTTGCCCGCCTTTGTCTTTCAGCGACGGTTTACATCCTTTGGTACGAGCGTAACCTGAGGATCCAGCGCTCCCAGTCCAGGCCTTCTGCAATTGTCACTGAGGAGATCACAGGATTGGTTCGCATCCGTCTCATTGCTGCTCACACGCTTCGCGGTGCCCATCGTCACTCACAGCTCTTGCAGGAGTGGGGGATTGAACGCTAGCTTTGTTTTCACTGTTTGGCTTTGTTCTTTTTGTTTGACCTTGTTGGCTTTTGATTCATTGTTTTAGTTTCTCTCTTCAGATTGATTCTTTGATGAAGGCCTTGGGCCTTGGCTTGGGGTATGCCCCTCGTAGACTTATACATATATTCTTTCATATACGATATTTTCACACTGACTTACCAAAAAAAAAAAAGATATGTGTGTCGACATATATACTGAGGGTGTCGAAACACATTTCTCATTGTAATTTGTGTTTCGACACACGAATTTCGCTTGTCGACACACATCTCTAAACCTTGCTTTTTATCAATTTACGTGATACATGTGTTGGCACCCATACTTTAGGTATCGACACATATTCCTCACTATAATATGTGTGTTGACACTTAAAGGTAGTGTGTCGACATATATGTTATGTTTATGATGTTGATTTCATTTTTTAATAACTTGGGTACTTTAGTTCCTCATCTTAGTATAGGACAATTATGTCGACACAAACATTAAGTGTGACGACACACCTTTGTCACTGTAATATGTGTTTCGACACCCGAATTTCGAGTTTCAACACCCATATCTACCCCTTTTTTTTTTTTTTTTTTTTTTTATAAGTGATATTGAATACCTCTAAGTACATTACTTGTTATGTACATATGGTGTTTTTGAGTTTATTTCCCTTGATTTTGATAACAACAATTGTGATGTCGAGTATATATATTGTCTCAACATTAGCACATAAGACTTCAAGAACACAATCAGTATCTATAAATTCAAATATCCCTCCTTGACTTACCTTACTATCTCTATAAATAGATGGGCTTTGTATTGATCCCTTTCTTATTTTATATTTGCTTGCTATTCATAATTTATTTAGGGTATCTATTCGTGTTAATTTCAAATACTTATAGAGAAATCTCAATATTTCACTATATGATATTAGAAAAATATTTAGACATTTTGCCCAAACAATAATTATAATTTGCTAGTGAATAATACAACATTAAAATATAACACAACACAATAATAAGCAGACATATATTTAATAAAACTACATTTATTATAAATTGTTAAATATACACCTACACCGAGATGGTACCACTTTTTCAAAATTGTCAAATATATGCACTCATGCTAGGTCATTTCCTCGCCCCCCATTTCTTGTTTCTTTACAAACATTTCCTCCCCGATATCCTCCTTCGTTTCTTCAGCGGGTTAGCCACATTGACCACTCGAGGCCCCTTTTTGATCAAGGCCAAGGTTGTGGTTTTGCCTTGCGATCATTGATGAGTTTCAGAAGTCTATCCATGTCCTTCTTACGCCTCTTGTGAGAATTCAACACTTCCATGGAATGCGCACTAACATTACACAAGTCACACCAAAAGTTCAGCTTTTGTGTAATGTTGAAGATAATTTGGGCACACATCTTACGCAAAGTTCAAGTTCTGGTGCGACATGTGTAATGTTGGTGCGCATTCCATGAAAGTGTTGAATGCTCACAAGAGGGGTAGGAAGGACATGGATGGACTTCTGAAACTCATCAAAGATCGCGAGGCAAAACCACAAACTTGACCTTGATTAATAAGGTGTCTCGAACGGTCAATGTGGCTAACCCGCTGAAGAAACGAAGGAGGTGATCGGGGAGAAGACGTTCGTAAGGAAACATGAAATTTGGGGGGGGGGGGGGGTCTTATTTTGCAATTAAAATAAGGTGGGTAGGGAAATGACCGTAGCACTAGTACATAGATTTGAACTTCTACAAATAAAAAAACAAAACAAAATTTTCACATTGCTACAAATACAAAATAATACTAAACTCTGAAAGAGTTTGCTGACGCTCCTTCGCTTCAGGCATCCTTATTCATCTTCTTTCTAATTTTCCATAACACAATCAAAATTTTCTTCTTTGTTTCGATACATTGAACTCTGATATCTTTAGGTTGAGATTGAGAGAGTGGAGTGTAATATTAGAGTTTTAGCATATAGAGAAACGGGGGCGAATACGAGGTATGGGAAAATTGGTGGTGGAAATTGAGAGGATTGGGGTAGAGAAAGCTCAGATTGTGAAGGAAAGGAAGAGCAGAAAAAGAAGGCTAAAGATAAGGCGGAAGAGTACTTGTAATTAGTTAAGAGTATAGAGATAAAGAAGGATGATAAGATCGATGAGGATGATTGTCCAGAAATCCCAAGGTTGAAGCCAACCTATACTTTTGAACAAAGTAAAGAATTGCCCCAAGTTGTTTATCATAACCCAATCCCAATCTAAGACCCTACGAAATAACACTTCCTTCGTGAGGAACGGGATAGGGGATTTTATTGAGGTACGAACCCGGAAAGTAGACTCGCGTTCATTGTCTGCATATTTCTTCTTGGATGTATTTCAATACCTCTCCGTGCGACCCATGATGCCTGCTTACAAAAAGGACCAATAAAATTAACAAAATTTTTGAGAAATTCAAAAACAGCCTCTCATTAGGGCCCCCTGAAGAGGTAAGGCTGCGTACATCCTAACCCTCCCAGATCCTGCTCACGCGGGAGCCTTTGTGGCACTGGGCCTATTGTTGTTGTTGTTGAGATAAATTCAATGGTGGGGTTAGGGTTTGGTGGTCTAAGGTGAAACTTTGAGATTTGTAGAAAACTGTTAAGGATAATGAAAGTTGATAACAAATAGATGGCTTTTTACTTTGACTAACATGGAAATTAAAGAAAGGCAAGAAAATTTAAGAGTACATAAACGTGGGTTTGTGGAACATTTAAAGTTTTCGAAAAATATGAAATCTGACTAAACATCTCAAGATTTTGATATTAAAATGTGCATATAAACATGGTTTGTAATTAAAATTAGCTTAGGTACCTAAGAAAAGTGAATGCTTCGCTAAGATCTTGGGTGGTGGACGCAGCTAGGGTTCGCGGGAGAGAGAAGCAAACGATTTGAGGAAACTGAGCAAGGCTTCGATATTTTTAGCGGATAAGATTGTACAAATGTGTCAACACAAAATAACCCCTTTTGTGTGATATTGTGTACATGGGTTGTGTACTTGGGTACTTTAATGGTGCATCTAAGTACATGACATGAGTGTCGACACATGAACCTTGGGTGTCGACATACATGTTATATGTGTAATTTGAATGCTTTGGGTACACTATCATTTGGTTTTGTACTTAGCTGATGCTTTTGAGTACATTTATTGTGATACTAAGTACAAAAATGTGTGTCGACTCACAGGTATGTATTCAATACAACAACCACAGACAAAATCAAGTTTGTTTTAATGTTTTGAATCATTTCTAGTTTAAATTTGATATTCCCGCAAAAAATTCGAATTGTTGCATTTATTATTCAATTTCAAGTTTTCATCCTTTGTTCAAATTCAAATTTTCTTCCTTTATTCAAATTCAAATCCCCTGGCTTCATTCAAATTCAGATTTTCCTCCTTCATTCGAATTAAAATTTCCCGCATTTAATAAAATCCAAATTTCCCACCTTTAATCAAATTCAAATTTCACTCCTCTATTTAAATTCAAAATTCCCACTTTAACAAATTCAAATTTCCCTCTTTTATTCAAATTTAAATTTTCCTCCTTTGCTTTTTCCATTATGCCTTCTTTTATTTTAAAATTTACCTTACTGTAACCAAATCCTAACTAGAAATACGAATTACACTCATATTACGTTGAATACATGTATTGTGATTTTGAGTACATTAATGGTTATTCTAAGTACATGAGAAGTTATGTATGAGTAGTGACTTTGTGTACATGGTTGATGATTTTAAGAGTACATTAGTATTTTTCAAGTCCTTTAGTTGTCAACCAGAGTACATGAGCGGTCATTTTTTTATCACGTTCAAGTTAAAATCTAGTGAAATTATAATAGTGTCTTATTATAATGTGTTAAAGATTAGACATATTTCAACAAAACGAATAAGAGTGAATCACATAATTTCATTAAAAAAATTATTCACGACAAGAATATACAAAAAAAAATATGGGGTCGGAGGCTTCTTTCTAGAAGAGAGGAAGTCCAAGATCCTCTGAAGTGTGAAGCGCGTTTCAGCACGGAACTCTTCAAGATTGGAGTGTGATTCAGCGCGGTACTCTTCAAACTTTGACAGAATGAAGTCATTTGGTCCTCCAAATTATGAAGTTGTCCACTGACGCTCCTTCTCTTCCGAGGTCCTTGTTCCTCTTCTTCCTCATTAACCCCATCCCCTCCCACAAGATCTTCCTCCTCCTTGTCTCTATCTTCATTTATTTCTACTGTTCTCCTGCTTTCTCTTTGTTTCTTTACCCATGCACAGTCTCTAATTTCAAACCCCATCTTTCTCAAAGAAGTCTCAGTTGAGTCATTATCGTAAGGGATTGGGTTTGTCAAAGATGAAGCATTTAACTTGCTTTGGAACACACAAGTAAGAAGCATGCCATAAGCGGGGTTAGTCTTCCTCGTTTGGATATGAAGCATGAATTTTAAGACTAAATTCCCAAGATTAACCTTTTGGCCATTAAGAAGGTGAGGCAACAGGACTAAATGCAAGTGAGAGACCGAGTCGAAGCCACCCGATCTAGGAGCGATGTTCATACAAATCAATTTATTCGGGTTAGAAAGTGGTATGTCCCCCCAGATTTGTTGAATCATGGAGTGGCTGTGAGGTTCTTCAAGCGGTAATTGATTGAGCTCTGGAGGAAATTTGAAATCATCCTCTTCCTCATAGACAAACCAAGCAATTCATTGATAAATACTGAATTAAAATTGATTGCTCATCCTGCCACTCTTGAGGACCCTTGAAGAGAATCATTTCAAAAAATTTTTAGGTTATAATAAAATTCGATTACCAGAGCCAGGTATACCGATTCCTTTATACTGCAAATTTCAACCAACCCTACACCTTGAAACAAATTATATAATTGCGCCAAGTTGTTTAGGTTAACCCATCCCCAATCAACGAACCTACCAAACAACACTTCTTTCGTGGAAAAGGGGTTAGAGGACTCTACCGAAGCACGACCCTAGGAAGATGATGCTTCCGTTGTCCCAGTCCTCTTCTTCGATGTAGTTTCGGACCTATTTGTTCGACCCATGACTTTTGCCTACAAGAAAATCAATGAAAGTTGAGAGATAATCCGTGGTAGGGTTAGGGTTTGGTGAGGTAAAGTGAAACTACGATATTTTTCAAAAAAACTATTAGGGATACAGACATTTTATAACAAATAGATGGTTTTTTATTTAGACTATCAATAAAATGGAACAAAAGCAAGCAAATTTAGAAATGAAACATAGTGAATTTGGTTCTCAGTTACGGTTTCAAAAAGAGAGGAGAATCTAACCACAAATCTTAAGGTTTTAATGTTAAAATGTGTATAAAAACCCGATTTGTAATAAACATTAGCTTACATACCTCAAAGAATAGATTACTTTGCTAAGATCTTGAGTGGTGGACGCAGCTAGGGTTCAATAGAGAAAGAGAAGCAAACGATTTGAGGAAGAGGAAGAGGAACAGGGCTTCGATATTTATAGAGGACACGTGTGTCGACACATATAAAATGCTTGTGTCGACGCATACGATATTGTGGTGTTTAGTACATTAGTGATTTTGTGGGGTTTAGTACATTGGTGTTGAGTACATTGTTGTAAATTGTGTGTCGACATGCATCATACCTGTGTTGACACAAATAGTATGTTGGTGAAGTTAAGTACATTGTTGTATAACTTAGGTACGTTGGTGGTGAGTGTGAGTACAAGTACCCTTGTCGACCCGAATATGATGTGTGTCGACACACAATGTTCACTGTAATATGTGTTTCGACACCCAAACTTTCCGTGTCGACACACAAATCGAACGTTAGTTCTAAATATGACTAAGTGATATGGGTGTTGACACATTTATTACCTGTGTCGACACAACTACTACATTGGTGATGTTGAGTACATTGTGGGATAACTTGGGTACGTTGGTGGTGAATTTGAGTACAAGTACCTGTTTCAACACGAATATGATGTGTGTCAACACACAATGCTCACTATAATATGTGTTTCGACACCCAAACATTGCGTGTCGACACACATATCTGAACATTGTTTTTGAATCTGACCAAGTGATATGGGTGTAGTACCTGTGTCGACACAAACAATATGTTGGCGATGTTGAGTATATTGGTGGATAACTTAGATTCGTTGGTGGTGAATCTTACTGCAAGATGGCTGTCGGCACGAATTTAATGTGTGTCGACACACATATCTGAACTTTGGTTTTGAATCTCACTTAGGGATATGTGTGTCTACACAATAAGCTAGTGTGTGTTGAACTAGAAATTTTGAGTAGGACTAAGTGATGTGTACATGGATTTTGGGTCCTCAGTACTACGTTTTACCAATCCTTTATTATACATGAAATACTTCCTGAATTGGAAATAACAATATAGAAATTTCAAGGGTTCCTGTCAAAAATTTATGTAGTACGATCCGGTAATAAACAATACATTAATACATCCGTAATCATTGGATTCAAATGTAAAAGATGAATACAACACATTTATTGCACTGAAGTTTCATTTGAAACAGTATACTTTCTCAATTAGAAAAAAAAAACATTATACATAAATTTAAACGGTTCCTGTCAACATCTTAACTAGTATGATCCAGTAATAAACAGTACATCAATACATCTGTACTCATTGTATTCAACTGTACATTTATTTTTTACAACAATTTTATTGCACAACAGTTTCGTTCAATACAAGAAGGGATCATTGAGTACAAGAAGTGAACAAAACAAAGTACAACATCACTATTTATAAATACTAGCAACCCACTTTATTTTTAACTTCTTGTAATTTATTGTTAAGCAGATTAGTCAACAATTCTAGTAGTACCTGAAGTCTATCGTGATCTCGTTCCTACACGCAACGGATAAAAAAAAGAACAATGTTCAATTATGGTTATAAGTATATGAGGAAAACTTTCAAGAGATAACATGAATGACGATCATACACAACGATACTAAACATTCACCTGAATTGACTTCTGGTCGAATGGCGGGAGGTTATCCCATCGAACCGCTTGCATCCACTTTATTTCAAAAAACTGCAATCGTGGCTGCGTAATCAGAATGATAGTTAAAATGATTACACGTCCAATGGAAACGATATCAACAACTTGAGTATAAGTGGTATACCTATTGCGTTGGTGGGGAACCGTTGGGACTTGGATTGGATAAGAAAGTATTTCAGCAAACCTTTGCCACCCAATTGTAGCTCCGAGGTATGCTGAAGTACTTTCCAACTGCAATAAAATAGGATACTACGATTGCATAGGTGTTAGTTACAACTACATGTTATTCGTACCAAACTTATGGTGAAGACAACGACGCTTACAAGTTTCTTAGTTGCATCCAATTGTTGCTTACTTCCTACCTCCGACAAAAGGGAGTCCAGTACATACAATACCTTCCCGCGGAGGTCAACCACGCACAGATACTAGTGTCGTTGACTGTCGTACACGGGAATGTATATATGCATTGCAATCGAAGTCCTTATAATGTACATTGATGAACAATTTTACCCAATGTGATCATCATAAAAATCATTGCTAATTACCATATCGGTTTTTTCCATCGAACGTGGAAAATACGTTCGAGGGTATGTGGAACAAAACATCGCCAGGGGGCGAGTGCTGGCATGTCCTGGGGTGAACTGGGGGCGAATTTCTCTGCTAGCTAGGGTATGCACGTGCAGGCGCGTGCAACACGGGTTAGGGTTGGGTCCGGCGGCACTGTGTTCGTCGGCACCTCCACTTCACGGTGGTGGTGCTGCTGATTGGCCTTTCTGGTGACCGGAAGTGGGCGAAATAAAGAAAGAGAGGGTATTAGGGTTAGGTTTTGGTGGTTAAAGCATAGGACGTGAAGGGCTCCTGTTCCGGTGACCCCATCCACCAATAACGATCCTGGTATCCCTCCTGAAAAAGCTAGTTTACTTAATAATTTTAATTCTCCTGAAGAAATACTAGGAGGATTTGCTAAAATTTAGGGTTTTGCTGCTTTTTTTCTCGCTTTCGTTGTTTCACGCACCATGTCTGGGGTGCATGGTGCTGTGGCTGAAGGTTTGGGTCTGACAGGTGGGGGTACGAGTACCACCACCTGGGCTAACCAAGTTCGCTCCACTAATTTGAACACCTTACAATATGTGGAACCTGTACTTGTTGACGGTAAGACTTTAGGGGTTGTCCCTAATGAGGTCTTAGACTCTACCAATGATCTATGGGACCGTTGTTTGGTGGGTGGGCTCATTGGCATGGGATTGGCTTAATCCTGTGCTTAGGAGATTGCCAGTTTTCTCTGGGGTGACAAGAGCCTAGAATGTGTTCTGTCTGATGGAGAGGTGTATTACTTTCGGTTTCGCACTAGGGTGCAAGCCGATAATGTCTTATTGGGAGGTCCTTGGCTCTTTATGGGTGTTTGCATGTCCCTCCAACTACGGAGGGAGGGGCTAACTGTACATAAGGATAGCCAAACTGTTCCTGTTTGGATTTGAATATCTGGTCTTCCTTTGTCTCTTTGGAAACAAGCTGGGATTAGTATTGCCAGCAGCACGGTTGGTGTGCCCTTGTTCATGGACAAGGTCACAGCTGAGGGTACTCATCTTGGTTATATTCGGGTCTGTGTTGAGGTGAAGGCCACGGCCCCTGTGCCGCGAGAGACCTTCATTGAGGTGCGTGGTGTGCAAGTCCGTCTCGGTATCACGTGTGAAGCTATACCTAAGCACTGTCCGAGTGCTCGGGAGGCTCCCACTATGGCTAGCCCGGTGTTAGGGAAAAAAAAGAAGAAAAAAACAAAGAAGGCTGGGGTAGTGGTGGCTGATGAGGCTACGGTTGTGGCGCCGGTGCATGGGGCGCTGCCTGGTGCCAATAGTGTGACTGCTGGAGCCGAAGTTGGAATTAGAGAGGGGGCGCTGGTCCCCCTGCCCATGATAGTGGGCTGTCGTTGGCCACGCCGACCACTACAACTGCTAGGCTGCTTGGCTGCCCGGCCTTAAGTAATGGAGGGCGGACCACATCGGTCTCGTCCATAGAGTCGCCTCGTCTCGGGTTGAGCCCTACTCAACCCATTTGCGGGTCTTCGGGTGCCCAAGAGAGTCGATCGCCTGAGGATTTGGGACATGCTCCGATCCCTTTTGAGGTTGAGGAGGCCCAGGAGGCTCTTCTTCGGATCGAGGAGCCTCTTGCTTGTGTTGAGAGCTAATCTACGGAAACAGGTATCGAGTCTCCGAACCCGTTTGCTTTATTGGCTGAGGAGTGAATGGGAAAATTGTCTACATCTGATGCTCCTCCCCATCCTCCTCTAGTTCATGTTATGTGCTCTGCTACTGCTCAAGTTTCTCAGGATCCTTTGGCTACTAGGGGTGCTCAAGGTGCTCCGGGTGCCCGTGGAGGCTGCAGAGGCCATGGGGGTTCGAGATAGATTTTCAATTTCCCATGATTGGATGCTGGAATGTGAGGGGGTTTAATTACCCCAATACTATCAGTGTTGTGCGTGGCTGGATCGCTTCCAGCCGCTTGAGTTTAATTGGTTTGGTTGAGACCAAGACCAATCTTATTGCTGTTGAGTCCGCTGTTGCCCACTGTGCTGGGAGGTGGCAGGTGCGGCCCCGTGGGTGCCACATTATTGTCTTATGGGATCCGACCTTCTACCATGTAGTGAGAGCACAGGGTGGGGATCAGTATCTCACCTGCCGAGTTTCTGACATCCGAGGTGGTGTGGACTTCTCTGCTACATTTGTCTACGGCTTTAACGAGCCGGGACCACGTCGGGAGCTTCGGGAGTATATTTGAGGAGCCAGCGAGGGCCTCCTAGAGAAACCTTGGATACTCCTTGGAGACTTTAACGCTATCCTCAGTCTAAGTGACAGGAGAGGTGGCCAGGACTCTTGGCCTGGACACATGAATGAATCTAGGAACTGTGTTCATGACTCTGAGCTCACAGTTCTGCAGTATACTTGGCTACATTACATGAGCCCAATGGGTTCAATGGAGACGCTCTCATCCTGAGGTGCCTTAACTGGTGCATAGTGATTGAGGGATGGCTTCGCTCTTTCCCTTCCTCATCTGTTGAGTTCCTTCCACGGCATTTATGCTCTGACCATTGTCCCTTTGTAGTTACTGGACTTGGAGAGCGCCGCACATCGTGGCTCCCTTTCAAGTTTTTTAACTTTTGGGCTGACCGTGTGGAGTTCCTTCCTACAATTTGGAGGGTTTGGAAGACTAGCATAGATGGCAAGCCTATGTATCATCTCACTCAGAAGCTGAAGCAGCTGAAAGGTGAGCTGAAGGCCCTCTATGCTAGGCACTACAGCCACATTTTAGCTCATGTTGTGGCGGTAAGTGATGCCTGGACTACAGGTCATCGAGTGTTTGATGATGATCCTGAGGGTATGTTACTTCGAGAGGAAAAGCGTCATTTATCTAGATAGAAGTCTCACATCCAGTGGCTCTTTTTAGGGGATCAGGGTACCTGGTTCTTCCATAAGTCTATCACGCATCGACAGGCTAGGAACCAGATCTCTTCTATTATCCATTCTGACGGTTAGATGACATATGATGATGATGAGGTTTCAGAGGCGGGGGTTTCTTACTTTCGAAACTTATTAACAGAGCCAAGTGGGCCACTTCGTGAGGATATTTCGGAGCTCTTTTAGGCCCGTCTTTCTAAGGATCAGGCTCGACCACTGACTATACAGGTTACTGATGTTGAGGTGAGAGATGCTTTGTTCTTTACTGGTGATGATAGGGCACATGGCCCTGATGGTTATACATCCCTCTTTTTTACGAGGGCTTGGGATGTAGTGGGCCGTGACGTTGTTTGCGCTATCCGGTCTTTCTTTCAGTCGAGGCGCATGCTTGGCACTCTAAACTCTACTCGCATCAGTTTGATCCCGAAAGTGGAGAAACCCTCCACTTTCGCTGACTATTGCCCGATCTCCTGTTACAATGTGAGCTATAAGTGCATCACTAACCTCATTGCTAACAGGTTGAAAGGGGTTCTTCCTTACCTCATTCATGACTCGCAGTCTGCTTTTGTTCCTGGATGGAGGATATCTGATTGCATTATGTTGGCTGAGGAGCTTCTGTGCGATTATCACCCTTAGACACTTATGCCTCAGTGTGCTTTGAAGTTTGATCTTTGCAAGGCTTTCAACACGGTGCGCTGGGAGTTCATTCTCACTGCTATGCATTGTATGGGTCCACCTGAGGTCATGATTAGGTGGGTGCGGGAGTGCCTTTCCACAGCCAGATTTTTAGTTGCCATTAATAGTGAGCTTCATGGTTTTTTCTGCACGAGCAGGGGTATTAGACAGGGAGATCCTCTCCCGCCCTACCTCTTTGTTATTGCCATGGAGGGCTTATTGGGTTTGCTTCACCGCGCATCTTCTGATTCGTGGTTCCGCTTTCATCCTCGTTGCCAGAGTACCAGTCTTACTCACTTATGCTTTCCAGATGATCTTGTGATTTTTAGTGAGGCTGCTGAGGGCAGTGTTTTGGTTCTTCGCGAGACTTTGGATCGTTTTGCTGCACTGTCGGGGCTATCCTCGAATGCAGCAAAGAGCACCATCTTCGTTACCAGGGTTGAGCCTGAGCTTCAGCAGTCTCTTCTCGACATTTTGGGGTTCAGATTGGGACAATGCTCGGCCAGGTATCTAGGGCTGACGTTCATCACAACGACGCTTCAGTTTATTGATAGCACGCCTCTATCAGACTACATCCTTGCTCGCATGCAGCTCCGGACATCTCGTGCTTTATCTTATGCCCGGCTTTTGCAGCCCATCAGGTTGGTTATGTTTTCTATCCAGGACTTCTAGTCATCTATCTTCATTCTCCCAAAGCTTATGATCAAAAAGATTGAGTCGACTCTTGCTGCTTTTCTTTGAAAAGAGGTTTCGTTGGCCCGAATGGGGCCAAGGTATCCTGGCAGCATCTCTGTTATCCTCGCCGAGAGGGGGGTCTCGGGATTCGGCATTTGTATGAGTGGAACCAGGCTTCTCTCATGAAGCATATTTGGGTTGTACTCACTGATCGTGACTCTCTCTGGCCTCGGTGGTTCCATGCCAACCGATTCCAGGGGCCAGTCCTTTTGGCATATTCAGCCTACAGGATCGATTCCATGGTCATGGAGGAGCATTTTGGGTGTTAGGTCGCTTTGTCCCGGAGCTTTCTGGCATATCATTGGAGATGTTCGTGATACTGCTCTGTGGTCTGACTACTGGTTGCCGTGTGGACGTTTGGAGGGGCGGTTTACTCACCGCCTCCTGCATTCCAATGGTCACTGCTTTGGCCCTTGTGTTTCATATATTATTGAGGGTGATTAGTGGCGTTTCTCACAGGATATTTACGAGCTGCTGCTTATTTGGGATTCTATTGACTTCAGGCCCCAACGGGCGTAGCAAATAGTGCGAGGTGGATGGGGGACCCTTTTGGGGTTTTCTCTGCTAGGTCGGCATAGGAGATGATTCGCAGTCGGAGGGAGGAGGACTCCATCCATCATCTCCTCTGGTTTCAGCTGCACATACGAGGCATTCCTTCATTTTGCGGCTTGCTTCCTGTGAGCAGATATGGACATTTGACAAACTACTAAGGCATCGGGGGTAGGATGTTCAAGCTACATGTGTGCTGTGTGGATCAGATGATGAGTTGCACGGCCATCTCTTCTTCGCTTGCAGCTACTCCGCTACTGTTTGGTCCAAGGTGTCTTGTCGAACCTCTTTCTCCTGGCCTGCGCTTCCTTAGCATGAGCTGGTTTAATGGGCCGCTACCAGGCTCTGTGGTCACGAGGTGGATCGGATCCTTGCCTACCTGTGTCTCTCGGTGATGGTTTACATCCTCTGATATGAGTGTAACCTGAAGATTCAGGGCTCCCAGTCCAGGCCTTCAGCAGTTGTCACTGAGGAGATCACAGGATTGGTTCGCAGCTATCTCATTGCTGCTTCTACACTTCGCAGTGCTTATCATCACTCGCAGCTTCTGCAGGGGTGGGGGATTGAGCACTAGCTTTGATTTGGCTTTCGTTTTGCTTTGTTTCCTCTGTTTGGTCATGTCGACCATTCATTCTTTTGTCTGTTTGTTTCTTTCTTACGATTGATTCATTGATGTAGGCCTTCTGGCCATGGCTTGGGGTATGCCCCTCGTAGACTTGTACATATATTTTTGTTCATATATGAAATTTATCGTTGATTTACCAAAAAAAAGAACAAAACATTGCCATGTCCTTCACACTTGAAGAGGGAGCACATGACTACATAACGGCACATGTATAAATTTCTTAACACAATAGATAGAAAAATTTAAGTCAATCTTATATGTGTGTTGAACTGTGATCTACTGAAAAATAAGTAGGCAAGATGACTCAAGCCCATCCGTTATTTCTAGACGAGATCGTGAGGTACGAAACAGCGCAGTTGATAACCCATGATAATGTAGCCAATTAGGTAATTCAACATAATATGATGAATACAAAAGCACAATGTTCACTTACGATGTCTCTTAGCTACTCACATGGCTATAAAGTTTTCAAGTCCGCCCAAGCATACCAATCATGCTCTATCTTCACCAATACCTCCATATAAAGTAATATGAAATATTTAACTTGCTATCTGGATATGAATTCCAAAAAATACACGTCAAACATATGTGTACTCCTGAAGCATCCAAATTGCCATAAAAAACGTATTGGCACAAGCACCTTTCCATGTGCCCGAGATTGTGGAGTATGTCATCGATTGGATTTCCCGAAGATAGGGATGCGCTCTTGCCCGCACCCTCTGGTGGTCAGATGGGCTCGCCTTTCTCGCTACCCAATTCAACCACGTTTGCGGATTGTTCCTCAACCCTTTTATTCTTACCCGGGCTATCTTGGTGCCTCTTCTGCCCCATTGTGTAGGGTTTACGTATGGTTGGCCCCTTCTTCTTCTTTGATGTTGTCCTCAACGACATCTCGTATGATTTACTAACACGAGATGGTTGGACAGGTTCATCTTCCAAGATCACCAAAGGAAGTGTGGGAATCACCTTCAAAGACTTTGGGTTGAAGTCCAGCTCTGACATTGGTTTCCACACCTTATTTGGAGACCTTGAACCAACGGAAATAAAGGAACATACATCCTTTTGTCGGGAGTTAGTGTTTCCTCACCCGTTTATGCACCGATACTATGGAGGGAGTAGGTACCAATGAATGCTATACCCGAACTTTCAAACTGGAAATCATTTTTTGATCTTTTGTTTTTTTTGTTCAAATCAATTATTTTGTCAAAAAGTTGTTTTATTTGCAAGACCGTTGCATCATGTTGTGCAGCCATTGCATCCATTTTCTCATCCCGTGCACGTATTTGAAGGCCATCGCATTATTTTGCGCAACCAATGCACTTATTTGCATGGCCATCGCATCATTGTGGTCCTTACAATGCGTGCACTCTTTATTATCACCACGCTCATCGATGGAAGCGAGATGCTCCACCTCAATCGGGTCGCTGCGAGCGACACAGGATGGAGCAGGAGGTACGAATGCTAATGGAGGGCCTGTTATTCCCTCTGTAGGGACCTTTGAGAACTATATAACACCGAGCACACTATGTGAGAAAGAAAAATCGCATATGCCAAAAGAAGCTATTACAGAGACAACCATATACTATGCATTACCTTGACATTACCAAACGATTTATATGCTAGAAGAATGTACCCTCTCTTAGCCTTCACTTCGACGTCTGTCCAAAAGCGGTAACAAGGCAATAAGGAATCGTCCGAATTGAGGGGGGCATCGATACGCATCCATCGATTGAGTACTCGTAGAAAAAAAATCTAGTACATTTGACAAAGCATGATAATTTAGAAGATATATTACGTGAAAATATAATAACTATTAAGCAAGAGATGTGCTTACCATGAATAAATAAATGCATCTATTCACTCTTCTTTTGCCCCTCATGTACTTCAAAATGCCCTCTATTACTCCTTTATATACAACTTTAGCCCAATTTACACCCAATGTCTTATTGGTGTCAACTACGAGTTTGAACCATGACTTCTTCGGGTTAAGTCTCCCGGATGGACACAAAAATGCAATCAATGCATATAGAACCACTAGCACTTTGAATCGGTCATCTACAATACCGTGGGAGACTAGTGCTTGTTCCATTCAACTACATGTCCAATCGTCGAACTCTTTGTAGAAGCGATTCAGCCTTGGTACATCTTCACAGTCATCAATCTTAAAACCTTTGTTTTGAAATCCCAAAAGTTCCTCGACATCTTGTTCGGTCAAAAAAAATGTTATTATTTGAATGGGAGAAACCTCATGACATCGGGTCGAATTGGTCAATTACACTGAGACACATATCCATATTAATGTTGTTGCACTTTACGTGCATCAAACAACTCAAGCCTAAAGCTTTGATGGCAGTCCGCTATTGTACGGACAATCGCTTC
The DNA here is from genome assembly GCA_018398585.1 of Simmondsia chinensis. Lineage (NCBI taxonomy): Eukaryota > Viridiplantae > Streptophyta > Magnoliopsida > Caryophyllales > Simmondsiaceae > Simmondsia > Simmondsia chinensis. The sequence goes on along the minus strand of JAGTTD010000021.1, from coordinate 3,301,597 downwards.
ATCAATTCGATTACCCAGTGCGGAGCGCAACATGTATATACCTGAATATAAATAAGTGTAATTAGCTTCAAAAGTATAATACAAGAAATAGTACAAATGTTCGGCATGTATTACCCTGGGCTTGCATGCCTCTTCACTTTTACAACTTTGGTACATACTTGAGTCATTCTTTGCCCCAAGCAGGTACAGTCATTTCTCCTTCTCTGGAAAAGTCTTACATACTTTGCTCATCCCTGTTACCAACCACAGTAGTAAATGTAATCAATAAATGATACATGAAAGATGTCACGTTATTTGAAACTGTACTAAATTACATTTGGCTTTACATTTTTTTTCTTGTGGCACTGCCGTTTGATCGAGCTCCATCTTCTTCTTTTCACTATGAGATAAAATATAAACCATTAACATCATCTTATAAGTGGAATGAAACACAGTATAAAACGATGCTACCAAAATATATCAAATGCATTTCTTGGCCTTTTATTGACCATCTTTTCTGCTGACTTCTTTGCCTTAATAGCCCTAGTCACCATTAAACAAGATTTCATTAATGAAACACTACAATGAAGCCAAATACAAGCCAAACATGCAAAACTCAACAACATATAAGGCAAAAACAAGCAAACCATGCAAAACCCAACAAAACCCAGCACAGCAGCAACATGAAATGTCAGTGGTAATCACATATTACATTTAAAAATCAATATAAACTCAATAAAAAGTATGTTTTTTAATATAGACAAAATCATGACCGATTTGGTTGTATTACAAGATAAGTAACCATAAATGAAACCGAATACAAGCCAAAAATGCAAAACCCAACAACCTCCACTCCAACATGCAAAACCCACAAAGAAGAAACAATATACCAATCCAAACACCAAAAACTCAACGTTACACAAACTATATAAGTACGTAAATACAATCTTCAGCTACATTCTTGGTTTGAACAAAGTAAAAAAAATAAACTAATAGTTAGTGATATACAGTGGTACATTGAGATATAAGAGGGAGCTAGTAAGCAAACACTTACAATGGTGTTGAAGTAGCCATAAGGGACGGCCGGTGATACGTGTAGAGGTACAAAGTCGGTGGCCGTACAGCGAAGAGAATGGTTGCTTGAATGCCGGTAAGGGTTCAAGAGTGGGGTGGGTAGGGGTGAGATAGAGAGAGAGTGAAAGATGAAAGGGCGCGGGGGTATTTCTTTTTTTTTTTTTGAAGTATGGTACACGTGTGTCGACACACGAAAACTATGGGTCGACACACAAAAGATAGCTGATTTTGAGTACATGTACTTGAAATCACTAAACGCGTACTCAAAAACACCACTCAAAATCAATGGTGTGTCGATACACATATTATTTGCTGACATAAAAGCAATTTTGACACTATAAGATCACCGTACATGGTTTATAAAAAGAAAATATATACACAACTCATTGTAGTTGTTTTGGGCATTGTTGTACTGGTGATACGGTCATTTTCCAGCCTCGGGCTTTATGAGCGTGTCCACCTCAATCACCTCCTCCGATTCTTCGGCAACTGATATAGCATCACTTACCACTCGAAATGCCTCATCAGTCGAGGCCAACTTCCCGCGGGCTTCAATGAGTTTGAAAAGTTTAGCCATGTATTTCTTTGCCCTATTTCTACCTTTCAGCACTTTAATGGAGTGCGCATCAACATTAAACAACTCACAGCATAACTTAAATTTCGTGAAATGTTGTCCATTAAACCACTTACATACATTTCAAGTTCTGATGTAAGATGTGCAATGTTGGTGGACAATCAATGAAAGTGTTGAATGTTCACAAGAGGGGAAAGAAAAACACGTAGTTGAACTTCTCAAACTGATCGATGTCCATGAGGCAAACATGGAGTTCGCATCGAGCGATCAAGCGGCTCGATTGTTAACTGATGTTGAACCAGTGGCTGACAAAACTGAGGAGGATATTGAGCAGGAAATACCCATAAATGAAGAAATGGGTGGGGCGAGGAAACGACGATAGCATCAGTACATTGTTTTGAACTTGTACAAGTTGTTTCGCGAAGAACGCCTTTCGAACTTTAAGCTTAAGAGAATAGAAAAACTTGGAGATTTTATTGTATGGTAAAATGAGAAAATAGGATTAGTATTTATACTCAAAAAATAATTTTTTTAGACCCCCAAAAGGCGCCAAATTCAAATATCAAATACAAAATTTCAAAATCATAATTCAAAATATAAATTTTCAAATTCAAAGTTAAAAATACAAGCATCGTGAAAAATGATAAATTGCGGGTTGGCCGTGTATGATTCTGGGCCTACCCGGCCCGTTGGCCCATTATACGTCAATGGTGTGTCGACACATATCAGCTATGTGTCAACATATGTTATATCATGACTGACTTATCGTACAGAGTATGTTGTTGGTGAATTTGAGTACCTTTTTGAAAATTTTTAGTACGTGAACATGTGTCGACACATAGTAGTTGTATGCCGACACACAAATCAAAAGTACACCTAAGGAATTTGATGTGTTGAGATGAAAAGTGTGTCAACACACATACTACCGTGTGTCGACACACATATTTTGTATATGCTTATTGTAAAATATATGTCGACACATGGTTTCTGTACGCCGACACTCAACTAATTCTGATTCATAAACTAGTTTGAGTACATGGGTCATGACATTTGGTACATTAATTGTATTTCTGAGAACACAATGCGTGTGTCGAAACACAATACACATGGTGATTTTGAGTACATTATTGTGCAATTGTGAGGTCATGTAGTGCACATGATGATTTTGAGTGCATTAGTGAGTACTTTGGTTGTGATGTGTACATAGTGATTTTTATTATGTAGTGCGTACCTGGGTCGTGATGTTGTGTACATGGTACTTTTATTACATTAGTGCATTCGGGTTGTAATGTTGTGTACATGGTGATATTTATTACATTAGAGGATACTTCAGTGTTCATTCAGAGTACTTTGGGGGTGATATTGAGAGCATGGTGGTGACTACGAGTGCAACAGTAGAACTCAAATCACGGTTTACTCAGTACCACCACTCCCTGCTTTTGGACACTAGACTTCCTCAATTAACATAACCGACATACATAGTTTTGATTGGTTCCCATCAACAATTCAACTAATGCGATCCAAAATAAACAATACATCCATACTTATGGGTTTCAACTTTACAAAATGAATATTTATTTTTTATTACACTTATATTTCGTTCAATAGAGGAAAGAGTCATTGAGTACAAGAAGTCGCCAAAGAAGATTATAACATCGTTGCGTGTGAATACTAGCATCCCTCTTTGTCTTTTACTTTTTGTAATATGCTGTTGAGCGGATCAGTGATTAATTCTATCAGCAGCTTCAATCTGTCGTGATCCCATTCCTACATCCATTGGAAAAAAAGGTACATGATTACACAAGGGTAAAGTTAGAAGGAAAACCTTGAAGAGGGGACATTAATCAGACAATGAACACGACACTAAGCCTTGACCTCAGTTGACATCGGATCAAAGGGGTTGATTTTGTCCCTTTCACCCGCTTGCGGCCACTTTATTACAAAAAAAATCGTAGCTGCGTAATACAATCATACTTTGCAAATTACTATATGTTTGTTCGGAAAAGATATGACCAATGTTCACTTACAAGTCATATACACGTTTCTTTGGTTAGGGACTGCCGATACCCGTATTGGATAAGAGTCTAGTTCAGAGCACATTTTCATCCCTGCAGTGTTTCGAAAATAATCTGATCAACGTTTCAACTGCAATAAAAAGGATGGTGCCATTACATGTGATATAATTATAATTCATTGATACTCATAACAACCTTATGGTGAAGCCAAATATGCTTACAACTCTCTTAACCAAATCCACTCATTGCTGATTTCCCCCTTGAACATGAAGGGAATCGAGTAAATAGGACACCATTTTCCGAAAGTCAACCACACACAGGAACCAGTGTACGTTGCCCTCATTTATTGGAATATACAGCTGCGGTGCAACAGGTGTTATTAGAATGTACATCTGGTAACAATTTTATCCAAGTGAGGTCATCGTAAATGCTAGTGCAAATTACCTTACAAGTTTTAAACATTTCCAATGGCAAATACTTCCCGATGTAGCTGACACAAAACCTCATCATGTCCTCCGAAGGCCCTGGAGAGATAGCATATGACTGCCATAAGACACATGTACGAAATTATAAGTGATATTATAATAATTAAAGAATGCATTATACATATAATTAATGCAGACATATGGAAAAGTGGGTAGGCAAGAAGGCTCGATCCCAGCCTGTACTTCTAGAGGAGATTGTCAAGTACGAGACAGCCAAATTGATGACCTGTGACAATATAGACAATTAGGCCATTACAAATAAGATGACGAATAATAGTGTATACAATGTTCACTTACAGAGTTGCATAGCCACTCGCGTGGGTATACGATTTTTAAATCCGCCCGGCAATATTGGCCATGCTCTGTCTCCACCAATGTCTCCCTATAAAGTAAGAGTAAAATTCATAAGTACTGTTTGGATATAGGATTTGAATATACAATGTCAAACATATATTTACTTACATAGCATCTAACTTGCCATCGAATGCATATTCGCATAAGTCCCGTTCGGACTGACCGAGTCTCTGTAATACGGCATCCATTGGCACTAAGGAGAAATGTCTTATCTCTAGTCCCATACACTTCGACTGTGGGGTAGTATTGATGCTCCTACTTTCCACTTTAACTACGACCGGTTGCACACATATCTTATTTTTTCCCCCGTGTTCATTGCATGCCTCTTCCGCCCCACTACAGAAGATGCATGTTTTGCTCGCTCCTATTTCCTCTTAAATGCCTTATGCAACCACTTCTCGTGTGGTTTGCTCACGCGAGGTGGTTGGACAGGTTCATCTTTCAAGGTCTACAAAGGAACCGTGGAAATCACCTTCAGAGGCTTTGGGTTGATGTCCACCTCTTTTACTGGTTTCCACACCTCTCTTGCAGCCCTGAGATCAACCGTGCTAAAGGAACATGCCCCATGGCTAGGCGTTAAATTTAACTCGCCTTTTTGTACACCGATACTGTGGGGAGGACTAAGTAGTAATGACTGTGGTTAGATAAGTTGGACATATTTGTCCCCACATGGAGGAGGGAATTTTTTTGAAAATTTGAAATGAAAGCCATCTTTATCATCGAGTTCTTTACATGCTTTCAAGTACTTTATTACGTCAAAAAGTCGTTTTATTTGCACGGCCATTGCATTGTTTTACACGGCCAATGCATTGATTTTGTCCTCCCTTGCACTGAATTGCACAAAAATCGCATTGATTTGCTTGGCAATATTATCATTTTGAAGGGTCAATGCACTGATTTTGTCATCCCTCGCACTGTTTTGCATGGCCATTGCATCATTTTGCAGGATCAATGCATTAATTTTATCGTCCTTTGCACTAATTTTCATGGCCATTGCATTAATACGGTCCTCACAACAGGTGCAATATAAATTACCGCCAACCTCATCGATCACAGCGTGATGTTCATCCTCAACTCTTTGGCCCAAATCAGCATACGACCGAGCAAAAGTTATGACTACCAAAGGAGGGGTAGTTATTCCCTTGGTAGGGTCCTTTAAGAACTGTATATCACCAAGCATTCAAAGTTAAAACAAATTATGTGAGAAAGCAATTACAGACAATTATGTATTATCTTGACATCACCAAACAATTTATACGCCCGAAGAATGTACCCTTTCTTAGCCTTTACTTTTGCATCCATCCAAAAGCCACAATGAGGATTCGTCCTAGTTGAGGGGGGCATCGACACACGTCCATCGAGTGAGTACTCGCATAAAAAATCTAGTACATTTAACAAAGCAAAAGAAATTAAAACATAAATTACGCGGAAATACAATAACAATTAATTTAGAGATGTACTTACCATGAATAAATAAATGCATCCACTCACTCTTTTTTGGCTCCTTTTGTATTCCAAAACGCCATCTATAATTCTATTATCTATGACTTTCACCCAATTTACACTCGATGTCTTTTTGATGTCAACTACGAGTTTGAACCATGACTTCTTCGGGTTGAGTCTCGTTGATGGACACAAAAAATGAAGTCAATACGTACAGAACCACTAGCATTTTGAATCGATCATCAACAGTACCGTGGGTGACTAGTGCTTCTTTCAATTAATTACATGTTCAACCGCCAAATTCTTTGTACAAGCGATTCAGCCTTGGTTCATCTTCGCAGTCGTCAGTCTCAAAACCTTTCTTTTGAAATCCCAAAAGTTCCTTGACATCTTGTTTGGTAAAAAAAAATGTTATTATTTGAATGGAAGAAACCTCGTGACATTGGGTCAAATTGGTCGATTACACTCAGACACATATCCATATTAATGTTGTTGCACTTTACGTGCATCAAACCACCCAAGCCCAAAGCTTCAATGGCAATCCGCTATTCTACAGACAATTGCTTCATCAATTCAATTACCCGGTGCGGTGTGCAATGCGTACATACCTGAATATCAATAAGTGTAATTAGATTCACACATGTAATGAAAGAAATGCTTCAATTTTATAACATGTATTCCCCTGGTTTGGGATGATTTTTTAGTTTTTCGACTCCGGTACAGTCTTGGCTCATTCTTTGACTTAAATATTTACGGTTCTTTCTCCTTTTTAGGCAGAGTGTTCCATATTTTGCTCATCCTCATTAACCACTAGAATAGTAAACGTAATCAATCCATTAACAATGAAAGGCATCACATTATTTGAAACTATACGAAATTACACTTGGCTTTACATATTTTTCGTCCGACAACACTTATTGATTGTTCTCTGTCTTCATTTTTTCACTGCATGATGGAATACAAACAATTAGCTTCATCTTATAGGTAGAATGAAGAACACAATATAAAGTGATGCCCACTAAAATATAGCAAATGCATTTCTTGGCCTTTTATTGACCATCTTATCTTCTTTGTGCTTTGTCTCTACAGTACTAGTCACCAAAATAAAACATTTTAATTGATAAAACTATAAAATGAAACCAAATACAAGCTAAATACACAAAACTCAACAAAACCCACTGCAACATCAACAAGAAATTTCAATCCTAACCACCTATTATAATATAAACTCAAAAACATTTATAAAAGATAGGTTATATAAAACAAATGGTTGATTTTGTTGTATTAGAAGCCCAATGAAATTAAATACAAGGAAAACAATCAAAACCCAATAAAACCCAATCCAACAACAAGAAAAAATTTCACCCCTGCCCACCTATCACATATAAAAATAAAGTCAAACAAAAAAAATCAAAAAATCCAAGGGAGTGAAAATATAAGAAATATTTTGATGTATTAGATGCCAAATAACCACAAATGAAGCCAAATGCAAAGCCCAACAAAAACCACTAGAACAGGCAAAACCCACAAAGGAAACCAAATATAATCCAAAATGCAAAACTCAGCATCACACAAACACTAAAAATATGAAAATACAATCTTCAGCTGCATACTTGGAACAAAACAAGTAACAATAACAATAGTCTCGGTGCCTCAAGGGGTCCCGCATAAGCAGGATCTAGGGGGATAGATGTACGCAGCCTTCCCCCTTCAAGGTGCTACCTTGAAGAGAGGCTATTTCCGAGGACCCCAACCTGAGTAGCTTGTCGTCATGGAAGCGAAGTCAGCCTTCAATCCACACTCTGCCATATAAAATTACCAATATATTTTATAAAAGAAAATACATTACAAAAAATGGATTATAACAACATAAATAAATTAATCTATGCTATTGAAAAAAGTTATTGAATTAAAACAAGTAATATAATACTAAAAATTATTGAAAAAAGGAGTAGAGGGGCATCAGCTGGTTGACAAAATTCTTTAACCAAGCCCTTATGGGGAAGAAGATGCCTGACAAATGGCGGAAGAGCACATTGGTCCCAATCTACAAGAATAAAGGCGATATCCAAAGTTGCTTCAACTATTGGGGGATCAAACTAATGTGCCACACTCTCAAGATATGGGAGCGAGTCATAGAAAGGAGGCTACGGCAATAGACAGAGGTGACCGAAAACCAGTTCGGGTTCATACCTAGGAGATCAACAATAGAAGCCATCCACCTTTTAAGGCGGACGATAGAGCAATATAGGGAGAGACAAAAGGATCTCCACATGGTCTTCATTGATTTGAAGAAGGAATATGATAGAGTGCCAAGAGAGGTACTATGGAGGGTGTTGGGTAAGAGAGGCACCCCCATGCCTTATATCCGGGCCATTAGGGACATGTATGAGGAGGTACATACTAATGTGCGCACAAGGGAAGGGGAGACATAAACTTTTCCTAGTACAGTTGGGGTGCACCAGGGTTCTACCTTGAGTCCCTTTCTGTTCATTCTAGTGATGGATGAGCTCACTAAACACATCCAATGAGAGGTACCTTGGTATATACTTTTTGCAGATGACATAGTTTTGGTAGGGGACTCCCGAGCAGACATAAATGAGAAGTTGGAATTGTGGAGAGGTGCTTTGGAATCAAAGGGTTTACGGATTAACAGATCTAAGAACGAGTACTTGGAATTCAAATTCGGTCATCCCACCACGACTAGTACAAAGGATGTCAAGATAGAATCGAAGACCGTACCGAGTAAGGAGAGTATCAAATACCTGGGATCCATGATATACCAGAATGGTGAGGTGGATAAGGATGTCAACAACAGGATTAAAGTAGGCTGGCAGAAGTGGAGGATGGCCTCCGGGGAGGTTTGTGATAAAAAGTTCCCGTTAAAGCTAAAGGGAAAATACTATGGGACGGTAGTAAGACCGGCTATGTTATATGGGGCAGAGTGTCGCCCAATGAAACAAAATCAAACACAGAGGATGAAGGTGGCAGAGATGAGGATGCTGCGCTGGATGTGTGGCCACACAAGAAAGGATAGGATCAGGAACGATGTAATAAGAGGTAAATTGGGTATAGCCTCGATCGAGGATAAATTGAGGAAGCACCGCCTGAGATGGTTTGGAAATGTTAGCAGGAGACCGACCACAACTCCAATCAGGATATGTGAACAGCTACATACTACGCTAGGCAGAAGAGGGAGGGGCAGGCCAAAGAGAAGTTGGTTGGAGACGAACCTACACAACCTAACCCACCTAAACCTAAGAGAGGAGATGGCCTTAAATAGGGCACGATGGAGGGCTAGCATAAGGATAGCGGATGTGGCAGTGTAGAATAGTGCGGCGAGTGATTGGTAGTTTAAGATTTCTATGCAGTCGTAACCCCAGGTAGTGCACTTATCTGCTGTTTAGTTGTTTTCCGATTACTCGGCTATTATTGGTCATGTACTATTTGCTTTATTAGAGTGACTAACACTTTTTAGGATGTCAGGATTCCATGCTTTCAGGACGACAAGATTCTTCAGGTTGGGGATCCTCGGAAACAACCTTTCTTCCACTCGGAAGGGGTAAGGCTGCGTGCATCCACCCTCCCCAGACCCTGCTTCTGTGGGAGCCCATGAGGCACTGGGAATGTTGTTGTTGTTGTATTGAAAAAGGAGTACCTTGACATACAAGGGGAGATAATATGCAAACACTAACAATGGCGTTGAACTGTCCATATGGAACAGCTGGTGATACTCGTAGAGGGTTGAAGTCGGTCGCTGGATCGCCGGTAAAAAGAACTGGGTAGGAGTGTGAGGAGAGCGAGGGGAATAAAAAGAAAGCATTTTTGCGTACTTTTCTAGTGTGTGTTGACACACATTTTGATTTGTTAGTAATTTTTTAGTAAATGTGCTCAAAATTAGTAACCACGTACTCGAAATCACCACCCATGTACTCTAATCATAACCCATGTACAAAAATGCAATCAACATTACAACTCATTCAAACAAAACTGTATGTTGACATAGAATATATGTGTGTCGACACACAATACATTTGATTTTGAGTAACCGGTGATCTTGAGTACATGTTCCTCAAAATGCTAACAAAGTACTCAAAATCTACACTCCCAAAAAACTGTGCCGACGCATATTATGTGTATGCCAACACGCATGCCATTCTGACAATAAAATTTGCTTTCTGTACATGAGTGTAAACGGGTCATGAAATAGAGTACAACAACAACAGGCCCAGTGTCACAAGGGCTCCCGCGTGAACAGGGTCTAGGAGGGGAAGGATGTATGCAGCCTTATCCCATCAGGGGGATACCCTAATGAGAGGCTGTTTCTAAGGACCTCCATCCTGGGAAGCAAAGGAACATACCCAATGCTTTAAGGGCTCCCACCTACACAAGGTCGGGGGGGGCGCGGCGGGCTGGGGGCGGGCTAATGTATGCAGCCTTCCCCCTTCAAGGTGTTAACTCGAAAAGAGACTGTTTCCTAGTGCCCCTGAAGTGAGGGTGAGGATTTCTCAGGAGGTCACCCATCCTAGTACTACTCTCGCCCAAGCACGCTAACTTCGGAGTTCTAATGGGATCCTGCGACGACATGTTGGCGTCCTCTTTGGTTTGTGCAGTTTGTGCAGGACTTGCTGTACTGCTGCAACGGTCGTTTCCTCGCCCCCGTTTCTTCTTTCTTTACGAGGGATCACCTCTTTCGTTTCTTCAGCCACCATGTTAGCCTCATTCACCTACCGTTCAGTCTGAACGCTCGAGGCCAACGTCATGTTCACATCGTTGACTTCGATTAGTTTGACAAGTTTGTATACATGGGTGAGTTTGAGTTTGACAATAAAAAAACATGTATGCAAACTTATCAAACTCATCGAAGTCAACGATGCAAACGTGACGTTGGCCTCGAGCGATCAGACGGAACCATAGGTGAGTGAGGCTAACATAATGGCTGAAGAAATGGAGGAGGTGATCGAGGAAGAAACCCTCGTAAAGAAAGAAGAAATTGGGGGGGTGAGTAGACAACCGTATCACTAGTACAGAGCTTTGAACTTCTACAAACTTCTACAAGCAGAAAATATTTGAAACTTCGAACTTTATATATTCAGAGCAAATACTTGTATGTAAGTAAGTAGGAAAGAGAAAATTGGAGTGTGCGGGTAAATGATAAAATGAGGCAAGTGTTTATATTAAAAAAAAAAAAAAGTTTTTTAAAAGACCGCTAAACGGCTCAAAATTCAAATTTCAAATTTCAAAACACGGTCGGTGAACTCTAGTATATCGTATACAACACGGTTCCGGTACGTCAACACATAATTTATGTGTGTCGACACATAGATTGTACTCGGAATAACAGTTATGTATTTTATATCAATAAAAATATACTCAAATTCACCAAAATGTGTCGACACACGGGTTCAATGTGTAGAATTAACTGTACTCGAAATAGCAAACAATGCACTCAATATCAACAAACACATACTTAATATCACCCACTCGTGTGCGTGTCGACACATTTACGTTGTTAGTCGGCACACTTTACTCAAAATTGCAAATCTTGTCCTCAGAATCACTACCCTTTTACTCAAAAAATATATTTTTGCACTTGTTAAATAGTTAATTTTATCCACTTAATGTCTTTTTCGAGCAAAAAATTTTCTAATTATCCTAATTAATTAATGGGTTATTTACATTTTACTGCCCTGACCTTTTTAGTAATTGTAAAAAGGACCATCACATTTTTGAATTATTAAAAAGGACCCCATGATTTTATCATATTAATAAAAAGAACCCTCTCTGGCCATCTGACGTCATTTTAAAAGGTTTTTGGGCCATCTGGTTTATTTCGATTCGATCTAGATTTGCATGGTAATTGCCGTGAAGGTTTTTGGGCCACTCAGAATCATGATTTCCCCCGTTTTAAAAGGGAAGTCATTTTTTCTTATTTGCAAGAGAGGGTCCTTTTTATTAATACAATAAAATCTCGGGGTCCTTTTTAATAATTTCAAAATGTTAGGGTTCTTTTTATAATTACCAAAAAGGTTAGAGTAGTAAAATGTAAATAACCCTTAATTAGTATTTAACTTAATTCATTTTTATATAATATACATTAATACATACATTAATAATTGAATATAATTATATGCCCATAAATTTAATATAATTATGTTTAATGTTTTTATACCTAGTATAAGGTACATAAAATTAATTATCATTTGTTAATTTGACCCATATAATTTCTTTTTTGATTCAAGTCCCATCCTTTTCAAGGATGTCTCCGTTGAGTCACCTTTGTACCTAATAGGACTTGTCGAAGATGATGTATTTTATCGCGCACTGGAACACACGGGTAAGAAGCATGCCATTAGCAGGATTAGTCTTCCGAATACGGATATGAAACATGAATTTTAAGACTAAATCCCCAAGATTAATCTTTTGGCTATTGAGGCGAGACAAAAGGAATACATGCAAGTGAGAGACCGAGTCGATGCCACCCGATCTTGGAGTGATGTTCATACAAAATGAATTTATGTGCAAATCTAAGAACCGAATCATGAATGTACCTCCGATGAAAATTAATAGTACATGATTTAATTACAAGTGTGAATATACAATGAAAATCACGACACTGAACAACAATAGCAACAACAATAGTCCCAGTGCCATGAAGGCCCCCGCAAAAGCAAGGTCGGGGGGTGGTGGTGGATGTACGAGCCTTCCTCCTATGCAAACGTGCTCCCCTAAAGTGAGGTTGTTTCGTAGGACTCCCAACAGGAAGAGCGTGTCGTCCTGGAAGCATGTCGCATTAAAGTATGAGAGCAACATAGAATTAGAATCAAACACAACATAAGCCCAGTGATATGAATCAAGACTCACAAAATATCACTGCAGGCCCGCAAGGACACACGTATATAGGTGCACCTATAAACAAATAAGATCTCAAATACCTGCACCAAAAGAGTGAGTTAAGACACCAAGAAACACTAGTGTCAACCACAAAGGAAGCACTACTCTAAGCTGCTATATCGGCTAACCTTATGCTAGCCCTCCACCCCGCTCCATCTAAGGCCATCTCCTCCCATAGGTTTAGGTGGGTGCAGTGCGGTCCTATCGTATCGTCTCCATCCATATCTTATTAGGCTTGCCTCTCCCTCTCCTCCCTAGTCTAGTGTGGGGTGTTCGCAACTCTTGATTGGAATGTTGGAAGGTCACCTACTAACATGCTCGAACCACTTCAAATGTTGCTCCCTTAATTTATTCTCAATCGATGCAAAGCCTAATTTGCCTCTTATAATGTCGTTCATAATCTTATCCTTCCTTATATGTCCGCATATCCGCCGCAACATCCTCATCTCCGCCGCCTTTATCTTCTGTGTGTGATATTGTTTCATCTGCCAATACTCCGCCCCAAAGGACATAGCTAGTCTCACTTCTATCTTGTAGTATTTCCCTTTTAGCTTTAATGGGATCCTTCAATCTCAAAGTATCACAGACACCATCCTCCATTTATGCCAACCTACTCTAATCCAGTTGTTGACATCCCCGTCCACGTTCTCCTTGTGTCGACACAGTAATTGTGTTGACGAATCACTTAATTTGAGTACACTACGGTGATGTGTACTTCGGTCCGAATTTCAGGTACAAAGTAACAACATACCCGGTGCCCTAAAGGCTCCCGCCTAAGCAGGGTCTGGGGGGAGCGGATATACGTAGCCTTCCCCCTTAAGAGTATTACCCTTGAAAAGAGGTTGTTTCCGAGTGCCCCCAACCTGAGGGTGAGGACTTCCCAGGAGGTCACCCATCCTGGTACTGCTCTCGCCCAAGCACGCTTAACTTCGGAGTTCGAATGGGATCCGGTAACAGCGTGTTGGTACCCTCTTGGGTAAATTAATTGTGATATTGAGTACAATAATACATGTCGACACATCAATTTCCTGTGTTGACACATACTCCCTAAAGTAAACATATGTCGACACACGTTCTCTGTGTGTGGACACATGTATTGTGTTGCTCACCATTACTGAAGTTGTGTACACTATGCCGTTGTGTACATGAAAACAGTTTTGTGTACGCATATTGTGATAATGAGTACCCAAATATGTGTCGACACGTATTCTAATATGAACCCAAAATACATTGTGTAAAAAGAATATATGTTGACACACACTCTTCATGTCGACACTATTTTGTCTACTCACATTCACCACAAAGTACCCAAATACACAACCCATGTACCTAATATCATCCAATAATATTATTGTATGTCAACACACTTATTTTGTGTGTCAACACACGTATCCTGTATTTAAGCCGAAACCCTAATCGTCTCCCTCATGTCTTTTGCCCCTCTCTCACAAGCCCTAGATGCGTCATCATCCGAGATCTTAGCAAAGTTATCACTTCTATTAGGTATTTAAGCTAATTTTTATTACAAAACTGGGTTTAGGTGGGCACATTTGGACATTCTGTCAAATTCTTTAGATCTTTTGGTCAGATTTCACCTTTTTAATGTTAAATTTTATTGCTTTTCTTCAATTTTCTTGATACTCTAAGTAAAAAAGCCATCTATTTGTTATAAACTTTCATTATCCCTAGCAGTTTTTTTACAAATCTCAAAGCTTCACCTTACACCCCCAAACCCTAACCCCTCTATGGAATTTCTCTCTTGGCTACTTTTTTTTTTTTTTTTTTTTTTTTGTGAGCAGAAGTCATGGGTCACATGAGGAGGTATGAAACTACATCAAGAAGAAATCTAGAGACTAAGAACATGAGTCTACTTCATGGGGTCGTAGTTCAATAAATTCCCCTAACCCTTTCCTCACGAAGGAAGTGTTATTTGGTAGGTTCGTAGATTGGGATTGGGTTAGGACAAATAACTTTTGGCAATTATTTGTTTTGTTCGAAGGTGTAGGTTCACTTCAAATTTGTAGTATAAAGGAACCGGTATTCCCGAGTCTGGTACGCGAATTTTATTTCAACCATAAATTTTTTCAGACAATCATCCATGTCCATCTTCTCATCCTTCTCTCTCTTTCTTCTTAGCTTCCTCCGAATACCCCTTCAAAACCCTTTGTATTTCATTTCTTTCCGGTCCAACCCTCTTAGATTGTCCCTCAAGTTTCGTCTTCTCAGCCTCTAAAGCCTCGATCCCATCCTTTTCTTTCTCTACCTTCTTAACTTCCTCCAAAAGAAGGTAGAAGAACAATAGAAATAAATAAGGATAGACACAAGTAGGAAGAACATTTTGATAGGGATGTCAAATGAGAAAGAAAAGGAAAAACAACCCCGTCCCGGATCTGGTATGCGAATTTTATTTCAACCATAAATTTTCCCGGACAATCATCCTCATCAATCTTCTCATCCTTTTCTCTGTCTATCTTCTTAACTTCCTCCAAATACTCCTTCAAAACCCTTTGAATTTCATTTCTTTTCGGTCCAACCGTCTTAGATTGTCCCTCAAGTTTCGTCTTCTCGGCCTCTAAAGCCTCGATCTCGTCATTTTCTTTCCCTATCTTCTTAACTTCCTCCAAAAGGAGATAAAAGAACAATAAAAATAAATAAGGATAGAGACGAGTAGGAAGAATATTTTGATAGGGATGTCTAATGAGGAAGAAAAGGAACAAGCACCCCGGAAGAGGAGCGTCAGCGAAACAAAGGGAAGATGATACAAAGAACCTGAAAAGGAAGCTGAGTCTCATGGAATCTAGGACAAATGAGCTAGTCTTGGCAGAGACTAAACTGATGAAAGATAAAGAACAGCTCCTGAAATGTCTAATGCTAGTGCGCATTCCATGAAAGTGTTGAATGCTCACAAGAAGGGAAAGAAAGATATGGCTAAACTTCTGAAACTCATCGAATATCGCGATTCAAACCAGAACCTCGGCCTTGACCTTAACTGAAAAAGTGCCGCGAGTGGTCAATGAGGCTAACCCGCTGAAGAATAGTAGGTGGTGATCGGGAGGAAACATTCGTAAAGAAACAAGAAATGTAAAGAAACGACCGTAGCAATAAAATTGTTATATTGGTGTTGTACATTTGAAACCAATGAGAATGGAATGTATTGTTGTATTGATGCTGTACATTTGAAACAATGAGTATGAATGTAATGTTGTATTGATGTTGTGTGCATTTCGAACCGATGAGCATGGATCTATAACCAGATCGTACTAGTTAATTTGTTGATGGGAACCATTCAAATTTATGTATGTTATTTGTTTTTGATTGAGGAACTCTATTGTCTAAAAGAAGGGATTGGTGAAACATAGTTCTGAGGTACTCGTGATTTTTTGTAAGAGTAATGCACTCAAAATCACCACCCAAGTCCTCAAAACGAAAACCCAAGTACTCACTAATGTACGTAGTACCCACTAACATGCTGAAAATGATCAAGTGCTCAACAAAACAAGTAATGGTCTCAGAGGTACTCAATATCGCTGTCAAAGAACCAAAATCCATAAAAATCCATGTATACATCACCTTTATGTACTCATCGTTCATCAAAGTGGTGTATGTGTGTCGACACAAAAATTCCAATGACCTTTACGTGTCGACTCAGGAAATCTTTGTGTCGACACACAATCGTGTACTCGGGAAATTACCACCACATGTACACATCACATAATGTACTCAAATAATATTCATCAACACAAAATGTGTGCCGAAACACTTACATGTGTATCGACAAAAAATGCATCCAGCCAACATTCAACAAACAAAGGATAATTTGTGATTCGACACCCAAATTGCAGTGAGCATTCTGTGTCGACACATGTCTATTGTGTGTAGACACACAACACAATGAGCATTGTGTGTCGACACCCATCTTGTTTGTGTCGACACACATATCACGTACTTAGATGGGTACACAAAATTCATATCCATGTACACATCACAACATGTGTCAACACACAGTGGATGTGAGCACAGGAAATATTATGTGTCGACACGCTTAGCAAATGTGTCGACACATGAATATTGTGTGTAGACACACATTACAGTGATCATAAAATATGCTGACACCCATCTTGTTTGTATCGACACGCATATCACGTACTCAAATGGGTACACAAAATTTATATCCATGTACATATCACAACATGTGTCGACACACAGTGATCATGTGTTGACACCTACCTTAGTTTCTATATTCTGTGTCAACAAAGGAAATAGACGTGTCGACACATAATCATGTACACAATCTGCATACACACTGTTCATGCCCATGTACACATCACCATAATGTACACAAATTCAATTATTTATAAACACTTTACATGTGTCGACACTCTATGTACCCATGTACGCATCACCATAATGTACACGAATTCAGTTATTCGTCAACACTTTACATGTGTCGACACTCTATGTACGGTGTGTCGACACATAATCTATAATGATTGAATTTGATTTGAGGTTGTTAGTAATTTTGAGCACCTTTCTCGAGATTTTGAGTACATAAACGTGTGTCAACACGTAGTGTTTTTGTATCGAAAACCAGTTCATACTCATGTATACATCATCATAATGTACACAAAATCAATTATTCATCAACACTTTACGTGTGTCGACACACGAGGAACATGTGTCGACACGTATTTTATAATGATTGATTGTTGATTTGAGTAAACTGTTGGTGATTTTGAGCACTTTTCTCGAGATTTTGAGAACATAAACGTGTGTCGACACAAACGAGTTTGTGTTGACACACGTACTCAATTTAAATTGATGTGCTCAAATTCACTACTCTTTTTATTTTAAAAATTTGTTGTACTGAATACGTCTAAGTACATTTGTTAATTAGAACCACTTATTTTCTTGAAAATACACATTTCTTAATTTTTACCTATATTTACAAAAAATTGTTTAGTTCTAGAAAATTTTATATAATTTTGTCTAGTGTTTTTATAATAGTTTTAGTAAATAAAATTAATTATTTATTACACTAAACTACTTAATTTCTTTTTAATTCATTTTATTTACAAAGAATTTTGTTTAATTCTAGAAACTTCATAAACCTATTTGTCTAGTGTTTTTATAAATAATTTTAGGTAAATCAAATTAATTATTTATTACACTAATCCACTTAATTTGTTTTTAATTCATTTTATTAATATATATATATATATAATCCATTCACTTATTTATTACTACAAAAATTGATTTAATATATATAATTCATTCACTTATTTATTAATACAAAAATTAATTTAAACAAAAAAATTAGAAAAAAATATGCAACCTGTGTTCAGAAAAACACTTTTCTTTCGAAAGTGCTTTTCAGCATCTTAGATAAACTGCTGAAGTCTCAATCATTACAGAGCTCACAGTCCAATATCTAAATAGTTTTGTTGCATGATTGAACCCTCTATCAGCATCACATGCACAGTATGCTTATCGGCATTGGGGAACATGGTTTTCATTACTTAAATACCGTCTTTTCTAGATAATAATCAACATGTCGGCTATGTTTGGCTTCACTTAGTATCTTTGGTTAAAATATTGAGTATGTATTTAAATTATACTTTCCTTATTGTAAAAGAAATAATATTAAAGAGAAAAAATGTGTAAAGTATTAAGGCCATTGTTTATGGAGTTTTTTGGTCAGGTTTTAGATGAGAGCGGGACTCAACCCTCACTTAACCCGGGCTCCGCTGCAAAACAAGCAAGATCGTCAGAGGGACCCATGGGTTTGCCCGCGGGAGACCCCTCCGATGCCTAAGGTAGTAAAGACATAATAATAATATATGATAAGTAAATAACATAAAGTAATTAATAATAAATACTTATCGTATACCGAGAGGGCCCTTGGTAGCTGCTGGCCGGAATCCGTACCGGTGAGGTGGCCTGAGCGTGGCCTTATGGGCCTGGAGGATAGGAACACGGGCCAAAGGGCCGGCGAGGTGACCGGAGATGAGAACGGCACCGGTGGAGCCGTAGTGGCGGGGTGACCGACGCCTGGTTGGAGTTATACCGGCAGGGTGACAGGGGTTAATCGGAGTGAGAGGAGAGAGAAAGAGGGGTAGTTGTATTGTGGGATTGTTAGGAGAGAGAAAGAAAGCTACTTTCCTTGAGTGTGAGGAGCGGGAGAATGGGGTATTTATAGAGAGAGATGGTGAGGTGGTGAGGCGGGAGGAGAGAGAGTGAGTTGGTACCGGGCGGCCTCGGTGATCAACGGTAGAAAGGTGGGCGGTAGTGGTGCCGAGGTGGAGGAGGACGGTAGTAGGTGCTTGGCGGTAGTAGTACCGGGTCATGGTGGTGCTAGCCGGGTGACAGAGGGAGACGGTAGGAGCAGGCGGCAGCACTGGGCCACGGTTGCTGGTAAAAGGAGAGAGAGACGGCGCTAGGTGAGAGGGAGGAGGAGGCGGTAGTTGAGAGAGAGAGATGGTACCGGGAGGTCTTTCCCCCGACGATGCCGGCAGTAGAGAGAGATGACCGGAGAGAGAGATGGTACGGGGGGCTCTTTCCCCCGACGATGCCGGGAGCTAGAGAGAGAGAGAGGTGGTACCGGGCGGTCTTTCCCCCGACGATGCCGGGCGGTAGAGAGAGATGACCGGAGAGAGAGAGACAGTAGGAGCGGGCGGTAGTACCGGGCCATGGTGGCGGGTAAAGGAGAGAGAGTGACGGCACCAGGTGAGAGGGGGGCGGTAGTTGAGAGAGAGAGAGGACCGAGTGGAGAGAGCGAGGAGAGAGAAAGAGATTGGACCACAAGGAAGCGAGGAGAGAGAAAGAGGCGTGTGGGAGAAGCCAACCAAGGAGAGAGAAAAATCAAAATAAAATTATGTTTAATTTTCGTTATTGTGTCGTTATTCTATTTTAATATTGTCCTGCTTATTTTTATCCTCTACAGTTAGCCCCCCACGCCATGGGCGAATGGGACCTGTTCACATTCGGCCGTGGAGTGTACAACGTCCAAATACTCTGACAATATGTGGGCTGTCAAGATTTTATTGATGAACAGTATCAGTTATGAGGAATTTTATAGGCATTAATTGTGAGGTCCTTTCAAGTGAACCTTGTTTTAGCTTATCCACCCACGGCTTCTTTGTTGCAATTTTACGCTGGCATTTGGTTCTTTCGCTTCATTGTTGACGAATGTTTTTAAGCTTTTGGGATTTGTTTTAAAGCTCAGAGGACTTGAGCCTTTTAAGGATCACATTTGTTAGTTCTTCCCACCGCAAGGTACTGGAAGATGCTTATAATTGCCTGCGTAGGTGGTTAATGTGGGCGTTGTTTCATTCTATTTGTTAATTCTTGGCACGGCCTTTTGGAATTGCATTCCTGACTGGAGGCATCATCCACGGTCGGACAATGGTTGTTGGAGACGTTGTTTTACTTAATTTCTTAGAGCAGTCATTCGGAGTGGTCAATTTTAAGATTTTTCCAAATGTTGGCCGTTGGGCTTAGTTACGAATGACCGCATATTTAGTCTCCAATTTCTTACTTGTAAACCGAGATGAGGCATGCCGTGAGTATTTTTAATCCTTAGCCCCCAGCCGTGGGCTGGATTGGAGCATATTGCCAATACTTTTTAACTCTTAGGGCGGAGTGTACGATGATTGTTCTGAATTCCTAGCCCCCAGCCGCAGGCCGAGTCGGAGTGTATTTTAATGTTGGCTAATGCGTAATTCGCTCGCCGATACCTGTAGGAGCGCAAGGAGCCTGCCAAAGAGGCGTTTATGGCCCAAATATGTTTTATCTGTCCAGGAAGGGCTTTATGATTTAAGCATGTCTTCCCTGCCTGAGAAGGCCTTATGGTTATGTCTGAGTACTGCTTGCCTAAGGAGGGCTTATAGCGTAAGTGTAGCTTACCTGCCTGAGAAGGGCTTACGGTTATGTTTGAGTACTGCTTGCCTGAGGAGGGCTTATAGCGTAAGTGTAGCTTACCTACCTGAGAAGGGCTTACGGTTATGTTTGATTACTGCTTGCTTGAGAAGGGCTTATAGCGTAAGTGCGTCTTACCAGCCTGAGAAGGGCTTATGGCTTGACTGAATATCATCAACCCCGATGTTAGGTCGGGTACACAACTGCGGGCTCTCAAGCCGGTGAGAGTTTACCGCTAGTCCCTATGGTAGGTGGGACATAAACAACCACCCCGATGTTAGATGGGGCACACACAATCGCGAGCTCTCAAACCGGTGAGAGTTTACCGCCCGTCCCAATGTTGGGTGGGACACAAACAACCGCCCCAATTTTAGATGGGGCACACACAATCGCGGGCTCTCAAACCGGTGAGAGTTTACCACCCGTCCCGATGTTAGGTGGGACACAAACAACCCCCCGGTGTTAGGTGGGGCACACACAATCGCGGGCTCTCAAACCGGTGAGAGTATACCGCCCGTCCCGATGTTAAGTGGGACACAAACAACTGCTCCGGTGTTAGGTGGGGCACACAACCGCAGACTTTTGGGTTAGGCAAAAGCTAACCGCCTGCGAATCTTCCCATTAGGTGAAGGTTAACCGCTCGCAATTCATTGAACCGCAGTCTTTCACATTAGGTGAAAGCTAAACGCTCGCGGACCTTTGCGTTAGGTGAAGGCCAACCGCCCAACCTCTCCTTGCCCTTTTATTTTAACTTGGGCAAGAAGGACCAAGCCCCCATTGTTTAAGGGACTTAGAAAACCATGGCCTTTCACTTTAGGTGAAAGCCAACCGCCTGCGGGTCCTTCACTGTAGGTGAAGGACGACCACCCAACCTCTCCTTGCCCTTTTGCTTTAACTTGGGCAAGAAGGACGAAGCCCCCATTGTTCAACGGACTTAGAAAACCATAGCCTTTCACTTTAGGTGAAAGCCAACCACCTGCAGGTCCTTCACGGTAGGTGAAGGACGACTGCCCAACCTCTCCTTGCCCTTTTGTTTTAACTTGGGCAAGAAGGACCAAGCCCCCATTGTTCAAGGGACTTAAAAAACCATGGCCTTTCACTTTAGGTGAAAGCCAACCGCCTGCGGGTCCTTCACGGTAGGTGAAGGACGACCGCCCAACCTCTCCTTGCCCTTTTGTTTTAACTTGGGCAATAAGGACCAAGCACCCATTGTTCAAGGGACTTAGAAAACCATGGCCTTTCACTTTAGGTGAAAGCCAACCGCCTGCGGGCCCTTCGCGGTAGGTGAAGGACGACCGCCCAACCTCTCCTTACCCTTTTGTTTTAACTTGGGCAAGAAGGACCAAGCCCCCATTGTTCAAGGGGCTTAGAAAACCATGGCCTTTCACTTTAGGTGAAAGCCAACCGCCTGCGGGTCCTTCACGGTAGGTGAAGGATAATCTCCCAACCACTTCTTGCTCCTTTGCTTTAAGCTGAGCAAGAAGAACCAAGCCCCCATTGTTTCAGGGACTTAGACAACCATGGTCTTTCACTTTAGGTGAAAGCCAACCACCTGCGGGACCTTCACGGTAGGTGAAGGATGACCGCCCAACCTTTCCTTGCCCTTTTGTTTTAACTTGGGCAAGAAAGACCAAGCCCCCATTGTTCAAGGGACTTAAAAAACCGTGGCCTTTCACTTTAGGTGAAAGCCAACCACCTGCGGGTCCTTCACGGTAGGTGAAGGACGACCGCCCAACTTCTCCTTGCCCTTTTGTTTTAACTTGGGCAAGAAGGACCAAGCCCCCATTGTTCAAGGGACTTAGAAAATCGTGGCCTTTCACTTTAGGCGAAAGCCAATCGCCTGCGGGTCCTTCATGGTAGGTGAAGGATAACCGCCCAACCACTTCTTGCTCCTTTGCTTTAAGCTGAGCAAGAAGAACCAAGCCCCCATTGTTTCAGGGACTTAGACAACCGTGGTCTTTCACTTCAGGTGAAAGCCAACCGCCTGCGGGACCTTCACGGTAGGTGAAAAATGACTGCCCAACCTCTCCTTGCCCTTTTGTTTTAAATTGGGCAAGAAGGACCAAGTCCCCATTGTTCAAGGGACTTAGAAAACCATGGCCTTTCACTTTAGGTGAAAGCCAACCGCCTGCGGGTCCTTCACAGTAGGTGAAGGACGACCACCCAACCTCTCCTTGCCCTTTTGTTTTAACTTGGGCAAGAAGGACGAAGCCCCCATTGTTCAAGGGACTTAGAAAACCATAGCCTTTCACTTTAGGTGAAAGCCAACCACCTGCGGGTCCTTCACTGTAGGTAAAGGACGACCGTCCAGCCTCTCCTTACCCTTTTGTTTTAACTTGGGCAAGAAGGACCAAGCCCCCATTGTTCAAGGGACTTAGAAAACTATGGCCTTTCACTTTAGGTGAAAGCCAACCGCCTGCGGGTCCTTCACGGTAGGTGAAGGATAACCGCCCAACCACTTCTTACTCCTTTGCTTTAAGCTGAGCAAGAAGAACCAAGCCCCCATTGTTTCAGGGACTTAGACAACCGTAGTCTTTCACTTTAGGTGAAAGCCAACCGCCTGCGGGACCTTCACGGTAGGTGAAGTATGACCGCCCAACCTCTCCTTGCCCTTTTGTTTTAACTTGGGTAAGAAGGACCAAGCCTCCATTGTTCAAGGGACTTAGAAAACCATGGCCTTTCACTTTAGGTGAAAGCCAACTGCCTGCGGGTCCTTCACGGGGGGTGAAGGACGACCGCCCAACCTCTCCTTGCCCTTTTGTTTTAACTTGGGCAAGAAAGCCCAAGCCCCCATTGTTTCAGGGACTTAGACAATCGTGGTCTTTCACATTGGGTGAAAGCCATCCGCTTGTGGGTCCTTCACATTAGGTGAAGGATGATTGCCTAACAATTTCTTGATCCCTTTTTCAACTGGAGCAAACAGTACCGAGCCCCCATTGTTAGCGGGACTCTTTGTGCTGCAGACTATCGTGTTGAGGGAAAGCTAACTACCCGCGGTCCTTCACGTTTGGTGAAGGTTAACCGCATATGATAATTCCAGCTTCTAATCTCTATTCTGGGCTGAGTTAACACAAACCACGTACAGGACGTCAAAGCCCTAGCTTGCTGTATAAGAAACATCAAAGCCCTGTCCCCCAACAAGGTGAAACATAAGGGACGTCAATCACACAAATTATGCCAAGAACGTAAATCACAAATTGAGAACATAAAGCCCCCAGCCCCCAGCCCCCAGCTAGGGACTGGGTTGAGCATAAACCGTAGAAGGAGCATTAAGTACGTAAATCACATTAGGAACGCAATTCACGTAAGTCCTATAAAAAGCGTTAAGCCCCTAGCCCCCAGTTTAGGGACTAGGTAGCAACATAATCATGTCATTAGTTGCTGTATGTATACCGTTGCCAATCATCCTTGGTGAACAGTAAATTTCGTAGCTACCGAGAGGCAACTCGAGTGGGCGTTTGGTTCAGGCATATAAAACTGTGAATAAGAATGCAATTATGTGTTTGTTAAGGAGCATGCCTTGTATTTTGTGCATGCCTCATCAAACAGTGGCAGACTTTATTAGGCGCCAGGAGGCGCCCTGTAAGTCTAAAGAATAATGTGTCCCTTGAGTTGTGAAGATAAGGGGTGTTTTGAGACTTCATCCTTAGTTGCAAGAGTATTAGCCGCTTAATTACAGAATGGATGAACCAAGATGGGTGTCTTGGAGAGTCCACCATCACCCTTATGGTGATAACACCTGGGTGAGGGCATTAGTCGTAATATTAAGCCAAATTTTTTGGTGGTATTGCTTGGTCGAGCGTGCTTAAGGCTATTTCTAGTCAGACTTTGTTGGTGGTATGGCGTAGCCATCCTTCTAGGCGGTACATAGCTTACCAAACTTATTAATGGTAAGGCTTAGTCAAATGGACGGACGGTACCTCAAGGCCGACCTCGCTATTGAGTTTGAAGGATTATCACCAAGCTTGTTGGCAATGACCTTTTATGATATTAGTACCGCGTTACCCATTTATGAGGTTGACGAGGTGGTTTGGGTAGGCTCGTTAGTAGCTATAGTTGGTCAAGCTTGTGGGTGGCATCGTACATCTAAGTTATTGGCGGTGGCACCCAGCTGACCCTGTTAACGACCACACGTTTTTTGGAAGACCCTCCATCAATATTGTTGGTGGGTAGTTGGCGGTCGTTTGCATTTATTGGCATTAAATGCTTTTCAAGGTAATTTTAAAGCATTGTTGATTTAAAGTGGTGCACGTACTATTAGTTTTTTCGCCTAGTACCCAAAACTTGGCAGTAACACTTAGCATAGAATTTCCGCTAGGATGGCTGGAGGAATAGCCAAGCTGGTTTGTGGTGGTTCCCAAGCTCATTTGCCTTAGCGTTGTAGGTTATTCACGCTAGTCCACGGCACCGTTGATATTGGTTCACTTAGTAGCAATTTCTTCTTTACTCAGGTTAGAAGGTGAGTAGTGATGTTCTTAAAGAGTTTTTGCCAACTTTGTTGGCGGTAGCTCAAGTCTTTGAGGCGTTGAGGATAACGTCTCCGTTGATGGGTCCTCTGCTATGTTTGTTAGTGAATAGTACCCTATGCGTGGTCATTGGCGCATTTTTTAGGGGTGCTCGCCTAGTCCGAGGGTGGTAACATCGTTATTAGGGGAGCCCCCTGCTTGATGCCTTAGCTATGTTTAACTTCTTGTTTTAACCCTAGTTCTTTTTACTTGAACTTTCAGGCAGTTGCGGTTAATCCTTGTTAATTTGAAGTTAACTTAAGTTCT
Organism: Simmondsia chinensis; assembly: GCA_018398585.1. Classification (NCBI taxonomy): domain Eukaryota; kingdom Viridiplantae; phylum Streptophyta; class Magnoliopsida; order Caryophyllales; family Simmondsiaceae; genus Simmondsia; species Simmondsia chinensis. Next base: position 3,276,093 of record JAGTTD010000021.1, on the reverse strand, counting down.
TGCCGTTAGATAAGAGCCTCTAGCTTAGTAATTAATGGCAACCCCTAGTTGTCAACAAGGGTGGAGCATATCGTGAGAAGATAAGTCACATGCTCCAAGCCCCCGGTCGTTACCTGGGTTGGGACGTACCGTAAATAGCCCACATGTATTTTGTACATGAACAGAGAGTAGAAATAGGGTAAGCCATATCGTAGGACAATAGCTTTGACTAACAAAAAATAATAAAATTTGTGAGTAGCTATACTAGCAAGAAAACCGCACAGGAGTCGGAGGGAGAAGAGGTTACCATACAGGCACGGTCCGATTGTGGACACGGTGCATTTGCGAGCCTTTATGTTTCGTATATGCACACCCCCATCGGTGTGCATGGCCCAGTGCCGTGTGTTGTATGCAAGCAATGCTATGTGCTGTGCCGCAAGTCACGTCCTGGTTGTGAATGTTCCTTGGTTAAAAAAGACACAGGTTGTTGCAGTAAGGTTTGGGGCATCAAGTGTCCCAACCCCGAATAGAGGTGCCAGATGGTTTACCCCGGTAACGGGGGCGGCCCTCAATGCAGCTATGAGGGTGTCATGAGGTTCCCACATGAATAGGGCGCTCTGTAGACAAAGTGGTGGGCCGAGGGCCGACAGTACACATAATCCGTCCAAAAAGGGCTTGATCCCTCGTTTGTGTTGCGCAACACAATGTCGAAGCGCTCCAGCTTGTAGGATTCAACCTTCCACTGGCGAGAGCACTTGTGATGCTCGAGCCCCTTTGTGAGAGGCAGTGTGCACCAACCCCATTTACTGGTCCCGTGGCTTGATGACACGTGGCAGCACATTGTCTGAGGGTAAAGGAAGGGGCCGTTGGTCATATGTCAATGGGCACCCAAGTTCGACACATGCTGCGAGATGGTTGCCCTCTTGAGTAAGTGGCATGCTACTTGTGGGGATCGCGTGAGTTCCCCATAAGGACAGCGACCTCGAACACGAGGTGCGCCTAAGGGACTTTGCGGCCCCTACGTGTTGCTCTGGAGTAGGACTGTATCAATCTGCTCCTAGGAGCTAGCTAACACTGTGAAGGACTTGTGACATCGAGAATGGCACGAGTAGTCTAGACACAAGGTTAAGACTCAAAGGGGTTTTAGTGGGGTCCAACATAAGTGATGGTGGGTGTGTCGGCCCACCGAGCGGGGTTCGCATTAGGCAAAAGCTAACTGCCCGCGAGACTCCACGTTAGGTGAAGGTTACCCGCTCCACAACTTCATGCTTTGTTTTTCAGCCGGAACAAAACAACACAACCGCGTACTTCCACGTTTGGTGTAAGTTAACCGCCCACAGTTCGTAGAATAGCGAACTTTTATGCTAGGTGAAGGCTAATCGCGGATGATGATTCTAATTCCCAGTTCCTGTCCTGAAGCTAAGTTAACATAAACTTCGTAAGAAACGTCAAAGCCTTAACTCATTACATAGGAAACACCAAATCCTTAGCCCTAAGTAAGGAGTTAGGCTAAACATAACTCACATAAGTGACAAATATCACGTAAATTGCACTGAGAACGTAATTCATATAAAAAATGCAAATCATAAAAAATGCTAAACCCCCGGCTTATAATCAAGGAACGGGTTGAATGCAAATCCCATAAGGAACGTTAATCACGTAATTTTCTACACAAAAAGATAGATTACGTAAAATTATATGGAGAACGCCGCGTCCCCCACTGTCAAGTAAATACTGTTGTTCTTCATTATTACGGAACGGTAAGTTTCATAATTGCCGAGAGGCAATTTGAGTAGGCATCCCATTCAGGTGTGTAAAAATATTAATAAAGATGCAATTATACGTATTTGTCAATTGAGCATGGCTGGCGGCCTACTCGCGTCTTGCTAAAAATGCTAGACTTATTTTTACATCGTTGTAAGTCTAAGGAGTAACACGCCCCTTGAATCATAAAGGTAAGGGATCTTTTAAGACTCTTATCCTTAATTCCAAGGGTATCAAACTCTCTATTGGCAAGCAGATGAGCCAAGGCGAGTGTCCCGGTGAATTTATGGCTATCCTTGTATTGACAGCGCCCGGGCAAGGGTATTGGGCGTAATACCGGGCCAAGTTCTTTGGCTGTACTGTCTATCCGAGAGTGTTGAGGCTGTTAACAGACGGGCTCGGTCGGTGATATTGCTTAGCCATCTTTGGTTGGTTGTGCGTATTTCACCGATTTTAGTAACGGTGGGGTTTTGGCCGAACTGGCGAAGGGCACCGCTTGGTAACCCCGCTGTTACCTTTGAGGGATTATTGCCAAGGTCGTTAGTGGTTACACCTTTTAAATTGCATGGCCGTGTGTTACCCACTAAAGGGGTTAACGAGGCCACCCGGCCAAGTTCGTTGGGGTTAAGATCTAGTCAAGCTTGCTAGCGGTAGCTTCACAGTTTATTCATTTGGACGCTGTCCATGGATTACCTATGGTAGCCTACGGTACCGTTAGTTGGTGTTGCCCAACTAGTGGTAAATTTTTTCTTTACCTAAGTTGAAAGGTGATTGGTGAAGCTTAAAAGAGCATTCGCCAACAAAGTTGGCGGTAGCTCAAATCTTGGGGCGTTGAAGGCAACATCCCCACTAATAGACCTCTATCATGCTTGTTGGTAGTGTTCCAGTTAAGTGGGACACCAAAAAGGCAAACTTTGACGGGTATGGCCTCATGCGTTGTCACTGGCGAAGCCCCCAGCTTTGGGCAGCATTGCTAAAGTAAGGATAGGCTATCGTCGCTACACAGCCGGCCTGATGGGCGGTTGCACCTAATCAAGGTAAATAGTGCAAAGCCAAGTTATTAGACGAGGCTTTAGCTAGCTTTGCAGTTGGCTTTAACGAGTCACTTACGATGGCTTTTACCGACAAGCTACTCGGTCAAGGAATTGGAGAGGCGACCGGTTGACATTGTTAAGTTTACTTTGGGGTGGCTTAAGCCCCCAATTATCAGTGGTAAGGTTCTTATTAACCATTCTGTACTAATGACGCCAAGAGACATTGGTTGGCCACCGCAACTTTGTTTACAAATTTTTTGCATCACAGATTAACGTTGATGCCATTTTGGCGTTAGCCTAGTTCAAGGATGGCAATGTTATTATCTAAGGGAGCCCTTGGAGGGCGTTACCCCTATGTTAAACGGTTGAATCGTCTACCCGGCTCAAATTTTACTTTATTCAGGTCGCTTTTTGGTTAAGGATTTTGCCACCTTTACACATAGTAACATTCTAGTCTAATTTAATTGTTGCTCATGTACGGGTTAGCACATTTTGAAATATCGTCTTTGGCTCAAGTTTAAGCTATGTGAATAGCACAAATTAAGAAACGAGTATACTCAAACTTAAACACCATGTAGTGGAGTTTTCTAGGGGATAAAATTTCTCTTACCCCCAATTAAGAACAGGGGTTACTGGATAAAAGCCCTTAATATAGTGGCCCTTACGAACAATAAATTTAATAAAAGTCCAACTCAGCTTTTCTAACTTAATCACATATCTACCCAAGCTTTATGAGTTGGGTTGGACGCAACTTAGAGCAATTTCAGCCAAATAAAAAATTTAGTGAGCAATTTCCGGAAAGAGAGAGTAACACAATTCGTGTATTGCCGCGAATCTAAGACGGAAAATTTGATAAAATAATTTATGTGTAATTGAAGTGAAAATATTATGAAAAGCATCTATTGCCTGCTTTAAAGCTCAAGATATGCTAGAAAAAATATTATGACAATATTATGAAAAATACCCATAATATGATCTAAAGCTCGTGATGTGCTAAATTTCCAATTTTACTGATAATTTTTTACGCATTAGAAGGCAAATAAGAGAGAAAATTGGAAATCAAAGACTTGTATGATGTTTAAACGATTACTGGAGCCCCCAGTTTTATGAGGGTCTTAGACATTTTGCATGGGATACCAGGTTAAACGCTAGCAAGCTATCTTTCCACAGACAGCGCCTATTTGTTTATGGAGTTTTTTGGTCAGGTTCTAGATGAGAGCGGGACTCAACCCTCACTTGAGGAAGCAACTGCTGGCGCGTTTAACCCGGGCTCCCCTGCAAAACAAACAAGACCGTCAGAGGGACCCACTGGTTTGCCCGCAGGAGACCCCTCCGATGCCTAAGTTAGTAAAGGCATAACAATAATATATGATAAGTAAATAACATAAAGTAATTAATAATAAATACTTATCATATACGGAGAGGGTCCTTGGTAGCTGGTGGCCGGAATCCGTACCGACAGGGTGGCCGGAGCGTGGCCTTATGGGCCTGGAGAGAGAGGAACACGGGCCAAAGGGCCGGCGAGGTGACCGGAGATGAGAACGGCACCGGTGGAGCTGTACTGGCAAAGTGACCCGCGCCTAGTCGGAGTTATACCGGCAGGGTGACTGGGGTTAATCGGAGTGAGAGGAGAGAGAAAGAGGGGTAGTTGTATTGTGGGGTTGTTAGGAGAGAGAAAGAAGGCTACTTCACTTGGGTGTGAGGAGAGGGAGAATGGGGTATTTATAGAGAGAGATGGTGAGGTGGTGAGGCGGTAGGAGAGAGAGTGAGGTGGTACCGGGCGGCCCCGATGGTCGACAGTATACATACCGGGTCGTGGTGGCCGGTATGGGCGAGAGAAAGGTGGGCGGTAGTGGTGCCGAGGTGGAGGAGGACGGTAGTAGGTGCTTGGCGGTAGTAGTACCGGATCATGGTGGTGCTAGCCGGGTGACAGAGGGAAACGGTAGGAGCAGGCGGCAGCACCGAGCCATGGTTGCCGGTAAAAGGAGAGAGAGACGGCACCAGGTAAGAGGGGGGAGGAGGCGGTAGTTGAGAGAGAGAGATGGTACCGGGCGGTCTTTCCCCCGACGATGCCGGCGGTAGAGAGAGATGACCGGAGAGAGAGATGGTACCGGGCGGTCTTTCCCCCGACGATGCCGGGCGGTAGAGAGAGATGACCGAAGCGAGAGAGAGAGGTGGTACCGGGCGGTCTTTCCCCCGATGATGCCGGGCGTTAGAGAGAGATGACCGGAGAGAGCGAGACATTAGGAGCGGGCGGTAGTACCGGGCCATGGTGGCAGGTCAAGGAGAGAGAGTGACAGCACCAGGTGAGGGGGGGGGCGGTGGTTGAGAGAGAGAGAGGACCGAGTGGAGAAAGCGAGGAGAGAGAAAGAGATTGGACCACAAGGAAGCCGGGAGAGAGAAAGAGGCGTGTGGGAGAAGACAACCCAGGAGAGAGAAAAATCAAAATAAAATTATATTTAATTTTTGTTATTGTGTCGTTATTCTATTTTAATATTGACCTGCTTATTTTTATCCTCTACAGCCATGAACACAAAACGCAAAGCAATAGTGAAATAAATCATGAATTAGTTACAAAAGGGCCTCTAATATCTTCAACAATCCACCAAAGCCGTGCCACTAAAGGTTCCAGAGCTCTTTAGTCCGAGGAGGACCTAATAATAACAACCTCTACCATAAGTAATTCACTAATGTATATTTATCTTTAGAAATTCTTACATATTTTATGTTTTATTACCTTATACTTAATCTAGTATATCAATGGTCTCTAAACTTCTAATTGTCAGTCTATCTCCTGTACAAAGTTTGAATCTAGTCCCCTAGTCAAAACCTTTGTCAGTGGGTGAGGAAAGTACACGAGGGTATATGCATACAATTATTAGTTTTTCGTGATTTTGTTTCATAAGATTTTTTTAATATACCCTTGTAAGATGAGAGTAGATGCTGTCAGATGAGGCAAATGACAGTGTTTTCTCCATTTCCAATAGTTGCTTGTCAGGAAAAAGATTGCATGTGGCAAAGAAAAAGGAGGTGCGCTCATTTCCCAGGAGCGCAACTTCCCTCACCCGTTTGATAGAGTTCGTGACAGGTAGTCTCGAATTGAGACTTCTTAGCTTATAAGACTAATACACACAATTAGAAATTCATGAGCAGATTAACACACTATGCAAAGTAGATGATAGTAAGACATAGACTACTCTAATTTTTGGATAAAAGCTTTTTCAGGTGTTAGCACTCTCATAGAGGAGGGAAAAATATACATTTCCATTCTGAATAGGGAAATATCATATTTATCTTTGGACAATTTCGTCACTTTTTTTTTTAGAAGAAGCCTTATTTGCCACCCCGCCCCCCCCCCCCCCCCCCCCCCCCGGCGCGAGCACGCGCAAAAGACCCTGCTTTGGTGAGAGTCCTTGTGGCCTTGGGTTTTGTTGTTGTTGCTGCTGCCGGCTTTCTAATTTGAGTTGAAATATTCATTAGAAAAGCTTTCTTTTTTCAATGTGGGTGTGTTTGTATTCATTAGAGCATGGGTGAAATTAGACGAAATAAGTTATCCATCTCACACATGATGGTAGAATTACTCGCAAGAGAAGTCAAAGGTTTAGTTCCTACATTCAATACCTCTCCAGCCATATGATTGATCACCTAAAAGTTCTCAAAGCTTAAAACATCTTATGCTTGTTAAAATTGGACTTCCACACGATGACTCGCGACATAAATGATCTTTCGGAATGGCTAACAATGACAATATAGAAGTAACCTAATGGTATCACCCAGCCTATGCTTAAGGTTGTGATTATAGTCATATCTGAGACTTGGCTAAATTTTTTCAATCAAGTTCCTTTCCTAAATCTCAATTTTCTTGTCAAGGTTAAGTAGTGCCTGCAAAGTTCGTGACAATAGTGCACAATAACAAGTTATACACAGTCTGATCATATCCTTGACAAAGAACAAAATGTTTAACAATTTCCTTTTAGATTGCTATTTAGATAACATCTAATCCAATAGAAGGCACTATAGAAGTGCCGAATAAATGAATACCAAACAGTTCGACATCATGCATGCAATATCAAAAATGAAAAGTTCAACTAGGAAAGTATCCATGTGGTTCAGCACCCATTCCAATATTTTACGACTCCAGAAGTGTCCATAAATTTTTGAAAATTTGTGTAACTTCTATTCTCTTAACTGAAGACATATGATGCAGTTTCATATGTAGCATCAGACTCCGCAAAATCCTTTGTATTCTAAGTTCAACTTGTTGTAAAACAGTAAGTAGCAAACAGTAAACTATCAAATACAGCAACGAAATCGATATAGTGAGGAAGGATCTTACAAAAAGAATAATGGCACTGTGGTATAAGCCACTGTTCTAAAAGGCGATTTCGCCGCTGGGATGCATAAAGAGTAACCGGCAGCCATCCTCCAGGATTCACGCGTTCTGACCTATAATGTCCACTCGTTAGAAGCCAGGTGGGATGCCAAGGAAACTTTGCCCAGACTTAGATAAGAATTTTTAGGAGAAGAAAGTAGAGGAAGATGAGAAGAGAACTTTGAGTTTTTCGGATGATTGGAGACGAATTGGAGTGGGTATTTAAAGCTGAAGAATATGAATGTTAGAGCCACCCTATAGTCATCTTGGTCAGACACGTCCCAACAGTCAGCTTGGGAAAGAGACGGGTCAGTAATGGGGCAGCAATGGATGCCATCGAGAGGCGCGTCCCTTGGGTAGTGACGAAGCAACATCGAGAGAACCAAATAGCGTAGTTTTAAGAGGCGGAAAAACTACTTGTTTAAGAAAGTGATTTCCGGTAAAATAAAAATACCCGTAATAAAAAAAAAAGGACACCTACTCCCACACCCTCACCCGAGCACAACACGGTGGGTGGCACGCATGTGGTTCCCACCTTTCTCTCACCCATTACTTTGTTCAAATCCTTGTCTTTACAAGGCCATATAAAAATTACATATCCCTTCTCTAAACTTTCTATGTGGGATGTGGGTTTTAAATCAAGTCATCAATTTTTCACGTTAAGCTTTGTTACATTTCCAAGAGTCCCCCATAAATGTCACAAAGCTAAAGGAAAGAGAGCAGTTTGGGAAAAAAGGCAAGCTTAGCTTTCCAACGTCGATGTCTCATGACTTGAATCAACACCTGGTACATGACGAGTTTAACACCAACAGCTTGTCAGATAAGTTCTGTTTTGAACATGAAAGAGGCTGTATAGTCTTCCACTTGAGCACATACCAAGCTCAAAATATCTAATCAAATCCCGCAGTTTGACACTTTTATCGGCCATCCATCCTGGATTCTCATAAGTATACCACGGTATATCCGGAGTGGTCATCTACAAAGGCTATGTAATATCTTTTACCGGCCTTGCTCATTGTTCTTTTAAAATCCCCTAAGTCACTATGGACCAATTCAAGAAGTTTGTTGCATCTTTCTACAGATTTAAATGGTTTTTTAGTGTATTTAGCTTCAACGCACACTTCACATTTAGAAAAATCCTTCTTTTTTTTTTTTTTTTAAGTTAGGGATTAAGTTCATTTTCCTTAAACATTTGATAGAGTTAACATGCACATTTCCTAAATGAGCATGCAATAAATCAAGGGATTTAGCAATATAAGCAGAAGAAGCACTAGCATTCATTAGCGCATTTAGTATCAAGAGTAAATAGACCCCTGTTGCAGTAAATCTTACCCGCAGATTCCCCGTTTCTAGTGAGTATGAGTCTATCATAATCAAAAGCTAATTTTAAACCAGCTTTAATAAGAAGACTACCAGAGATTAGGTTTCTACTCATATCAGCCACATGCAGCACATTAGTTAATCTAAGCATTTTACTAGATGTGAGTTTTAAAGAAATCTTCCCTTTTTCAAGGATTGGCACTGTTGCTAAATTTCCAATATAGACCACGTCGACATCATCCACCTTTTGGTACTCTTCAAACATGATCCGATGTGCACATATATGTCTGGTAGAGCCAGTATCCGCTATCCATTTTTTCATGTTATTTACCAGGTTCACTTTCGAGACCACAGCTACAATGTTGTCTGTTTCTACAAGATTGACCTTGTTCTTATTGTCTTTGGATTAGTTCTTTTTGTTTCTACAGTCCTTCGCTCTGTGTCCATGTTTTCCACAAAAATAGCATTCTCCTTGGAACTTGACCTTTGTCTTGTGATGTTTTTTCCCGAGCTTGAGGTTAGAGTGATACCTTTTTTCTTTTCCTTTAAACCTATCAAAGGAGGTAACTTTTGTTTTGACAATGTTAGCTTTTGAATAGCCAGAGTGCAAGTTTGCCTTATCCTTTAGCCTATTTTCCTCTTCAATTTTCAAATGACCTACAAGTTCTTCTTATGCATGAGCGGGTATCTATAATCCTTCCATGAAGGCGAAACCTTTTCGATAAGAACACAAGCTTAAGTGATTTCACATATTTTCAAACCTTCAGACAATATAGTGGTTACAATATTTTCATATTCGTGTACTTTGATAATGATTGGTTTGTCATCAACTACTTTAGGTCGAGGATTGGTTTGTCATCAACTACTCTAAAATCCAGCCATTTGCTAACAGCGTATTTTGTATTACCCGCATCATCGCTCCCATATTTCTTAAGAAGTGTATCACATATTTCTTTAGTAGTGTATATTTTAACATATATACCAAATAGACTATCCCTCATATAATGCAGAAGTGTTTCCCTACAAGTTTTGTTGTCCGCGGTAAAGATTTCTTCACATGTGAGTTTAGCAGCTTCTTTTTCACAGAGGACATAATCGATTGTTAAGTTGTTCTATATAGAACAGCAGCTTAAGGGACCACCATTTATAGTTCTTTACATTTAGCGGTTCAACTTTAGACATATCGAAAAGAGGAAGTTTCCTTGCCATGATTGAATAAGTCATCTTTTAGATTGTTATAAAACAATTAGTAGCAAACTATAAACAATAAACTATCAAACACAGCAATGAAATCGATATAAGGAGGAAAGATCTTGTAAAGCGAATAACCGCACCATGGTATAAGCCACTATCCTAAAAGACAACTTCATCGCTGCTAGGATGCATACAGAGTAACCGTCAGCCGTCCTCTAAGATTAACATGATCTGACCTATTACGTGCGCTTGTTAGAAATCAGGTGGGATGCCAAAGAAACTTTGCCCAGACTTAGAGATGAATTTTGAGGAAAATAGCATTTGAACTTTGTTATTACACGCAACTCACCTATAGAACTGTGTTACTAAGTCCAACTCACTCCTTGGACATTAATGAATTCGAAATTAAAAAAATGGGCGAAAACTAAAAAAAATTGTAAAAATTATGATCAAAAAACATTGGAAGAATTTTGAAAAAATATAATAATATTTTTTAACTTCGAAAAAATTAAAGTAATAAATTTAAAATTAAAAAATATATCAAATTAAAAATTAGAGATTTTCAACTGTTATACAAAGGATATAGATCTTATGTTTTAAGGCAAAAAGCTGGAGCTTTATATTTCTAAACAATAGATAAGAAAATGCTCTAATATTTACACAAAATGATTTTTTAATTGATTAATATTGACATTATAAATTTGAAATTGAATAAAATATTTTTTTTAAATTTCCATAAAAGGTACTAGAAGGTAAAATATAATAATTTTTTAAAATATAAATTTCAAAATTAGATAGATAAATTTAAAATTAAAAAATTATACGAAATTCAATATTGAAAAATAAATTCTAAAAAATAATTTTTTAAAAAAATTGAAAATCAAGGTTAAAAATATTATCATATTTTTTAAAACTTTTTCTAAAAATTATGTTTTCATATTTTGTTTCAGAATTTTTAATTTCATATATTTTTTAATTTCAAATTTATTAATGTTTGAGTGTGTTATGATTAGTATAAAAAAAAAAAAAAATTCAAGGGGTGAGTCTAGTGTAATAACAAAATTCAAGAGCTAAATTGAAAGTGTGTAGGGTTTATTGTGTTTAATTATAAAGTTTAGGGGATTATTCTATGAAATCAAAAGTGCAGTGGGTGTATTGTATTTAATTTTAGAGATTCAAGGGGTTGTTTTCTGAAATTAAAAGTACAGGAGGTGTGTTTGTAAGGAACTAATTGTCTTTTATTTTGTATTGTGTTTAACCTATGTCCCTCAGGCAAATGAAACGAGTTTAGATATTATTAAATAAGCTAAGTCTTAAAATCCAATTATAACGCTCCCTCAAATTTATAAATGGGGACCTTAGTATTGAGGAGAAGTACGGATAAATTGATTTGAATTCTCTCTTGCCTCTCTCTCTCTCTCTCTCTCTCTCTCTCGTCTATCTATATATTTCCCTCTACCTTCCGTCATACTACAGCCTATAATACAATAAAAACTATAGCGGTTAGGTGAAGGGTAGTTTATGTTTTAATAAATAGGCTAGATCCTTAAATTCAATTATACTCCTTCCTTAACTCTATAGATGGGGACCTCAGTATATGGGAGGAGTATGGATGAATTGATTTAAACTCTCTCTCTCTCTCTCTCTCTCAGTTTTATCTCTCTATCTTATCCCCCTAGTATTCGTTATACTACTGCCTACACCACAATAAAAACTATAGTGGTTAAGTGAAGGGTAGGTTTTTTTTTTTTTTTTTTTTTTTTGGAACACTAAGTGAACCGTAGCTTATATATTAAAAAATAGGCCAGGTCCTTGAATTCAATATACTACTCCCTTAAATTTATAAATAAACACCTTAGTATAGATGAGTAGTATGGATGAATTTATTTAAACTCTCTCTCTCTCTCTCTCTCGATCTCTCCCTCCCCCTTCTTTCTATCTCACAGTTCTATCTCTCTATTTCCATCTATCTTCCCTTATACTATAGCTTATACTTGTAAATCCTTTATGTTAGAGTGTATGGCTAATCTTGGGCCTTCACCTATCAGTTTAAACTTTTGAAAAAGTCGGTTCCTTAAAATAGTATCAGAGTCTTGTTGACCAAAAGGCCATGAATTCAAATCCCAACAACCCTCATTTCAATATAAAAATAACTTAAGCACAAGGTACAAGAGGGCCTGCACAATATCCGCGTTTCAAGCCTAAAGGGCATTTGCGTGAGGGAACGTGTTACAGTATAAGACCAATCTGAGATGTTCACCTATTAGTTTAAACTTTTAAAAAGTTGGTTCCTTGGCATGTTAAAAACTCCACATGTGAGTCAAATGTGAATCCCACACAAAAGTTGTAGGAAAGAAGAGACCAACATATAACCTAGCGGGTTACTCCATCTAATGTCAATTGATTTTAGGATAGAACCTCACTTGGGTTTATACGTGGATCCCTTTTATCCCAACTCCATGGGTGGGGTCTAAAGGCTTGGTGAAATTTAACATGGAATCGGAATGGGTAGATGATCCTGATCTCTTGTTTATTGGCACCGTCTCATCTGAAAGGGGGTACATGAGCTCCTCTCTAATATATTGGCTCCAACTGGACATAATTCCGAATAGGAGTGGAGAAGGTAAAGGGTGTGATTATTGAGGACTCACATGCAAGAAGAAGTGTTAAGAACTCCACATGTTAGTAAAATATGAATCATACATAGAAGCTGTAGGAAAAAAGAGACCAACATATAAGCCTAGTGGTTTACTCTACATAATGCCAATTGGTTTTACAATGGAACCCCACTTGGGCTTATGTGTGGACCTTGTATCTTCCACGTTGTGCGTCGAACTAGAGAAATTTGACACTACATTGTTGTATGCTATACCAAATTATATATGAATATATTATTTCGATTTATCAACTAATTGATTGAGTTGGTTGATCTATGTGTTGAATTGATATGGTTCGTATCAATAGATTAGCTCATCTCAAATCTTATGTTTAAGTCATATTTCATATTACTATTAAACTAGACTTTCTACACAATCAAAGTGCAAAATAGAAGAGAATCTAATGTTATTAGACTCTATGTATTAACATCCAACAAAACGAAGGGGATCTCTCAAGCCACATGATTGGGACTCGTATTAACCTACCTATCATCTGATTCCAATTCCTAATAGACATCCATCATATCCTCCCCGATGCCTGAATAGGGAAATGCCAAGAATTGCTATCCTCTTCCTTTAAACCAGTAAGACTTCATCTTTTGCTGACATCTAACCTTCTCTATCAAGGATTCTCCAAATACGTTGTTTGGAGATCCATTTTCTATTGGAGTAGGTTATCAAGCCGAGGACCCTTCTACCTCAGACAACTCTTTGAGCATGCTCCAAGAGATACATAAGTTCATACTCATTTTCATTTAGTCTTGCTTACCCTACAAAAGATACATTTAGTATGGGCAATGGTAGTGGGTTAAAGGACTACTTTTATGGCTTTATTTTGGATGTTGGAATGCGTGGTGGCCGGTGTGTTCCTTAATTGAATACGAGCGTGGGTTTCGCTCCGTATTTTGGGGAAGATTAGAGAATGTTCAAGAAGAACGGACATGGAGTTTTTGGTCACCTTTGGCTTGGTTTTCAAACGGGAACTTAGATTTTTGTAAGCAGCAATTGAGGCAGTGGAATAGGTCCGTACTTAAGATTAGGAAAGCATGCTTAAAAAGTTGTCTGAGGCAGAAGGGTCCTTTGCTTGATAACCTACTCCAATAGAAAATGGATCTCCAAACAAAGTATTTGGAGAATCCTTGATAGAGAAGGTTAGATGTCAGCAAAAGATGAAGTCTTACCGGGTTAAAGGAAGGGGATAGCAATTCTTGGCGTTTCCCTATTCAGGCATCGGCGAGGATATGATGGATGCCTATTAAAAATTGGAATCGAATGATAGGTAGGTTATTACGAGTCCCAATCATGTGGCTTGAGATATCCCTTTTGTTTTGTTGGATGTTAATACACAAAGTCTAATAAAATTAGATTCTCTTCTGTTTTGCACTTTGGTTGTGTAGAAAGTCTACCTTAATATTAATATGAAATATGATTTAGAAACAAGATTTGAGATGAGCTTGTCTATTGATACGAACCATATCAATTCAACATATAGATCAACCAACTCAATCAATCAATTGATAAATCGAAATAGTATATTCATATATAATTTGGTATAGCATACAACAGTGTAATGTCAAATTTCGCCGGTTCAACATACAACGTGGAAGATACAAGTTCCACACATAAGCCCCAGTGGGGTTCCTTCATAAAGCCAATTGGCATTAGGTGGAGTAATCCACTAGGCTTAAATGTTGGTCTCTTCTTTCCTACAACTTCTGTGTAGGATTCACATTTTACTTACACGTGGAGTTCTTAACACTCCTTTTCACATGTGAGTCCTCAACAATCACACCCTTTGCCTTCTCCTCTACAGTTGGGAATTATGTCTAGTTGGAGCCAATATATTAGAGAGGCACTTGGAGCAGCAAATGCTAATGCACTCCCATTTCCGAGGACACGGTGCTGACAAACAAGAGATCAAGATCATCTACCCATGCTGATTCTATGTTAAATTTCGCAGGCCTTTAGACCTCACCCACGGAGTTGGCATAAAAGGAGTCTGCATATAAGCTCAAGTGAGATTTCATCATAAAACCAATTGACATTAGGTGGAGTAATCCACTAGTTTATATGTTGGTCTCTTCTTTTCAATATGAAATAACTATATTCTAAAAATAACAATCTAAAAATATTTTTGTATTTAAAAAAATTAAAAGGAACTGTGACTTTGTTATACTACCCGTCTATGTTTTAAGGTTATGTTTAAGAACAAAAGGAACCAATGTTTCTTCAAAAAAAAAAAAATTATATGTAAATCATTTTTTATTTTTTATAATTTATTTTTGTTCTATTTACTTCTGAGAAACACGATGATATTTGACAGAAAAATTAAATGAAAAAAATTCTATAGAAGGCATATAATTTAAAAAATGAAAAAATAATTTTTAAATATTTAAGATTACGATTTAGAGTTTTTAAGATGTATATATCTTCTGTGTATCGCACCGAAACAAATTAATTTATATACCAATCACATATTTGAAGCATACATTAGCTCAAAAAAATCGAATAAAACATGCATCACACGGGGATTCGCTAATGTAAGTATGTATGTATGTATGTACGATGTACATATGTATGAGAGTGTGAATGTGTGTGCGTGTATATATATATATATTATTTTTTTAATAACTTATATGTTTTATTTTACAAACTCTAGTTTTAATATGTAATAATAAACAAGTGATGGTATTCAGTTATATTCTACACATGCATATTTGTGTTATAAAGCAAATAAAAGAGGTAAAAAAAAAATATGAAAATGAACGTTTCCTTTTACTTTATCCGTGCATCATCAAGGCACACGTATAAAGCAAAAGGGGGAAGGAGGGATTGAAGATGAATTAGTGAAAGCGGCACACAAAACAAAAAATTTGGGCCCCACTTTCACTACGCAAAGGTCAACCACATGTAACATTTGACTGACCATATACTATGAATATGCCTTATTAAAACCTTGTTAAAAAAAATCTAGTGAGATAAAAACTTCGCTAGGGAAAAAGAGTACAATATATGTAGTATTGAAAACTTCCCCTCGTGAGTACAAAATTTTATGATCACACTAGATCTTTAAGTCGACGTATTCCGACAATATGAATGTGCTTCATGAAGAGTGTAGTTGAATAATGCCTTGGTCAACAAATTTGGTATGTTATCATTTGATCAAACCTTACACACATCAATATGACCATCTTACTGAACTTCATGAGTGTAAAAGAATATAGACAAGATATGCTTGGTTCTATCGCCTTCGATGTATTTTCTGCTCATTTGAGCAATGCATGCTACCTTACCTTCATATAATATTGTCGGCTTATCAGTGATTGAAGATAAATCATATGACTCCTTGATGCGTTGAATCATGGACCTTAAACATATACATTCTCGACTTTCTTCAATAATTGCAAGGATTTTTCAGAGTGATTTGATAAAGTAGCTACCATGGTTTGTTTCATTGAGTGCCAAGAAATAGTAACTTTGCCATAAGTGAAAACATAGCCTGTTTAAGATCGACCTTTGTGTGGATCAGAAAGATACCCAGCATCCATGTATCCAGTTAGCTCGAATTTACTTATTTTTTGGGTCAAACAATCCCATATCAGATGTACCCTGAAGATAGCATAAAATATGTTGTATCCCTTTCCAGTGTCTTTGAGTGGGTGAAGCACTCTATCTATCAAGAAATTAATAGAAAAAGATATACTAGGTCTAGTATAATTAGCAAGGTACATGAGTGCGCCAATCTCACTAAGATATCGTACTTTGGGGCTAAGGACATATTCATCCTTTCTCGCAGGTGAAAAGGATCCTTATTCACATCAAGTTATTAGACCAGCATAGGCTAATTCAATGGATAAGTTTTACCCATATAAAATCATGACAATACCTTCTCCGTATATGATGATTGATGAATAAGGATCCCAATTGAAAAATGTTCAATTTGGATATCAAGGAAAAATTTTATTTTTCCAAGATCCTTCATCTTGAATTCACTTTTCAAATACTCAGCATTTTGTTAGATCTCTTCTTGAGTGCCAATAATGTTCAAATCATCAACATATACTGCAACTATAGTGAATCTACATTCTGTAATCTTTATAAACACGCATGGGAAAATGATATTATTTTGATATCCTTTTTTTAGTAAGTGTTCACTGAGGTGATTGTACCACATATGTGGAGCTTATTTCAAACTGTATAGGACACTTCGAAGTTTGATAGAATTTAAGTCTCGGGTTTTTTAAGTTAACGATTTAGGAATTTTTAGTCCTTCAGGGATTTTCATATATATGTCACTATCCAGCGATCCACATAAATACGCTGTCACCACATCCATGAGATGCATATCGAGACATTCTAAAACTACCAAGCCGACTAAGAATCTAAATGTGTCAATGCCAGGTCTCGAGAAATCATGTGTTACAAGTATGCTTTATATCTTACAACTTAATTTCGTTCATTATGCTTGCGCACAAATACCCATTTATATCAAGCAGGTTTAACATTTTCAGGGGTCTGGACTACTGGTCCGAACCCTTCTCTTTCGGCCAACAAGTTCAACTCGTTTTATATGGCATCTTTCCATTTTGGCCAATCAGTTCTATATCGACATTCTTCGATTGCTTGTTGTTCAGATTCTTCTCATTCAAAATTTCATTGGCAATTGCATATGCAAATATATGATCAAAATGAATCCTATTTCTATCCCATGTCTCTTGATATTAGAGATATCTCATAATTTTTTTGGTACTGGGACTACTTCAGGGGGTTAATTGCTCGCTAATATGCAATTGTTTATTTGTAGTTTCTTGTTCCTTTGGCGTAATCTCTTCAGAAGTAATAGTTACTGGGACGAGTTTCAAAAATTTTCCTGCATTTGATCAAGTTAACATGGCGGAAAGGTTTGAAATTCCCAATTTTAAAACCTAAATTATACTTTAAATTCCTAATTTTAAATCTACAAATTTAAATTCCCATTTTAAAGCTACAGGTCTCTACTCTAATACATTCATAATAATTACATGAACTATAACTAGCATAATAAGAAACTGTAAATAAATAGAAAAGCGAAAAACTTAAAAGAGAAGAAAAGGAAGAATACCTGAAATTGCTCCAATAATAAAAAAAAAATACCAGAAGAATAAAGAACTCCAAGAAGGCCAAAAACCCAAGACCCGGCTGCCTCCTACGCAGTAACCTCAAAACGCCCTGAGAGTGGGCTTCGAAAAATATTAAACTGAGGAAAGAAAATTTTCAAAGAAAATTTTTCTATCCAACTAGGTTTCCAAAAGTCAACACTTTCAGAAACCTTTATTTTTTCTTAATTCAAATTGAATGTCAAACCTTAAAATTAGTACCTTCATTTATAGTAGGATACCAGAGTGAAAAAATACAAAAATTTTGATGTGGGACACGTTATTATAAAACCAAACGCAACATTTCATATACAGAAGCAATCAAAACGTTGTGTTTCATACAGAGGAAAACCGCATCCTTTAGAATTGATTATGCGTGCCTTGTGGCAAGCCGCGATTGGCACACGCTCGTGCATGTGGATCACCCTCTAGGACCGTGTCGCACGCTCGTTGGTCCATCCGCGTGTACGTGGATCGCCACACCTGTATGCTTTTTTTTTTTTTCTTTTGTTTACCACATGTAAAATTCATGTTATGAATTCTAATTTTCAAAAATTATTCTATTTTATAATTTTTAGTTTCTATTTATCTCATGAATAATGCTTGAAAAAATTAAAATTTACTCATATCATGAATAAATAATTCATCTCAAGAATTCTTTAATATTTTTCCTATGACAGTAAAATCAAAGGCTTGTGCAGGGACCTTAGGGACAATTTAGATCTAGCTCCAAATGGGCTAAATTAATTACCATCTCATAATAAAATTTAATTACCATTGGGATCTAGTTTCACTAAATAAATCTCACTGCACTCTATACTTAAATTATTTATTTGATATTTGTTAAATAGACTGTATTGATTACAACCCCTCCACTAGATATCCATGACAAAGAATAATTATAACTGCTACTATTATCCTTCTCACAGCTTCACCATTAGTTACCAACTCGCCCTTCCCTAAATAATTTATTTATACTTGAACATATTCATATCATAAATTCAAAATGTCAAACACTTGGAATACTTTAGCCAAAGATTCTTAACTATTCAAACACGTGCAAATCAGCTAAGGGACATATGTACCTCATAAGAGATTGTAGATTCCATATTGAATACCTAATCATTGTCACACTTCACGCTGTTACCCAGCATACATGGGAATTCAGTCATTCGGTTACACCTTACTTATAGTACAGCAAACCAACTAACATTCTATGCACAAGTCCAGAATACTCTCAAGATTTAGAGTCGTCGTTCAAATAGTACGACATGAATCACTCATCTCCGATGGTAGTCTAGAAACAAGCAACTCACATGATCCAACTCAATATGCCAATCTTATTAAACACACCGACCTAACACTTTTGGATCACCATCCACATGACCAAGACAAGTCATCTAAAGTGTCGAGTCATGGTCTTAACAGACAAATAGCCCAAACTTATCACCAACCACGAGTTATTCAAATAACATTCCACACCACTTGTTCCAAGTTTATATGTGGCTTAATCTCATTATCCACTTAGAACAAACATGTAAAATGTAATATGAGGACTCTGTCCATCTCATGGACGATACTTAAAAGAAAATCACATGCAGTATATATGCTCACTTACACGAATTTAAAGAGGAAACGATCGGAACTTCAATTTTATTCATTAATAAAGTAATCTTATAAAATAAATATGGATTTAAGTTAGGTGTGATAACCCCTTCAGAATTAACAGCCTCTTTAGGAGCACTAATATTTTTTGGAGGGCATTGTTCTTTTCCTTTTCTCTTTATGGGGACTGAGTATTTTGCACTGATAGGTCTACCATGCTTGTGGCGTGGTTTAGATTCATTTGTTATTGTACCATTTGATTTTCCTAAAAGGATTCCAATTCGGGAAGGAACATTTGCAGCTGGTACATGAGATTTCGTTACTCAGTGAGCATTGGTGAAGATACCAGGCAATTGATTCGTAACATTCTATAAATAAATAATTCTTTGCACTTCGAGTTCACATTGACGAGTACTAGGGTCAAAATGAGATAGTTCTGACACATTTCAACTAATCTCACAAGGTTGTATAATTGATTTTTGATCTTCCCTTAATAAAGGAAAACTTGACTCATCAAAGACAAAATCTAAGAAACCGGCTAAAAAAAAGATCAACTATAGTAGGTTCAAGATATATAATAATTGACGGGGAGTCAAAACCAACATAAACCCCTAGGTGACATTGAGGTCCCATCTTATTGCTTTATGGAGGGGTAATAGGAATATAAACGACCTAACCAAAAATTCTAAGATGAGAAATATTTGATTGTTAGTAAAAAAAAAAAAAAGGCCAGTTGCAAAGGGAGTACTTGTAGTATGCACTAGGTCTGATGCGAACTAAAGAAGCAGCATGTACTATTTCATGTCCACGGCAGATGTAGGCAACTTGGACTTCATGAGCAGAAGTCTAGTGATTAATTGAAGACATTTAATGAAGGCTTCAGCTAACCCATTTTGTGTATGAGTGTAGGCAACATGATATTCTACACTCACCTGAATTGACATGCAATAGTCATAAAATAATTGAGAAGTAAATTCACCAGCATTATCAAGACAAATTGTCCATATTGGATAGTTAGGAAAATGTGCTCATAATTTTATTATTTGGGCAAGAAATCTAGCAAATACAACATTGCGAATGGGAAATAAGGAAACATGAGAGCATCTAGTAGAAGCATCAAGACCGACCATGAAATATCGAAATGTCGACATGGAGGTTGAATAAGGCCACACATATCATCTTTGTATTCGATGTAGAAAAGATGGTAATTTAGGGGATACTTTTTAAAAAAAATGGTCTAACTAGCTATCCATTTTCCTTTAGCACATGCACTATAATTGTAATCCTTAGGCAATAAAATTTTGTGATTTGACAGTATGTGATCATGACTAAAAAAAAGGAGCATATTCAGTGCCTCAAGAGCTCCCACCTACGCAGAGTCTAGGAGGGCGGATGTACGCTGCCTTCCCCTTCAGGGTGTTAATATGAAGAGAGGTTATTTCCTAGTGCCCACAACCTAAGGGTAAGGACTTCCCAGGAGGTCACCCATCTTGATACTGCTCTCGCCCAATACGCTTAACTTCGGAGTTCTAATGGGTGACCATGAGTATTTTCTATAATTCGTTGCATCATTGTAGATCCTAGATGACCAAGACGATTGTGTCAAAGTACAAATAACTTAGGGTTCGAGCACTTCTAGTGCATAAAATTTACTTCGATTGTCCTATTATTTGTATAATATAATCTAGAAGAGAAAGTAGAAAATTTCTCTAATACGAGCTTCCAATCGGAAACAATGGAAGTAATGTAGAGATATTTAATATCTCCTTCATTTGTTGTTTCAATATGGTATCCATTGCTTTGGATATCTTTAACACTAAGCAGATTTCTTCCGGATCAACTGGTGTATAAAGTGTTATTAATATAAAGTTCAGCTCCATTTGGCAACATAACATGTACTCTTTCAGAGCCTTCGATTAGGGTGGTAGAACCAGATATTGTAGTGACATTAATTTTAGCTAATGTCAATTGTGTGAAATATTTTCTATCACAGAAAATAGTATGTATTATGCCATTGTCAATCAAGAACATATCAATTTCCATGATCTTGTATAGGACCAAAGGACTTATTGTTCTTGTTTGTTTAACATGTAAAGACACATAAGGTTCTATATATATATAGAACCTTATGTGTGTGTGTATATATATATAATGCAATATAATATAGTTATTAAAATAAGCTAAAAATTACAAGAGACATACTAAAAGAAATCATCTTTAATCAATGTGGACGTCTCCATCATCAACTAAATGATCGATTCTAGTATTGGCATTTTCTAAGAAATCTGAGACATCATATTTGGTGTCTATCGACTAAGAGGTAGGGCCCCACAGGTTCGGTAAAGTTTGCTTCTACCTTTTCCGCCTTCTCCTTGATAGAGGCTTGGTAAAGATTAACCAAGTGCTTTGGGGTATTGACAAGTGCGAGACCAATGCCCCTTTATTCCACATTTATAGCAAATGTCTTCATAATTTGACGGTTTGTGTTGCATTTATTTGATTCAACTTTGTTCCACTTTTGAAGATTTGACCTACCACTTTGATGTGGTTGTTGATATCAGTGCCCTTCATGGGCCCAATTATTTCCACATCCTCGGCCTCGTTTACTACCGCTACCTCGTCCGCGTCTTTTAAATGACGTTGCATTTGCTTCAAGAAATGCTATGCTACTAGTAGGACGCAATTGATGATTTTTTATTAAAAGCTCATTATTTTGTTTAGCTACTAATAAACAAGAGATTAGCTCATAATATTTGAATCCACGCTCTTAATATTATTGTTTTAAGACTATATTCAAGGCAGTGAATGTGGAGAATATTTTTTTCTAATAAATTTGCGTCTGTATTTTTTTCTATACATAATGTTAACTAATAGTTAATTTTAAATATAGGTGAATTGTATTCACCTACTGATTTAAAGTCTTGAAGTCGCAAGTGAATCCTATCATAACGAATTTTTGGAAGAATGATAGATTTCCGGTGCTCATACCTCTCCTTCAGATTATTCCATAAAATAAGAGGATTTTTAACTATAAGGTTTTTAGGTGCTGTCGAATGAAAATCATTGCCTTTTGCTCGATCCTACGGGGATGCTTTATTTTCATTTTTAATTGTATCACCGAGGTTCATGACAGCAAGGTCAATTTCAATATCGTGAACCAATGATAAATGATTTCTTCCAGAAATGTCGAGGACAATGAACTCAAGCTTTGAGAAATTGCACATTATCTAAATGCTAGAAACAATAATATAATTTAGCATAATATAATAGCGACATTTTAATGGTAATAATGACTAGTTTGAATGGTCATGGATAATAATTTAATTACTCAAAAAGGGTGATTTCAATGGTCGTGAAACCATATTTTAATAGCTAAAAAAGGCTAATTGCTACAGTCATGAACAATAGTTTTTGGGTTCTATAAATATAATTTTTACCATATCATAAATCAGTCAAGAAAAGTATTTCATCTCTTATCTCTCAATCACTTTCTAGAGCAATATGTCTTACTTTTTATCTTTTATTTATATTGTTATTATAATTAGTCTCTTTTTTTATGTTTGGGGGGTTAAACATATTTAGATGATACTATAGAAGGCAATATTTTTGTGATTTTATGCCTTGCTCTCTGTTCTGTGGCTATGGGGGTCGATTATATGTTTGGTTAGGAAAAGCTCATTTTATTGTGTTTGTTGTAATTCACTATGATGCATTTTAATTTCGTGTATATCAACAGTATTTATATAATTACATATATTCAAACAATGCTAGTGGTGTGTAAATAGGTTAGCTAACAAATCTAGCCATATGAACAACTAATAATAAGCAGGCGGACAAAACCGACTATATGAATAATTAACAAATAATTATAAGAAGGTGGTCTAACCGGCCATGAATGATTATAGGTAATAATTAGAAGGAATAACCATCCACGTGTAGCCAATGAAACATGATTATAGTTACGTACCTCAGTCGGTTAGATCTTCGTGCTGATAACATGTTATAAAATAAATACAAGATATAAAAAATATGGAAATAAAAGTTTTCTTTTACTTTATCGGTATATCAACAATTACACACCCCACATATATACAACAAAAGGGGAGGAGCGATTGAAGATGAATTAGTTAAAGTGGCACAAAACAAAAATTTTGGGCCCATTGTGCAAAGGTCAACCACGTGTAACAATTATATTTTCAAATTAACATTTGTTTTGTTGAAAAACCGGAGCAAGATTGGACAGGGTCAAACTCGGTAGTGACCCATGTACGAGCTACATAGCACAAAAACAAATTTCAAATCCACAGTCGTGTTCGACCTAATCCACTCTTGTGTTGTGTCATTGATCAAACCTTGTTTAGGCCTTTTTTCCTACACCTGACGCAGTTATGAGTTGGACCAACCCTTTTATTTGGTACACTTAGGAGTGTATTTGGGCCGAGCCAAGCTCCCTAGGCTTGAGGCTTGGCTCATTTACATTGCTCGAACTTGACTTGAAGCTTGCCGAACTTAGAAAATTCAAGCTCAAGCTCAACTTGGCTCAGAGAGCTCCAAACTAAGCATTCAAATTTTTGACTCATTCATGTTCAATCTAGGCTTGTTTTGTCTCGGGCTCAACTCATTTAGGCTTGAGCTTGACTTATCAAGCTTGAACTTGTCATGGCCCTAAATTAAGCTATCAATAGGTCAATGGCTCATAAGCCAAACAAAGAAATTAATGGTGGTCATAGATGAAATGCTATGAATAATTATCTTAAATATCCTTATAATATAATGAAAAAATAATTCAAGTCAAAATGTCAAAACTTCTAAGAAACAATACATAATCTTATTTAAATCACTACTAAAGTCACAGAAAGTAAAAAAAAAAGTCTTCTAAGCTTGTTGCCACTTCAACAATATAAAAGGTAAATTCCTTGAACTTTTCTATCAGACTTACTACGCCATGTCTGAAATTGGTAAACATCAGGGTCAGCGTAAAGCCCAGCAAGTAACAAATTCGCGACTAAAAACAAGAATCAAGCATGCTTTGGAGTACTAATATCATATCTTCAAAATTGAAAGTAGAAACTTTCATAAGAATGAGGTATAAAACCTTAAGAAGGACATTAAATTTACACACAAGTCATATGCTCATGGGTTGTGGTTGCATAGAATCCCTATAACTGGTCTTAGAATTGGCTATCTTAAAAGGGTCCCGTCCAACTTCGGGTTCAAAGGAACGTTCCAAACAATGCATTGCTAATAGAGATAATACAATCCCCATTGAAGGCACAGAGATGTCTTACTCCATCATCGTAGGGCGCAACCCACAAAACAAAGCATAGAAAGCGAATAATACAAAATCATGGCATAGCTTAAAGCACAAACCAAATCAAATTTCTGAAGTTTCACAAACCAAACAAACGTAACATAACCAATCTTAAATTCTATATGTTCACAAACTTAGAAAAATCATACTTGATCCCATTTTAGTTCTCAACATATAGAGGAATGAGTAAGTTAAAGGGGAGTATTTTTAGAGAAAAAAGACAAAACCATGAAATATATTAGAACATAGGTAAAATAAAACAATAAGCAATTTTTGCCAAAAGGGCGGAAGAGTCAATGGATAAGCCACTTACTTGAAAAAATAAAGCTCCCTTGAAATCCTAACTCAAGCTATTGAGTAGTCTTCCTATACTTGGACTCTTCTTTCCCTCAGCTCTCACTCTTACTTGCAAAATGTGTTTTGGATGATTAGAGCTTGAATAGAAGAGTGCTATTTATAGAAGAGGAGGAGGGTAGCTGAGGGTTGCATAAGTTATGATAATAAATAGGGTGTTATGTATTCATACTAATCAAGAATCACAAGATGAATGCAATTAACTAGTATGACCTATAATTAGGTGGGTTATAAGAAACCAAAGGTTATTCAAATTACTAGGAAGTAATTTAATAATTCCAATTCCTTAAAAAAATATATATATATCTTAATCCTTACGTCCTTCCTCCCTTAAAAGAAGTTTCGTCCCCGAAACTTACATACTCGAGTCACAGAAAAGTGAAGGATATTTTGCGCATACTTCTTCCTCCCGCTTCCAAGTCGCCTTAGCTTCACTATGATTGCTTCAAAGGACCTTCACCATTCTTATGGTTTGAGACCTTAGAACTTGCTCCTGTCGTCCAATAATTCGTACAGGATGTTCTTCATAAGAGAAATCACCTTTTATTTGCAAGGGTTCATATTGAATCACATGATCTGGGTTGGGCACATACTCCGTAACATGGATACATGGAACTCATTATGCACTCCAAATAAGGAAGGCGGAAGTGCTACTCTATAAGCCACCTCACCTATTTTCTTAAGAATTTCAAAATGTCCAACATATCTCGGGTTTGGCTTCCCTCTCTTACCAAACCTTATTACACCTATAGTCGGGGACACTTTCAAAAAAACGTGATCCCCTACTTCAAAATTCATTGTTCGTCTTCAAACATCAGCACAACTTTCTTAACAGCTCTGAGCAATGCGAAGTCTTTCTCTAATCAACTGAATTTTATCCGCTATAATTTGTAGGATTTCAAGACCCAAAAGCTTCCCAATGTTGTCCCTGTAAATAGGTGATCTGCATCTCCTCCCATACAATGCCTCATAAGGTGCCATTACAATACTAGAGTGATAACTATTATTGTAAGCAAACTCAACTAATGGCAGGTGATCTTCCCTACTGCCAGCTAAATCTAGAACACGTGCTCTAAGCATATCTTCCACCACCTGAATTGTTCTCTCAGATTGCTCATTTGTCTGAGGGTGGAAGGTTCTACTAAATGCAAATTTGGTACCTAATGCCTGCTAGAGACTTTGCCAAAATTGTGAGACAAAGCGAGGGTCAACGGTCAGAAACGATAGATACTGGAATGCTGTGTAACTTGACAATCTCATGCAAGTATAACCTCGCGAGCCTGTCTAGATTATAGGTGATCTTTATGTGTAGAAAGTGGGCAAATTTTGTTGGATGATCCACGATCACCCAAACTGCATTGTGCCCCCATTTAGTGCTTGGAAGCCCAACCACAAAATCCATTGCAATATTTTCCCATTTTCACTCAGGAATAGGCAATGGTTGAAGACAACCTGCTAGCTTTTGATGTTTTGCCTTGATTTGTTAACACATCAAGCATTGAGTCACAAATTGAGCAATGTCCCGCTTCATGTTATTCCACCAGTATCTTTCACACAAGTCATGATACATTTTAGTTCCACCAGGATGCACGGAATAACCCGAGTTATGAGCCTTTTCCAGAAACTTCTTTAACTGGGAATCATCATGAATATATAACCTCCATGTCCCAAATCTCAAGGAACCATCTTCATGAATGCTAAATTTCGTTTCTCGACTACTTTCTACATTATCACGAATCTTCATGAATGCTAAATTTCGTTTCTCGACTACTTTCTACATTATCACGAATTTTACGTAATTGATCATCAACTCTTTGGGCGTCCTTGATCCGCTCTATCAAGGTTGACTAAACCTTTAGGTGAGAACGAGAGCTTGAATTGTCTCGCACTTTAACTTCAATATCCAACTTCTGTAGGTCATTGTGGATGTGCTTTTGTTTTGTTAGTAGACAAGCCAATTTTCCAAAGGCTTCCTGCTTAGAGCATCAGCAACAACATTCGCATTTTCTGGGTGATAGTGAATGATGAGATTGTAATCTTTAAGCAGCTCCAACCACCTACATCGCCTTACATTCAATTCTATTTGGCTGAAAATGTACTTAAGACTCTTGTGATCAGTAAAAACATCACAGGAGATACCATACAAGTAATGCCTCCAAATTTTGAGGGCAAAAATCACGACAGCAAGCTCTAGGTCATGGGTAGGGTAGATCTGCTCATAGGGCTTTAGTTGATGAGATGCGTATGCAATAAACCTATCATGTTGCATCAGGATACAATCTCGACATCTCCTCAACGCATCACAATATATTGCAAGTCCCTCACTGCCAGAAGGAATTGTTAAGATAGGAGCCGAAACCAGACATTGTTTGAGCTGTAGAAAACTCTTTTCACATTCCTCATTCCCCGATTCCTTTTACATCAATTGAGCTAAAGGAGATGCAATGCTAGAAAATTCCTCCATGAACTTATGGTAGTATTTAGCCAAGGCAAGAAAGCAATGAACCTCAGCTACGTTAGTAGGTCTGGGCCAGTTGACAACGGCCTCAACCTTCTACGGATCTACTAAAACTCCATCTTTAAATATTACGTGGCCCAAAAAAGCTACATTCTCTAGCCAGAACTCGTACTTTTTGAATTCAGCATAGAGCCGATTCTTTCAAAGCATTTCAAGGATAATTCTTAAGTGCTCCTCATGTTCTTCATGGCTCCTTGAGTAGACTAGAATGTCATCAATAAACATGACCACAAATTGGTGTAGATACTGTTTGAAAACCCTGGTCATAAGGTCCATAAAAACTACAGGTGCATTAGTTAATCCAAAAGGTAGCACTAGGAATGTATAGTGCCCTACCTTGTTCTAAATGTCGTCTTAGTTATGTCTTCTTCCCTGATTTTAAGCTGGTGATATCCCTATCAAAGAACTATCTTGGAAAAGACGTTGAACCTTGCAACTGGTCAAATAAATTATTGATCCATGGGAGATGATACTAGTTCTTTATTGTCACTTTGTTTAACTCTCGATAATCTGTACAAAGTCTTATACTTCCATCTTTTTCTTCATGAACAAAATAGGTGCACCTCATGGGCATACACTTGAACGAATAAGCCCTTTGTCTAACAGTTCCTGTAACTATATTTTCAACTCCTTTAACTCAATATTGGCCATTCGATACGGAGCCTTAGGTGTGGTTCTGGGTACAGGGTCTATACAGAAGTCTATCTCTCTATCTGGAGGCAGACTAGGAATGTCTTCTAGAAATACATCTAGAAAATCTTTAACAACAATAACATCTTCTAGCTTAGGCCCCTCTTTATTAACTTCTCTAACATAACACATGTAACCCTTACACCCTTTCCTTATGAGCCTACGAGCTTGTAATGAAGATATTATAGGTGGAGGATTGTGATGGCTATTGCTTAGAAACGCAAACTCAGTCTGGCCCGAAACACAAAACATCACCTTCTTAGCAAAACAGTCAACAAACGCATGATATGTTGCAAGCCAGTCCATGCCAAGAATAAGGTCAAGGTCATGAATGTCTAAGATGATTAGATTTTCAAGTAGAATCCTACCCTCAATTTTGATTTCACACTCCCTACACACATATCTAGCGATCTTGAAATCTCCCATTGGTGTTGCCACACATATTTTGATTTCTCGATTGAGCTAGTCAAGGGGACACAAAGGAATGTGTAGATCCAGAATCAAACAATGCATGCGCGTAAAGTGAGGATAGGCATAAAGTACCTGTCACCACAGAGTTAGAGTCTTGTACATCTTGTTGGCATAGAGCAAAGACTCTACTGTGAACTTGAGGCTTCTTTCCTTCTGACTTCTGACTTCTGGAGATTTTGCTTGTTATGGTTGCTGTTGGTCTCATTTGCCATATCCGGACAGTTAGCAATTTGGTGTTCATGGCTACCACACTTGAAGCACGCTCCTCATTTTCTATAGCACTCATTTCTAGGATGGAAATCACCACAGACTTGGTATTGACGAATTCTAGGAGAAATCTTGTTGTTAGAAGTTGCAACATTTTGCTTTTTTGTGGAGTTCGTGTCCCTTTGTGATGCAACGTCAGTTCGATCCTTCCTTTTCAATTCTCTGGCTTGTTGCCTGTCTTTGAGCTCCCTTTCGACCACAAAAGCAATACCACCACATCTTGATAGGTTTTGTGTCGAAGTGGCACCACTCGAAGCTTGATATCTCAGCCTAGTCTTCTTTCAAACTTCCTAGCCTTAGCATAGTCATTCGGATTCACATAAGGGGCAAAAGGGGAAGCTCGATGAAGCGCTTCAAGTAATCATTTAGAGACATGTTGTCTCCTTGCTTCAGGTCTATGAATGCAACTGCCTTTTGTTCTCTTAACACCTCTTGGAAGAATTCAGCATTGAAGATTTCCTTGAAATTTCCCACCTCAGAGATTTTGGCAGTTGCGGCTTGGTTGATCTCCACCAGTGTTTTGCTCGATCTCATAGCATAAAGGCAACATACTTGGCTTTCTGTGAATCAATGCACTCCGATACCTCACAATACTCTTCCATCTCCGTCAACCAGTCAAGAGTCTGTTGAGAATCTCGGCCTCCGGTGAAGGTTGGTGGATTCATCCTCTGAACCTTTGAATAGCCTTATGTGCTTCTAGAGCACTCTCATTGTGAGCCGCATCTCTAGGAACCCCTGCATTGCTGTGCATACCGATTTGCTTAGCTAGTTGTTAAATAAAAGTTTCCGCCAAATTTTCAGGTAAGGGAGCATCAAGATTCCTAGTAACGCTTGCTCCATCTTGACTCGCGTGCCTCCTTCGAGCACATTGGATGATGGGTACATCCCCCTATCGTTTGAAGGGTTAGATGGATGGGTTGACATCTGATCTTAAACAAACCTGACATATCAAACTTTAGTACGCGAGGGAGATATATCCAA
The DNA here is from genome assembly GCA_018398585.1 of Simmondsia chinensis. Lineage (NCBI taxonomy): Eukaryota > Viridiplantae > Streptophyta > Magnoliopsida > Caryophyllales > Simmondsiaceae > Simmondsia > Simmondsia chinensis. The sequence goes on along the minus strand of JAGTTD010000021.1, from coordinate 3,246,441 downwards.
AGATGTTTTTAGCATAAATTTTAATGAGGGTGTTGCCCAATCCCCAAAACCCACTAGACTAGAACCATGCTTTGATACCATGTTTTCATGGCCCTAAACTACGCTATCAATAGGTCAATAACTCATAAGCCAAACAAAGAAACTGATGGTGGTCATAGGTGAAATGCTATGAATACTTATCTTAAATATCCTTATAATATAACGAAAAAAACAACTCGAGTAAAAATGACAAACTTCCAAGAAACAGTACATAATCTTATTTAATGCACTACTAAAGCCACACAAAGTAAAAGAGAGCCTTCTAAGCTTGTTGCATCTTCAACAATGTAAAAGGCAAATTCCTTGAACTTCTCCATCCGACTCACTATGCCATGTCTAAGATTGGTAAACAACAAGGTGAGCATAAAGCCTAGCAACTAACAAATTCGCCAACCAAAAACAAGCATCAAGCATACTTTGGAGTACTAATATCATATCTTCAAAATTGAAATTAGAAACTTTACCGGGAATGAGGTATAAAAAATTAGGAGGGACGTTAAATTTACACACAAGTCATATGCTCATATGTTGTGGTTGAATATAATCCCTGCAACTAGACTTAGAATTGGCTATCTTAAAAGGGTCTCCGGCCAACTTCGAATTCAGAGGAACATTCCAAACAATGCACCACTAACAAAGATGGTATAATCCCCCATTAAAGGCTCAGAGATGTCTTACCCCATCATCGTAGGGCACAACCCACAAACTAATGCATAGAAGGCGAATAATATAAAACCATGGCATATCTTAAAGCACAAACCAAATTAAATTTCCGACGTTTCATAAACCAAACAATCGTAATATAACCAATCTTAAATTCCATATGTTCACAAACTTAGAAAAATCATACTTGATCCCATTTTAGTTCTCAACATATAGAGGAATAAGTAAGTTAAAGGGAATGTCTTTTTTTTTTTTTTTTTGAATCGTAAAGGGAAGTATTTTTAGATAAAACAAACAAAACCATAAAATATATTAGCACATACGTAAAATAAAACAATAATCAATTTTTGATAAAAGGGCGGAAGAGTTAACGGATAAGCCACTTACTTGAAAAATAAAGCTCCCTCAAAATCCCTACCCAAGCTATTTATTAGTCTTCCCATACTTATGATGAGAGGATCCAGTCTCCCTCAAAATCACCTAAGTCAGCCAAGAAGAAGAAGAAAAAACGAAATAGGGGTAATCAAAGCCAGAACATCACGAAAGAAGCTTATGATGAGAGGATCCAGTCTGCGAAGTGGGTTATAGAGATAGGTCAAAGGGTGGGCATCAACTTTGATGGTTTTGACCCGGTTGAGGTGGCAGACATCCTTGTTCATTGATTTGACTTGTGTTTTAGGGCTTGTTTCTTTCGGATGTTTCTGGTTATTGCTGGGGTTTCCGTGTTTGCTGGCTTAGTTTCCAGCTCCTTTATGGTTTTTTGTTTGGCCGTGTGTCTATGTGTTCTCCAGGTTTGCCGTTTCGGTTGTTTTTCTAGGTTTTGTTTTCTTTGGGTCCGCTCGCGTCGTCTTGTTTTGGATGTGCTGTCTTTCAGGCGGGTCTTTGCCTCTCCGTGCTCCTTTTGCTTCGCTTATGGTCCTGTTCTTCTTTTTCTTTTGTCTTTTGTTGTTCTTGTTGTCTGGTCATTTTTCGGCTAGCCTCAGGCCTCGTTATTTCGAGTTTGCCTGTCTTGTAACGGCACTCCAGTGTCACTTATCGAAAAAAAAAAGTAGTCTTCCCATACTTGGACTTTCCTTTCCCTTAACTCTTACTCTACTTGCAAAATATGTTTTGGGTGAATAAAACTTAGCTAGGAGGGTGCTATTTATAGAAGAGGAGGATGATAGGTGAAAGGCTAAATGCACTAAAAAGGCAGGTAAGCTAAGGATTGCATAAGTTACGATAATAAAGGGGGTCTTATGAATTCATAAAAATCAAGAGTTACAAGATAAATGCGATTAATTAATATGACTAGTAATTAGGTGGGTTACAAGAAACCAAATGTTATTCTAATTAATAGGGAGGAATTTAATAATTTTAATTCCTAATAGAAAAAAATATTAATCATTTCAGAACTTGTCTCGGTTTGACACATTTATGCCAATAAATTATATCAAGACAAAGGCTTGCTTAGGCTCGTTTAACTACGCGAGCCTACAGGCTCGAGCTTTGTTGGACACGAAATCTGCTCGAGCTCGAAATGAGCAGAGCTTTTTTAGCTTTTTGTCCTTCCTAGCTAGCTCGGCTTATTTACGCCCCTTAGTACACTGCCAAGCCACGAGTTGGGCCATGGGTCGATCTGGCCGGTTTCGTTGTCACCCGTAACTACAGCCTCTTTTTTTTTTGGGATCATCAACTGCAACCTGTTTAGAAAATTAGAACGGCATTGCTTTTTTTACTCACCCCCTCTCACCGCATCGTTGCACCACAAACATTAGGGGTGTTCATGGCTCGGTTAACCATACCAAAAAGTATTTCGGTTCCGTTAACCGTAACCAAAATACTCAAATATCTCTAACCGTTACCGTAACCGAAAAGGCCGGTTAACCGACTTTCGGTAATTTGGTAATTCGGTTCGGTTATGTCGGTTAACGGGTAACCCAATGCCTCTTTTATATTATATGATCTATCTCCTTAATGGTTTGTAAATGTCCAAAAAATACATTAATTATAAAAATATTCAATAAATTATAAGCTTATAATACAATTCTAAATAATTAAACGTATAATATTTTATTTTAACTAAAATATGAGCAAGTGAGCAGCACTAAATTGTCAAACACCACACCTCTTTCACATCCTCTAACCACAACCATCCCACCCCTTTGTTGACTGTTCTTTCCCAAACCCTAACTCCAAATTCCCCCTTTTTCCACCCATTTGCATAGAATCGAATTCCAGAAATCTACAATGATCCTTTAGGGTGATCGGAATCTCAGGATCCGACAGGCGAACGAGTCAGTATGAGCCACCCAGCGGTGCATCCAGTAGAAGCGCCGCCGCTGTCTATCGACATCGGCGGTGGTGGGGGCGATGCGCCGCGGGTGAGGATGAAGGATTTGCAAGGCATGCCGGGCACTCCTGGCGGGCTTGCTCTCCGGTTGTTTCAATTCGCCTTTGCTGTTGCCGCTCTCTGCGTGATGGCTACCACCAGTGATTTCCCCTCCGTCACTGCTTTCCGGTACCCTCCTTACTCGTACCCTTTTCATGTTCATTTCTTACGTGGTCAAAGGGAATAATACTTGTTTGGTAAATGTGTAAAGGGGGTAAAGATGGGTTAAGAGGGGTAAAAGAGGGGGGAGGGGGTGTAAGGTATTATCCTACTCATGTTTAGATATATCAATTTAAGAGAGGTAAGGGTAAAAAAGGGTAAATGAGTTATCCTTATTTGTCAATTAGATGAAGGGGAATAATGAAGATTTTTACGAAAGACTGGATGACAAGGAGGAACCTAGGGACATATATAAATCGCCAAAGCTAGAGAAAGGAAGATGAGTGACTTAGATCAAGTAAAGTGCATAAAAGGGAAAGATGGACAGGTACTCGTGGACGGACTACAAATTAAAGCTAGGTGGAAAGCTTACTTCCATGATCCGTTCAACGATTAGGGAGATACAGAGATCTCCCTAGGTGATCTCCAAGCATTTGAGGAGCACCATAGCTACTGTTATTCTAGACGAATTAGACCCGAGGAAGTCAAGGAAGCCTCGAAACATATGGGGAGGGGTAAAATAGTTGGCCCAGATGGTATACCCATAGAGGCATGGAAATGCCTTGGACAGAAGGGCATCAGCTAGCTGACTAGATTATTTAACCAAAATCCTTCTGGGAAAGAAGAAGCCTGACTCATACACAGAAAATGAAGGTGGTGGAGATGAGGAAGTTGCGGTGGATGTGCGGACACACAAGGTGTCACAAAGCCGAGATTCGTGACTTGACTTTGGATAGGATTTGAAAGAGAATTTCAGAATTTGAGATGAGAAGAGAATGATTTAGAATTTAGATGAAAAAAGAAGTTAGAATTGAGCATGAGCTCATGAATTTAGATGCAAAAATAGAATTAGAATTTTAAGATGAGAAGAAGAAGAACATTGGAGATGAGAGAAGAATCAATTTGATTCATCTATTGAAGGTTTTTTAATATTCATTTTGATTGATTTCCAACTCATTACAATAGCTCATATTTATAGCAACTAATACAATAACCATATCCATGAACCTAAATGCTCCCTTTGCCTAAGACACGTGTGGAAAAGCACAAGGGAAAATTGGAGGGAAAACCCTTCATCTACGCAAGATATTTTCTGATAAGCTTCTAGAACTCTTCATGGGAATGGGCCAAGTGAACCGGCTGCCAAAAGGGCCAAAAGCAACAATGGGCCCGGTTGGGAAAATGGGCCAGGACATGCGGGCGCTGGGCTAGGCTGAGTGCAGCTTGGGCCCTGCGCATGGCATGCGCTATGTGGTCCTGGGCTGGGCCACAGACAAAGCTGTGAGTTCTTCTATTACTTAGTTATTTTTACATATAAGGCTTAAACTTAAGTCATAAAATTATAATAAAATACTAATAGGTGTCTTGATGTGCTGTCAAGGCAAGGTCACGGTCAAGGATCGTGACACAAGGAAGGATAGGATCAGGAATGACGTCATAAGAAGCAAGTTGGGCGTGGCCTCGATCGAGGATAAATTAAGGGAGCAACATTTGAGGTGGTTCGGACATGTTAGGAGGAGACCATCCACGACTCTAGTCAGGAGATGTGAACAACTCCATACGACGTTAGGTAGAAGAGGTAGAGGCTGACCAAATAAGAGATGGCTGGAGACGATCCGTCAGGACCTCACTCACCTAAACCTTCGGGAGGAGATGGCCTTAGATAGAGCTCGTTGGAGGGCTAGCATAGGAGTAGTCGAGGTAGCGGCTTAGAGTAGTGCAGCTTAGTGCTGCTAACACCATCGTTTCTAAGCGTATTTGACCTCATGTAGCAGACTTATTGGCTTAGCTGTTTACTTGCCTATTTTGCTTTACAGTTGCCTTCTATTGAGTTGTGCGGCGTATGCTTGCTTTATGCTATGATCTGCTCTTATGTTTTGCTGCTTCCATGCTTACAGGATGCCAGGCTCATATGACGACACGCCTCTCTAGTTGGGGGTCCTCGAAAACAGCCTCCCTTCCACCCGTAAGGGGGAAGGTTGTGTATAGAGGTGGCCACGGGCCGGACCTAAGCCGAGGCCCGTCCGGCTTGGCACTGTAGCATGCCTGGCCGGGCCGGGCGGGCCCGGGTTGGCCCTTTTTCGTCAACTTTAAAAAAAATTACAAAATTTAAAAAATACAAAGTCGTTTTGTACTAAAATTAGTATAATTCATTGATAAATAATATGAGATACAAATACATTTTATCGCAAGCACTAATAATGCTAAATATATGTAATAAAATAAAATATATAATAAATAATAGTAAATAATGGTAAATAAATAACGTAACAAGTACAAATACAAGGCAGTTGGAGCCTAATATTTAAAAGTACAAATTTGTTTATCAAAAAATACAAAGTAAAAGTAATATAAATTTTTTTTTTTTTTAAATTAGGAGGACTCCTTGGCCCGGGCCTAGGCCGCACCCGGCCCATACGGGCTGGCTCGGGCCTGGCCCGAGTCACAGGCCTGGCCCGGCCTGCTACAGTGCGGCCCGACCCTGCCTGTTGGCCACCACTAGCTGTGTACACCCACCCCCCCAGTCCCTGCTTATCGCGGGAGCCATTGTGGCACTGGGACTGTTGTTGTTGTTATTAGAAGAAGAAGATGCCTAACGAGTGGAGGAAGAGCACATTGATCCCGATCTAGAAGAACAAAGGCGACATCCAGAGTTGCGCAAACTATCGGGGAATCAAACTAATGAGCCATGCTCTGAAGTTATGGGAGCGGGTCGTAAAGTGGAGGTTATGGCAACAAATAGAGATGTCCGAGAAGCAATTTGGATTTATGCCCGGGAGATCAACAATAGAGCCATCCACCTCCTAAGGCGGACGATATAGCACTACAGGGAGAGACAAAAGGATCTCCACATGGTTTTCATTGATTTGGAGAAAGCATATGATAGAGTGCCAAGAGAGGTCCTATGGAGGGTTTTGGATAGGAAAGGCATCCCTGTGCCATATATACGGTTTATTAGAGACATGTATGAGGATGCACAAACTAATGTGCGTACAGTGGAAGGGGAGACAAAAGCTTTCCCGATAACAGTCGGGGTACACCAAAGATCTGCCTTAAGTCCTTTACTGTTCGTTCTTGTTATGGACGAGCTCACTGGGCACATCCAAGGAGATGTGCCGTGGTGCATGCTTTTTTCGGATGATATAGTTTTGGTGGGGGAGTCTTGAGGAGAGGTAAATGAGAAGCTAAGATTTGTGGAGAAGAGCATTGGAATTGAAGGGCTTTCGACTCAGTAGATCCATGACCGAGTACGTGGAACTCAAGTTCGATCCCTCCACCACGACTAGCACAGCAGATGTCAAGATTGGATCTGATACTATATCAAGAAAGGAGTGTTTCAGATACATGGGGTCCATGGTGCAACAGAACGGCCAAGTTGACGAGGATGTCAACAAGCGAATTAAAGTAGGATGGCTGAAATAGAGGATAGCCTCCGCGGTACTTTGCGATAGAAAGTTCCCGCTAAAACTAAAGGGAAAAATACTATGAAACGGTAATGAGATCGGCAATGTCGTATGGGGCAGAGTGTTGGCCAATGAAACAATATCATACACAGAAGATGAAGGTGGCGGAAATGAGGATGCTGCGGTGGATGTGCAAACATACTAGGAGGATAGGATCAGGAACGACGTCATAAAAGGCAAATTGGGAGTTGCTTCAATCGAGGATAAATTAAGGGAGCAATGCTTGAGGTGGTTTGGACATGTTAGGAGGAGACCGACCACTACTCCAGTAAGGAGATGCAAACAGTCCCATACTACGCTAGGCAGAAGAGGGAGAGGAAGTCCAAAGAAGAGATGGTTGGAGACGATCCGACAAGACCTCACCCACCTCAACCTATGGGAGGAGATGGCCTTAGATAGAGTTTGATGGAGGATTAGCATAGGGTTAGCCGATGTAGCGGCTTAGAGTAGTGCATCCTATTATTGCTAGCACTAGTGTTGATAGGCCTATTTGTCCTTCTCTTTGGCGCACTTATTTGATCATCTGCTTACTTGCCTATTACTTGCTAGGTAGTTTCCTTCTGTTGAGTTGCTTCGTACTACTAGCTTGGCTTGATCTTATGTTGTGCTGTGTTGCTCTCATGCTTACAGGCTGGCATGCTTCCTTGACGACGCGCTTCACAACCTCATAGGTTAGGGGTCCTCAAAAACAGCCTCCCTTCAGGCAACACACTAAAGGGGGAAGGCTGCATACATCCTTCCCCCCAAACCCTGCTTATGCGGGAGCCCTTGAGGCACTGGGATAGTGGTTGTTGTTGTTGTTGTTGTTATTACCCCTCCAAATAATTTTCCACATGGGAGGTAAGGGTTTATGTCACGAACCTACATTGACGGGGCAAGAATTAGAATAGGGATGAGATAAAAAGATAGAAAGAATTGGAGGTGAGAAGAGAATTAGGAGAACTGGGGATGAGGGAGAAAGATTTAGAGAGAGTAAGAGATGAGAAAGTAAGAATGACTTTGATTAATTCTTGCCTCCCTTTTATACAAAATAATAACTCAAAATATCCTAACAAGTATAACTACTTCGGGTCTATGACAATATGTGCCTCCCATGCTTGGGTACATGATAGTTTACCCACACTACTTTTACTTCCTTTACCCCGTCCCCAAACAAGGGGATAAAGAAGGGAGGGTAATGTATAATCGTACCCTTGTTTGGAATATCTAATACAAAGGGGTAAGGATGGAGAGAAGTAAATGAGTTAGCTTGTTTAGCAATTAGGTCAAGAGGTAAAGAAAATGAAAGGTTTACTCCCCATTCCCTTACTCCTCTAAAAAAATTACCAAATGGGGTTAAGGTTTAGCCCATTACCCCGTTCCCCAGCAGGGGGGTAATTCATTCTTCTGCCTTTAGCTAATAACTTAAATTGTTGGTATAGTTAAGCATGCTTAGGCGAGAGTAGTACCAGGATGGGTGACCTCCAGGGAAGTCCTCACCCTCAGGTTGGGGGCACTGGGAAACAGCCTCTCTTCAGGTTAACACCCTAAAGGGGGAAGGCTGTGTACATCCGCCCTCCCAGACCCTGCGTAGGCGGGAGCCCTTGAGACACTGAGTATGTTGCGTCATTGTGTACGCCAATTGAGTATATCTTTTGGATAGGCTTAGGATTTTCCCGCTTTATTTAGTATAGTCCTCAGGTATCACGTATAAATTGTAACAAACATCTGCGCATTAATTTTGCCTTTTACGAAGCGGGAAAGTAATCTCTCATTTAAAGAATTTTTGTGAGTACACGTTGGAAGTCGAAGAGTAGCCACAATGGGAATGGGAATGGGAATGGGAAAACCTAATGACTTTACTGTTAATAAGCTTACCGTTTAGCTTCTCGATTTGGTAACCATCTAAAAAATTAGTGCAAATTCAATAACCATTACCACCTGTTTAAAATCGGTTAACCGGAATTTCGGTTTCGGTTAATTCGGTTCAGTTAATCGGCAACCCCGTATTGGAAAAGGAATTTAAGTTTTTTCGTCGACTTTAACCCAAATTTTTTCCTAATTAGAAATATCATTTACTTGTTTAGAAGCTCATCTATATACCCATCTTTTTTTCACTCACTTATTGAAGTTTGCATATGTGACTTTTGACGACAAAGAGCAGCGAGTATGATATGTTAGCGTTTGTTTGAGATGATAATAAAATCCTTTTATATGAATTTTTTTTTAATAAAAAAAGAAAATTAGATACTAATCTATTGAATATGATATGGTGGATTAAGTTTTGACTATGGTGGATTTAATATTTGATCTGCAATTCCAATATATAGGGTATTGTTAGCTTGTTAATTGCGAACAAACAAAAATAAAAGAATAAAATTAAAAAATAATAGAAACTTCATGCAAGGAGGAGAGTCGAACCCTCGACTTCTTGGGCCAAGGGATAGGCGCTTGACCACTGGGCTATATTTGAACTTGCGCTTCTATAGTAGTTTAACTATATATAATTTGGTTTTTTTGGTTAACCGTTTAAGTAACTACTATATATAATTTGGTTTTTTTGGTTAACCGTTTTAAGTCAAACTTGCAAACCAAAACCGCCCAAACTAACCGGATTTTTGCATCGGTTCGGTAACCAAACCTAACTTTCTAACTAGGTAACTAAAATTTTCGGTTCGGTTTTCTCAGTTTCAGTTTGGTTTTTTCGGTTTCGGTTTTTTGTAAACACCTCTAGTAAATACCATAGATAGCCTTGAAAATGAGGGGGTTAGATTTTGTGCAAGGCACAAAACTGAAGGAGCTAGATAAAAACCAGTGAGTTGCCATCGTCTTGATCCACATCAATCAAATCACATATCATGGTCACATTGCCGTCATGGTGTTGCGAAAGCAAGAGGTTGCAAGATGTTACATGACATTTGCAGCCTGACAATAAATGACCTTAGGAAATATAATGTGCTTTTATCCTTAGATTTGCAAAATTTAAATCAATATGCATATAATACAATTATTAGTTGTTCGCAATTGTAATGGCCCGTAACATGTAAACATGTAAGTATATTTTAATAAATTATATGCCTTGTGGAGGCAATTACAAAATTATCCTTCAATGTTTCGTACCATAACCAAGCGTAGAGGATGTGAAGATCGGCACATAATGCATACCTAGAAAAGAATGTTTCCGATATTTGGGCTCTATGATTCAAGAAGATGGCAGAGTCAATGAAGATGTTAATATCAAATTAAAGTAGGATGGCTTAAGCGGAAGATGGCTTCGATAATACTGTGCAATGAAAAGTTTCCTCTAAACTTGAAGGGAACATATTATAAGACAGCTGGCTATGTTATATAGTGCTGAATGTTAGCCAACTAAATGGCACCGGACTCAGAAGTTGAAGGTCGTGGAGATGAGGATGTTGCAGTGGATGTGTGGACACACTAGGAAGGACATGATCAAAAATAATGTTATTCAGAATAAATTAGGCATGGCCTCCATGGAAGATAAATTGTGAGAGCGACGTCTGCAATGGTTCGGGCATGTTAGGAGGATACCCATGACAACCTTTGTTAGGAAATATGAACTATTACATGATATACATTGGAAGAAACGTAAAGGCAGGCCAAAGACAAGTTGGTTAGCAACGATTAAACATGACCTTACCCATCTAAACCTAGCTAAAAAGATGGCCTTGGATAGGGCAAATTAAAAGGAATACGCCCAGTGCCTCAAGGACTCCCGCCTACGCAGGGTCTGAGGGGGGCGGATGTACACAGCCTTCCCCCTTCAGGGTGTTAACCTGAAGAGAGGCTGTTTCCGAGTGCCCCCAACCTGAGGGTGAGGACTTCCCAGGAGGTCATCCATCCTGGTACTGCTTTCACCCAAGCACGCTTAACTTCGGAGTTCTAATGGGATCCAGTGACGGCGTGTTGGTGCCCTCTTTGGTTTGGATAGAGCAAATTGGCGACTAAAAATATGTGTGGCAAACCCACCTATTTGCATCAGATATTACTCCTTAGGCTTGCATGTTTGTTATTATTGCTATTGCATTTGATTTGAATAATGACTTGAGTAGTACTCGTTTGCATTAGAAATTTTTTTTTTTTTTTTTTTTTTTTAACATGGTAAAGACTGGGGGGGGGGGGGGGGGGGGGGGGGGGGGGGTGTGGGTAGGGGGCAGGGGTTGGGGAGTAAATCCCTTAAATGCCTCAATTAAGAAGCCCACCTCAAGGCAAGTGGGAATCGAACCCAGGACCTCCGAATGGGTCCTGGCGTTACAAACCACTATGCCAACGCCCTAATGGGCGTTTGCATTAGATATGCTTGTTCTCTTTAGGGTTGGGGGGCCTTCGAAACAACCTCTCAACATGGTAGCACTCTGTAAGGGTAAAACTGCATACATCTTATTCTTATCCTCCCAAATCTCGCCTCTTCGAGAGCCTCGTTGAGGCACTAGGTGGTTGTTGTATCCTTCAATGTGATGACTAAGCTTGTAATGACTTTTATTGATTTAATGATCTAACTGAATTGCAATCATGAGGTGAACAAAAGACCAAGGGTTAATTATTCTAATATTTAGAGAGGGAATAACTAAGAAACCACTTACAAGAATAGAGATCTGCAAATCTAGATTAAAAGCTCCATAATAACCAAATAAATATAAGCAACCAGAAGAAACAGCCTTATTGCTGATCTGTCCATGAACTATATAGTCCACGGATCCAACAGAACATATTCTGGCCAGCAATAGTTCATAATATACTTGCAACACTATCCGTCAAGAAGATCCCAGGAAGGCATGTTAGATGGAAAAGTGGGCTTTGTTGCATGATATTCATCTCCTTTTTCTCTGCATTCCGTGCCTTAGATGCTACATATTGATTTTCCTGAGTTGCTTTGCTGCAGTTTATTTGTGTTTATCTAGAGTGGACATGATAATCAAGTCTATCAGGTAGAGCTTTAGGTCACTTTGGGTTTGGGTTGCTCTGGTTGGGGTCAACCCGTTGGGTCATGAGCAACAATACACTTCTGACATTTTTTCCTTGATAATTCAAAGATTCTATACATAGCGCTTAATAAGTGAGCAACAAACAACTGTACCTATTTATTTATAACACAAACAGTCGTATTAGTGAAAAAATTCTAAACAAGTTTGAACAACCAAAATCTTATGTGCCAATCATGAGTCTTGTTTCAAGTTCATAGTACAAGTCACAGGCTCATAACAAACTCATTATCGTTACTCCAGAAAAGAAAAACACAAGTGACACGTGTCTCAAGTTTCAACCATTAAGAGTTAAGTCCAATATCTAAATAAAAGTGTGTTCTATATGAGAATCGGAGATCAAGTTGGTCGATAGGTTATGTGATATTGAGTTAGAGTCGACAAACCATTACCCTTAGTTTACTGTGTTGCATGTGGGTCTACTTGCTTAGTGGAGTGGAAAATTACCAAGTCTATTCTTGAGCACCAATACTCGGCTGATTTTCTTTTTCTTTCAGTTGTCTTGTTGCAGCTGCTGGGTTGCAGACCTTGTGGAGCCTTGCTCTGGCTGTAATTGATTTATATGGTCTTCTAGTCAAGCGTAGCTTCCGCAATTATCAAGTTGTGAGCTTGTTTGCTACTGGGGATGGGGTAAGATTATCAATATGCTTCGAATAGTTTTGTTGCATGATTTCTCTCTTTTTCAGCATCACATGCACAGTATGCTTATCAGTATTAGCGAACATGGAAATCATTGCTTAAATACCATATTTTACGACCTATTATGGATAGATATGAATCAACATGTTGGCTATTTTTGGGTTCACTTATCACCTTGGCGTGCAATCAAGCACGTATGTCTTAAAATATTGAGTTTGCATTTAAATTGCTTTTGTTTTTATCAAAAAAGAAATATTATTATAGAAAAAGAATGTGCGAAGTATTATAGGAAAGCAAATAGTAACCAAAGACCATGAATTAGTTACATGAGAATCTCAAATCTCTTCGTAAATTCACCAATTCCGTGTCTGTAAAGGTCCCAACGCTCTTTTGTCCAAAGAGAAGCTACTAAGAACAACCTGTCCCATAAGTAATTTACTAATGTAAATTGATCCTTAAAAATCATTAAATATTCTGTTTTATTACCACGTACTTAATCTAGTGTATCAATGGTCCCTAAACTTCTAGTGTCAGCTCACTTCCAGTTTGAATCTAGCCCCTCTGTCAAAACTTTTGTCGATGAGCGAGGAAAGTCGTGCCTTGCACATGAGGTTGTGTGTTTTCTTTCTTTTTCGGTGCATACAATTCTTTTATGTACCCATTTATGATGAGAGTATATTCTGTCAGATGAGGCAAATGGTGTTTTCCCCATTGACAATAGTTTCAAGCCAGGAAAAACAAATTACATGTGAAAAAAAAACAAAAAGGCAATGCTTGGAGCGCAACTGTCCTTCTCACCCATTTCACGGAGTAGCTCAGGGGTGGTCTCAGATTGAGACTTTTTAGGAATTACTGGGTAAAGACAATTAGAAATTCATGGACAAATTAACATACTATACGAAGTAAAAGATAATAAGACATAAACTACTCTAATTTTTTAATAGAAGCCTCTTTAAGTGTTAGCACACCCCATGGAGGGAAAAAGATACATGTATACCTTGGATTGGGAAATATTATGTTGTCTTCAGATGATCTCGTCACTTCCCTATTCTGAAGCTTTATTTGGTCTACTCAACTCACCAAAAAAAAAAAAAAAAAGGTAAGCAACCCAATTGCATAAAGTATCAAATTGACACACTAACTGGGCATTTGGGTCTAACTGTTGCAAGGTAAGGTTGCGTACATTTCTTCCTCCCTAGATTTTGCTTTGGCAGGGTCCTTTGAGGCACTGGTTTTTTTGTTGCTGCTGCAAGGTCTAGTATTAAACTACTACTGGTGTAGACCATATACAAAGCATCCACTATTGTAATGGGGGCTATGTTTTATCATTTCCTATTTGCAATTTTGGTTGTTGAGAAACAAAAGTCATGATTTTGAAAATAGTGTTTTGTGTTTCGATTTTCCATTTTCAGTTTTCTTTAAAACTATGAAAAAAAATAAAAATAAGAAACCAAAAACTAAAAACATTGTTTATAAGATATGGTTTTTAGTTCTTAAAGAACTAAAAAGTGCACATACAAATGACACCAAATAGGTCCCAAGTCCGAGGAACAAATTTTGGATCAACATGTTTTCTGCCAATTGGGTAGAATGAGACTTCCTTTGTGAAAGTGAGCGAATAAACACTCCAGACGTTTTCATTAGCACTAATGTTTTCTCCAATAGCAAAATAATTTTGGGTAAATTGCGCAAAGCCCCTCTGTCTTTTGCTTCAATGACAAAAAAAACCCCCTCACAAAAGAAATCACTTACTAGATCCCCTCACTTTTAAAAATCAAACACTAAACCTCCATTCAATTTTCTTTTGACTATTTTGCCCCTCAAAAGTGAGGTGGTTAAGTGTTTGATTTTGTTTTTAGAAGAGGGTTATATGTTTTTGGGTAAAAATTAGGAATTTTTATGTTTTTAGCACAAAGATAAGGGAGTTTTTTATATTTATAAAAATATAATTATTTTAATTAATTATATTAATAACATTATAAGTTTAGAATATAAAAATATGTTTAAAATTTTTGTAGAAAATATTATGAGAAAAATATAGCATTTTTCGTTTAAAATAACTTCAAATTTGATTTAAAAATTTGAAACAAATAATGGAAAAATAATTTTTTGAAAACCATTTGAAATAATATGATAATATTTTTTAACTTCGCTTTTTCAAATTCTTTCGAAAAAATTTATTTCACATAATTTATTTTCAAATTTTTAATTTAATCCATTTTTCAATTTTAAATTTATTAATCTAATTTTAAAAATTTTTTTTAACGAATAATTATTACATGTTAGCTTATAGTTTTTTTTTTTTTTTTAAATTTAGAAAGTATTTTATTAGCTTGTAAATTTATAATGTCATTATCATAATTAATTTAATAAGTATATTCATATAAATAACAAAAAAATTCTAATATCTTTTGTGTAATAATATAAAGCTCTTATTTTTCGCCTAAATACAAGAAATCCCTAGTTTTTGACTAAAAGTAAAAAAATTTAAATTTTTAATTCATGCACTTTTTTAATTTTAAATTTATTGATCTAATTTTACTAATGTCAAAAAATATTATTATATTTTTCAAAAAATTATTTTTCTATGTTTTTTTAATTCTTTACGTTTTTTTAGTTTTAAATCTATTAATCCAATTTTGAAGTTATTTTAAACAAAACATATTATATTTTACTGTGTAATATTTTTTATAAAATTTTAAAAATCTATATTTTTTTTTATTTTCTAAACTTATAATATTATTACTCTAATTAATTAAAATAATAATTTTTATATATATTGAATACCCCTTTCTTCTAAAAATACAAAACTTATTTTTTTCCCTAAAAACATAGAACTCTCACCTAAAATTCAAAACAAACACTTAACCTCTTTTATTTTGAGGGGCAAAATGGTTAAAAAAAAGCTAATTGAGAGCATAGTGTTTGCTTTTTAAAAGTTTGGGGGTTAGTAAGTGGTTTTATTTGTGTAGGGGGTTTTCTGTTATTATAGCAAAAGAAATGGGGTTTTTTTTTATAATTTACCCAATAATTTTAGGAAATTGTCTTCTTAGTAAAAGAACATTCTGCTTATAGTTGTTCCTTGATTACCTTGAAGGAACATCTTTCACTCCACCATCCACTATCATCACCAATCTTCCCACTCCTATCCTCACCTTACAAAGCGATCACCATCTCTCATCCTTACCACTCGCTCCTGAACTGACTCTCGCCAATTGAGCCTACTTCCCAACTAACCTTACTCACCCAATTTCTTGGCAAGATGGCTTAGAGAGTGAACTACGCCTAGTTAGATTTCATAACAAACTTCTGAAACCCTCAATTTCTCAATGAGGAGAGAGGTAATTTGATTGTTGTGTTGTGGAAACAGTTGATGCTGATGTTGCCTAACGAGACCATCATGGGGGTGTCTCAGTTGGTGGCGTCTCCTACCCATGCGGTCATCGCCCAAGGTCAGGAGTTCGATTCTCGCTGAGAATATACTCATGACTTACCTGCTCATGGGGACTTGTCGGCTGTTCTCATGGGCCGGGGTTGGTTGGGGCAACCCAATCCCTCATTACCAAAAAAAGATGTTACCTAACGAGTTTGTGCAATGTTATTAGGCTTCTTTACACAACATGTATTATTTTTTCTTTTGGCCTTGTCAATTTTAACGTGCATTTGATTGTTTTCAACAAGGAAACACATACAAGTATGCTTCTATAAATAAAATAAAATATACATTCCAGGCGGTTTGAAAATATCATGTAACAACCAATCACGTAATGAGTAGTTTAAAATTTGTTACATGACTAGTGTTATGATGACTTCCATTTGATTCTATGATTGGTACCTGTTGTACTCTCTGGATATATACATATACATGGTTGAACGAGTAGGGGCGTGAACTTTTGAGTTATGATGTCAATGCGAGCTTCTCTGCTTGTTGATCACCCTGCTCCCTCTGACGGACAACGTGAATGGGGTACGTTGTCAACACAAAGCCGTGTAAGCCAATTGTTATGGACAATACGTGGCAGGTTACAGCAATCATGTTGATTTTGAAGGAAATGCAGCTTGCTTTTGAACCTTATGTTTACAAAATTTGAATGGAAAAATCCATAGTCACTAATTTTGGTACCTCCTTTCATAGTGCTTAACAGGTAAACAAATTTCTAAATTTTATTAAATAAAATACAATGCCTTTTTATTATGCAAGCCATAACATTACATATCAGTTATGTCAAAATCTGTAATGTGATTACTGCTACTCTGTTATGACATCGGATTCTCGATATTTGTGATTTTAAGTTCAAAGGGGTCTATCCAGAATGAATAACACTTTGCAGATCACGTCGACACTTATGTTCTCGGCGGCCTGTGCTTCCGCAGGGATCACAGTCCTCATCAGTAATGATCTTAGTAGCTGCTCCCGGAACCATTGTGCCGAGTTTGAGACGGCTACTGGCATGGCCTTCATGACCTGGTTTGCTGCATTGCCCTCTTTTCTATTGAATTTCTGGTCACTGGCATCTCTATGAAGCACAAGAAAGAATTTAAGGTTTGTTTTTCGTATCGTTTTTTGTTTGTAGTTTTTGGTTTTTAAAAAAATAAAGACTATATTTGGAAATGTTTTTATGGTTTTTGGCTTCCTACCTTGGTCCAAAAATGGGTATTGGTTCTTCAAAAATCATAAATTGCAAATAAAAAACGATACCAAAAAAGTGCTTAATTATCTGTTTTGTGTCAATCTTGTTGAAGCCTACTTGTTTTGTGGTAACTACACAAGTATAATGAAGTGATTTTGTTGTATGTTTGCTTTTCTTTCTTTGAAGATGTGATGGAAAGTTAGGGGCATTCAATTCGCTAAAATTCCTTATTTTTTCACCTCTGGTTTCGGAGCTTTTTCTAATTGAAATTTAAGAAATTTGAAAGTATTTGTGAAATTTGGATAACATGGGAAAGTCCTCGGTTGCAAAACAAAACTTTGAAAACTACTGGAATTTTTTCTCGGTTCTTTGTTTGAAGGGAAGAAAATGAAAAATCGTATTTTTTTAAGAAAATTTAAAAATTGGGTCTCTTTTAAACACATTTTCCACGAAAACAATGGAATCTGGAAAATTTATAGAAAAAGAAGGGAATTTTTGCGAAACGAATGAGCCCTAGCTCTTATATGAAGAGGTGAGATTGTAGAATATTGTAATTATTCTGAATTATTTACATGTAATGTAACAATCCAAATATTCCCAAAACTGAGTGTTGATTCAAAGAACTCTTATCATACTATTATCTTTTTCAACGTTCCATCTCAGCTTAATGGTGGACAGGTAAGGAGGTACTACGAGTTTGGGCTTAGCCTCAGCTCCTAGGCTCAGGTCCTAAGCTCGGCTCTCCAATATTTTGCTTGACCCAAGCTTAGTTTAAAGCTCATCAAGCTTGATGACTTCGAGCTTAAGCTCTGCTTATCTTGAGTTTGAGCTTGTCTCTAATTAATCAAACTCAAACACAGCTCAATGAGGTTTAATTGAAGCTAACTCATCTATCACTCAGGTCATGACATGGCTCGTCTAGGCACCTTGTGTTCATTAACTCACTGAATCTCGAGCTTGGCTCTTTTAGTTACGTTGGCCTCCTAATTACTTTGAATTTGAGTTGTTTATACCAGCAAACCAGTGAGCCCCGGTTCTACCTCGATCGGATTGGCTCTCTTGGGAAACATAGCTGGCTCAACTCAACTTGAGATTGAAATATGCCTTATCCTCCATCTGAATAATAAGCGCAAGATGGCTGAGCTCATTTATGCACACTAAAAGTTACAGTCTATCTTTGAGGTTTTGATGGTGTGAACGGATTCCATTCTGGTTCTTTTACGTGATCTGAACCTTCAATGAAAGAATTATCTCATCAGAGACGGGAAACGCATTTAGGATGATTCGGGTGTGTGAGTTGAGTTGATGGGTGCTAGTCATCTCTGTCTTTGAGCTCGAAGAGGTTACATACCAACCTATATTGAGATCTTTTGATATCTAGAGAGAGGCAAACGAAGATTCAAAAACCATGATTTCGTTCTAAAATGAAACTTGTCTCATTGAATCTTAGTGAAGAATTGGTTCATAGTACAACGCAATAGCCATTATTTGAGTAGGAAAAAGATTGGTGTCATTATCATAGTTAGAGGTGTAGAAGCTCACTTTCCTATTCTAACGTGAAGCAGAAACGACATTACAACCAAAACGCAGAACTTTCAACTCGATCTATTTACTCCATTCGCTAGTTTACTTTTACCGTTACTTTAAATCAGTCCTTTTTTGTTTAAAGGGAAATTGTCACTTAGTTACTTTTTAGTTTGTTTGATCATTTGTCATGTAGATCCCTAACGTTTCAGGATGGGTGACCTCCGAACTTAAGCGTACTTTGGTGAGAGCAGTACCAGGATGGATGACCTCCTGGGAAGTCCTCACCCTCAGGTTGAAAGCACTCGGAAACAGAGGAAGGCTGCATACATCCACCCCCAAACCATGCTTAGGCGGGAGTCCTTAGGGCATTGGGTATATTGCTTATCCCTAACATTTTAATATATACAATGAGGTCCCTTAAATTCAAAACTTTCTATTACTTGGATGCTGATGCAGATAGGGATGAAAATAACCCGATCAAGACAGAAAAGAGAAAAGGATCCCAAGAATTGTAGAAATCGCATTTGAGCCAAAAAAAGTAGCGCGAGATACGATTTTGTTATGATTAGGGTTTTAGGGTATTTTTGCTTAATTAGGTTTAGATTTTTATTTTTTGTTTAATTAATATTTTATTTATTAGGGTTTATTTTTATTGAATTATGTACTTAGATTTAGAGTTTTTGATGTGTAGTATGATTATATTAGATTTAGTTAGATTTAGAATATGATTGCTTTCAGATTTTAATTTAAAATAGTAATAGGGGAGTGCTTATAAATAGGCCATTAGTTTATTTTAGGAAGCTTTTGATTATGTTGAAATTACTTTGATAAGTTTATGTTTGAGTTGATCATAGTAATTTTATTTTAGAAAGAGTTCAATAAAATTACATAGCTTCTCTATTAGGTTATTGCTCTAATATTCACAGAATCAATGAGTTTTAGCTACTTCCTCTCATTCCGGCATCATTGCTTACGATCAATGGGTTAGAGGCACCCTATCCATCCCACCATGGGTCGTCGAGGTTCGAGGCTACAGGTTGGATCATTAAACTGATTTGCATCAAGTACTATAAAGTTACAAAATTTTATCAATCAAATAGCCTTCTATTAAAATATGATGGATTTTTGTTAGAAATGCTAAATGGAGCATGATGCCAATAACATATAAGTATTTTGTTGGAATCTGATGTCTTTTGCTAAAAAATATGACATGATACATGATTTTAGAAGATACAGGTAGCTTATATCGAAATTTGATAAATTTTTATTGTAATACTTAATTTGCAAAAAACTTTTACATGACTTGTGTATATTATCGTAATCATATCATATATTAGTATTTTTTGAATAAAGTTATATTGTTACAAAATTTCAAATTCTAACGTAGGTTACATAAGTGATAAAATATTCAAATCTTAATGTGCCTTATCTTATATATTAAAATGTTAAAATATTTAAGTGATAAATGTTCAAACCTCATGTTATCTAAATAATAATTTCTCTTGTTTAAAATAGTACATTATATTTTTATATTATAATAAAATTAGGGCAATATAATTGCAGGGGAAAAATGTTAGTATCAGAGTAGTTTTTTAAAATTTGTGGCTATTATTCATTTCAAGTTACTTTGTTGATCTGGTGATAACATTTTATGCCTTATCAATATGATCCTAAAATGGATCCCCTAATCGTCTTGACCTTTGTGGGGGATTAGATGTGGAATTAATTTGGTTACATATTAAAATTAAGAACTATTTTGAAGAAGAAAAACAATGAAAAATTAATCTAAATAAAATTGGAGATTAATTGAGTGAATAACTGGCTTCAACTCTGTTTAGGCACTAACTTTTTCAGATGTGTGGCCAAGTTTGACCATGAATGATATTGAAAATTTTTTACTACTCTGAAGGGCAGCCACTGAAACTGCTCTTCCAACTATTTATGAATGTTGTTGATTAAAAAAAAATATTTATGAATGCTTCGGAAAAAAACTTGGACTGGATTTTGATGGTGATGAATCGGTTGTCAATGAGAATATTGTTATGATGGATTAGACTATTGGTCGGCTTGATTCCCTGTCAATCTCATTCCTAACTATAGTACATTGGCTCATTCCGCTGTTTCTTGTTCATCCTATCCAATAGTGGTTGTGGTCATGTATCGTCGGTTGGTTTTTGATTGTATTTATCCTGTAATCCTCTTTTCTTGATCTGGTATACTATTTTTTGTCTCTGTTTGGATCCCCACTTTTATACGGGTTGACTCAAGTCTCATTTATATAAGGTGCTTGTTTGTACTGCGACTGTCTAGCTAATTATGAAAAAAATGAATGTTGACCTCTCTAAGTACTCAAAGACGTCACTGAAATATTTTGGATTATTTATATTTTAGTACCTAATATTTTTTTAGAAATAATAAAAATGACCCAGTTTTTTTTTACTTAAATAAAAAGGCTTCTAAGTTCTTGTCGTATTGATAAAAAAAAAGTTCATTTTTTTTTATTTGGTATTGGTCGGCCTAATTCTTTGTCAATCTCATTCCTAGCTGTGGTACGTTGGCTCATTCCTCTGTTGCTAGTTCATCATATCCAATGATAGTTGTAGTCATGTAGTGTCGGTTGATTTCTTATTCTATTTGTCTTGTAATCTTTTTTTTTAGTTTGCTATACTGTTTTCTTTTTCTCTGTTTTGATCTCTGCTTTTATACAGCTTAATTTAGATCTCGTCTGTACGAGATATTTGTTTTGTACTGCAGCTTTGTAGCTAATTATCAAAAAGAAATGAATGTTGACTTCCCTAAGTTTGAACTCAAAAATGTCACTGAAATATTTAATATGCAAAATTCAAACTCGGGGACGCAAGCGGTTAATTAAGAATATAAAAAATAATTTATTTGACAAATTTTAAGTGACGATGGAGTTTAAAATTATAATACAAAAAGAAATCTCGTCTACGTGGAGATGCTAGTGAACGGGTAAAATTCGTTGCTCGCGAGTACTTGCCTAGAATCTAGTGTGACAGATAGTGGATATGCGTAGGTCAAGTGGGAATACCCTCCACGGGTGATATGGTGGGCATAGTTATAATGTTGTATCGGTCCAGCTCCACCGTCCCCATTTCTGCCATACCCGCTCCATTTTCTGCCCCACATCATTCACCATGTATATATGGTTATAATAGTCACCATGATCTAATGCAGGGTCAGCATAGCAGTGCTTTCTGTCATACTATTTGACAACAAAATTGGAGTTCTTGGCATGAGATGTGATTAAGCCCACCAGTGTATGCTACTCTTAAATAACTTGAAAGAGAATCCCTTGCTTTTCATGTGTCAAGACATGGTTAGGTTACGGAAAGTAATTTTAAATAATTAAACTAAGCAGATATTGATAACCTTCGGGTCCAGATAGTGGAGCAGGTATGGGTAGAACAAAAATGAATTGTTGCCAACTTCACAATAATTTTACTCTAGCATTAAATTAATACAACATATATTTTATATGCGCAAAACATGATCTAGAATTGTTGATCAAAAGAACATGAACTAAAATTAGAACTCTCAAAAATATATTGAATCATCATCATCTTTATTGTACATTGTTATCAGCATGTACACTATTAGCAATTAAAGTTTTGGCATACATCAAAAAGCAAGCAATGGACAACTCCATGCTGGAAGGGCTCCCGACGATGTGGGGTCTAAGATAAAATGTACGCCAATCTTGGCACAAGCCTCAAAAAAAGGACCCATTCATAAAATTAAGCATGAAGAAAGGCTAACATTTTTGGCAGGCATCAAACCAACTTTCAATTAAATTAATGGAATCCAAACCAGGCCCTTCATAACATTACAAAAATTCACCCCCTTTTATCTTTTGGGTTTGCTCCATTCTTACTTTCCATTCCCACCTCAAAACTACAACAATCGAACACACTAAAGTCTAAACTACACCTTGCTCGAAAAAAAAAAAAAAGTCTAAACTACACTATACACATTAAAATCACCAAAAGAAGGACGCACCAGTCACTGATCTCCAGGCCCCGTCTGAGCAAGATATCGTCGGGTTTCAGACGAAGGACCAGTTGATGAAAGTGAGGGCAAGACAGTGAATAGTGGTCTCGTCAGCGGCGAAAACCTTCCATACGATAGACTGGTCATAGGAAACTTGGCGACCCATTGTTGACATGCATATTCCAGCAGGTAAGCATGCAAATCCCTGAATTAATTCAATACAAACAGACAATGAAGAGCTTAGTTCTATGTCATTTTCACACTTCCTTTTGAGCTCTTGAGGATAAGTGCTACGAAAGATGTTTAAAAGGGCTTGTGCTTGCGAAAGTTTCTTCATCTTCTGTATTTGTTTTTCTGAAGTTTCTTATGGAAAACAAAAATATTGGGGAACACTTGACAAACCTAGACGTGTTTAGTGTGGTCTTTTTGTTCGTAGTTTTTGGTTTTTAATAAAATAAATACTGGATTTTGACAATGGTTTTTTCTGGCTTTTTTGTTCTCTATTATTGGTTTTTCCCACATTTTAAGTGAAAAATAAAAATAGAAAAACCAAAAATAAGAAGAAATCATTTTCAAAACCCAATTTTAGTTTCAGAAAAACTAAAAACTATAAATAAAAAAGGGAGTTGTTATTGTCAGCCCTTGCGGCACTGGGTTTATTGTTGTTGTTTTGTTTGGAGTCGTTATTGTCAGGGCAAAAATTGTATTGCCATAGCGATGATGTGACTTACAAATAATAAGAGCAACCAAATTTCCTTGAAAACTACAATCTTGCTCTAGTAATAACAATTTTTCCTTGACAATAACATTACCCACGAAAAATCATTATAGCAAACAGGATTTTAGAAAAGGAAAAAGAAAAGCCTCCATTACTAAGGATAACTTGGAAAACATGGAGGTGTTTCTTAGTGTTTTTTTTTTTTTTTTTTTTCCATATAAAAGGGCAGAAAACTAGAAAACCGTGTTATCTTAGAAAATTAGGAAAACAAAGTCTCATGAGAATATTTTCTTATGAACACACTTAACTACTGACATTCTTTAAGTTATCACAAACGTTAAGCAACATGAATCAAAACAACGACAAAGGCAGGGGGAAGACAAACTGAGTCATGCAGGTACCTGTTGCATTATCTTTGGGAAATCAGCACACAATGCTTTGCGTCCAGACTCGTCAAATATCTTATCTAAAGTAACGTCTTGAAGCGCGACCAAGGTTGTCTCTAGCATGTCCAACCCAGCTTGGTTTGCGAAGATGAGAACCGGAAGCGACTGCAAAATCAACAAAATTATAACAATATAAGTTGCCCAACAATAGGATTTTAGGTGCATGGCCTAGTGCATGCAACCTAAGTGGAGCGGTAACCTTGAGCCCCCCATCTATTAAAGAATTCTTTAAAATTTTTATTGGAAACATTATAATATTATTTTGCTTCTACCCATGTATTAGTTGATCCTATAATATAAAATGGAGTATTCAAACTAGACACCTTGGCTGCCTAAAATGGCACCACCAATTGAACTTGTTTTGAACCCCTAAAATCTCGGGATCAGACTTGCAACCTAACGATATTTCTTATTTATTTCTCTTATCCTCTCGTGACTAGCTCCAATTTAACTCACTTTCTCACTGGGGCACCTATACCCCAAACAGTCTCAAACGCATCTTCTATATCTGATCCTCATAGAAGGCAAGGGATACATGCTGCGGAAACGAGAAGGCTATTCATTAACAAATTCAGTTGCTGGAGGCAATGATAGTGTATCCCCTAGAAGAGAAAATATATATATCCAATTCAGATGGATACCTAATTGTTGAGTTATAAAGAGTAATATTAAGGATTACAAGGCAATAATGAGTGCTCGGACCTGAGTCTCCCATTTGGGTGAGTGGTAGCATATCGGTACACCAGACCCTTGCACTTGTTAATTTCTCATAAGCCAGTAAGCTTATGTATTTATATTTGATATAAAAACTTCGTGCAGTTTAATGCGTGTCCATCAGAAATGGCATTATCCTAGGGGAAGGTAGTGGGGTTTAATAGTTCTCTACCGATATGAGATGTTACTGGTTGAATTATTTCATCAGCATATAAACTAAATTGGCAACAAGAAAAGACAATATGCATATAGTTGAACCCGGTTGTGAAGAGACCTTATCTGTGACTTAAACCTGTGACTGCACCATCACAATCAAGCAACTTTACAGATTTCAGGAATGCGCTCAAACAAATCTGTCAATATACCTTCAACGAGCAGCACAAAATAGCATCCGGATGTTGCCAGAGATGTTTCAGCACCGTATCATTGGCTCCAGAACCAGCTCTCAAGAGCTCGGTTCCCAAATGGTAACTGCTAGAACAGGCAACCAAGACAAACTTTTCAACCCAGAAGAAATAGAAGGAAGAACTTCATAATACGCATGATTATAAATGGCTTTCCCGGAGGGAGGGGGGAGGTGTAAAAGTACAATTATTCTTGGGCCTCCACCTCAAAACTTAAGGTGTAGGGATAGTTGGTGTCATGAGAGGTCTCAAGTTCAAGTTTCAACAAACCTAATACTCCAAGGCCTATCTGGTTTCTTTTTTGCAGTTTTTGGATTTTCTCGACTAAAAAGCATAACGATTTCTTCTTGTTTTTCACTTCTTGTTTTTAGTTTTCTCAGTTTGGTTAAAATTTGAAAAAAGAACAACAAAAATCAGGTAAAAAAAAAAAAAAAGGTTTTCAAAACCTAGTTCTTAATTTCTCAAAAACTAAAAACTGCAAACAGAAAACAATATCAAACATACCCAAATTAATCAATTCTATCACAATGTATGAAGTGGGTTTGAACACTATTCACACTTCAAGCTCAATGAGAATTCGTTGACAGAGTATGTTTTACTATAATGAATTTTAGGTGTTCAACTGACTTAAAACTTTTGGATAGTTGATTCTTCAGCAAGGTAAAGGAGGAGGGTGATAAAACTTGCCTGTAACTTTGACAGATCCAATGAGCTAGAGTCAGTGCTTCTGGAGAACTTGAAGAAAGTTTGGGCCCCACGGTGGGACCCACACCAGTTGGGGATATTGCCATGGCAACTCTTTGCACAGAGGATATCACACTAAGTACATATTGGCGAGCCATGGTGGCAATGTTATCCTGCATGCCACTCTCGAAGGGAAACTGAAGCACGATGGTTAATACTGAACGAGAGTTGCCAGAAGATGATGTGTCACCAGCAGCATGATTTGTTGCTGGACCCACTTCAAGACTAGTTGTTAGATCGAGAGTGCGATTGGCTGGTGTTTCCTGCCAGTAAAACAAAGCAACAATAAGCCCTTTGCTTTGATGTTACAAGCAATGTTTTAGAATTGGGATTCCACCCAAGACTCTCGGGGGGTCTTCAAAATCAGAATTGTAGGATCATATTGAGAATCATAAGATTCTACTACATGTATGAGAATTATTTCTAATATTTAAATTAACTATATATACAAAATTAACATAGAAAACCCTAATAACTCTTAAGCTAATAGACAAACTCCAAATCATTTGCAAACTACGAAGCATCTTCAAGTTTGTCGTCTGATTCCAGTCTTTAAGCTTTATTAAGCTTGAAGAGCAATGTATGGATGTCACATAATTGATAAATCTTTACCCTAGTTTCGAAAGTTCTAGTAAGAAAAAAAAATTTTGTTTCAAAAAACTTCTTACACCCGTTAATTTAGCAGTCAGAGGCTTTAGTAGAATCAGAGATCGATAGGATCGTAGGTAAACACTTACCAAAAAAATTTTTTACTTACCAAAAAAAAAAAAAAAAGAATCGTAGGTAAGAATCATAAGATTGTATTATAATCCTACCCACATTTTTCCTGTGTGCCTGTTCCTAAGGATCATAGGAATTCTATCAAATTTACATTCCACTTAGAACCGGGATCAATTTGCAATTACAAAATTGCAGAATCATAAGATTCTGAGATCCAAATCAAGTGTTTACAACTATGGTGACAACACCGGGCACTATTACAAAGAGCAGTCAAACTCACTGGTTTTGAGTCCAAGGGGATTAAACGGAAACCAGAAGGGACCAAGGGAGCATCATCTGGAAACATCTCATCAATTGGAGCAAAGACGAGCTCAGCGCAGGCTCCCACAGCATTCTCATCAATTCCACTGCATATCTGCCACCAATAACTAAACAGAATAAGATAAATATTTATTTCATCAAGATATATGGGGGATGTTAATCCGGCACAATGTGGAAGAAAAATATGCCTAAGCAATAAACCCAACATAGTCTTCCAACAGACTATCGCAGTAATGACCACCAGAAAGACTATGACAGCTGCAATGCAGGGCAGCTCGGCAGAGGTCAAGCCCTAGCATCAGGTGAACTTTCCAAGTTCCAACATTCATATTCACCTCATGTTCGGCTTAGGATGCATAGATTTTGATTTTTCCAGAGAGATCTTAGAATTTATGATTGTTATAGTTTTCTATTCATAGTGTTTTGTTACTTTGAAAATAAAAACCATAATTTTGCAACAATTTTTTTCCAGTTTTTGGTTTCTTGCTTACCGGTTTTCCTTGGTTTGAGTGAAAATTGAAAAACAAAAACTAAAAATTAGAAAAACTGTTTTCAAATTTTTGATTTCACAAAAACCCAATTCTACAAACATAAAACAATACCCAACAAACCCTTAGATTCACATAGATTTGTTTAACAGTTTAAGGGCATGTTTGGTTTGGGGTTAAAAAAAGGGGGTAATTATTAATGGGGTAACCATTACCCCATGAAATTTTTTTCCTTTCACCTTGTTTGGTTGTGCACTATTAAAAGAGTAAGCATTAACTCATAAATCTTTCAATATATATGGTTTAAGTTTAACATACTTCTTTTATATTTCATGTGCTAATTCATTTCTTATATTATTATTAAATTTTTTTTAAATTTAATTATAATAAAATACAACTCTTTATTAAAACACTAGATAAAATCTTCCTTATATAATTAATGATGCTTTAAATATTTAAAAAAATAATTTCAAAATTTAAAGAAAAAAATAGATAATCCCTAGTACAACAATGACGACCTCTCCCAGCCGACATCGCTATTGTTGCCGACCTCCGTTCACCACTAGCACCGCCACAGTAGATCTCTCCTACTTTCTATTCACTTTTTTGAATATTTAATTTATTTTTACATCTTTGAAATATATTTTAAGTATTTAAAATACTTTCGTAAATACATAAAATATTTTTTTTAATATTGAAATATTTTGTAAGTATTTTTAATATTTAAATATTATTATATATTTTTATCTGTTGAATTTTTATAAATAATTTTTATATTTTATAAGTAAAATATTTTTTAATATATAAATATTATAATAATATTTAAAGTATTTTAATATTTAAATATTATTATATATTTTATCTGTTGAATTTTTATACATAATTGTTTTATTTTATAACTAAATATTTTTAATATTTAAATATTAAAATAATATTTCAAATATTTTGCATATAGTTCAAATATTTTCTAAATTTTTAAAATATTTTTCAATATTAAATATTTTTAAAATATTTATAATATTTTATTAAATATTTGAATAATTTTTTAAATACATAAAATATATTTATATAATATCCAAATTCTCCAAGCCAATGAACAAGTTGAAAATTTTTTACCCTTCCCTTGTTATGGATGTTGCACGAGGGGGAGTAGTGCAAAGGTTTTAACCCCATTTGGGGGTAAACTTTTTAATGGGATAAATGTTAGTGGTAAACCAAACAGGGTTAAAAGGGGTGTAATGGTTACCCCTGTAACCATTAACCCCTATTAACCCTATACCAAACATGTCCTAAGTTGCATTAGGACAGTAGCTTTTGTAGCCTCTATAACCATTACGCCCCTTTTAACCCTATACCAAACATGTCCTAAGTTGCATTAGGACAGTAGCTTTTGTAGCCTCTATATCATTGGTGTAGCCTACTGGCAAGTAGACCAACAGCTTAAAGAACTCCATTTCCGGTATCATGTGACGATCTGTTCATGGAGCTCCCCTTACCAGCATTGCCCAAGAGCAATCAATAGTTAGTTTTGTGCAGCATTTTTCTGTTTCTGCAATCCAGCGCTTCAGGGACAATAATGAATTGTCAACACCCATGATGTAGTTTTAGGACTACTACAGGGGTTACATGTCTCTGGAGTCTGGACAACTCAGGACAAGGGGCAGAAAGGAAGGGAGCTCATGATTGTCATCTCGGTCCATAGCTTACTTAAGAATGAAAGCTAGTGTCATATCTCAAACCAGGGTAGAGGCTGGAAAATGAATTTAAAATCACATCTGGTTACGATTCACGGACAAAAGCTCTAAAGCCCACCTGTAAAAGATGAATGTCTCTTGAGATATAGGCATCCTCCATAGTAAAAGAATGGCCTTCCAATCGAACCACCTCCAACATCTATAGAATTCAAGGAGAAGTTAAAATGCTTGACTACGACCGAGTTGAACTGCTAAGATAATAAGACTATTAAGACAACAAAACCTGTTGAAACTAAAATGCATTTAAGCTCATGAAACATGATATAAAGAAAGAACTAGGTCAGAGTTTGCGGCATCGGTAAAGCATATGGTATAATGGGCATCATGTGCTCAAGTATGTGCTATGTAACACTCATTATGTCACATAATTGATTCATAGGCTCAAATACACACACGAATCTTTAACAGCCAAAGATGAAAAACTATGGGCATGTTTGGTATCGTTTAACATTAGCAGCTTTGGATCTTGAAAAACTAAAAATCAAGTTTTAAAAACAATTATTTCAGGGTACATTCATTTTCATTTAGAAATTACTGTTTCTGCTTTATTTAAACAAGGTTGTTCCTGTTTATAGTTTGTAATTGTGGTGCCTTTATAAAAACAGACACTGCTCTTAAAACTGGAAAATAGGTACTTCCAAATTTTGCCTTGGCACGAACCATATCTCTTCCTCCTCTACCCACTAGCATTGCCACACGCTGCCTCTCTCATGGTCCCTCTCTCTTTTGCCGTAGCACGGTTTGTTGAGAACTTGTCCGTCAAAAACTAAAGCTTCTTTTGTTTTTTGTTTTCAATTTTTTGGTAGAAACTGAAAAAAAATATAAATATCAAAAAAAAATACTGTTCCCAAAAGTGATCTGTAGTTACTAAAAAGCCAAATTGTAAACAGAAAACCAAACATGCCCTAGAATAAATACACTGTTCAAGGAGTTTTTTAGCAAATTGGAACATTTTTAAAAAATAATTAGCAAATTGGCACTTTTGAAAAAAATATTTAGCAAAATGGCACACTTTACTATTCATCAATCGTTGCACACCGTTTCAAACAGCTTACAAGAAGTTGAACGACGGCCGTTTCTAATGTCGTGCAACGGATAAGCAATGTTGCACAATATTTCTCACGTCGTACAACGGAATTTCCCCAGTATGTAAATTTTTGTATATACAACTATATGTGCCTTGGGATTAATGGTGAAGCTGGCAGCCCAGTGGTAAGGGCGTTCTCCCTTCATTCTAAAGGTCATGGGTTTGATGCCCCATATTCACTTTTCCATTTTTTTTTTTTTTTTGGAACACTAATTGTAAAACTTTTATTCAAGTTTTATCTTGGTCCTCTACTTCCCTTTTATATAATGTTTTATTTTATTTTAAATAAATTTATTAACTTATAAATAATAATCATTTAACATTATTTCTTATATATTAATATCTCTATTTTTTAATTAATATTTTATTATAATTTTATTTTAACAATTATATATTTAATTTTAGTTAATTAATTATGTAATAATAATTTAGGAATATTATATCATATGACGGTCACATAATCATATATGATAGTTATACAATATAAGGTAGAATTTCAACTTATATAATCATATATGACTGTCATATTATATAATACGGGAGTGGAGATATTAATTAACTAAAATTAATATTTATAGATAAATGGCTAACATGAATAAATAAACTTAAAAATAGGCTGGAAAACGTTGTAAATAACTCTTTCATTTGATGTAAATGAGACGTATGTTTTCGTTCATGTTTTCGTTCTTTAATTCCAGGAAACCACAATTTTTGGAATTCAATTCAACACATTACATCCTCTAAATTACACAAAAAATTCCAAATTCGAGAATTTAAGCGCAATAGATTTTCAAAGATCATCGAATTACAAGAAGAGTACAATCATTCAACTCTAATATGACAGTCATATATGATTATATAAGTTGAAATTCTACCTTATATTATACAACTTTCATATATGATTATATGACTGTCATAGTATATAATATTCATAGATTATTATTACATTAGTAATTAACTAAAATTAAATATATAATTGTTGAAATAAACTTATAGTAAAATATTAATTAAAAAATATAGATATTAATATATAAGAAAATAATATTAGATGATTATTATTTATAAATAAATCAATTTACTCAAAGTAAAATAAAACATTATATGAAAGGGAAATAGAGGACCAAGATAAAACTTGAATAAAAGTTTTACCATTAGTATTCCAAAAAAAAAAAAAGTGAATATGGGGCATCAAACCCATGACCTTTAGAATAAAGGGAGGACGCCCTTACTACTAAGTACCAGCCCCAACATTGATCCTAACGCACATATAGTTGTATATAATATAATTTACAGACTTCGAAAACTCCGTTGTACGACATTAGAAACGTCCTGCAACACTGCTCACCCGTTGCACGATGTTAGAAACGGCTTGCAATAGTTGCACGCCATTTCTAATGTCGTCCAATTTCTTATAAGCCGTTTGAAACGGCGTGCAACTATTGGTGGACAGTAAAGTGTGCCATATTGCTAAATATTCTTTTGGAAGTGCCAATTTGCTAATTATTTTTTAAAAAGGTGCCAAAAGCCCTGTGGCATCAGCAGCTTTTCCCAATTAAGCGATTTGGCTCCAACTCGTTAAAATGTGTCAACTATCATATCAAGATTGGTAAAAGCAATGCTCATTTTCCACAGCCATGCATGACAGAAGATTTAACTAGGCGAGCCAACAAACTCAGAAAGACAGCAAAAAGAGACGGACCACCCAAACCAAAACAAATATTGAATTGCTGATAAGTATCCATACCTCTTCATGCTCAATTGTATGTCCAAGAGGCAAAATGATTTGACTACCAGTAAATCTCATTGGTCTCATTCCCGGAAAAGCATATGAGCTTGCTTTTAATGACGCAGCAGAATAGGCATCAACAGTAAAGTCAGCCCACTCGGAACGATGCTCCCTCAAAAAGCGAACCAACACAGCAGGAGGCACATTCTGCTCAGAAACACAAAATCAAAGTATATTATGTTTGCTTTTCCGTCCAGTTGTTTGGAGAATCCGTCACCCAATGAATTCAATGCGCTCTTATTCCATCAAGAATTGGCTCTGACAAGTTTCTGAGAACCCATCTTTTTTTATGTATTATTTTGGAAATAACAAATAATTAGCTAGCCAAATTACACAAGCCTGACTGTCGATCCAATTGCCTCAAAAAGTATGGACCTTTTTAGTTCAAGATGGTTTCATCTAGTCAGTAGAACTCAATCATGGAATCAAATAAGAAAATCACATAACAGAAACAATATTTAAGCTAGTTGCTATGCAATTCAGCACTATATGACAATACGTTCATAATGACCTCCATATGCATATATATAGTTTATTTAAATTAAAATGGTCAAAAAGACAAACATCAATTATTCTATGATTATTCATTCAAATGCTTGCAAACATTTAGCTTAAAAGCAGATGCAACTATGGTGGCTCGTTATATAACATCCATGACACCCAATTCAGTAATGCACCTCTGAGAACTGAACTTGATTCCATGGATGCGGCGACATATGAAAATTAAAAAAGCATAAAAACCCTACAAGCTCATATAACAAACCAAGCATGGTTCAATGGCACGATTTTTACATGTCAGGTTCATTCCACAACGATGCTTGATTTGAGATACAGGAAGACACAGGTAAGAACCAATTGAAAAGGAATACAACTCTCCAAAATATGCATTACATTTCACTCTAAATTGCATTTGGTATAAACACAGTTGAAAAGAGAAAACGAATACTACACAGAACACGAGACAGTAGACTACACATTCTCTTTAGATGCAGTCAGATTGCACGGTATACAAAGAAACTGTCATTCAAAAGTTGAAAACACTGTAGCAAAATAAGGCAATTCTGAGTAACAATAACAACATTTACCAAAAATGCAGCAACAAAAGAGTTATCTAGACTCTCCGTTCAATCCTAAAGGACCTATGTCTAAAAACAATACTAAAGGTTATAACACTTATGGTGCATTCGGTTCAGCTTATTTTAGCTTATCTTTTTCAGCTTATTTGTTTCAATAAAATTTGTCTGTTTAATATTTGTATCTTTTAAAGTTGAGTATTTGGCTGTGTATTGTAGAAAGATCTTTTTTACATAATAAAGCGTTCGAATACAAGTTTAAAAAAGAAAGTTATCTATTATAATCACATAAATAATTTAATAATATAAATTAATTAATAATAATAGGTAAGAAAGAATCATAATAATAGTTGGTTATGGTAGTGGAGAGTAGTAAGCGTAGTAATCCATGGCGGTAAAAGGGGTGGTGGTAGGTGGGAATAGTGATAACAAGTAAAAGTAATTCATAATGGTGAAGATTTAATATTGATATAGTCTTTTTAAAGCCTTAATCTGAAATAAGCTGTGAAAAAATTCTGGTTTTGCATCTTTTTCTGCTTAGTTATAAAACAACATTTTCATCTTTCTAGTTAAGCTGTGAAAAAGATGTAGAAAGATCTTTTATGTCAACCAAACGCAAGCCTCACAATCAACTAGATCTTTTTTACAGCTTTAAGCTATTAAAAAGCTTAACCAAATGCAGCCTTAAACATTCCAATCAGACCAAAAACATGGGAATGTCTTAGAAAAATAAATCAGAAAAGCCTTAAAATTGCCAAGTTGTCATCTGAACACATATCAATGTTCGACTATTATATTCAACTCTAAGCAACATAGAC
This sequence comes from Simmondsia chinensis, assembly GCA_018398585.1. Classification (NCBI taxonomy): domain Eukaryota; kingdom Viridiplantae; phylum Streptophyta; class Magnoliopsida; order Caryophyllales; family Simmondsiaceae; genus Simmondsia; species Simmondsia chinensis. The sequence continues at coordinate 3,212,882 of JAGTTD010000021.1, read as the reverse complement.
AGCACATATAGAAGCAAGAGGCTGGACAAGCTGACACTCGACTTGCCTGGAGAAGCATCGATGCCTTTGCACACAAAACACCTCCAACCACAGAAAAAGAACTAGTGGGATTTGAGGTAGAGGTAAAGCTCTTTGTTGAATTAACAGCAAGTATTACATCTTCAGCACCATCACAGTTTAAAATTGACCAGCCATCATCATTGAACCCATTGATTGCATCGTTAAACCCTCTACACCATGAACATCCAAATAGTTAACAGCCAGAAGGAAGCGACAAATGAGCAGCTACCCATTGTTAATTTGGTAAGAAATCAAGTGGTACATATAAAGAATACAGAATTCATAAAAGTAGCGATTTCTATGACAAAAGGCTTTGTCACCTGCTCAATCTCTGGCTAAACGCTCGCAAAACAGCTGGCTGGCGGCCAAGACCATAGACCACCTCCCCACTTGTCTCCTGTGCAATTTGTCGGGCATACCGCAATGCCTGCACCAGAAAGAAAGATGAACAATTAGCTGCTTCAATCAATGCAGTGATTTCCAACTGCCAGCATTGCTAGTAGAATGTCTTCATATTGCTAACGCCATAATTGCACAATGCAAGATCAGGAGCCAGTGAGCATAAGCCGTGCAAAAGAAGGGTTTGTAACAAAATTTTCAGATAGATAGAAATTACGAAAATTTCATTAATTTGAATCATTGAAGCATAGTATTTCAAAATAAAGCTAATACTAAACGAAAAAATTGAATTCTTCTTGTACTCGTTTCAGTAAGTGGAGTTGGCGGGATTTGAAATCCTAAACCCTCAACCTTGATAATTTTACCGCTAGACCAACAACTCATTAGTTTTTTGCTTCTACTGTCTAAAGACTTGGTGAATAAGACCAAGAAAATTGAGCCAAGCATACATTAGTATCTCCATCAAGACAAAGCAATCAGCTAACAAGTCATCAGGTAAGCCAGAAGAGTGAATCAACATGCAAAAAGTTAATCTTTCCTATGCTAACAATTCAACCATTGATGTTTCTCTAAAGGGCATGTTTGGAGTGGGGTTAAAATTATGGGGCACATCATTTCCAATGCACCATTCAATGAGGTAACCATTATCCCCATAAGAACATTTAGGTATGCATATCTAAAAACCATTTCAGACACGTTCAATTAGGGCATTGCACTACCCAGGATAATCTCAACACTTTAATCCCATATGCCATATTGGGGTAAACATTTTGTAGGGAAAATTTAAGGTATACCCAAGTAGGACAAAACGGGTGTTAAAGATTACCTATGTAATCATTAATCCCTTTTCTTCGAAACCAACCATGACCTAAGTTGATACGAATTGCGAACGTAAATCTGACTCTGAAATACTTAGCATTTTCAGCAGCTGAGTCACATGCACTTTAGTTCCTAAAGCATAAGGAAGAAAAGGGGTAAGAGATCACATCCAATTACAGAAAAGTAATGTTGTAAAAATTTTGGGAATTCTAGTTGATAGGACCACCATTGTACCTCAAAGACTAATTATTCACAAATCAAAGTCATCAAGTCCGAGCATATTATCGATACAAAAAGGATGCCTTAACACCTTGATATAATATTTTATGTGCTTCACAATCAGAATCAAGATCAAGGCCACTAGTAATTGATGCAGGTATTTATGGTCATCCAGGACTATAGCCGTCATGTATATGCTCACAGAACCAACACTCACCTAATACACTGAGGCATCCAAGAAGAAATTAATGGACTTAAATCACTTACTGCAATTGTCATTTTCTGTGCCACAACTTTTGACGACTGATATAGTGGTCGCAATACCTCTGGTACGCTCAAAGCCTGAAGGATGCAAAGAGCTGAATAAGCTTCTACCATGCAAGAAAATATAAAAGGCATCTGCAAGGAGTCAAAGGACACAACAAACCTCAAGATTAAGATGGTCCACTATATGGATAATGGATCCTCCGCCCTCACATGGCCTAATGAGATAGCCACTAGGAAGCATCTCGGCTCTTATAAATTGGGGAGCAGCCGTGTTTGGTCCAGAACCTGATAGAGATCTCTCACAGACCTTCATGTCAGAGTGAGAGGGAGGTTAGTGAGAGTCAATAATCAAATAATTAGCTATCGCAACTCCAATAAAAGAAGCACATGTAAAATGACGCGTTTCATGAGGATTCTGAGTCATTTACCACATGAGGATACAATATACATACCACAAGACTGCCATTTTCTAAAGTTGTCGTGTAACGCAGTGTCCAGAAATCTCTCGCAGGAGCTAATGTTGTTGGGGCATATACCTGATGATCAGTAATGAGAAGGCAAAGAATTGAATAATTGAGAGAAGGGAGTATCTAAAAGCTGAAGTATAGCAAATCTTATTCACCTGTGTGTACAGCAGCTCAATAGTTCCGCCATTTCCAGCAGGAAACATTGTAAATACTTCAAGGCTCCGGCAATCACGGAACCAAGATAGACGATCTTTTAGGATCTCCGAAATCTGACAAAGACATTAACCGTCGTTGCTCAGATTAAACATGCATCTAAACTTAGTAGCTCACAAGTAACAAAAACCATCAGCCTCAAAGATATACCGGACAAGCACCGCTTACCTTCGTAGGTTCTAAACTTACTAGACCACAGGCTCGAGCTGCCACTCCACTACAACTATGTGAAATGGCAAAGATCCCAACCGAATCCGGACCAGGCTGAGAAATGCAGCAAGCAAAACATTCAGTCTTTTGTTGCCTTTACAGTTTATGAACCGAGCAAGATCAAGATTCATATAAAATATTTCCCACACTTGAATATACATAAAAAGATAAGTTCCAATAAAAGATAAGTTTCCAAAGGAGAACTTCTTAACCTTCATCCCAGGCATCTGGACCCAATCAACAGCAGTTCCTGTAGCCTTTGAAAGGAACTCCGCCAAGGTGTCCTCTGCAATTGAGAGGAGTCTGCAAGTGACACCCAACAAGAGGAACAAAAAATAGAAAAGGAAATAAGAACAGGGCATAAGACTAATAGAACAACAAACCAAATATAACATTAAATTTTGACAATTTCTCTTCTCCCAGACCGTTTTTGGAGGGTAGGAAGGAAAAATAAAAAATAAAAAAAAAAAAGAGTTATGTGCAATTAAGATTACCCAGCAGGGTTGTTGGGGTCTTTCAAAGAATGCTGAGGAGTGGTAACCGCAGACTCACAGCTTCCATCAGTGGTCGGTGCCTGTAGAAATTTTCATTAAATTTTCATTAAATTATTTGGCTTCTACAGAAAGCATTAACATTTGGAGGGGAAAAAAAAAACTTCCATTGCAAGAGCATGCAATACTCCATAGAATAAAGGGGCATGCAATAATCTTATTGTCTAAAATAGAATCCTGCCAACTGGTGTACATAATAGAGCTGTATTTCCAACGTCAGAAGTGCAGATATGGGTGGAGTGTCTGGAAGAACAAAATATAGCCCATACAAGAGCATTAAAGAGATCAAGATATGGGAAGTAACAAATAAAGGAAACTGAGAAAATGCATTAACTTTAGATCCCATCCATTTTCCAATACAAAAACAACCAAAACCTTTTTTCCAGTACGTAAGAGGGTTGGAGATTGCATATTATAACATATGGTTTTAATACCTCAACTTTTCCGGGTTTTTACAACCAAACCAAGGCTTCATTGGCCAAACCCCACAAACCCAAAAGGGAAAAACCCCAAAAACTAAGGAAAGAAAGAAACAGGCTAGGAAGAAGCGGCTCTAATAATTAAGGACATGTACATTATCGTCCTTTATTTGCAATTTTTAGTTTTAGAAATTAAAAACCATATTATGAAAATGGTTATTTCAGGTTTTAGTTTCTTATTTTCAGTCTTTTCTTAGTTTGGGCAAAAACTAAATTCATAAAACCAAAAAACTAGATAAACCAATTTTGAAAACCTGGTTTTCAGTTTTTTAAAACTCATAAAAGTAAACAGAAAAATGATATCAAATAAGCCCCAAGTCATAGAAAATTAATTTACTCACACAAAAAAGTACGAAGCTTGAAGGAGCTTTGCAGCCACTACTATCTATTAAATAATCAGCTACACAACAAATAAAAAGAATAAAACTAGTTCCCATATGATTACGAATGACAGCAGTTTGATTATGAGGGAAAATTGGGATTTAATCATACAGTTTGAAGTTGTTGCCGCATATATCCATTCTCACAGACAAGCTGTGAGACTTGCTTCTGCAAGCGATCATTCTCCTCCATTAAGAGCTTGTTCATGGCTGTTAGTTTCCGGTTAACAGACTGAAGCCTCGTGGACTCTTTTCTCTGCTTCTCTCTACATCTGCGTGAGAAAACAACCATTTCTCCATCAGAAACTCGATAAAATAGACAAAATATGGGGAGAAAAAAAGATAAGAAAAACAAATCATTTTTCTTATTTAGAAAGCAATCCAGGACTAACACAAATTTGCACCAAGTTGCGGTGAACCCATGACATAAAAAGTGAACTTTCCCAAAAAGTAGAGTGCATTTTCCCATCAAGAAAACAATTTCCATCAATGCTCATTCTTGGGGTTGCGACCCGGAAAAAGTTGTAAAGGTAAGAATGCGTAGATCTTATTCTCCAGAGACTCTGCCTTGGCATGAGCCTTTTGGAGGCACTGGTTGGTTGTTTTTGTTGTTTCTACTCATTCTCAATTCTCATTTTCATTCCACAGCAACCATCAAAAATTCAGAAAACATTTTGGTCCATTAATGGGAAACTGATTTTCCCTCACTAAAAGGTCATACAAAACGTTCACTTCAACTCCAACCGCGCCATGGGTGAACTTACGCAAATGTATCAAATAAAACCAACTTTTTAGCTACAAAAAAGACATATTTTCAAAAAACAAAAAAAGAGTACTTTTAAACAAAAATCTGCTGTGAAGAAAAATTTTCGTCAGAAAAATGTCTTCCGCCCCAAAATCCTTACATCAACCATATGCCCTTAGTAGAAAAGGAAAGGAAAATCTAACAAAAATCTGAAAATTTCCTGAACAAATCATTTGCTCAAGAAGTAAAAACTACCCACATGAGCCTAGTATTACTAAAAAACACCTTGTAAGCCCAAAAAGCATAAGAAAATTCATAAATTGCACTTTAATTCAGCTTTTTAACAGCTTAAAACTGAAAAAAAAAAAAACAAACTTAGATTGCAAGGCACACATGACAGAAAAGATTCTCTTTTTCATATCTTAACCCAACAGGGTGATGGGAAGTAAAGGGGGTAAACTCTTATTACCACCAATTGGCAAATTTTACCCCCATTATCCCCTTTACCCCTATTTTCAAACCAGGGGTAAGTTTTAAAAAAAATTAAACAATTTTACTCTCACTTTAACTATAATTTCCTTAACTGTTACCCCTTTACCCGGTTATCAAACAAATATAACTCGTTTAGCCTCCCCCACTTTATCCTTCTTTACCAAGTTGTCAAACACACATAAAAAAATAAAAAAGTTATTTTATAACTAGACATAACACCTGCGATTTTGGAACCAAACTTTGATCTGCTTAGGGTCGATGTTAGAAAGAATAGGACACTCTCGAATGAGCTGCTGGCGACGAAGCGAACTGGGTTTAGGGCACTCGGCGTAGACCCTCTCGAGCGCCTCCACTTGCTCCGCCGTGTACCTCACGTACTTTCCGGTGTCTCCCGCCGCCACCGCTGCCATTTGCTTTCCCATGGAGCTGCTGCCGCTGCTACTCTCTCTCTGCGCCACTGCCATCGCCATTTGAAACACCCTTAAGCTTATAACACAAGAGATGCAATGGCGGAGGCATTAGCAGCTTGGAAATGGAACCCTAGCCATGTCTAACGCTGAAGACACAGAGAGAGAGAGAGGGGGGGTATGGCGGAAAGAGAAGAGAAGGGTGAAAACTCAGAAATGGAGAGGTCAGATCAACTGGAGGAGAGCGGGGAGAGAGAGAGAGAGAGAGAGAGAGTGGGTGCAGTCGGTGAGTGCGAGTGGGAAAGACAGACAGAGAGAGGAGAGAGGAGAGAGAAAGGAAGAGGTAGTAGGGGTAGGGCTAGGAGCAGGGGTGTTTATTATCAGTTAATTATTTTTTTAATAATTAATTTTAAAACAATTTAATAATATTTTAATATGTTAAATATATATATATATAAATTTTTTTTTTAACATGAAAAATATAATTCAACTATATTTTATAATTACTTAGATCAAAAAAAAAACTATATTTTATAATTACAAATAATTTAATTCTAAATTTTCTATTAAAAAATAATTTAATTTTAACTTTTTACCTAAAAATAATCAAACTTCAATAAAAAAAAAACTGAATTGATAGTTGAGTATGACGCGTGGTATGACACTCTGGTTATTTTTAATAAAAAAGTTAAAGTCATGTTATTTTTTAGTTAATAAATAGAGTTGGATTATTTTTGAATTAGAAGATATAATTGGATTATTTTTTGATACATTGAGATATAATTTAGTTATTTTTAGATTAATTATTATTTTTTCCTAAATTGTATTGTTTAACTTATTAGTTTAGTAAAAAAATTTCTAAAAATTAATAACAACTAGCAAAATCCAGTGCGATGCACGGCTGCTATATGCATTTGAATTTGTTGGATGTATTGCTGATGAATACATATAACACATGTGTAATCTCAAGTAATAAATTCATAATCTATTTGAAGCAAATTTTTTGTGTTTGACTTAATCCTTGCTTCCATTCATCTACGGAATCCAAATTTATATAATTTTTCTAAACAACCTAATAAAACATTGAGTTGGTAAAATCTAAAATGTGTGCATATAGTATTCATTGGTAAGAAGAGCCACTCACAGTGGCTAAATAATAATCGCAAAGAAAACGAACAATTATATATAACGGAATAAAAATCATCTAATGGTATTAGTTGGGATATTGAAATGGATTGCGAACGAAGTTCTATGAATGTCTTCAAGATAAAAAAATATAAAATGTAATTTTGACTGGAAAATAAATCCGGCCATATTAACCCTCCAATTACAATACAAACGTCTATTTGAAATACATATAACATTTACCGATTAATTTTTTATGACTATTTTTATGTAAGGATTAAACACCACCACCCATACAAAAACCTGGAATTAGTGTTTTCCTTTATATTGTTTCATATTATTTTTTTCTTCATTTCAAATAAATAACTTTAATATCCTATAGTGGTTATAATATAAACTATAAAAATAAAAATTAATAAAAAATAATGAAATAATTACTTTTCTTTTTAAAAAATTCAAGAATTCATAACTACATAAAACATGCATAAAAATAAAAATAAAAATAAAAAAATTCTCCCGCTAAGGCAATGTATTAGCCTTTTTTTTACTTACAAATATAACATATTTCCAAATTCTAAATTATTGTATAATGTCTTAAAATTTTCTCACCCTAAAGCAATGTATTGGCATTTTTTTTGCTTAAAATTACATTTTCTCATATTATTTTGCTTCCCTTTTCCTCATAATGCTTTGTCTCCTAATATCCTATAGTGTCCTAATTTTTTTTTCCGATTTACAATGGTTATAATTTTAAAGTATTACTTTTGTTTTCTTAAAATTTTATTTTTTCATTTTCTGTTTTTTCCCTTTACTTTACACTGTTCTTCTTTTTAAATGCCCTATAATATGCTGCATTTTTCATAAAATTTTCTATAATATCCTAAATTTTTCTCTCAAAGTACATTTTTTTTAATTCTATACACTCTCATATATTTACCAAAGAAGATAAAAAAGAATGTGGACAAAAAAGATAAAACTGTTAATCTTGTAGTAGATCTCATTTATAGAGAATGGCCTGTTAAATGCAACAGATTGCATGGTAGTGCCTCTTTTCCTCGTTTTGATGATAAGTGGCGATAAAAGTAATGAGTTTTTTGTGCGCATACTTGTTCAATTTTTGGGGGAAAAAAGTTTAATGGCAGCTTTTCAGCACCTAAAATGAGGGTGTATTGATTTATTACACTAGTTTTGTGATTTAATATTTTTTGAAAAGTTGTAATAGTTGATTTTTATTTTTAAAATATGGTTTTAGTGGTTTACTGCAATAATTTTGATATTTATTAATTAAATTTCAGTTATACTATATTAATATTTTGTGAAGATTACTTATTATTACTAATGAGTAAAATAATATTAAAAAAATAGGGGTCTATTGATTTATTATAATAGTTTTGTTATTTAATATTTTTTTTAAAATATAACAGTAGATTTTAATATTCAGAATGTGGTTGTAGTGCTTTATTGCAATAATTTTTGTATTTATTGAGTGAATTTTAATTACACAATATTAATATTGTGTGAAAATTAATTATTGCTATTAATATGTACTATACTAATGAGTGAAATAATATTAAAAGATCCATTATCATTTTGTTTAATGTAAAGAAACTTAAATAATTAGTTTAAAAGAATATTAGCATTGTATAGATTTATTATGATTATTTGAATTCTTTTAAAATAAAATTAATTATTTTATTTATTATTTTTTTACTTTTTTTATTTACTATTTATTTTATCATTTTATTTTAGAAATTTCTTAATTTTTAAATTTTATAATACTATTTATATTTATGTATTTATAAATTTTTGTAACGGGAAATTAATTATATATATATAAAGTAGTGGATATGAAAAGTTTTTTGGTAACTTTTATTATTAGTTTTTATTTTCATTATTTTTAAATAAAAAATGGGAGTGTATTGATTTATTACAATAGTTTTGGGATTTAATATTTTTTAAAAAATATAACAGTAGATTTTAATTTATGAAATGTGATTTTAATTCCTTATTGCAATAATTTTAGTATTTATTGAGTGAATTTTAGTTGCACAATGTTATGCGAAAACTAATTATTACTATTAAAATATATACTATATATACTATACTAAAGAGTTAAATAATATTAAAAGATCCATTATCATTTTTTTTAATGTAAAGAAACTTAAATAATTAGTTTAAAAGAATATTAGCATTGTATAGATTTATTATGATTATTTGAATTCTTTTAAAATAAAATTAATTATTTTATTTATTATTTTTTTACTTTTTTTATTTACTATTAATTTTATAATTTTATTTTAGAAAGTTCTTAATTTTTAAATTTTATAATACTATTTATATTTATGTATTTATAAATTTTTTTAACAGGAAATTAATTATATATATATAAAGTAGTGGATATGAAAAGATTTTTGGTAACTTTTATTATTAGTTTTTATTTTCATTATTTTTAAATAAAAAATGGGAGTGTATTGATTTATTACAATAGTTTTGGGATTTAATATTTTTTTTAAAATATAACAGTAGATTTTAATTTATGGAATGTGATTTTAATTCTTTATTGCAATAATTTTAGTGTTTATTGAGTGAATTTTAGTTACGCAATGTTATGCGAAAACTAATTATTACTATTAAAATATATACTATATATATTGTAATTTTGTTTAAAGTGAAGAAACCTAAAAAAAATGATTTAAAATAATATTAGTATCATATATATGAAAGACTTTCTTTCACACATGCCTAATTTCATTTGAGTCTACATTTTCTCCTTTTGAAATAATTTGAATTGTAGGGCTACTAATTTTTGGATTATCCATTAATTTGAGCTTTTGAATGATTTTTTCAATAATATCATCATCGGAGTTCTGTTGTTTTTTGAGTTTTATTTGTTCTTTCTCTTTTTGAGTTAAATTAAAAGGTTGGAAAGAGGGTTGTTGAATTCCTTGAAAAAATGGGTTTGTCTATGATTGTGGAGTTGAAAAGCTTTGTTGAATAGGGTAGGTTTGAGATATTGGTTGAGGGATTAAATAATTTGTATATGTTGTTTAACGCATTGATTGGACAATTGAAAAATGTTTCAATTTTTGTCTATCCTTATTATTTTTTATATTGTTATGTATTGAATTATTGATGTATAGTATATATCTTTTGCCTTATAGTGCTTGACCTATTTTGAATTATTATTTTGTTTAATCTTAAGAAACTTAAATAATTGGTTTAAAAGAATATTAGCATTGTATAGATTTATTATGATTATTTGAATTCTTTTAAAATAAAATTAATTATTTTATTTATTATTTTTTTAATTTTTAATTTTATTTACTATTAGTTTTATAATTTTATTTTAGAAAGTTTTAAATTTTATAATACTATTTATATTTATGTATTTATAAATTTTTGTAACAGGAAATTAATTTTATATATATAAAGTGTTGGCCCTAAAGCCAATATTATTGTAATTTTGATGATAACAATCATTTAGTGAATCATGGGATTTAAATTATTCTAATCTTGTTTTCAAGTGACTTATAAGAAAGCTAGGCACATCAAGATTAATCATGGATACGAAGCTTTCCAAAAGATGATAAATCAAAAGGAAAAGAGATAAAAGCTGAAGAGAAGATTTATTCAAATTGAAGAGAACGTGATCAGAGTCCGAGCATCCTAAAGTTATTTATTTTTATTGTCTAGGACTTAGGATCATGATATATCATTTGAGTCCAAGTATCAATATCGATATGTGATGCTCTTACAAAAATATTTTTGAAAAATATTTTAGAAAATTGATTTATCAAATTTTATTTAAAAAATATTCAAGTCAAAATTAAACCAATCTAGTTTATCAATTAAAATATTTTTTAAGATTGGAACTTTAAAAAGTATGGTCAAATCAAATACTGATAAAATTTTAATGGGTGATGATTTAGCTTGATTTATGGAACCAATCATTTTTATGATCAAGTAAAGTGGAAAATAAATTTAAAAAATTGAACAAATATAGCAATCAATCAATCAATTTTTTTAACTTAGGAAATGTAATAAAATATCCCATCAATCAAGCAAAGTGATCAAAACGTATAAATGCACCCGGGTAGACTGAGTGTCGACACACAGATGGTATGTGTCGACACACAGGCTTACAGTAGCCACCAAGAGCTGCTGTGTGTCGACACACAGCCCTTGTGTGTCGACACACAGACTGAAAAAGCTCAAAACGGCTACTTTTGACTTGATTTCTTTCCAAAACATTTTCCCAACTTTTTGAACATCTTATTGGTCCTCATTTGCCTATAAATAGGGCTTGAATGCTTTGGTTGAAATAATCCAATACTCTCTAAGCATTATTTGATAAAAACGTTCTCTTACATACTTGCGCTTTAAAGGTTGGTTTTTAAGTTTTGTTTAAAACTTTTATTAGAGCATCACTTGTTCTCTTGTTGTTGATCTTTGAGCTTTATTGGCATATCCTTAGCTTTGGCTAAGCTTGATCAAGTGTCAATTCACTCTTGAATGAGTGAAGAATTTGAGTGCTTTAATTCTTTCATTGCTTTATTCAAATTTGTTGTATTGTAAAGGTTGGATCCTAAGCCTACGGTTACAAAAGGATCGGTTGTAAAAGGTTAGTCTTGAGCCTACGTACAAAAAGACCGGTGGTAAAGGTTGGATCCTGAGCCGGTTTTTAAAAAGGATCATCGAGCTTAGTTAAAGGCTCAAGTGAGTAAGAGTAGTCACTTGAGAAGTGGACTAGTTTCCGGTTTGGAAGTGAACAACTATAAAAATTTCTGTGCATCCCTTTTATTTTTGTCTTTGTCTTTTTCATTTAACATTTATTGTTTTGCTTTTAATTAAATTTTTGGTTCATAAATTTAAAATTTTCATTTAGCACAAAAGAACCTAACTCACCCCCTCTTAAGGTTACTTTTTGGGCCTTCAATTGGTATCAGAGCCAGTGCTTTATTCTTTTTGGGTCTAACAACCTTAGAGTGATCCTATGGCAACTTTCACTCCAATCTTAGCCGAGGGTCAATCGACCAACAAGCCTCCTCCTTTCAATGGGGAAAATTTCCCCTATTGGAAGCTAAGAATGAGACTTTATATTACATCTATTGATTTTGACTTATTGCTTATTACAAAAAATGGTGATTACGTACCCTCCAAGAAACAAGGTCAGAAAACCATTGAAAAAGAAGAAAATGAGCTTATGCAAGATGACAAAGAAAAACTTGCAAAAAATGCAAAAGCTCATTATCAACTCTTATGTGCTATTGCCCCAAATGTCTTTAACCATGTGTTCGGTTGTCAATCGGCAAAACAAATTTGGGACAAGCAAGAGGTCACATATGAAGGTACAAATCAAGTTAAATCTTCTAAAATCAATATGTTGGTAAGAGCTTACGAACTTTTCAAAATGAAACCAGAGGAATCAATAAAAGAGATGTGCACTAGATTTTCGGATATTACTAACAAACTTCAAGCTCTTGGGAAAATGTATTCAAATGAGGACCAAGTCAGTAAAATTCTTTGATGTCTCCCTATTTCATGGCAAGGCAAGGTTACTGCTATTCGAGAAGCTCATAACCTCTCTACTTATAAACTTGATCAACTAATTAGAAATCTCATGACCCATGAGATCGACATGGAAGAGTTCAAAGAAGAGGAAAAATAAAAGAAAAACAAAGACATAGTATTTAAATCATCTCTAAGTGACGAAAGTGATGATGAAGTTGTTATGTTAGCAAAAAGATTTTACAAACGTCTTGAAAAGAAAAGATTTAAGAAAAACTTCAAAAATGATTCATCTTCCTCCAAAGATGAACCAACTTGCTATGAGTGTAGAGAAGTCGAACATCTTAAAAGAGATTGTCCCAGGCCAAAAAATAAGAAGTTCTTCAACAAACTAAAAAAGAAAGACAAAAAGGAAGAACGGAAGAAAGCTTTTGCGGCTTGGGGAGATAGCGACGATGACTCCAATGAAGAAAGTGAAGAGGAAGTAGCTAACTTTTGTCTCATGGCTTTTGACGACGACAGTGTTGAAGAGAATGAGGTAAACGATCTATCTTATGATGAACTTATGGTTGGTTTTCAAGAGTTATATGAGAAATATAAAAAATTAAAAAAACAACACAATTCTTTTGTAAAAGGTCTTGAAAAGAAGGGATTGGAAAAGGATTTAAAACGACGTTTAGTGCTTGAGCTTAAAAATGAATTCCTAAAGAAAAAGAACGAGCGTTTAAATAATGAGATCATTAAATTAACAAATGAAAAGAAATCCTTGGAAGAAACACTTCATACTTTAAAGAAAAATGAGAAAGGAAAATCCAAGGAAGATGAATCACTTTTAAAAGAAAATGAGTCTTTGAAAGAGAAAATGGAAGAACTTTCGAAAATATCAAGCAAATTTTTTAAAGGTCAAGAAACACTTGACAAAATTCTTGCATCTCAAAGGCTAATTTATAACAAAGAAGGACTATGTTTTAATGGAAATGTCCAAAAGAAAATTTTGAATGTTCTTTTTGTTAAAGCCTCGTCACCTTCAACAAACTCTGTAAGGTGCAACTATTGTGGTGACCATGGGCACATCATTTACCAATGTTCTTTGAAAAGAAATTTGAAAAAGACAAAGATGGTTTGGGTCCCGAAACCAAATCTAAAGGCTAACAACAAAGGACCCAAGAAAATTTGGGTACCTAAAAGTGTTTGAATTGTGATGGGTGTGTATGAAAATCCAAAGCAAAAAACAAAAGTGGTACTTGGATAGTGGTTGCTCAAGACACATGGCCGGAGATAAATCCAAGTTTACTTCACTAATGCTAAGAAAAGGAAATGTCACCTTTGGTGACAATAAGAAAGGAAAAATAATCGGTATCAGTAATGTTGCTTCTAACTTTTCTCCTTGCATTGAAGATGTCTTACTTGTGGAAAGTCTTAAGCACAACTTGCTAGCATTAGTCAATTATGTGATAAAGGCTATTGTGTGAACTTTAAATCATCTAGATGCATAGTTAAACATGCTAAAACAAATGAAATTTTGCTTGTTGGTCTACGATGTAAAAATGTCTATATGATTGATCTTGATTGTATAGACTCATTAAAATGTTTTAGTGTCTTAGATGAAAATGATCCTTGGATTTGGCATAGAAGATTTGGACATGCTAGTATGGATTTAATTTCAAAACTTTCAAAAAATGATCTTGTTAGAGGTTTACCAAAGCTAAAATTTGAAAAAGATCATATTTGTTATGCATGTCAACATGGCAAACAAACTAGATCGTCATTCAAACCCAAGAACGTAGTTTCAACATCAAGGCATCTTGAACTTTTACATATAGACTTATTTGGTCTTACTCGTCATTTGAGCCTTGGTGAAAAGCGATATGGACTTGTAATTGTTGATGATTACTCTAGCTTTACTTGGGTCCTATTCTTTTCTCATAAAAGTGAAGCATTTGATAAATTTAAAAAATTTTATAAAAAGGTCCAAAATGAAAACGATTTGAAAATTGTTTCGGTTAGAAGCGATCATGGAAGGGAATTTGAAAATGATGATTTTGAAATTTATTGTGATTACTTTGGAATGGATCACAATTTTTCAGCACGTCAAACTCCTCAACAAAATGGAGTGGTTGAAAGAAAAAATAGAACTCTTGAAGAAATGGCAAGAACAATGATTTGTGAAAATAACTTGCCTAAATCTTTTTGGGCCGAAGCCGTCAACACCGCTTGCTATATTTTAAATCGAGCTTTAATAAGACCAATTTTAAAGAAAACACCATATGAACTTTATAAAGGTAGAAAGCCAAATATTGCATACTTTAAACCTTCTAGGTGCAAATGCTTCATTCACAACAATGGCAAAACAATCTTGGAAAATTTGATTCACGAGTTAATGAAGGTATTTTCATTGGATACTCTTTAACAAGCAAAGCATATAGAGTCTATAATAAAAAGACAAAGGTTGTAGGAAAATCAATAAATCTGATATACTTTGATACCAATTTGTTGGGAAAATCTTAATGCGGAAGTGTGAAATCCTGATAGCTTGATTCAATTTAAATAATATGACTCACGCAAAACGAGAAGTAAACAAATATATGGAGAAAGAAAGAACAAACATGAACGCACAATATTTACGTGGAAACCCCTCTACAATCGAGAGGGGTGAAAACCACGGCCGGAGATGGAGATTCTTTATTGATACTGAACGAAAGAATTACAGTGACACTTCCTTTGAACAAAATCTATGAAAGAATTACAATCATTTTCTCTTAACTCTCGTAGCACTCGAATATCTTGGAGGAATTACAAAATCGCTTCTTTTCTTAATGGCAGCGCCTCACTCTTAATTTGGGTCGCTATTGTGATGTAACCCTACGTCCTAATTTATAGGCGCACGTCTGGGAGGGCCCGATCGATCGAAAAACACCCAATCGATCGGAACCGGCCGAACGATTGGCCCTCTAACTGCCCAAAAATGTTGAAACTTTCCTTAAATTACCCGATCGATCGGGCTTCCCTCCCTCCCGATCGGTGACCCTACGGCAACCCCATAAACCTAAAACAAGTAATTTGAGACATAAACCTAACAAAAACAATGAAACAACACACCAAATTTTTACGTGGAAAACCCTCTCTTAATTAAAGGGAAAAACCACAATCCAATCGATTATCATACTTTCACTATAAATTTTAAAATTACAATTGCCTTTCAAAATTATCACTCTGTTATTTTTTTCTTCCTACCTTTTTCAATAACCTCACCTCGTTTAATTCTCCTAAACTTGGGGCAACCCCCCACAATTAATTTTTTTCTTTTTCTTATTTTTTTCACATTTTCTATTTTCCTTTTTCTTCTTTTTTTTTTTCTATTTATTTAACAAAACAAAAAATAACACCATACAAAATATATGGGTTGAACCCAATGGATATATGGTATATATATAATATATAATATTCTTTAATAATAAGTTAAAAAATAAATGTTAAAATATTAAAGTATCTCAAATATATTACAAATTCTAAATATATTTGAATATATTACACATACCTTTGATTTGTTACAAAGTCTTTTTTCCCCTTAGCCGTCCATTACAATGGAAGGCCAATATTCACCCCTCTCACACTCGCATAAAAATTGTGTCTAATATATATGAGAGTTGCAAATCTTGCCCATCCATTGCAATGAACGGGCTAAGATTGACCCCCTTTTTATGGGGTACTTAAAAAAAAAATTCTCCCCGAACCACCTCCCCCTTCTCTCCCTCCCGCACATTCATTCTCTTCTCTCTCTCTCTCACCCCGCCGCCCATCGGTCCCGCCTCTCCTTTTCCTCTCTATTCCAATACCCCTTTCTCTCCCACCCTATATCCTTTCACCTTTGCCACTTGCTGCCGTCACCCCTCCTTTTCATCTCTCCGCCAATACTCCTTTCTCTTAAAAGAGAGAGAAAAGGAGGGGTGCGGATGGGTAGTGACAGCGGGTGGTGGGGGTGAAGGGTTAGGGAAAGGGTGGAGAAAGGAATATTGGAAGAGAGAGAAAATGAGAGGAGGCGGAGGGGCGAAGGGATAGGGGTGAAAAGAAAGGGGTATAGGAAAAGAGAGAAAAAGGAGGGGCGGCAAGGCGGCGTAGAGGTGGATGGGCAGCGGCGACAGCGACAATGTTGATCGGCATCGGTGTCGGGTGGTGGGGGTGGGAGAAAGAGAAAGGAAGGGCTGGGGGAGGGAAGTGAAGATAGTTTTTTTTTTTGACCCCCCAATAAAAAAGGCGAATCATGACCGTCCATTGTGATGGACGGCCAAGATTCGCCTTCTCACACTCTCACCATCTCATAAGAATTGTGCTTTAAACACACACATACATATATAAATTGAGATATCTGATATTTAAAATATTTATCCACCCAACTATCATAAAATTTAGGATTTTATTAATTAGATACTCTTACTCGATGAATATTTGTTGGAAAATGTTGTCATAAAATATGACTCTAACAATATATAGGCATCCTTCACCAAAATTTGATGATTTTTATTAGAAAATGCTTACTTGACGTATAATTTCATCATCTTATTAGGTATATCTTGCATCAGAGTCATGTAAGTTTTTATTGTAACCGATTGAATTTTAGTTTTAGACACGGTGTACTCATATACATTATCATAATTTTATATTACACCAAAATATTTTGGAAAATATAAGTTGGATTCTAACAAAAATTCACTGAACATTGACATGGGAGTTCCTAGCAACAAAATAAAAAAAAAATAAAAATAAAAATAGAGTACTTCATTATATTTAATAAAATTAAAATATCACATACTTAAAATAATATTGTACCTCTTTATTAGTTTTAAAAAATACATAATAAATGCTGAATGGTAAAGCCGTTAAATAATAACTTCATAGTATGAGTTATTTTATTATTGCATATTCGGCAAAATACCTAAAATCTGAGTTTGGTTTAGAAATTAAAACAAAATTTGAAAAATCAAATAGGAAGTGATGGGATAAAGAGAAACAAAGATACTAGTATTTACATGCAAAAATAGAGAACTTCAATAGATCTAAAATGAAATATTTCAAGTTTTTAACTCACTCCTTCTTTCTCTCTCTTTTCGTGTTTTCTCTTACTAAAATGGGCAGAAGCTTGATACAAATATGAAGATTCTAGTATGGAATATCCGATGTTTAGCCCGAGGGGCGGTCCAACAGGAACCGGAGGGCCTAGTCAGAAAATTCAGGCCAGATTTGATTGCGATCTTAGAATCACTTGTGTGTAATCACAACCTTGAACGAATCCAAGTGAGACTTGGTTTTGACAAGAGCCATTACTCCCCCCCCCCCCCCCGGTCAACCATGTGGGTGGGCTTTGGCTCTTGTGGAACTCTAGCCAGTACGAGGTATGCATCCAGTATGGTGACCATAGGATCGCTCATACCATAGTAAGAGACAAGGTTGGAAACAAAAATGGAGCATTGTCTTTTGTTTACGCTCCAGCAAAGGAGCGGGACAAAGATGTTTTTTGGAATGATCTTTTGGAACTTAACTCTTTGAATTATCTCCCATGGTGCCTCATAGGTGGCTTTAATGAATTACTGAGCCCGGAGGACAAACTTGGGGGGCCGCCGCCCTCTTCTCGGAGGTTTCCCCGCCTTAAGGGTTTGTGCTCCAAATTTGGGCTATCGGAGCTCCCTTGGTCAGGGCAAAAATTTACCTGGACAAAATCTATCAAAGGAACTTATATTCAGGCAAAGTTGGACAGGGCCTTGGTTAATCGTGATTGGAACCTTTGCTTCCCCAAGGCCTTCGTGTATAACGGATTCGGCCCGATTTCGAATCATTCCCCAATGATCCTATGTACGGACGAAGAGGGAATTACCAAGGCCCCGCCATTTCGTTTCCAAGCGGGATGGGCAAAGTTTAGAGTTACTGAAGGTATTGTTAGGCGTGCTTGGCGTACCAGGTTTAGGGGCTCTAGACCGTTCGAGATTACCCAAAGCCTAAAGATCATTAAAAAAGGTCTCAAGGAAAATAAAGACATAACTCTTGGTAAGGTAAAGAGCAATGTTGAAAGAAACGAACACAAAATTCGAGAGGTCCAGGACAGACTGGCGGACCGACCAAACGATCCACATCTAAACCAAAATCTCAAACGTCTGTTCCTACAGAGGGAAAAACTCTTGTTTTTTAATCACAAGTACTGGGCTAAGTTCTGGCGTAAGGAATGGCTTACGAAAGGGGATAGGAACTCCAGTTTCTTCCATAGTTCTGTCCTCACAAAAAGAAGGAGACGAGGCATCATGTAAATTAAAAATGAGCTCGGAATATCAGTCTCTGAAAAGAATGAGATCGCGAATATTTTTTCATTTGGGATTTTAAGAGCAGGTTCAGGACTAGAGGACGTAGATACTCCTTCCCGTCCCTGGCACCTATAGAAAAGAGAGTAACAGATGAGGACAATAGTCGCCTAATCTCCGAAGTCTCGGACATGGAGATTAAGGAAGCTGTTTTTAGTATGAACCCAAATAAAATGCCGGGCCCGTATGGTTTTTCAGCTTTCTTCTTCCAGACCTATTGGGGTCTGGTTGGGAAAGATATCTGCAATGCCATTAGAGCCACGCTGAGGGGGGGTTCTCTACTCCGGGAAGTTAACCACACCTTCATAACTTTAATTCCCAAAAATGACTCTCCCCAAACGGTGAGCCACTATCGGCCCATCAGCCTATGTAATGTTTTATATAAAATTATTGCCAAGCTTCTGGCCAACAGGTTGAAACCAATACTTGGAAATGTGGTGTCCCAATGGCAGGCGGCTTTTGTTCTAGGAAGGTCAATCCAGGATAATATCCTGGTTGCCCATGAAATCATGGTAGCCTTTAAAAGAAAACAGGGGAAATCGGGCTGGATCGCAGCAAAACTTGACATGGAAAAGGCTTATGACAGAATAGAGTGGCAGTTCCTAGCCGAGGCCCTGAAGAAGTTGGGCTTCCATGATAAGTGGATCGGCTGGGTTATGGAATGTGTGTCTACAACGTCCTTCTCAGTGCTGGTTGATGACAAACCCATGGGGTGGTTCTCCCCATCCCGGGGTCTCCGCCAAGGAGACCCACTATCTCCGTATCTGTTCATCCTATGTCTTGAGGTCCTGGCAACCAATCTCCAGGAGCTTTGTACGGTAAGGAAAACAGGTATTGGTGTCAGATTAGCAAGAGGAGCTGCGCCAATACCGGGATTATTCTTCGCTTACGACTGCCTTCTTTTCTGTGAAGCGAAGGTAGAAGCAGCGCAAAGATTAAACAAGATGATTATTATTTTTGGTGAGGACTCAGGTCTCTTGGTTAAAAGAGCAAAGTCTTCTGCAGTTTTTTCTACCAATGTAGAGAGACAGCACAGATAGCGGATGAGTAACATCTTGGGGATTCCGAACAGCAACGTGTTGGGAAAATACCTCGGGTGCAACTTTGGGACAGGAAGGTTCCTCTCCCAAGTATCCGAGGATTTGATCTCCCGAATGGAATCAAAGGTCTCGCGATGGAAGGCTGGAAAGATTTCCAAAGCAGGACGTGCCACGCTGATTCAGACTTCAGTAGAAACTATGCCAAGCCACATCATGCAGTGCTTCAAATTGCCAAAAACGGTCTACATGCAAGGAGATAGAATATGTAGATAGTTCTTCTAGAATAAAGATAATAGGAAAGGAATTAATCTTGTAGCTTGGAGCAAGGTCTGTAAACCTAGGAGTGCGGGAGGGCTTGGGCTTCGTAAGATGGAAGCTGTAAACCAAGCTTTCCTTTGCAAAATGGGATGGAGAGTTCTAAAGAATGAAGACAGTTTATAGGTCAAGCTTGTTAGAGATAAATACCTCAAGGGTAAACACTTTTTTGTGTACATGAAGAAAAATTCTGACTCCCCGGCATGGAAGGGCATCCTGGATACCCACCCGCTTCTAAGGAGAGGCCTTAAGTGGAGGGTGGGTAATGGTGCTTGCATAAATTTCTGGACTAATTGGTGGGTCTTAAATGGGCCGCTGCTGGAGAATCAAGCGGTAAATGGGGTGGGCAATGATCTTTCCCTTAAAGTTAATGATTTCATTGTTGATGGGGAATGGAATAGAGAGGCTCTGAGCGCTGTTGTGTCTCAAGACATTCTGCATAATATTCTAGGGGTGCCTCTTCCAAAGAAATGGATAGAAGACCACTTGTGCTGGGGCTTCACGAGTTCTGGGGAATTTAGTGTGAAGTCTGCAACCTGGCTAGCTCATAACTTGAGTTGGGAGGATAGGAACAGCTGGGAATTCAAGTGGATCTGGAGTATGGATATCCACCCAAAGGTGAAAGTCTTCATTTGGCAAGTCTTGAATAATTGTCTGGCCACCGAGGAACAAATGAAGAAAAGAATCCCTGACTGGAATGATGAGTGTGTCTGGTGCAAGGCTAATATGGAGGACATATCTCACATCCTCCTAAATTGCCCTCGGGTGAAGGATGTCTGGAGGAGTGCAGTTGCTGCTGGCTGGGGCATGACGGAGCCGTCGAACTACAGGATTGAAGACGAACTGAGATCAAGACGGGGATGAAATGGTGCAGTAAGTTTTGTTGTTCTCTGTTGGGGTCTTTGGAAGGACAGGAACTCGGCTATCTTCAGGGGTGAGAAATCCCTCCCTTTCCAGACAGTCAATAGGGCCCGAGCTATGTGCTTGGAGTGGGAGTGCAGGAACAGGCTTGATTGCTTCAATTACTCCTCTACTAGGGAGGCTACCAAGAGCAGAGTTGTGAATACTTAGGTCACCTCGGTGCCCCCGGAAGAGGGATGGTGGAAGGTAAACTTCGATGGGTCCACACGTGGGTCAGAAGCTGCTGCTGGATTGATCATTCGAAACCATAGAGGGCATATCATTGCGAGTGGCTCTCGAAGACTGGGTAATGCCCCAATCATTATGGCTGAAGCGTTGACTGCTAGGGATGGAATTTTAGAGGCTGTTCAGAGGGGTGCTTCGCGTGTTATTTTGGAAGGAGATAACCATGTTGTGATCAGAACCCTTCAGGGCAAGTTTGCATGCCCCAGTGAGATCTGTGCCATCATGGAGGATATCCGGTGTATATGTCAAAATCTACATTTTTTCTCTTTCTCTCATGTGTTTAGAGAAGCTAACAGGTCTGCGGACTTTGTGGCGGGTGAGGGCTACAGGCGATCGGATTTCCTAGTCAGGAATTCAGATCCTTCTAGCACCCTCATCCTGATTTCCCATTCTGAAGCTTCAGGTTGCCCCGTGCTTAGAGTGGGGAACTGAAGCTGATCCCTTTGTCTTTACCATTATCAAAAAAAAAAAAAAAAAAAAAGATCTCTTCATTGACACCTTATCATGCCACCTCACCCTTGCCACTTCTCCATAACTAACCCTAAAATATCTCTATAACTATCTAGCTTTGGGAGTTTGTTCGAGTATGCAAGATTATGTGATCTCATCTCTCTCCCCCTCCAGTCTTCTTCTCTACCTCCTCATTTTCTTCTTACTATCTTAGTACTTGTAATTACTCCATTTCGGAGATAATATCTATATATAATACAATCTGGGACAGTCCTTACTGTCCTGTAGTTTCCTAATTGCGCATGAAAGTTTGGAATTGGACACACTAAATAAAGTGGCCCTTCTCATATTTATAATGAATGCACAAGATTACTATATATCCAAAACATATACATATTAATTCTATACAATATATTCTAACCATATTAATCCTATAAAATATATTCTAAATTTATTCTGACCATACTAATACAATATATTCTAACATCCCCCCTCAATCGAAGTAAGAGATAATCGAATACGAAGATTGTGTTTGAAAAAAAAGAATAGGTGCCGAGGAAGACTTTTGGTGAAGATATTAGCAAGCTGTACAGAAGAAGGCACATGATGTATACGAACGAGACCCATGTGAACTCGTTCACACACAAAATGAATATCAATCTCAACGTGCTTAGTACGAACATGTTGGATAGGATTGGTGGCGAGATAGGTGGTGGAAACATTGTCACAGTAAACCAAAATGGCTTTGGAAATGGTGATGCCAACTCACCAAGAAGAGATAAGAGCCAACAGCATTTGGAGACGGCATTAGCAATGGCTCGATATTCAGCTTCAACACTGGAGCGAGAGACGGTGGGCTGGCATTTTGAGGACCAAGAAATAACGTTACCAACAAAAAACGCACAAAAACTGGAGGTGGAGCAATGAGTATCAGGACATCCGGCCAGTCAGCATAAGAACATGCCACAAGTTGACCAAGAGCGCCAGGAGAGATAACAATGCCATGATTCATAGTGCCTTTAACATAGGAAAGAACATGTTTGACAGCAACCCAATGAGAAAGACGAGGAGCAGGCATGAACAAACACACCTGTTGCATTGCATAAGAAATATCAAGATGAATAAATGTTAGATATTGTAGTGCTCCAATAACCGATTGATATAAAGTGACATTAGTCATAAGCTCCCCATCAGATGTAGAGAGCTTCGACTTATAATCAGTGGGAGTAGCAACTGGCTTGCGAGCTAATATGTCAGTCTTCTCAAGGAGATCATGAACATACTTAGACCGAGATAAGAATAAACCACTGGAAAGAAGTGAAACATAAATCCCGAGAAAGTAATTGAGACGGCCTAAGTCTATCATGTCAAACTCACACTGAAGAGAGTGCAATAAACTCTGAAGAAAGGCAATAGAAGAAGCAGTGAGAACAATGTCATCCACATAGAGTGGCAAAATAGCTATATCAGTCCCATGGCACAGAAAAAAATGGAAGAATCAGATTTACAACTGCAAAACCCGAGGCGATGAAGAAAAGAAGCAAGACGATTGTACCATGCACGAGGTGCTTGCTTTAGCCTATATAATGATTTATTGAGCTTACAAACATGATTTGAAAAACAAAGTTCATGAAACCTGATTGTTGTTTTATATATACTTCTTCATTTAAAGTACCATTTAGAAAGGCATTTTTGACATCGAGTTGATGAATGGGCCATTTATGTGATGTGGCAATGGTACAGACAGTGCGAATAGTAGCGGTTTAACAACAAGGCTAAAAGTCTTGTCATAATCAATGCCGTACCGCTATGTATCCTTGAGCGACTAAACATGCCTTATGGCTCTTAATTTGACTAGTGGAAGTTTGTTTGACACGAAAAAACCATTTTGAGCCTATAGCATTAGCAGTACTTAGTTTTGGAGCAAGGGTCCAAGTGTTATTGCATTGAAGAGCGTTATATTCATTAATCATGGTATTTTTCCAATTATCATCGTTAAGCGCTTACTTGTAAGAATAAGGAATATCAAGAATAGCAGATAGAGCAACCTTATAGGGTTTGAGAAGAGATTTAATGATACTAGCCTTAGACTGAGTGAGCATGGGATGAGTGGGCCGAGGGGCTGGTGGTGGCGGTATGGGCTGCAACGGCGGCGGCGGTTGTTGTTGCAGTTGTGGGAAGAAAGGGCTCTGTGAATGATCGAGGGCATCAACAAAAGAGCTGAAGGAGTGGTATGATCCGAGGGTGCATGCAGTAGGACCGGGAGGGGAAAGATGCCAGAGAAGGGAGACGAATCAAGCGGTGGTTTGAACACCTGCTGAAGATGATGCATAGTATGTTGCGAAGCTACACCCAATCATGCGAGAGGAAAATCTGTTTCTTCAAAAACAACATGTCTCGAGAAAACAACCTTGCTAGTTATGAAATTCAAACACTTGTAGTCCTTATGATTCGGCAGGTATCTCAAGAAAACATACAATGAAGACCGAGGTGCAAGTTTATGCAGCACAGTAGCGCTTAGGTTAGGGTAACAAGCACAGCAAAAAACTCAGAGATGATCATATAAAGCCTTTTTTTTATAAAGTTGTTGAAAAGGTATTTTCTTCTTTATAGAGGTAGAGGGCAAAAGGTTTATAATGTGTGTAGCTGTAAGAACGACCTCTACCCAATATTCCAAGGGCATACAAGCTTGAAACAACAAAGCACGCATCATATTTCCAATGGTTTTTTACATTCGTTCAGCTTTCCCATTTTGTTGAGACGTATGTGGGCAAGAAACGCGACTAAGAATACCCCGTTCAGCAAACAACTTGTTAAAGTCTCGATTAATGTATTCGGTGCCATTGTCACACTGAAATTGTTTAACCTCTACTTGGTTAAGCACAAGATTGTGAAATTGAATAAACAACTCAAACACCTCAAATTTAGCACGCTAGGATAAATCCACAAATAATGAGAATAATAATCCAAAAATAACAAATAATACTTATAACCACTGAAGCTAATAACATGTGATGTCCATACATCAGATTGAACAAGATGAAAGGGATGTGACATAAAAGAGACAAACTTTTGAAAAGGTAAACGACTGTACTTGCCTAACTAGCAAGCATGACACAAACTAGAATAAGAAGAAGAACAAGAAATAAATTTTTGTTTGACCAAGGAAACTAGTACTCCGGGATGACCTAGACGTCGATGCCACATCAAGGAAGGCACGTGGCACGCGATAAGCAAGACAGGGGTGGCCGGTACTATGAAGAGGGGTCCCCGACCGACACATCTGATGATAGTGGACTTCAATTCAGGTTCCTTGACAGAAAAACCAAAGGAGTCAAACTCAAGATGACAGTTATTATCAAGACAAAACTGATGAACAAAGACTAAATTTTTGGCAAGACCCGAAACGAGTAAAACATTGTGTAAAGCAAAACGAACAATATGTGTAGAGAGAAAACATGACCCAACCCCAGCAATAGAAAGCGACGCACCATTTCCAACAAGAATTTTATCGGTAACGTGATAAAGAGAGAGAGAAAGGTTAGAATACTTGGGTTGTTTGTCATAGGTGAGGAAGCATCACTATCCATGACCCAAGAGGAGTCAAGAGTAGGAGTGGAATATGTTTGTGGAGGACAATAGGAGGCATCAAATCCTGGATAATAGCCATAACCAGTGGAAAAAACATTATTTGTAGGATGAAGATCTGGAAATGAGGGAACATTACTACTTTGATGCATGCTAAACTGAGAAGGATGGTATGATTGTTGAAAAGGAGGCATAAACCACAGCCATTATCACGACCATTACGTCCGCGATTATTACCATGACCATTACCATTAAAATTATCAAAACCCGATAGTTGCTGAACTGGTAACGCCACTGGCTGTTCGGTACTAGCCGTGACAACAAGCTGGGTGTCGGACTCGATAGATGCAGTCGGATCTGGAACAGTGCCACGATTATCGGAAGAAGTACCTGTAGCAACCAAAACAATAGATGCAGGCAGTGTATCATTGGTGAGACCAGATTCTTCTCCCATGAGAAGAGATCGCGCCTCAAGAAAGGTCGGAAAAGGTACACGAGTAGTAATAGCGGTGCATATGGCATTATAGTCTTTATTGTTAGAAAGACCATCAATGGCACCCAGGACCATATCAACATCAGTAACAGTGGCATTAACATAACGAAGAGTATCAGCCAATGACATAATTTTAGTGACATAGGCAAGCGTGGTGAGATTTTTTTTTTTTTTTAATATTAGCTAATTCTCACTTAAATTGTAACTGTCGGGACTGTGTAAAATCGGTAAATAAATGAGAAATAACACCCTAAAGAAAGGCGGCAGTTAAGTTATCATCATCACCAAAAACAACACTAGTAATATCGGAGGAGATAGTACCAAGTATCCAAGAGATCAAGAGGTTATAAAGATGTTGCCAGTAGCCATGGAGTGGATCAGTTGCAGCCGGCGGAGTAGAAGTCCCATCGAGATGTCCGTCAACACCATATCCACGACAAGCGGAGAGAAAAGAGCGGTGCTAGACCATATAGGATGAGGGGTCAGTCATATCTAAAGTTGCCAAGATTTGACTCCGTATATTAGAGACGTTGAACGGAGTGGGTAGTGCCAAGGGAGTACAGTCTGAGTTGGTTGACACAGGAGACAATAGTGGAGTACCGACATGAGATGGAGAAGTAGTGGAGGAAGAACTAGCCAAGGGCAATTTTGTGTTTTAATGGGAGAAGAGAAGGTTTTTTATGTAAAAAGTGGGAGAAGGGTGGGGCCTTGTGCAACAGGAGGGGAGAGAGAGAGGTGACGGTGCAGCAGTTAGACGGCCACGACTAAGGTTGTTGTGAGGTAGCTCATTTTTTTTTGGTGTGGCGGCTAGGGTTTGCCTTGGAGGAGGAGAACGTTTTAAGCTTTTGGTAACTCTGATACCATGCAAATTTAGAATTGGATACACCAAATAAGGTGGCTCCTCTCGTATTTATAATGAATGCACGAGATTACAATATATCAAAAACATATACATATTAATTCTATACAATATATTCTAAATATATTCTAACCATATTAATCATATACAATATATTTTAATATATTCTAACCATACTAATACAATATATTCTAACAGGGCAATTGTAGTGTAGATTTATGTGTGTGAGTTGGGAATCAAGACCGTTGTTATCAAAACCCTACATGATACATATTTATAGCAACAAAAGAAATCGAAACCTTAGAAGAGCAAGGAAAAAGCTACCCGAACCGAAAAATATGGTCTTGGTCACTCCACTACAGACCTTTACTTAAAATTTAGTAAAAAATTTTGAGACACGACATAACTTTACAGTAACCGAACTGGAAGTCCAGTTTTCAAAAAGGAGAAAGATATGGCCGAATCTTCAATCACAATCCTCCTTGGCACTTCACAACACGTCAAAGAAGCGGAGAAAATAAAACCAAAAAAGTTAAAAATAAAAAAAAGGGTTTGACTTTCTTGCATTTGTAGGCCTTTTCTTTGTCCACCATATTGTGGTCTTATCGCAATATATTTGATTAATTTTATATCAACCAAAAATCACTTGTAATTTAGGTGCGGTTTTAAAATAATTATCTAAACTTTTTAATTTTTAATGTTATATTTAAACTTTTTAAAAATTTTTAATATCATACTTAATGTGACGCTATTAATATTCGTTAGTTTTTTTGACACAACATTTTCAAATAATATTATTTAAAAATATAGATTATTATTCTAAATATTTACAAAATTTTTAACTCTTTAAATTATTTTAAAATTTTTTAATTTTTTGAAATGTGAATTTTCAATTTTGTAATTATTTTCTTTTTATTTAGAATCACACGTCATTAAGAACTAATTGATATTAACGGCTTTATATTAAGGTGTAACTACTAGAAAATTTTGGAAGGTTTTGGTGACATTGGAAAATTAGAAGATATATGTGATTTCTAAAATTGCACCCAATATTTAGGTGATTTTCAGTAAAAAAAAAAAAAAAAAACTAAATTTTAAAAAAAAAAAAGTTACATACACAAATATGAATAGTGAAACTTGTATATTTTCATTTAGGATCGATCACAATCGCCATATTTGGTCACTGCAAGAGAGCTTAGAGCGAGATTGGAAATGGTGTTTTGATGCGAAAGTTGCTCTCGAGGAATATTTCTATAAGCACATCCAATAAGGTTGATATTATACCATATATATAGATATATATATGTATATGTGTGTGTGTGTGTAAAGCACATGGGTACAATACAATAATAGCCTTACATATTATCATAAGAGAATCAAACTAGTATATATTATACTAATAGTTCTGATGTGTGAATTGCTTTAGGAGACATTCAATTGTCCTTTCAATCGGAAGAAGTAAAGTTCCCCGCACATAGAGTTATAGTAAAGAAGGATGGTAGTTTGTATGGCTACTATATCCTCACTGAAGAGTTAGAAAACAACATAGTGGGATGTCAGTTCTATCCTACACGTGTGCCGTTAGTCACATGTTAGCCTCCATTGCATTGTCAAAGGACCAACTATTAGATACTACACATACATTATATGTTGCTTTCAAACGATTTGAAAGGGTTGGGCCCCTTTGCAAGTCCAATGATATTGGCCTGATGGGGTGTTCTTCATCTTGAAACTATGATTGTATTTGCCCGAACACAACCCGTTTATTAAACGATTGAGGTACTCTCAACCCTTATCCAACCTCATTATTAAAAGGGTAACCCGTATGTTACCCATTTAATTATATTAGTGAATTTTTTTTAGCTAATTGCTAGTTTTCAATTACAAACATGTTCATAATACATTTTATTAGGATATTATTTACCTCAAAATTTAGGATTATTTATCTCAAAATTAATATTATTTAGATATGATTTGGATGAGATATGATTTGTATTGAGTTATCTAAATGAGTTTGATTTGATTTGATATTCTAAATTACATTAGATTTAGATAACTTAATTATAAATAGAGGTTGAAGGATATTATTGTAGGTGTGGAAAAACAAAGGAAAAATGTGAGGCTTTAGAGTTTTGTAAAGAGGTGCTCAGAGGGAACTCGAGTAAGGGGAGAGATCGAGAGGCATGTTGATTGAGAGACATTGATAAGATACTTTTTGTAGCATTCTCTATTCAAAGCTATGTTTTGGAGGGTTGATGGTCTGTCGTGCAGAAGCGACATGGAGGAGGGTTGGTGACTTGCCTTGTATTAGTTACACTTGGAGAGAGTTGGTGGCTCGTCATACAGAAGCTACATTGAGGAGGATTGGTGACTTGCTCTGCAGCAGTTATACTTTGAGAGAGTTGGTGACTTTTCGTGCAATTGTCACATTGATGTTGATGATTGATTGTTGATGATTATATGGGGCTGGGGGCTATAATTAGGGATTGCAATCCTTAATTTCATAGTGGATTGAGGCACTAGTTGGGTCCCGTGGTTTTTCCCTCTAGTTGAGAGATGGTTTCCATGTAAATATTGGTGTGTCATTTTTTGTTATTTCATTGATTTTACGCTTCCACTGTGCTTGATTGTATGAATTTTTCCAACACATTTCATGGTTGATACTAGTTATAAACACTAGTCCTACCTATAATTGTTATAATGAATTATCAAATTCATATCCCTAAATATAATTCAAATTATCTTAACTCCCAAAAATGTGTATATAATAATAGTAGTATGCCATTCAAATACCTAACACAATAAATAAACGGGTTAGTCGTGTCAAATATGCTATATGGGTCAAAACCCAAATTTAACCCAATTACCTAAACGGATTAAACTGGTCAACCCAAATTCAACCCGACTTCAAAAACCACGACCAAAATGCCCTATCTTCGTGTCGTGCTCATGCCATGTTATATTGTTGTGTCAAATTTTGCCACCCGTAGTACCGCCATATGTGTGTGTGTGTGTGTGTGTGTGTGTGTGTGTGTGTGTGTAGTGTATTGGTGTTGCACAATGTTTGATGTTAATTATTTTGATAAATGGATTACAAGTCCTAAATGCACAAAACTATAAGACAGGGTCTAAAAGCATAAAACAAAAACAAGAGCGTAAATGTAGCACTTACACAAAACAGAAACATCTAGAAGCTGAAAAAAAGTCAAACAAAAACACACCACAAGAAGGTCAAAACACCAAAAGCATCAACGCGCTAAGACTGCCAAAACTCACAACCTCAAAACAAAATGTCAAATCAAGGGCTAAGACAGCCCAAACGACTTCGCCTTTTGCTAACAATCTCCCAAGAGAATATGGATTTCTGGACTTCTTCAACGGTGTTCATAATAGGTCCAAAGAAGAGCGACATCCACTCCTTCTTGTGAAACTTTCCCTTAATTTAATGAAATCCGCCTAAGATGGTTTGGGCATGTTAGCAGAAGACCGACCTCAGCCCTAGTCAGGAGGTGTGAACAGCTAACACGGAGATAAGCAGAAGAAGGAGGGGAGACCAAAGAAGAGTTGGCTGGAGACGATTCGTCAAGACCTAACCCACCTAAACCTAAGAGAGGAGATGACCTCAGATAGGACACGTTGGAGGGCTAGCATTAGGGTAGCGAAGATGGCCAAGTAGAGTAGTAAGGGGAGTGGCTGGTAGTCTAAGATTCTTAGGCAAGCATAACCTCTAGTGTAGCACTTTTAGGCTAGCTAAGTCCCTAATCATGCCCATTCTCCTATTTCTTCTTCTTCTCCTTCTCCTTTTTCTCTCCTTCTTCTACTTTTTCCTCTATATGCATGTTATTGATTGGTGGTTTATCTGCCGGCACTCAACTACTTCAGGTTGGGGTCCCCGGAAACAGTCTCCTTTCCTGATGGAAGGGGTAAGGCTGCGTACATCATCCCCCCAGACCTTGCGTTCTGCGGGAGCCACAAGGTACTGGGACTGTTGTTGTATCAAATTTGAAAGAACAATGTAAAGTCTCACCCTCAAACCGAAGCTAAGAATTCAATAATCCACCGCATATTGCATGAGTGTAATACACTCACAAAAGGATGGTTATTTCTATGCAATAATTGTTATTATAATATAATAATGCGATTTGTAGTGAATAACAACTATAAAAATTTCACAAAATTGTCAGGACATTAAAGCATTTTTAATGTTGAGCAAATTTATAAAATTTTTTAACTATTATTCGCTATAAGTCATATTATTTATATGACAATAATATTTTTTTCTGCGACAATAATAATACAGAAAAAAAGACACAATTTAGTCACTGTTCTCTTTGAGACTCTCTCTTGACAGGTAAAGAGGGATACAGTAGTAATATTCTCTATTTATGTATGGGACCATAATGTTTGCATGATAATTTTTCTGGGACAAGCTAGCATGTGTGTCTACGCTGATTGAGACAAATTAACAGTCACCGTTTTGGCTTATTTATATCATTTTTTTTTCAATAATTACAGTACAAGTTCAAGAAAGCACAGAATTGTAAGGTATGGCTTGAAGGCAAACAATCAGGACACCAAAACGCCTAAAACAATAGACTGATATGAATATTACCGACGGACATGCTTAAATTAGTCTCGGGGCTTCCCGACTACCACGTCACCCGTGCCACATCAAGAGTACAACATTATCAACCTAAACCCTAATTAGTTAGTCTAAATAAGGGTCATTAGTATTAGGAATAATATGTTGAGATTTGTGATGTTTTGCTCTCTCTCTACCCCCTAGTCTTCTTCTATGATTCTCCCCTCCATCTTCTATGTATTTCTCCCCTTTCGGATACTATTTTAATATAGTTGCTATCGAATTGGTTTGATCCAATTATGTACCGTAACATAGACTTCCCGGAAACCAAACTCCAACACTCGAACGCTTATTCATATCGTAGGTTCTTATACTTTAATTATTGTTATTATGTGTTTATAATTGTGTCAATTTGGTCATTGTAAATATTGAAGTATGAAAAGGGACATCATCCATGATATAGCATCTTTTTGGAAAATTATCTGTTAATACTCTAGTAAAATGAAAAGGTTTAAACATTTATTACTTATTTACTATAACTAAATAAGATACCCTAAAATTTGAAGAATTTATCATCTAGTACCTTATGTGGGAATTTGATTAAGTTTTGTAATAATCTGATTAGTTTTATATAGAAACCGTTGGTGTCGTATGCGGGTTTTTTTTTTGATAATTAAATTCATATTCTCTCAAAAAAAAAATAGTACGTGATTATAAATATATATATAATTCATTTCAACTTTTTCGGCAAAAATTCAACGAGTTATGGTAAAAGTTTGACTGAATTATGATGCAAACTATCTTTATGTTGGTGCTCAAAAAAATAAAAAAAGTATCTTTTTGTTGCTGAAATCATGTGTCATGTAAATATTGTTTTGACAAAACGTCAAAAAATGCTAATGAAAATACTCACATATTGGTGTTCTACTTTAGTATTTTCAATGAATTAATTTATCGAATTTTTCCTGAAGGGTACCTGAATGTTAAATTTTTAAAACTTTAGGTTACGTAAGTGATAAAATTTTTATATATCATGGTAACCCGTTGTATATATTAAAACATCGAAAACTTAGGTAATAAATTATCAAACTTTAGGCTACATAAGTAATACTTTCACTTTTTTTTCAAAATTCATACAATAATCCTTAGCAACACAAAAACAAAAGACAAATGGATCTTGTTAGAAAAATATAATAAATGGGAGCAATTCAAACTTTTATTAATAAAAATCAGTACTTTTTAAGTTATTTACTTTATTAATAGTCCTATTTTGCCTATTGTATTAATTTAACCATATAAATATTTAACTGTATTTACTTAGTCCTTATACTATTGAAAATTTTCTAACCAAGTCTGATAATGAGAATTAAATAATAATTTTCAATAAAAATCTTAAAGTTAATTAACATTTCAAGGCATGCTCACCTTATGTTTACGTTGACCCACACCCCTTGATGTGAAAAGCATATCCAAGTGCTGACTGACATTGAAATTTTAATTAAAAAAAATTAATGCTAATTTCAACTTTGGATTATATTGAAACAATTTCAATTGTACACAGATGAAATTAATGTAATTGGAAGTGTAGAGGCTAAATAGAGACAATAGTTGCTAGGATCGTCATTGACACCTGCTCCCCATCACTTATTCATCAAATGGTCCAAGTCCAATTTAATGGGGTTTCCAGATTGGTCCTGGTCAAAGAGGGTAGGACAGAGTTGATTCCAGATTACTCTCCCAGTGTTATTGCTCTGGCGGCATCGGCCAGATTAGCAAGAGAACAGACCTCTTCGTCAATGAATCCACACCAAGACAATTAGTGCACCACCTTGGCGCGCCATACCACGGTAGCTCAACATTCTCCTGTTCACAGGACGGCTGACGTGGGCGATGAGGGGCATGGGAGTCGCACTATTGGGCCATTGAATGAAGGAGTAAGCATAGTTAAGCTGTCGACGGGTCAGCTTGCTTTCCATATTGATGGTCAGTATGTCGGTAGGTGGTTTGTGGAGTGCAGTTGGCCACATGCTTCTCTTCTCCATCCGTCTCCCCAGCTTGGTGCTCATATACCATTTCAGGAAGTGCGTGGAAACCAACAGCTGCCTCCATTGCTCCCATGGGTTGAGTGTGACATAACTGATTCAGCTCAACCTCATGCTCAGTTATCGCCTCTTGAGAAAGAAACTCAAGACTCCACCTGTGAGAATGATTCTGGGTCCTCCGGGCCCGTGTTTCCTCTAGGTTTCGAGCCCACCGCCTTGAACAGGTCAAAGCCTTGTGTAGAGGGACCTAGCAGAGCTGGGATGAGAAAAGGAAAATGGGTGATGACAAAAAAGGAGAGGAAAGCGTCAAAGCGCAAGAAGAAGGAGAATGAAAAGCGAGAGCTTCAGTAGTTTTTGAAAGATATGTCGCCCAGAAACAGTGCGCAGAAAACGTTCAAGGGCTCAGGCAAGCACAAAAAGGGGAATAAGGCGAAGCGGGGTGGCCGCACTCAAGAGACCGAAAAGATCCTGGAAGCTGAACGAGTAATTGCTATGGGGGGGAGGTTAGGTTTGAACTTTGACGGCTTTGATCCACCTATGGTGAGCGCTATGCTTGAAAGAAGGGTGACCTGACTGCCCCCTTGTCCTGTTTGGTTTGCCCCGAGTCCGAGTCTTTCGTGGTGAGTCCTTTGATCGGTTTGCCCTGTTTAGTCTTATTTGTAGCCCTGTTTATTTTGCTGTTGTATTTTTTGAGCCCCGTTATTGAGCGGGTTTTCTAAGGGCTCGTTTGTTCGAGTGCCTGATTTGTTTCGCGACATGGTAGCTAATTATAAAAAAAAAAAAAAAAAAACAATGACTAATGGCATACATAACACTTTTTATAACATTTAACACAATAGATTGATGTCAATTTTGATCATTCAAGTCATGCCTCTATTCAATTGTCCATTAATCTAGAGATAAAATTCAATATTTTATCGTAATTATAATGTTCTTGTGCTACTCTTAGAAGCTCAAACAAGTTCGTTAAAACCTTTCTTTTTCTTTTAAATATTAAGTTCTTGAGTTTTCTGTTGTTAAAATTTCCCGCCCCTTTTAATTACATCTCAGTTTAAGTATCAACAACTCTATTTTTTCTAAAATTATGATCCCCGAATTCGTAATATTCTTACTAATATAAAAAAAAAGTAAAAGTAAAAGAAGAATTACATATGCATTGCATGACATCAACCATATGCTATAAAGTTTCTAAAACATGTACCACACCAACAAACAACCATCATGAGACAGAACAAAGTCAAAATGGGACCCATTTTATTTAATAATTTGAATATATATATATATATATATATATATATATATATATATATGGCATAATTCTTATGGGAGGATGATAGTATGAAAGGAGGCGAATCTTGGCTGTCCACTATAATGAGCTCTTAAGATTCACCTTTTTTTTTTATAAGGGTCCAAAAATAAAAAAAATTATTCCCACCCTCCTCCCCCAACCCTTCCTTTCTCTCTCTCACTCCCACCACCCGTTGTTGTTGCTGGTCAGCATTGCCTCCCACGCCTGCCAGCCCGTTGCTGCCCATCCACCTCTGTTAGTTCACCTTGCCGCCATCTTTGCTTTGCCACCATGGCCGCTCTTCCGGCTCGGCCCATCCGCCTTGCCGCTCCAGTCCGCTTCCACCCATCTGCCTTACTGTCTCTCCTTTTTCTTTCTCTTTCAATACCCCTTCTTCTCTCCCCCTACCCCTTCACCCCCTGCCGCCCTTCGCCGCTCTTCCTTTTCTCTCTTCCTCCATAACCCTTCACTCTTGCCATTCGGTGGCAGGTGACAAGGGTGAAGGGATATAGGGGAGGCAGAGAAAGAGGTATTGGAAGAGAGAGGAAAAAGAGGGGCGGCGGCAGCTTATGGTGGGGGTGAGAGAGAAAGGGGTATTGGAAGAGAGAAAAAAAGGAGGGGTATACAGACCATTACATCTAAATTAAGGAAATCTGAGCCACTTATTCTGATGAGAGGTACAATAATTTTAAAATTTCTCTCCTCTCATCTCTCATTCTCTTATGTGAGTCATGCCTTATATAAATATACACACACACATACACATATACACCAAAACGTACGAACGTCAATGGTTATTGAGCTTCAAACTTAGGACGTAACTGAAAGAGACATAAATTTTAATTGTCAAGCTATTCCAAGGTGTTGAAAATAGTATGCTAATTTTGCTCAAGATAATTTATAACACATAGAAAAGTTGGAAGTGAGAAAGATACTCTTCGCTTTTCCTTAACTTGGTAAACTCCTGAGGGTCTAGAATGGGCCTTAAGAGCCATACATGTGCATGTGCTCTATCCCATTGGCCTTTGTATTGGAATGTGGGGTAGTATCGACGTTTTTTGATTGCCAATTAACGATATAATGGTTGCGAGTAATAGAAAAGTTGGAGTTTCTTGATAAAAAATCCAGGCTTGAGATTGATTGTCGTGATATCTGTCCACTCCACAATATTTTCTCTTTCCTTCAAGCATGGAGCCAGATTTTCTACCACTTCCTTAATTATCGATCACCTCAATGGGTGAATCTTTGGCTTATAAATAGGTCACCTTTAAAGTTTGAAAAATACACTGAAAAATTAACTCCTTTTTTCATCTTTTCTTCGAATCACCCTTCTCTCTTTCAGACAATTTTCTTAAGGTGCTTTCATTTTTATTATAGAGCAATTGGGGCGTACTATATTACATCTCTCTAGAGTATACCACAGAGTTGGCACCACATTGACCCTGTGAGTTTGACTGCCGGTTGGTCCAAAACATTATAAGGAATAAATGACTTAGGACAGTGGTGAACTCTACGGCATGACTCTACTTTGATTTTAGTACTACGTGCTTGAGACTAATTTGATTCAAGCTTGAGGCTAGCTTGTTCGAGCTTGAGGTACCTGCTAATCGAGGTTATCTAGATCGAGACATACAAATTTTTGAAATCTAGAGTTCGGTCAATGTGCCTAAAAATTAATTATCTTGTGTTGAAGATTTTAACATATTAAGGAGCCGTCTAATTTTTTTTGCAAAAAAAAAAAAAAAAAAAAAAATTATTTGTTTATTTAAATTATTCTATGTATGACTTAAAATTTATATGCGTGACCAATTTAGAATAGAGTTCTGCAAGACGTAGTTGTTTTTTTATTCCCAAATTGCTTTGACTATGGCGAAGACTGACATAAGCCAATTTTTCTTGGTTGAGCCAGGCTTTTTTGAATTGGCCCCGCATCATTTGCATGGTAAATTGAGAGTATTACTTGGTTCCATGCAATAGTTGGTTGCATCAATGTATACATACATGACAACACTATAAGAAAGATCGCCACGTATTGATCTCCAACTATCCTGACCTAGATCAAGATTGGTTATCGCACATGTTCTTCCGTTACTATCATAGACATAGATGTTAAATTTAGCATTGGGCCTTTAGGCCCGACTCACGGAGTTGATACATATGAGATTCACATATAAATCCAAGTGAGGTTTCATCCTAAAACTAATTGGCTATAGGCGGAGTAACCCAGTAGACTTAAAAATTGATCGCTTTACTCTTATATCTCCAATGTGGGATTCCTATATTAGACTCACATGTGGAGTCTTCATCCAACAATAGATCATACTATGCGCCTTCAATGCGAATCATATGCAACGCCAGATGTTTTAGCTCGGTTTCAACCATGATGCGCACCTAGATTGAGGATTTATGTTCATATTTTTCCTTTACTTTTCGTTCTTTCCTTTCCTTTTTTTTTTTCTTTTTTTCTTCTGTTTCATTTGTCTCTTGTTTCTTTGGAGAACCACCTCTTTTACTCTCTTGAGCATCTTATCTTTTTAGTTATCAAAATTTTTTTTATTATAGGTAATTAGTTATTATTATATTCTTTTTTGCTATGGAAATTTATCAACTATTTTTGTAAACACCCTTGGAATTTATTCGTAGTTTACATGTACTTTTTCTTCAATTAAGGATAACTAGCTTAAGCAATTACTAATTCACCAAAAACAGTTAATCGCTTTTTTTGGTAAAAGTTACAGTTTGAGCCTTATCAATTCTTCAATTATGATTAATCGATAAAAGAATAAATATCACGGACTTAACTGAATGTTGGTTGAGTTATGCAAGTTTAGTTGCATGTAAAAATTATTAACCCATTAGTGCCAGATGTGGCATGTATTAGTTACAGTCATATCTCATGTCAATTGACATTCCCTAGCATAACCCTTTTAAAATTATGCATTTAAATAAAGTGTATACGTTAATATCATATGATGAACAATAAAACTTCCAAAAATAAAATAATTGCTGGCAACAATAACAACAACAACAACAACCGATCCAGTGCCTCAAAGGTGTTACCCTTAAGAGAGGTTATTTCTGAGGACCTCTAACCTGAGAAGAAAAGAGACAAAGAAGCATACAAGCATGAAATATAAAGCATAAAAGCATACAAGCATAAAAGCATAAGAGCAAAAAGGCAAACATAGAAGAAGAGAGACAAACAGGGATACACGCATGAAACATAAAGCAATAAAGCATAAAAGCATAAAAGAATTGCTAGCAGTTGAAGTAAATCTTGCCCCCAACTCTATAAATAAAATCACTCTTGGCCTAGCATAGTCATCGTCTCCATCTCCATCTTCATTTCCCGTCTAATTAGCAAAAGCTCTTATCCTCTACAATTTTAATTTCCAATTGATTTTTAAAACCTTCTCTATATAATGAATATTTATCTCACTTGAAGCTACAACCTGGTGTGGGATATCGGCATTCTTCTGAGGATTAAAGTTTGTCTATGGCAAGCCCTAAATAATTGCCTAGCAATGGGTATCCAACTCTGCAATCGGATTTTTGTGCCTTCCTACTCTTGTGCTTGGTGTGGGTCGGAGAATGAAGACATTTCTTGTATCATGTTGTCTGGCCAATATGCCAATGACATTTGGAGAGCGGCTGCCTTGTGGTGGATGGCTCAAATCCCCAATGACCACACATTTGCTAAGGAGATGAGAGCGTGAAAAGACATAAGAGTCTCCCTAGATTTGCTATTCTTTGTTAGCAAATTTGGAAAGACAGGAATAATGTCATTTTCAAAGGTGCCAAGTCACATCCACTCAAATCGATTATCTTGGCTAAACAGATGGCTTATGAATGAGCCTTTCTCAGTAAGTTGGAGGAAGTTGGGGTTAACCCTCGTAGCAGAATCATCAAGATGGAT
Organism: Simmondsia chinensis; assembly: GCA_018398585.1. Classification (NCBI taxonomy): domain Eukaryota; kingdom Viridiplantae; phylum Streptophyta; class Magnoliopsida; order Caryophyllales; family Simmondsiaceae; genus Simmondsia; species Simmondsia chinensis. Next base: position 3,174,475 of record JAGTTD010000021.1, on the reverse strand, counting down.
TTCTTGGACTCCTCCAAATCAAAGGATGGATGAAGGTTAATTTTGGCGGGTCTAGACGTAGGAGTATGTCGGTGGACGATTTTATTGCCCGTGATGATAGGGGTGATATCATTTTTTTAGGATCGAGAAAGCTTGGATGCTCCTATTATTGTAGTTGAGGTTGTTGCTGCTAGAGATACTCTTTTCTACGCCGGTAGGAGGGAGCTCGAAGAGTTGTTCTTGAAGGAGATAATGAAGTTGTCAGTAAGGCTCTCCAGGGGTTAACTCCATTCCTGTGGATATTACGACCATTGTGGAATATATTCAGATTATTAGTTCTTCTCTTAAGCAGATTTCTTTCAACCATATCTTTGAAAAGGTGAATAGATCAACTGATTGGTTAGCCAATGCCGGTCACGAGAGTGCGGGTGTTTCTCTTTGGGACTATGCTCCCTATCGCTCTCTTTTCTCCATTTTGCGAGCTGAGGCCTTGGGATTCTTACCGTTGAGAGGGTGTCCTTAAGGTCGTGAGGCTCTGACCTTATATATATATATATATATATATATAATGAATAATAATGGCTAATAAATATGATTTTTTTTATTTTAAAATGTTTTTTTTTCATGTTTTATATCTAAAAATTTTCGTTGTTCAACAAATGAACTTTACAATTTTTGCAATTTAAAATAAACTATGAGTCATTGATGAAAGTTGTTATAAGTAAGCCATATTTATTTGTTACTCTTCGAAAGGGAAAAAAATAGAAGATAAAGCAATATAATTATATATAAGTGTTTAGAATGCCATGTATGGTGTTATATTATGCTATTTATAAAAAAAGATAACAAAATATGCCACCTAAGACATATTTATACAACTTAAGATGTATTTGATAATATTACACTATAATAAATAATACACGATAATATCTCAATTATTACATACTCGAATTAGATATTTGATAATATTACGAAATCTCCATCCAGTTGTGCCCTAGGTAAAAACATTTTTTGGAGCTGCCACTGATAGGAACTACCACCATTTATATTAAGAACTGTTAAATTTTACCAGGCCTTTTTAGGCTCGACCCGCGGAGTTGAAACATACGAGATCCACATATAAGCCTAAGTGGGGTTTGTCATTAAGTGGAGTAACTCATTAGGCTTATATATTGATTTCTTTTCTATCACAACTTTTTAACATAACGCTTCAAGTTGGTTCCTATGTATCTGTCCTCATTGGTGTTGGCTTCATGTCCCTTATTGCAAAATGGGCTTTGGATATATTATTTTCTTTTCGTATACTATAATGATATCAAAATCGAATGATGCATACTGTCAAGGAATCAATTCTCCCAAAAGTTTAAGCTGATAGGTGAAGGTTCAGGAATAGTTTTACACTCTAACATGCCCCCTCACGCGAATGCCAATTGGGCTTGAAGTGTGGATAGTGCACAGACTCACCTTATACCTTGTCCATAAATTGTTTTAATGTTGAAAGTGGGGGCTGCCGAGATTCGAACTCGTGACCTCTTGGTCAACCTAGCTCTGATACCATGTCAAGGAACCATCTTTCCCAAAAGCTTAAGCTAATGGGTGAAGGTCTAAGAATAGTTTTATACTCTAACATGTCAAGGAACCAACTCTCCCAAAAGTTTAAGCTGATGGGTGAAGGTGTAAGAATAGTTTTATACTGTAACACATACAGCAGCTATGGGCTCCTGAAGGTTTGTGGTGGAAAGCATACGTGGGCTCATGAAATTTGCAGCAAAGCAGGTTCACAAGGTACATGAAAACCAGAATCCTAACCACAGCCGAGTTAAGAAGGCATAGAATAACAACAACAGACCCAGTCTCTCAAGGACTCTGGCAAAAGCAGAATCCGGGTAAGAAGGCATAGAACAATGAGCGCAATTGGGCTGCTCTTATTTCAAATCCAATCGGTGTTATTGTGTTACGTATAATAATACGTATAAGTGATTAGTAGTAGTTGTAGTAGGGTACACAATAGTACAATACTTGTATTATGTAATTAGTATAAATAGCATATTAAGTTGTTAAGAAAATAACTAATACAATAACAACTATTCTCTCTTTCATCTAACTCTCTCTCTCATCCCTTTCTTCTAACTCTTTCTCTAATCTAAACCCCTAATTCTTGGATGCAACCTTAATAGTCGCATCATTCCCAATCTCTATCAAGAACCCTAACCTAATCTAGGTTACAACCCCAATTGGTTGTAACAATTGGTATTAGAGCAGGTTACCTGCTGCTTTTTTTTTTTTATCCATGGCCGACGGTATGCGAAGCAGTTTAGACCTGCGGCGGTTGGAAGCTCGGTTGGGTGACATCGAGACTCGAATTGATGGGCGATTCCACGCAATTGATGAACGCTTTCAAGTAGTACAATCTGATATGGTCTCGATCAAGCTGGAGTACAGTAAGATGTTGGACATTCTACGTGAACTTCAACAGAACCCATGCCACAACAACGGATCTGGTATTGAATCGTCATCCACTTCTTCTTATCAATTTCATAAGAATGTTGGCTTCATCCAAGAAAAGATCTTCCCTGAATCTACACTCTTGGTTAAAATTCACAATGCTTTTTTTCCAATCACCGAAGACATTCTTTACCAAGTTTTTCACTCCTACGGACATGTCGAAAGAATTGAAGTCATTTCCATATCCACCTTAATGTTTGAAGCTCAAGTGTCCTTCTCCACAAGAGAACAAGCTATTTCAGCCATCAATCCATTGCAAGGAAGAAACATTTATAGCTGTTGTTGTTGAATGGATATTACATTCCTCACTCCTTGTGAGGCAATTGGAGAATCAAGCAAAGTTTCTTCTTCAAGTGACCCTTTGGAGCTAGTGGATGGTGATGTGCATGGTGAGGAGACGATTGATCAAGAAAATGGTTTGGATGAAGAGGTTGTTATGCCAATGGAGGACAAAGCTTATGCACAAAGCTCCATAGTTCTTCAGCTCAGCTAGAATTGCAAACAAGATCCACAAGTTACAACTGGTATTTTGAAAGGTGCAACACTTGAAATTGAAAACCATGACTTGAATCCTCTTGAAGAGCTTGCACCTTTGCAAGTGGCCGAACCATTGGATCTTACAACTAAGAATTTACAAGTGTATCTTGAAGTTTTTAGTGTTGTGAAGATGCAAGATTCTGTTTTGGTAGTATTGCCAATTGCTCATTTTGAGAAATTCAGCAAGGAATACATGAGCAAAATAGCTATTGACGTGTTCACAGGATCTGAAAATGGAGCTTATACATCATACAAGCAACACGAAGTAGAGCTGTTTGGTGTTGCTACTGCTGCAAATTCCGTTAAACTCCATGGGGGCAAGTATACCAAACAAATCCTTACTCTCTTCAAGAATTCTAAGGGTTCCATAGTGCGTCTTTGCTATTGGGAAGATATTTGTGAGTTGTTTACCAAGTTGACAGCAGCACCACGGTTTTTCAGCTACATTTCTGCAACATCCAGTGGCAGCTGACGCTAGAGTCTCTTTCAAACTTTAGTTTTGATGTCTTTTCGCTATACTAAGGAAAAATTCATGTCAATGCTTACTGTTAAGATTCTTGAGGGCAAGAATCTCTTAAGTGGGGAGTAATGTTACATATAATAATACGTATAAGTAATTATTAGTAGTTGTAGTAGGGTACATAATAGTACAATACTTGTATTAGGTAATTAGTATAAATAGCATATTAGGTTGTTAAGAAAATAACTAATACAATAACAAACTATTCTCTCTCTCATCTAACTCTCTCTCTCTCTCATCCCTTTCTTCTAACTCTTTCTCTCACCTCAACTCTAATTCTCAATCTCTCTCAAGAACCCTAACCCTAATATAGGTTACAACCCCAATTGGTTGTAACATATTGAGAAGAACAATGCCATTGCCATAGACAGGGCAAAATAATTTATTTTTAAGACTAAAAAGATACTTCCACATATCTTATATGTATGATAATTATTGAGTGTTGTACTAAACGATTATTCATATCTGTTTATATTAATTATTTAATATTTTATTTTAGAAACTAATTATAATTTGCTCTAATATTTGACACAAAATTGAGTAATTGAATTAAATATATATATAGGGTAGCGTTCTTATGGAAGGATGAAAGCGTGAGAGGGGCAAATTCTGGCCCTCCATTGTAATTGAAGGCCAAGATTTGTTGGACATTAAAAAAAAAAACAATTTATGGCCAAGAATATTGAGTATTGAAAAAAAAAAATTTAATTTCCTTCTCTTACCCCTTCTTTCTTTTTGCCCCATTAAGGGGTATGGACCGTAAATTATTATTGTTTTTAATGTTCAACAAATCTTGACCGTTCATTACAATGGAGGGTCAGGATTTACCTCTCTCACGCTCTCATCTTCTTGTAAGAATGTCACCATATATATATTAATAAATAAAATATAAATTGGGATGGGTATGGAGTGAGGTAGGGCAGGTATGAAGCGGGGTGGGACGAGTACAACATCATATCCATACTTGCCTCATACTTGTGGCTGATATTATAATGTATACTCAACCTGTACCCGTCATCTGATCCCATTTATACCTAAGGATGGCAATGGCACGAGCATCCCTTGTACCCGCAACCGCCATTGAAATGAATACTCATACCACCCCATTACCTACCATAGGTATGAAGTGGATACCCATGCCTGTCTGAGCAGGTACAAGCCTGTAACCGTATGCTCGGATATCCTACGGGTATCTATTACCCTCGCCCATATCCGCCCTAATGCGGCTATTGAGCAATTATCAATTCTTGTTCATATTAATTACATCATAATATATTTTAGAATCTAATTATAATTTGCTTTAATACTTGATGCAAAATTGGGTTGCTAAATCAAATATATATTTTTCTTATTTTTAAATAAATAAAATACAATTTGGGGAAGATATGATGGGTATGGCACGGGTGGGGTGGACACAACATCATATCTATATCCGTACTCGAACATGCACCCGAACTGTACCCGTTACTTGCCTCACTTGTACTCGTACCTGTCCATTGCCATCTCTACTTTGAACTTTGAATTTCATCAAGGACACTCTTAAACTAGTGGTCAAAATCAATTTGACCCTTTAACTTCTGATTTCATCAAATACACCCACAACAATTAATTAAAATCAATTTAATTCCGTAACTTTAAAAATTATATCAAAGTGATACGAATCGAAATTGGAAGCAATTAACTAAGAAGCAATAAATTGCAAAAGTTAAAGAGATAGGAAACAACAGGTAAAAGATAACATTTTATTTTATTGATTTATTACAAAGGCACACTCACGTTAACTTAAATAAAATATGCCTATTCCCTATTGCATATTTTATGCTTTCCATAGACTTGTTCTGTGCCATTGTTCTCATACTTTTATTGTAAGCTTTGTTACTTCTATGCTTTTATGCTTGTATGCTTCTCAGGTTGAGAGTGCTCGAAAACAGCCTCTCTTTAGGGTAGCTTCCTAAAGGGATAAGGCTGTGTATATCCCTCCCCCCAGACCCTGCATATACGGGAGCCCTTAAGGCACTAGATGCGTTGTTGTTGTTGTACTCACGTTAACTTAGTTAGAATTTCATTAAATTAAGTTAACTTGACCCTTGAAAAATATAATAACTAAGGAAAAAAATATCATTTATACTTAAACAATCTTAAATATAAAATATACATAAATACATATGTACATACATATATCTATCTATATATATATATATATAGATTTTGTTTGAGATATTTTATTCTAATTTTATGCGTCACATCATCCTAATTTAATGAAATGCTAACAAAGTTACGTCAAAAATATTTGGAAAAGCAGTTAAAAAAGTCTTAAGGTAGCTCAAAATATTTTAAAATCCTAGGGCACTTATAAAATATACTAGCAAACTTTAATGTGTCTAAGCCAATTGTTTTCTAACTTTTTGATAGCATCGAATGTCTTTGATAAAATTTAAAGTTAGGAGATTAAATTAATTTTTGTTAATAGTTCAAAGTATCCCTGATATAATTTAGAAGTTGGAGGGGTCATATTAATTTTCACCTATAGTTTGGGGGTGTGTGTGATGAAATTAGAAGTTGCGGAGTCATATTGATGTTAAGCAATTACTCAAGGAGTGTCTTTGATGAAACTAAAAATTCCGAGAGTTATTTTGATTTTAAGCAATAATTCTGGGGATCTCTATGAATATTTTCTTTTTTTTTTTGAGTAAATTATATATTAGTATCATTAGATTTGGGGTATTAATTTATTAGCCCACAAGCTTTATGAGATAATTTTTAGTCTAAAAGTTACATATATTTAAAAAAATAGTACAAGTAACGATGCAAAAAGGTATAAAATTATTATTTGTTAGTAAATTGTCAGCCATTTGAGCTGCGATATTGTGACAGTTCTAATGAAAAAGAGTTGGATAAGGTGTCAATTTTAGTTTGAACTATCTTATTAGTGTATGTAACTTTTATTCTAGAATATTATTTCACAAAAATAAAATAAAATTAATGGATTAGAAAATCAATACATCATATATTAAGGTACTAATACATAAGGTACCTTATACCATTTCTCAGTGGCTTTTGCCATGAATTTAGCTTTGATTCAGCCAGTAAGTAACAAATGATTCTTCAAAAGTGAGTGATCGTTGCGTAGTTTGAATCAAACAAACATCGTTCTTATACCCAAAAAGCCAAATCGAGTTAGAATGAAAGATTATGGACTTACAAGCTTATGCAAATTAGTTAAGATAATCGCTAAGATCATCACCAGTAGGGCTAAGACCGCTTATTGGTAAGCTTATATTGTCAGTCTAGGTGGCTTTTGTTGAAGCTCACTTAATTTAAGACCATTTAAACATTGCGTATGAAAACTTTCATACCTTAAAACTGTTAGGTGCTATTATTCAATACTTTCACAAAATAACTTCGGATAAACGATTATACAAGACATTCTAAGTAAACAAATGATAATAATTCCAAGATCTCAGATCTTGCCCCCACAGAACCAAGTTATACAAGACTAGGACTAATAACACTTCAGATTATACAACAACCTCAAACACAAACTCCAGACTAAAGAGATCAAAAGAAGAATTTATATTAGAAGTATACCTTCACTTGTGAACACAAAATCTCACCATAATTTGCAAGCCTAAGACTCGAATCAACCAGCAAGGTACTGGAATTAATTCCAACAGCACAAATTAGAACCCGTCAGTCATGAACCGAGCACCACCAGCCACAAACAAAACACCTACAGCAAGAACGAAGCACCACGAACACGATATAACTTCGAAACAAGACTCACGAGGCTGGAACCTTCAACGTTTTTGGCTCAGAGGTTCGTATTTAGGGTTAGGGTTGAGTAGAGAGCCCTAGGTATGCAAAATCGCCACAGAGAGAGGGGAGAGGAAGAGCTTGATTAGATCTTACCCCTCTAAAACCCTAACTATGGCATTATATAGCCTCCCTAGCTTCAATCCGGAAATAACCCTAGACCTCATTACAGTCGTTTATTTAGGGACGATCTAACGGACATCCGAATACCCACAAAAGCACACCGTGAGCCCTGGATCTGGTGACATGCGTCAAGGCAACAAACGGATGAGATCGGGTCGAAGAAGCTTCCAGAAGAAGCTTTGCAGAGAAAACCCTAATGGGTTTCTTGGGGAAGGAGGAAAGAGATAAGGATACAAAATACAATACAGCTGTACACAACAGCCTTAACAGCTCACGAGCAGGGTAGTACACGCACGGGCAAGCACAGTACAACATCGGGCAGCAGTAGTACAACCGGGCAGCATAATAGTACACAATACCAAGAATAATTAGTACAATAAGTAAAGGGCAATATGGTCAATGCCCCAATATACCCAAATTCAAAAAAATATCCGATAAGTAAAACACAACGTTTTACTTTTATACCAAACGTTAAGTGACGCGTTTTACCCATTTATTATCTAGCTTATTTTTAACTCAATTTTAAGTCTAATATTAAGCCTAATTTACAAAACTTAATTAGGTATAATCTAAGTCGTAATTTTCTTGTTTTTGATTTTCTTTTTGTTTTGATTTTTTTGGGTGTCTCTTGTTTCCCCATTCTTGTAAGAGTGGTCTCAGGTCTTGCTTGTTGAGTAGCCTGCTTTTTTCCACGACTTTGTCGCTAATTATTGAAAAAAAAGTCATGTGTTTACCAATCACATAAAAGGGGAAAGAAGGCCTTTGAAGATATTAAATTGGACCTTTCAAAAGCTTACAGCCAGGTTATTTGGGAGTTCCTTGAAAGTGTCTCAAGTAAGATGGGAATTTTTTTATCATTTATTCATATCAAGAGTATTGGAATTCGCAATGATGGTCGTTAGTCCAATCATTAAAGGCGAGAGGCTCCAGGAACTCAATATAAAGATAGTTCTAACAAGGAGATTCTTTGTCTTTCTATCTATTTCTTTTTGTCATTGATGCACTATCAAAGCTCGTTGGTCAAGCGATGCAGGATGGATATTGGAAAACTTTATATTTTAGAAATTTTGCTATCCTCTCTCTTGTCTCCTATTTGCGGACGATTGCTTCTTTTATTCTTTGAGGCAAATAATCACTTTTGTCATGCTGTTAAGAGAGTCCTTGGTCTGTTTTTCTAGGTGCCGAGTCAATAGTGAATTATGCAAAATCCGATATATACTTCTCATGAAAATTGAATTCTTAAGTTAAAAGATCATGCATGAGTATTCTTAATATTAGCTTCCTTAAACTGAGGAATAAATATCTTGGGATACAAGTTTTGTGGGAAAGGGGGTAAAAGAAAGTCCTTAAATTACATTTGTGATAGAGTTCGAGAAATAGTCCAGGGATAGAAGGTTGTCCATCTTTCTCATGCAAGGCAAAGTACAGTATAACCTCGATTAAATAATATTTTTAGCCGGTCTTGACTTGGGACCAAAGTGGTAAATAATATCTCGATTAATTAATAAACTTTTATGGTCCTAAGGGTATTAATTTATCGAGGTTATACTGTATGTGATGAGCTTCTTTATTATTACAAAATCCTTATGTTTAGTGGCCAAGCGTGTTTGGATTAAAGACTTTTAACATGTACGAGAAGTGACATGCTCATGTAAGACCAAAAGACACAAGCCAATTCAGGGTTGGAGGCTTAATGCGATTATGCTGAAGTCTGATATGGTTTTAATGTGTATGTAAAAACAGTGCACTTTACCTACAAATATTATGGCTATTGTTGAAGATAATCGGATTATCAGTTCTTCTCTTAATCTTATTTCTTTCAACTATATTTTTAGAGAGGTAAATAGATCAACTGACTGGTTAGTTGAAGCTGATCATGGGAGTGCGGGTGCTTCTATTTGGGACCATGCTTCCACCCATGCCCTTCTCTCCATTTCGCGAGCTGAGGCATTGGGATTCCCCCTCTTGTGAGGGTGTCCATAAGGCGTGAGGCTCTGTCCTTAACTATATAAAAAAAACATACACTCGCAAAAATACGAGTTCGTTCTAGCTACTGGCGGATATACGGGTGTTATATCCACAGGAAATCGATATAAAGATAAGTTAATCCTATTTTTGAGCAATTTCGGTTTGGATCACGTTGGAGAGTTTGAGTAATTAACTAATAAAACCAAGAAAAAGGTTAAAGCAAAAGTAATTAATACATTAATCAAGAGTCTAGGAATGATTTTAAATTAGCCAATCTTGGAACCGAGTAATATGATTCATTGCAACAATGACCTTTGATTTAGGCTACATGTTCTAAATTCGAATTAACATTCAATTAGGGTATAGGATAATGAATTAGCCTAAGATCAATACCCCATCTAATAGCTCGAGGTATTACATGGACTAAATGAATAGCACTAATAAATTCCTTTACAGCTCCTAATTCAATATTAATTTTAATTTTCAAATACACCCTTGAGGTTGGTACAACCACAACCCTCGATCACTCATAAAAACCTATTACATAGAAGTCTAGGCTACAAGAACAGGACATTACGCAAATAAATTGGAAGTTCAAGTATGCTTACAAGCATATACGAGAAAGGCCAATCAAATAATCAAATCTCCCCACAGGGGAGTGGAAAAACATGTAACTATAGTCATTATTGAATTAAAACATAAAACTTGAGGTCAAAACGACTAACTGACTATCATCCCTAAACTATGAGTTTATTCCTTCATCGGAGCATTACAAATGTAAAATAAACAAAAAAAGAATAAAGAAAAACTCATAGAGATGTTGACTCCTTTGATTGATGATGTTCCGATCCCTTCTTCAAACAACATTTGCCCCTTCTCATGCACGTCAACCTTCTTGGAGAAACTTTGCCTCCAATAATGGCTCGGAAATACAGGAGAAAATTAGAAAGAGAAAGTGTATCTCAAAACCCTAGGCGAGTGGGGCTTTTTTAAAAAAAAATAAAAGAAGGGCCAAAGAAAAGCATGCTCGATCAATCAACCATTGACATAGAGCAAGCGTGTCAGTGGTCGATCGATTGGCCAGTCATAGTGACCATGTAACTTAAAACACGCGTAACTTTTGATTTGTAAAGAGTTATGAGATAAATTACATATCAGAACGAAACTCTAGAAGAGATCAACGTGATCTCAGTGGCATCACCACTGGACTAAGCTATTATTGGTTCGTAGATACTATTTTTTTAAACATTTTGCTCGGTTTAGGATTGATAGGTTGCCAAAATGTGCGATCGATCAATCCACTGCTTGGCCGATTGATTGGTGTACATGAGAGGAGACTTTTTCGCTCTAATTTTGACCCGGCTGGTCATTTTAGTGTACGTTGTTGGTTTTTCTTAATGACATCTTCAAAAATGATTGTTTTGTGAGCTCTTCAATTCTTGTCGAGTATGTTTTATCCCAACTCATTCCCGACCTGTTAACACAAATTTCATAGTAAGATATACATGCATTCATAAAAAATAAAACTATAAATGAGAGTAATAGATGCATAAAAGTGAGACACATCACTGACCTAGCGAATAGGGTAGTACATGCAATTCATTATAGTCTGATACGTATGGTTATTTAAAATATATTTCTAAAATAAATTATAAAAAAGATCCAATTTTGTATCTTTTTCTACTTAGTTATAAAACAGTTTTTTTATTTTTGTATTTAAGTTATGAAAAAGATGTAAAAAGATCTTTTCTGTCAACTAAATGCAAGCCTTACAGTTAACTAAATCATTTTTACAGTTTTAAGCTGTTAAAAAGGTGAAACAAATGAAGTCTTATATGACTGCACGGGGATGCACATGCAAGTCTTTATAGTCCTGATATGTGTGGTTATTCAAGTAGGATGACTAGATGCATATATATATATATATATATATATATATATATATGTATTGAAGAACTATTTGGTCATTCAAGTCATGAAAAATGTTTCAATTTAGTTGCTTGAGCTAAAATTTAAAAAAGTTGTTATCTAACTTCAAATAAAAATAACGTTTGATCATCCAAATAATTCAAATATCATTGGAATTACATGCCCAATATATGTATTTTAGGTGAATTTTACTAATAGATTGTGTGTATGCGTGTGCGTGTGCGTGTGTTTGTGTACACAAATGAAAAAAATGCTAATGACAAAGCGACTTTATGAAAGAATTTGTAACTACTGTTCAATAAAAATTGCATCATTGCTTTGTAAAAACATTTTTTACCACGAGAATGACAACTTATACTTATATATATATATATATACACACTATTTGGTCATTTAAATTATTACGAATGAAGTTAATAACTTAATTTAAAATTTAGAGAATTTATTACCTAACTTCAAATAAAAAACACATTTAATCACCCAAAATAGTTCAAATATAACTGGAATAACTTTAAGTGGCTCCTCATTGGGCCCCTAATTGGGCTCTCCATCTTCCCTTTCAGGCCCAATATTATAGGTTCCCCTCTCCTCAATACTCTGTTCACCGTTCTCTCTCATCTCCCGCCATTGCCACGCACTTCAAGCGCTCTTTCTCTCTCTCTCTCTCTCTCTCTCTCGCTAGATGAACAGATCATTAACTCAAGCCCTAATGTTAGTCTTCTCTCTCTCCAGTTATTTACACTGTAGATTACTCGTCTTTTTAAATTTATTTAAATTAGTCTCTTATTTTTTTATTTTTTTCTTTTCAAACTGATGCCTCGTGAACTAATCCCTTAATTTGTTAAGTTTGTTCAAATTAATCTCTAATTTTTTTTTTGTTCAAAATGGTCTCTTATATTTTATTTTATGATAAAATTAGTTTATCATATTTTAAATTAGATAATAAGATATCAATTTTGTCATAAAGTAAAATATAAGTGATTATTTTGAATAAAAGAAGATACGAGGGATTAATTTGAACAGAACTAGAAATATGAGGGACCAATGTGTAAATAATTCTCTCTCTCTCTCATCTCCCTGTGCCATTTTGAAACCCTAGAAATCAGAAACGCGTATTTGCTTCAACAATCCATTGTAATTCGAAACGGTTTTTATGTTTTCTTCTCCAATTTTCCTTTGATTTTCTTATAGATTGATGTGTAATTGTGTAAAATGAAATTGCAGGAAGAATCTTGAGGATAGTAATGAATGGGAAGAGGATGGAGAAATTAAAAGGAGTGAAGCGTGTGAGTTGAATCATAGAGTGAGTTGCATTAGCCTTCACTCTCACAAGAAGCGTAATCATCTTCCCAAACAAGGTCCCTTTCTCTGTTGCCTTTTGAATTTAATAAATGCACCGTGCATTTTTGCCATATTAAGTAATTTTTAACGATTTATATGTATATAATTTTGTATATAGATACAAAGTTATTTAATATGACAAAATGTATGGTGAATTGCATCTGATCCTTGTCCTATCCCATGCATTTATTTTTAACAAATTCACTATGCATTTTACTGTATTAAGTAACTATATATATGGTTTAAAAGTTGCTTAATATAGTAAAATGCATAGTGAATTTATATATATATATAGAATTATTAATATGGCAAAATGTATGATACATTTGGTTTTTAACAAATGTGCTAGATCTTTGCCTATATTTATGATCTTTATTTAGCTTGAAAATTTGAAGAGCAATTCTCTGTCGAGAAGATCAAGAATGGTGATGATTCTTGGTCGGATGGCAATAACAATCCGTAGTGTTTGTTTGGGTTGGTCTCGAGATTTTAGGGGTCCAATCATTTTAAATTATCCATTTTGTATTATATCTTTGGCTATTATGTGGGTGATTTATATTTGTATATAAGCATGTGTTTTATAATGTATCGCACGTAGGTTATATTTTTCTAATTATGAATGATAATATGCCAAATGGTCTTTATGCAGGCTCTAAGTGTCAAGGAACCAACTATCCCAAAAGTTTAAATTAACATGTCCCCTTATAGATAATGCACAGACTCACCCATACGTTGTACTTGAAATATATTAATATTTAGAGATGGGGCTATTGAGATTCGAACTCGTGACCTTCCGGACAACAAGGCTTTGAAACCATGTCAAGAAACTTACTATCCCAAAAAGTTTGAGCTAATAGGTGAAGTTCCAAGAATGATTTCATACGCTTAACATGAAGCAACTACTTATGTTGCTTAAGGTCTTGAGCAAGCCTACTATTTCCTGACCTGCATTGTCTGATTATTGTCGTTAAAGAATGACTTTTTTATGACGACGACAATAATTCTCGAATCATAGACCATTATCTGGGGTGGGTTTCAGTTACCCATTGCCTCAAGTTCTAGGAGCTCTATTGTCTTGACGATGTAATCTTTGTCGTAGAAATGTTCTTTATGATACTTTCATTTGCAAAGGAAGCACAATTGTATTTGCGTTTACGACCTAAAATCTCGATGTAGATAGTATTTTACGACTAAACCAATGTCTCGGTCGCTCTTTATGACATTAAAAAGGGAAGTTTCATGCATATTCTCTATTGGGGCCAGGGTATTGGAGTTTGTTAGAGTACAAAATTATTTTTGGGCTTTCCCCTATCAACTACCATATGAGATAGCTGGTTCTATAATAGAGTTTATTCAAACTTCAAAGTAGAAGATGCAGTTCTTGAAGGCTACCTTCTCGAATATCACTTTATACTATCAATCCTAGTACAGACAACATGCTCTTCATGATAGCATATTTTTTTCTGTGGTTTTGACCGTTGTTGCCACAATTTTAAAAAATGGCTATGGTCCGGTGTTCTGGGTAATAGAAATGTCACTTTGCATTGTGAAGATCCAATCCAATTGAAAGCAACGAAATATGCTGCAAACTTGATCAATATGTTACCGAATGAAAAGGAAATGTGCCTCAATGTTAATGAACCAACTATTCCAAAAGTTTAAGCAGATGAATGAAGGCTTAGGACTGATTTATATTCTTATATGTCTCCTCATGCAAATACCCATTGGGCTTGCGGTATGGGTAGTGCATACTCCAATCTCATACATATATTGAGAGTAGGGGCAGTTGAGATTCGAAATTGTGACCTACCTATTAATAAGGCTCTGATACTATATCAAAGAACTATCTCAAAAGCTTAAGCTGAAGGGTAATAGCCAACAAATGTTTTATACTCTTCAATCAAAACCAAATGCTCCATATATTAGTATAATTTCCACTTTTTGGCTATCTTAGATAGTTGTTGAATATTAACGGTTTTTGTCACCAGGTAAGCTGGATTCAGTAGAACCGTATGGTCTATGGAGACAAGAACAGAAGATCAAGGCTGCAAGACTAGAGAAGCAGCTAAGAACAAGGTGGGCCTTGGATGACCTCATTGAGGAGCAACTCAAGCACTTCCATGACCACTTCAACCGAGGCATGGTCCCAACCCGGCTCAAGGATGTGGCTCAGCTCCTCATGCCCAAGTGGACTCCACCCTTAGAGATGGCTTCAGTAGGCTGGTTTGGCGACTGGCGGCCCACCTCCATCTTGGAACTCCTCCGTTCCCTATGCCGCTCTTACTATATCTCGCCTTCTCTCATGGACTCCGTTGAGATGGACCGCACCCTCTTGCAGTTGATCAAGGAGATCCGCGTTGAGGAGACCGTCCTCGACGAAGAGATGGCTGAGATCCAGGCAAATTGTATCCTCCACCTTCCATTCGGGCCCGTAAATCAAGGAGGTGGATCAGGCTTGTCTTGTGTCCAATCTGAGCTTGGGAAGATCAGGCATGTCATCCTCAGAGCGCAACAACTCAGGTTCAGCTCTTCACTTTCTTGTAGTTAAGTAGGCAAGTATCTGAACATGATACACGATGACGAGTGCGAGAGATTTGCTTCACTGGTCCCTCGCGTTTGTAAGTTTGTTCGAATTCGTGCTTATTGTTTATTGTATTCAAGGTAGTCTCTAATATTTGTAAGTTTGTCTAAGACAAATTGGTACTTAGTGACACTAGGGGTAAAAGTTAAAAGATGAGGGACTAATTTTATCAATGAAATGAAACATGAGTGTCTATTTTAGACAAAAAAAATGAGGGACCGATTTGAACATACTTACATATATTAGGGACTAATGGAGTAAACTCAATACGAAATACAAGACATGGGACTTCATCTAGTTTTGAGTTCAAGTCCCCAAACCCCCCAACTCTTGATATATATAATTGCGAAACAAGGTACGAAGTGAGTCTATACATTATTCACTTTTCAAGCCTAATGAGCATTTTGTGTAAGTGGTCAAATTAGAGTATAAACCATTCCTTAACATGTTTGGGTGGAAAGTTTGTGATGTGAGCTAATGTAGCAGGTTCAAGGCAGTGGAAGTGGTCGTGAAGAAGGTGCTGAGCCAGATTGATGCAGCAGAGTTCTTGGTGGCATTTGCAGGGATACAAGACGCGATCCACCACTACGCAGTGCAACAGAAAATTCAAAACGGGCCCGTCTCTGTGCCTTCTAAGTTCTTGGGGATCATTTGAGAAGAGAACAAGAGAATTCAGACATGAGAAACCGAAGCTAGAAAGTGTACAATTTCAAAAGTTTCAGGCAATTTCTTCCTTTTATTGCCATTTCATTCTGCCTAAAATGTTGACAAGGTTGCAGAAACATTCAATTGGTTTGTTGAATGTGAAGAACAGAGAAGTGGATTGTTGTACAGAAATGTGAGTGGTTGTATGAACCGGATGCAATTATCATTTTCTTGTTTCAAATTCTTCTCTTCTGGCTTATTGCTGACTTTCTAAGTCCAGTCCTGTAGTAAGGAGGGCTAGAGTTAGAGTAGGAACATTAGCAAACTCATAGGCAAATACTCTAAGGATTGGGTTCGATTTAGATACCAAAACTAAGTCTGGATAGGAAATGAGAAGAAAAGGGAGAAAGAGAAATAAATGCACTAAGATTTATGTGGAGAACAACGCTTTAATAAGAGAAAAACTATGGATAAAAGGATAAAAGCTTCACAACATCTGAAATGGAAGATTATAACAACCTTCTCCTCCTCCTCCTCCTCCTCTCTTTCCCTCTTTCTCTCTCGCTCTTCTCCCCTCTCCACTCAAATTCTAGGCGGAAGCCCTACAAGTATATAAATAGAAGACAAAGTACGGAAACCCTAAAGTACACTAGTATAACAACCCGATCCGACAAATAGGGTCCAAACCGCAGGGGTCTTTACATCCCAGCACCCAAGGGCCCGGTCCCTCTGCTCGAAATTATAGACTAAAAAAATTCAAATGTATAGCTTGAAAAACTAGTCAGTAGTAGTGACTTCAAACTGCCATATCTTTTGATATGTAAAGAGTTACGAAGCCTCCCGCCTATTTTTTGCAAATTTGGTCTTGATACATGTTTTTTTTTTTGTGGTCATTTTTGCATTTTCCTATGGGGTAGTGGTGTTTCATAATTTTGCAATTTAGGGATTTTTGCTGGTTTTTCTATTAATACTCCCTTACCTGCTATTGTACCCCCGTTCAGAATTTATCAATATCAAAACCCTAGCATTTCTCTCTTTTCTTCAGGGAATTTGAGTGCACATTCACTTTTTAAAAGAGAATTGAAATGAACCCCACACATTGAATTTAATATTTAAACTAAACAAAACTCGCTCTTTATAATCTAATTAAACAAAATATAATCCAGATCATTATTTTTAAAAAATTAAATAAAAAGAAGCAAATTGTATTAATTTATGCGCTGAATATAAAATGTAGGACAATTTGAATTTAATAATATAATTTAGGGGATTATTTTTTAAAATTGAATATATGCTGTGTGGGTTGTAATCCATAACATTTTTCTATTGGGAAGAACAGCTAAAACAACAAATACTATTGTGCAATGAAGATATTCATTGTGGTCTTGCTCATATATCTGATTGGTACTTCTCATCTTGTATTGATGCAAAGCATTTATTATTAAAATAATAATATAACTTATATTTGTTAGGCCTTGTTTGTGATACGAAATTGGATCAAAATCACTCAAATCGACTAAAATTGGATCTCAACACACGAAATATCGGGCCTATGGGGCAGTAAACGGATGCCCCGTTTGTATAATTTGTATATATATGTAAGTATTGTATCAATTAAAAGAAAAGGGGGGAGGGATATATAGAAGAGAATTGGGGCAGAGAGAGAGAACACTCACTAATCACTCATCAACATAACAACCTAATACTAATGACCCCATTATTTATGCTACGTTTAGTTCAGCTTTTTAACAACTTAAAGCCGTAAAAAAGCTCTTTTTGACTGCAGGCCTTGCATTTGATTGGCAAAAAAAATATTTTTATATCCTTTTTTACAGCTTAAATAGAAAGATGAAAAAACTGTTTTATAACTAAGTAGAAAAATATGCAAAACTGGATCTTTTTCACAGCTTATTTCAAATAAATGCTTTAAAAATATTATATTAACATTAAATCTTCACCACTACAACATACTTTTACTTGTTATCACCATTCTCACCGACCACCACACCTTTTATGGTCATGGGTCGCTACACTCACTATTTTTCACTATCATGACAAATTATTATCATGATTCTCTCTTGCCTATTATAATTAGATAACGTATATTATTATGTCATTTTTGTTATTATAGGAGGTAAGTTACTTTTATAACTTGTATTAAAATGCTTTATTTTGTTAAAAAGATCTTTCTGCACTGTACAACCGAACACTTTACTGTAAAAAGATACAGATCTTATTGAAACAGATAAGTTAAAAAAAGATAAGATAAAATAGGCTGAACCAAACGCACCCTTATATTCTAGCTCTAAGCTATCTTAATTACTATAATTAGAGCTTAATTAATTAATGATGACATCAATTAATTAATACCCTAGTTGCCCCCATTTAATATTATATATAAATATAATATTCCTAATACTCTCTATTGACCCGGTTTAGTAATCGGGTCTAATATCGGGTTTGTATCAGTTTGGCATTAGAAATTTAATTTTAATTTTGATGGAATTAGAATTTGGATGAAGCTAAAAATCTTTTATTTGGATAATCAATAGAATCCAAGTATGGAATTATAATATAAATAAGAATTCAAGTTATCTCGGACTTTACGTGGAATGGTTTAGATGGCTTCAAATTTTAGGCCGGCTTAGGAACAGTTTGAGTCAATTAGTTATTTTGGGTTCAAGCTTTCTCCGGTTTTGGGGGTTAATTTAGGATTCAAATTGGCTATAGCAATGTTTGAGATAGGTTAATCATTTTTGATTTTGATCCATGCATCTTGATATTCAATCAATCATGATAGATTATTTAGGGTCTCGAGTCATCTCAGATAGGGTCAAATTCAGGTCTAAGTCTAAGTCAGGTTATGTTGTTTTCGAATTCGATCATCTTGGGTTTTAAATAAATCAGGTCATTTACAGTTTTTAGTCATCTCAGATTAGGTCAAATTCAGGTTTGATTTGAGTGCAGTTGATCATTTTTTGTTTCAGTCATCTGGAGTTTCAAGTTGACTAGATTGGGTCTGTAGTTCAGCTCAGTCTAGGAAAAAAATGTCTAAGTTCAAGTTGGGTAGGGTCATTTGGAAGCATGTGACCCCAGCTGCATCAATTTCGGATTAGCTGCATCAAAATTGTGAATTATGATAAAAGTTAAAGCTGCTGCAAGCAACCGAGCTGGGGAAAATTATATGTTGGAGCTTTGATAATGTTGTTAGAAAAATGGTCCAATCGCAACAAAAATTATGTTGGAAAAATGATACAAGAAATTCATGATAAAAGCCAAGTGAAGTAGCAAAATGACTCTTTTCTTGTATCCCACATAGACAAAATAGGAGGAGATTTTTGGGTTTATATATGGGTACTTTATAGCCATTCTTTAAATTAATTTATGGATGAGAGTATGGACACCACACGTGCGCGCGCCATCCACCCGCCGTGCTGTGCTCGGTTGAGGGTTACACTTTTTCAAACGGATACAATTATTTTTCGGAAAAATCGATCCTTTACTGTTTCGTAGTCAAAACAATTGCCGAGATTTTTGTTCACGTTTAATAACTGTTGCTGATATTTTTGCTCCATGAATATGCAAACTGCCAACGTTCACTTCAGTTGCTATTTTTTCTCCTAGTTTTTAAGAAGTTGGTTAACTAACCGCGCCTTTAATTTGGCTATAAAAGCAGGCTACCCTCACCAGTTTTAATCATTCAAAATAAACGATTCTTCTTCTTCTCCTTATTCAATTTCCTCTCTCAAAATACGGGCAAAGCTCTCAAGCGTCTCCTACCCGGTCTCTACCGAGTGCAACGGTAGCGGTCGAATCGTGTTAATCCTGGAGGACGGCCGCCAATCAATCTGTTTGCATCTAAGCAGTGGCAAAATCGTCTTTTAGGCCAGTGGTACTTTCCACGACACGGTGTCTTCGGTACTATATTTAAGTTCTCAATTCTCTCGTGTTATTTGTTTATCACGTTTATATATTTTAACTAGGTATAATCGCTGCTATTTAATGCAGGAAAAATACGTTCGTTTTTGTAGCGACTGCTAGTTATTTTTCTTACAATCCAAAAGACGATTTGTGTTGTTTCTTCGCAATATACAGCCGACTGAAAATTTATTTTTCTGCAACAAAGTTTACTGCATTTTTTCACTGCAGTATTATCGGTTAAATTTTTTGTAGTCGTTGTCTCGCAACAAAAAAAAAAAAAAAATTACTGCGTATTTTTCTTGTTTTTCCTGGACACTTACATTGCAGTATTTTTCGGTTTCTGCGTTATTTTACTATTTTTTCTGCGTTAATTACTGCGTTAATTTATTGCATTAATTAATGCGTTAATTACTGTGATTTGCTGTTAGTATAATTTTTACGTATTTCAACCGTAACAGCAGTATAATTAAAAAAAAAAAACGAACCTGCAAATTTCTGCATGAAAGTACTGCAATTTTTGTAAGTGTTAGTAAGCGAAACTAATATTTAAACATGACAACCAAACTACCGCTTCCCGACATGTCTAAAGTTGAACCACTTGACGGGAAAAATTATAAAAGGTGGTCTCAGAAAATGTTATTTTTTCTTCAACAAGTTGTATCGATTACGTACTCTTTGACAAAAAGGAACCCGATGGTGAAAATGAGAAAAAAAGCCTATCAAGAAAAATTCACCGTAGACGATCGAACTTGTAGAGGAAATTTGCTACATTATATAAGTGATGGCCTTTTTGATATTTATGTAAAACTGGAATCATCAAAAGAAATATGAGATTCTCTACAGAAAAAATATGGAGGTGATGATTCAGGGACTAGAAAATATGCTGTTAGTAAGTGGTTAGATTTCAAATTCATGGACAATAAACCGATAATTGATCAAGTCCATGAATATGAAAACATAGTAACAACTTTATTGTCAGAAGGTCTTAAAATTTGTGAAATTACACAAGCATATGTTTTAATTGAAAAACTTTCACCTTTCTGGAAGGAATATAGAAACCAACTTATGCATAAAAAGAAAGACCTGACATTAGAAGAGTTAGTGAGCCACTTAAAGATTGAAGAAGAGAATATACTTAAAGATAGGAGGCATTCATATTCAGATCTTTCTAAGGCTAACATTGTAGAAGCAAGAACCAGTGCATCTGA
Organism: Simmondsia chinensis; assembly: GCA_018398585.1. Taxonomy (NCBI): domain Eukaryota; kingdom Viridiplantae; phylum Streptophyta; class Magnoliopsida; order Caryophyllales; family Simmondsiaceae; genus Simmondsia; species Simmondsia chinensis. The sequence continues at coordinate 3,153,405 of JAGTTD010000021.1, read as the reverse complement.
CATGTTTAAAAGTAAAGGAAAGAAGCACTATCATTGTGGAAAACGTGGACATATGGCTCGGGATTGCAGAATAAAAAAGAACCAGTCTAAGGACCCAAAGCATAAAGCACATCATGTGGAAACAGAAAACATTGTAGTTGTTGTCTCAGAGGTGAACCTGGTAAACAACATGACTGAATGGATCGTGGACACCGGGGCTACCAGGCATATCTGCACAAACCGAAGTATGTTCCAAGAATACCAAAAATTGACCGATGGGGAAGTGGTCTTCATGGGCAATTCTGCGGCAGCACCCATTCTCGGAAAAGGGAAGATTACTTTAAAACTCACCTCTGGAAAATTTCTTACTTTAACGAATGTGCTGCATGTGTCTGAAATGCGTAGGAATCTGATCTTGGGTAGTCTCTTGATTAAAGCTGGTTTGAAATTATTATTTGATCCAGATAAACTAGTCCTAACTAGGAATGGTGAATTTATGGGAAAGGGTTTTTGTAATGTTGGTCTGTTTGTCCTTGATGCTGTTTTTATAAATGAGAATGCTGGTACATCTTCTGCTTATATCGTTGAATCTCTCAAATTGTGGCATGCTCGCTTAGGACACATAAATGTTGAATCAATTAAACGACTTAAGAAAATGAATATTATTCCTAACTTCAGTAATACCAGCTTTAATAAGTGTGAAATATGCGTAGAAGCCAAGTATGCTAAAAAACCCTTTAAGTCTATCGAGAGACAATCAGAACTTCTCGAGCTAATCCACACTGATTTAGGAGACTATAAAAGCCTAATAAGTAGAGGTGAAAAAAGATACTACATGACATTTGTAGACGATTATTCTAGATACTCAATGGTATACCTCCTAAATACTAAAGATGAAGCAGAAGGAATGTTTTTGAAATACAAAGCTGAAGTAGAAAATTAATTAGGAAGAAAAATTAAAAGAGTTAGGTCCTATAGAGGAGGAGAATATGATCCAACTTCTCTAGAAAAATTTTGTGAGGAAAATAGAATAATACATGAGCGAAGCCCTCCTTACTGTCCACAATATAACGGCATCGCTGAAAGGAAAAATAGAACATTAAAGAACATGATGAATGCAATGTTAATTAGCTCTGGACTACCTGATAACATGTAGGGGGAGGCGATCCTATCTGCTTGTCATGTGCTAAATAGAGTTCCTCATAAAAGGCTAGATAAAACCCTATATGAAATGTGGAAAGGTCATGCACCTAATCTGAAATACTTGAAAGTGTGCGGGTGCCTAGCCAAGGTTGGATTACCCGACTTTAAACGAAGTAAAATTGGACCTAAAACTGTTGACTCTATTTTTATTGGGTATGCTTATCATAGTGCTGCTTATCGTTTTTTGATTAAGGGGTCTAATAATTCGTATGCATGTGGTAGCATCATTGAATCTGGAGATGCTGAATTCTTTGAACATATATTCCCCTTAAAATCTGATGACGCACAACCATCTAGTTTGCCTTCTCATAATATGACTGTTAGCCATAATTTTACCAACGATATATACACTCCTGAAATTAAAAGAAGTAAAAGAGCTAGGAAAGAAATTAACTTTGGGCCCGATTATATTACTACTTTCCTAACAGAAAATGACTTCATAAATGAAGAAATAGTAAGCGTCTATATGTTGGAAGAAGACCCTAAAACTTACGATGAGGCTATTAGATCAGCTGACTCTACCTTTTGGAAAGAGGCTATTAATAGCGAATTAGAATCAATCCTAAGCAATCGCACTTAGGAACTGGTAGACCTTATTAGAGGATGTAAACTAGTAGGTTGTAAATGGGTCTTCAGAAGGAAAATGAAGGCTGATGGAACAATAGATAAGTTTAAGGCAAGGTTAGTGGCTAAGGGTTACATCTTGAAATAGGGGTTAGATTATTTCGATACTTATTCACCCGTCGCTAAAATAGCCACAATTAGAACCTTAATTGCCCTTGCGTCTATTCATGATTTGGTAATACATCAAATGGATGTTAAAACTGCCTTTCTAAATGGTGACCTAGATGAAGAGATTTATATGGAACAACCTGGGGGTTTCATAGTCCCTGGTAATGAAAAGAAAGTTTGTAAACTTATAAAATCTCTATATGGTCTCAAACAGGCGCCTAAACAGTGGCATGAGAAATTTAACAGCATGCTAATAGCGAACAATTTTCGTGTAAATGATAGAGACTCTTGTGTGTATATGAAGACTAATTCGAATGGTTGTGTAATAATATGTCTATATGTTGATGATATGTTGATATTTGGCACAAACTTGAATGTCGTTAATGAAACAAGAAACTTTCTATGTTCTAAATTTGATATGAAAGATGTGGGTGATGCAGACGTGATTCTAGGAGTTAAAATTGTGAGAACTCCTGTAGGCATAAGCCTAAATCAGTCTCACTATGTTGAGAAGATACTTAGAAAGTTTGATATGTTTAATGTTGATACTATAAGAACACCCTATGATCCCAGTGTACATCTAATGAAGCATAGAGGTGTTGCTATGTGCCAAACTGAGTGTGCTAAAATAATTGGCAGTGTTATGTTTTTAATGAACTGCACTAGACCTGACATTGCATATGCTGTAAGTAGACTCAGTAGATACACACATAATCCTAATCAAGAGTATTGGAACACATTAAAAAGGCTGCTCAAATATTTGAAAGGAACTATGGATTGGGGACTTCATTATGGAAAGTTTCCTACTGTTTTAGAAGGATATTGTGACGCCAATTGGGTGTCTGATAATGATGAAATTAATTCCACTAGTGGATATGTATTCACACTAGCTGGAGGTGCTATATCCTGGAAATCCTCTAAGCAATCTTGTACTGCTACATCTACTATGGAATCTGAGTTCATTGCTCTTGAGTTGGCAGGTTATGAAGCTGAGTGGCTAAGAAGCTTATTGGTAGATGTGCCATTGTTGGGGCTTCCAACGCCTTCAGTATCACTTCACTATGATAGTCAAGCTACAATTGCTGTAGCGAAGAACAAAGTTTACAATGGCAAGAGGAGGCATATTCGTCTCAGGCATAAGATCGTGAAGGATCTTCTAGAGAGTGGAGTGATATCACTGGACTATGTAAAGTCAGAAAAGAATTTTGCGGATCCGTTGAAAAAAGGCCTCTGTCGTAAAATGATTATAGAAACATCGAGGGGGATGGGATTAAAGTCTATACATGAATGAATTGTGATGTATCCAACCTGGTTTTAAAAGGTTCAATGTGAAAAGTCATGGTTTTATTCTAGAAAATGCACTGTGTTTTATGTTCTCCGTCCCTATGGTGTGATAGTGCAGAAACGGGTCCATAGCCATATGTTTGGTGTAAGCAAGGCTTGCACTTGATGGACACTGTTTGTATGTTACCAAGGGGTGAGGTTGAGCTTTAGCTCTTAATGGACCCATTTTCATATATTTGGTGGTGTGCGGTAACACACACTTGATGGGATCCATTTATGTAGGTGTGGGAGTGTGGCAGCTCCCCGTGAAGGTTTAAGACTTGCCTTCTAGAGCGCCTATGAATATCCAGGACGAGCGCATGGCCGATAGAACTCGCAAAATCGCAGCAGTCGCTGAGATCTGGAGTTTGGTATGTGTCCAAGTGGAAGACTATACAACCCCTTGTGAGGATCAAGACGAAAGTCACCTAACAAGATGTTGGTCCTAAACTTGGGTCACACTAGGTGACGATTCAAGTCGCAAGACATCGGCACTGAAAAACTAAACTTCCTTTGCCCAATTCATCTTTCTTTTCTTTCTTGTATCCTTTGTGGGAGATTGTTGGAAAAATGATACAAGAAATTCATGATAAAAGCCAAGTGAAGTAGCAAAATGACTCTTTTCTTGTATCCCACATAGACAAAATAGGAGGGGATTTTTGGGTTTATATATGGGTACTTTATAGCCATCCTTTAAATTGAATTATGGATGAGAGTATGGACACCGTAAGCGCGCGCGCGCTGCCCACCCGCCTCGCTCGGGCGAGGGTGTGGGTTACTCTTTTACAAACGGGTACAATTATTTTTCGAAAAAATCGATCCTTTACTGTTTCGTAGTCAAAACAGTTGCCGAGATTTTTGTTCACGTTTAATAACTGTTGCTGATATTTTTGCTCCATGAATATGCAAACTGCCAACGTTCACTTCAGTTGCTATTTTTTCTCCCAGTTTTTAAGCAGTCGGTTAACTAACCGTGCCTTTAATTTGGCTATAAAAGCAGGCTACCCTCACCAGTTTTAATCATTCAAAATAAACGATTCTTCTTCTTCTCCTTATTCAATTTCCTCTCTCAAAATACGGGCAAAGCTCTCAAGCGTCTCCTACCCGGTCTCTACCGAGTGCAACGGCAGCGGTCGAATCGTGTTAATCCTGGAGGACGGCCGCCAATCAATCTGTTTGCATCTAAGCAGTGGCAAAATCGTCTTTTAGGCCAGTGGTACTTCCCACGACATGGTGTCTTCGGTATTATATTTAATTTCTCAATTCTCTCGTGTTATTTGTTTGTCACGTTTATATATTTTAACTAGGTATAATCGCTGCTATTTAATGCTGGAAAAATACGTTCGTTTTTGCTGCGACTGCTAGTTATTTTTCTTACAATCTAAAAGACGATTTGTGTTGTTTCTTCGCAATATACAACCGACAGAAAATTTATTTTTCTGCAGCAAAGTTTACTGCATTTTTTCACTGCAGTATTATCGGTTAAATTTTTTGTAGTCGTTGTCTCGCAACAAAAAAAAAAAAAAATTTACTGCATATTTTTCTTGTTTTTCCTGCCCACTTACATTGCAGTATTTTTCGGTTTCTGCGTTATTTTCCTATTTTTTTTGCGTTAATTACTGCGTTAATTTATTGCATTAATTACTGCGATTTGCTGTTAGTATAATTTTTACGTATTTCAACCTTAACCGCAGTATAATTTAAAAAAAAAAAAAACGAACCTGCAAATTTCTGCGTGCAAGTACTGCAATTTTTGTAAGTGTTAGTAAGCGAAACTAATATTTAAACATGACAACCAAACTACCGCTTCCCGACATGTCTAAAGTTGAACCACTTGACGGAAAAAATTATAAAAGGTGGTCTCAGAAAATGTTGTTTTTTCTTCAACAAGTCTGTATCGATTACGTACTCTTTGACAAAAAGGAACCCGATGGTGAAAATGAGAAAAAAAGCCTATCAAGAAAAATTCACCGTAGACGATCGAACTTGTAGAGGAAATTTGCTACATTATATGAGTGACGGCCTTTTTGATATTTATGTAAAACTAGAATCATCAAAAGAAATATGGGATTCTCTACAGAAAAAATATGGAGGTGATGATTCAGGGACTAGAAAATATGCTGTTAGTAAGTGGTTAGATTTCAAATTCATGGACAATAAACCGATAATTGATCAAGTCTATGAATATGAAAACATAATAACAACTCTATTGTCAGAAGGTCTTAAAATTTGTGAAATTACACAAACATATGTTTTAATTGAAAAACTTTCACCTTTCCTGGAAGGAATATAGAAACCAATTTATGCATAAAAAGAAAGACCTGACTTTAGAAGAGTTAGTAAACCACTTAAAGATTGAAGAAAAGAATATACTTAAAGATAGGAGGCATTCATATTCAGATCTTTCTAAGGCTAACATTGTAGAAGCAAGAACCAGTGCATCTGACATGTTTAAAAGTAAAGGAAAGAAGCACTATTCTAGCTTCAAACCTGGTGGAAAAATTCAAAAGCCAAACAACAAATTTCTCGGAGATTGCTATCATTGTGGAAAACGTGGACATATGGCTCGGGATTGCAGAATCAAAAAGAACCAGTCTAAGGACCCAAAGCATAAAGCACATCATGTGGAAACATAAAACATTGTAGCTGTTGTCTCAGAGGTGAACCTGGTAAACAACATGACTGAATGGATCGTGGACACCGGGGCTACTAGGCATATCTGGGCAAACCGAAGTATGTTCCAAGAATACCAGAAATTGACCGATGGGGAAGTGGTCTTCATGGGCAATTCTGCGGCAGCACCCATTCTCGGAAAAGGGAAGATTACTTTAAAACTCACCTCTGGAAAATTTCTTACTTTAACGAATGTGCTGCATGTGTCTGAAATGCGTAGGAATCTGATCTCGGGTAGTTTCTTGATTAAAGCTGGTTTGAAACTGTTATTTGATTCAGATAAACTAGTCCTAACTAGGAATGGTGAATTTGTGGGAAATGGTTTTTGTAATGCTGGTCTGTTTGTCCTTGATGCTGTTTTCATAAATGAGAATGCTGGTACATCTTCTGCTTATATCGTTGAATCTCTCAAATTGTGGCATGCTCGCTTAGGACACATAAATGTTGAATCAATTAAACGACTTAAGAAAATGAATATGATTCCTAACTTTAGTAATACCAGCTTTAATAAGTGTGAAATATGCGTAGAAGCCAAGTATGCTAAAAAACCCTTTAAGTCTATCAAGAGACAATCAGAACTTCTTGAGCTAATCCACACTGATTTAGGAGACTATAAAAGCCTAATGAGTAGAGGTGGAAAAAGATACTACATGACATTTGTAGACGATTATTCTAGATACTCAATGGTATACCTCCTAAATACTAAAGATGAAGCAGAAGGAATGTTTTTGAAATACAAAGCTGAAGTAGAAAATCAATTAGGAAGGAAAATTAAAAGAGTTAGGTCCGATAGAGGAGGAGAATATAATCCAACTTCTCTAGAAAAATTTTGTGAGGAAAATGGAATAATACATGAGCGAAGCCCTCCTTACTGTCCACAATCTAACGGCATCGCTGAAAGGAAAAATAGAACATTAAAGAACATGATGAATGCAATGTTAATTAGCTCTGGACTACCTGATAACATGTAGGGGGAGGCGATCCTATCTGCTTGTCATGTGCTAAATGGAGTTCCTCATAAAAGGCTAGATAAAACCCAATTTGAAGTGTGGAAAGGTCATGCACCTAATCTGAAATACTTGAAAGTGTGGGGGTGCCTAGCCAAGGTTGGATTACTCGACTTTAAACGAAGTAAAATTGGACCTAAGACTGTTGACTCTATTTTTATTGGGTATGCTTATCATAGTGCTGCTTATCTTTTTTTGATTAAGGGGTCTAATAATTCGTATGCATGTGGTAGCTTCATTGAATCTAGAGATGCTGAATTCTTTGAACATATATTCCCCTTGAAATCTGATGACGCACAACCATCTAGTTTGCCTTCTCATAATATGACTTTTAGCCATAATTATACCAACGATATAGACACTCCTGAAATTAATAGAAGTAAAAGAGCTAGGAAAGAAATTAACTTTGGCCCCGATTATATTACTACTTTCCTAACAGAAAATGACTTCATAAATGAAGAAATAGTAAGTGTCTATATGTTGGAAGAAGACCCTAAAACTTACGGTGAGGCTATTAGATCAGCTGACTCTACCTTTTGGAAAGAGGCTATGAATAGCGAATTAGAATCAATCCTAAGCAATCACACTTGGGAACTTGTAGACCTTCCTAGAGGATGTAAACCAATAGGTTGTAAATGGGTCTTTAGAAGGAAAATGAAGACTGATGGAACAATAGATAAGTTTAAGGCAAGGTTAGTGGCTAAGGGTTACATCTTGAAATAGGGGTTAGATTATTTCGATACTTATTCACCCGTCGCTAAAATAGCCACAATTAGAACCTTGATTGCCCTTGCGTCTATTCATGATTTGGTAATACATCAAATGGATGTTAAAACTGCCTTTCTAAATGGTGACCTAGATGAAGAGATTTATATAAAACAACCTGGGGGTTTCATAGTCCTTGGTAATGACAAGAAAGTTTGTAAACTTATAAAATCTCTATATGGTCTCAAACAAGCGCCTAAACAGTGGCATGAGAAATTTAACAGCATACTAATAGCGAACAATTTTCGTGTAAATGATGGAGACTCTTGTGTGTATATTAAGACTAATTCGATTGGTTGTATAATAATATGTCTATATGTTGATGATATGTTGATATTTGGCACAAACTTGAATGCCGTTAATGAAGCATAGAGGTGTTGCTATGTACCAAACTGAGTATGCTAAAATAATTGGCAGTGTTATGTTTTTAATGAACTGCACTAGACCTGACATTGCATATGCTGTAAGTAGACTCAGTAGATACACACATAATCCTAATCAAGAGCATTGGAACACATTAAAAAGGTTGCTTAAATATTTGAAAGGAACTATGGATTGAGGACTTCATTATGGAAAGTTTCCTACTGTTTTGGAAGGATATTGTGACGCCAATTGGGTGTCTGATAATGATGAAATTAATTCCACTAGTGGATATGTATTCACACTAGCTGGAGGTGCTATATCCTGGAAATAGTTGAAGCAATCTTGTACTAGTACATCTACTATGGAATCTAAGTTCATTGCTCTTGAGTTGGCAGGTCACGAAGCCGAGTGGCTAAGAAGCTTATTGGTAGATGTGCCATTGTTGGGGCTTCCAACGCCTTCAGTATCATTTCACTGTGATAGTCAAGCTGCAATTGCTGTAGCGAAGAACAAAGTTTACAATGGCAAGAGGAGACATATTCGTCTCAGGCATAAGATCGTGAAGGATCTTCTAGAGAGTGGAGTGATATCACTGGACTATGTAAAGTCAGAAAAGAGTTTTGCGGATCCGTTGCCAAAAGGCCTTTGTCGTAAAATGATTATAGAAACATCGAGGGGGATGGGATTAAAGTCTATACATGAATGAATTGTGATGTATCCAACCTGGTTTAATAGGTTCAATGTGAAAAGTCATGGTTTTATTCTAGAAAATGCACTGTGTTTTATGTTATCCCTCTTTATGGTGTGATAGTGCAGAAACGGGTCCATAGCCATATGTTTGGCGGTGTAAGCAAGGCTTGCACTTGATGGACACTGTTTGTATGTTACCAAGGGGTGAGGTTGAGCTTTAGCTCTTAATGGATCCATATCCATATATTTGGTGGTGTGCGGTAATACACACTTGATGGGATCCACCTATGTAGGTGTGGGAGTCTGGCCGCCCCCCATGAAGGTTTAAGACTTGCCTTCTAGAGCGCCTATGAATATCCAGGACGAGCGCATGGCCGATAGAATGCGCAAAATCGCAGGAGTCGCTGAGATCTGGAGTTTGGTATGTGTCCAAGTGGAAGACTATACAACCCCTTGTGAGGTTCAAGACGAAAGTCACCTATCAAGATGTTGGTCCTAAACTTGGGTTACACTAGGTGACGATTCAAGTCGCAAGACATCGGCACTGAAAAACTAAACTTCCTTTGCCCAATTCGTCTTTCTTTTCTTTCTTGTATCCTTTGTGGGGGATTGTTGAAAAAATGATACAAGAAATTCATGATAAAAGCCAAGTGAAGTAGCAAAATGACTCTTTTCTTGTATCCCACATAGACAAAATAGGAGGAAATTTTTGGGTTTATATATGGGTACCTTATAGCCATTTTTTGAATTGATTTATGGATGAGAGCATGGACACCACACGGGCGCGCGCGCCGCCCAACCGTCTTGCTCGGGCGAGTGTGTGGGTTACACTTTTACAAACGGGTACAATTATTTTTCGAAAAAATCGATCCTTTACTGTTTCGTAGTCAAAACAGTTGTCGAGATTTTTGTTCACGTTTAATAACTGTTGCCAATATTTTTGCTCCATGAATATGCACACTGCCAACGTTCACTTCAGTTGCTATTTTTTCTCCTAGTTTTTAAGCAGTCGGTTAACTAACCGGGCTTTTAATTGGGCTATAAATGCAGGCTACCCTCACCAGTTTTAATCATTCAAAATAAACGATTCTTCTTCTTCTCCTTATTCAATTTCCTCTCTCAAAATTCGGACAAAGCTCTCAAGCGTCTCCTGCCCGGTCTCTACCGAGTGCAACGGTAGCGGTCGAATCGTCTTAATCCTGGAGGACGGCCCCCAATCAATCTGTTTGCATCTAAGCAGTGGCGAAATCGTCTTTTAGGCCAGTGGTACTTCCCATGATACAATATCTTCGGTATTATATTTAATTTCTCAATTCTCTCGTGTTATTTATTTGTCACGTTTATATATTTTGACTAGGTATAATTGCTGCTATTTAATGTTGGAAAAATACGTTCGTTTTTGCTGCGACTGCTAGTTATTTTTCTTACAAATTACATCTAAATTATAGTAGAACACTTCTTGTAAAATGCAGTAAAATACTGTTTTAAATTACAGTATAATTATATTATAAATTTCAGTAAAATACTGCAGTAAAATAAGCTAAAATTTCGGTGAAAGTTGTAGCTGAAAATTGGCAGTGAAAACACAGTAAAAATACTAAAAATTGTAGGGAAATTCAGAAATGATTATATAAAATATAGCAATCAAATTATTGTTAGAGAATTGATAAATATTCAATCATAGCGACGAAAAGAGAGAGTAATTAGAAAGATCTCACAATAAGATGATATCGCGCTGTGGTAAATACCACTGTCCTAAAGAAGATTTCGCTGCTACTCCAGTGCACACAACATGACTGGCGGCCATCCTCCAGGATTAACACTATCCGACTCGTAACGTGCACTTGTTAATTGCCGGGTAGGAGAGCCTTGAACTTTGCCCAAATTTGAGGAGAGAGATGAGGAATTTGAGAATCGAGAAGGGAAGAAGGAGGTCCGCCATTGAAGTAGAATAGCAACGCAAAGGTCTAACCAAGTTTGGGTGACCCGATTTGACTGCTCCTGAGAAAGACGAAAGCTAGAAGAAGAGTCGCAGTAAAGCTTCTAGGAATTGGAATTATAGAAGGGAGCTCTATCTAGAGGAAGAATTATAGGGTTTTTAAAAATGGGAGAGATAGCCGGGGGCTAAAATAATGGGAGTTATAAGTGTGGGGTTTTAATTTGCAACGGTAAAATATAACGGATGTAATAAATTACAACGTCTATATTGTTAATAAATACCCAACGGTCACAATTTTTAATGACCCTAAACGACTAGTAACTGTAACAAGTATTAAAACCGGGTGCAATTAATTCCAACGGCCATAAACAATCACAAATTTAATGACGCTAAATTGCTACAGGTAAGCGGCTAGTAACGGGACTTAAAATATATTTTTTTGTAAACTAAATGTGCCCGTTAAGAAAAGAATCATCCACACTATTTTTTTAATGTGAGATACAACTCCTCCATAAAACTAAAGGTTAGCTTGTATCATTTTTCCAACAATTCCCCACAAAGGGTACAAGCATAGTAGAGGAAGAAAGATAAATTGGGCAAAGCGAGTTCAGTTTTTCAGTGCCGATGTCTTGCAACTTGAATTGCTACCTAGTGTAACCCAAGTTTAGGACCAACATCTTGCAAGGTGACTTTCATTTTGAACCTCGGAAGGGGTTGTATAGTCTGTCACTCGGACACATACCAAACTCCATATCTCAGCAACTCCTGCGGTTTGGCGAGTTTTATCGGCCATGCGCTCGTCCTGGATATTCATAGGTGCTCTAGAAGGCAAGTCTTAAACCTTTATAGGGAGCAGCTAGACTCCCACACCTATATAGGTGGATCCCATCAAGTGTGTATTACCGCACACCAGCAAACATATGGATATGGGTCCGTTAAGAGCTAAAGCTCAACCTTACCCATTGGTAACATACATATAGTCTCCATCAAGTAACATATGACTATGGACCCATCTCTGCATTGTCACACCATAGGGAGGGACAGCATAAAACAAAGTGCATTCCTTGAATGAAACTATGACTTTTCACATTGAACCTGTTAAGACTAGGTTTGATATATCACAGTTTATTCGTGTATAGACTTTAGTCCCATCCTACTCAATGTTTCCACAATCATTTTCCAACATAACGTCTATCAATGGATCCATAAGGTTCTTTCCAGACATCACACAATTTAGTGATATCACTTTCTTTCAAGTAGATCATTTATGATCTTAAGCTTGAGACGAATAGGTCTCTTCTTGCCAAACCCATCAAGTGTGCAGCGTCCACACCACCTGTTACGGACTATGGGTTAGGTTAAAGCATCAAGCTCAACCATCATAAAAAACATTTCAACACTGTACTGGAATAAAGCTGTACTTCGAGAGTTGACTACTGCCAACATCAATATCGAGTTGCTCTTACCCCCACATTAAGGTATCTGCAACGAGCTGTTAAACAACTAGCTCCATCTCTTGGCAACTTCAACAAGAGTCAGTATAACATAATAGTGGAACAAATTATCATATTAATAAAATCATATCTCCACCCCAAGTACTCAAATAGTACACATATTGTACATATATCATATATACAGTTGGCACGAAAGACATATACTGCAAATTTATCAATTTCACATATCATCATAATCGTGACACATTATCATTTCAAATCAATTAGATCACCACCAGTTTAGGTCACAGAAGACCATATACCCATTCTCATCGTTCTTAGTGTATATGCATTATTACTATTAAGGGTACTCCATGTCTTATCAATGTTGTATCAAATTTTGGTGCTATTAAGAGAAAGAGGTAAATAAGACCATAATTCATAAGATGTCTTTTACAATTCAACTTAAGGCCACCCAAGCCTCTGCAAGGCTCTCGAGCCCAAGTGCTTAGCATCATCAAGTTATTTACACTGACTTTGGACAATCGCCAAAATAATATTTCCACCATAATCAATTTCCATAAGCTAGCTATAACTAACAAACATTGGTAAAAACACAATAATCAGAAAGGACTATGATCAGACAACATACCTTACAGGCTCTCGGGTGCTCTTACAATCCCCCACAATGGAATGTCTCATACTATAATCCTAAGCCATTTAATTTTTCTACCTGCCAACTCAGTGTTTAAGGACAACTAAAAAAATGTAGGTTTTAAAGGGGTGTCACAAAACATAGCTCACTAGAGGAACATACCCAGTGCCTCAAGGGATCCCGCCTATGCAGGGTCTGGGGGGGCAGATGTACGCGGCCTTCCCCCTTCAGGGTGTTAACCTGAAGAGAGGCAATTTCCCATTCCCTCCTACCTGAGGGTGAGGACTTCCCAAGAGGTCCCCCATCCTGGTACTACTCTCACCCAAGCACGCTTAACTTCAGAGTTCTCATGGGATCTGGTGGTGCCCTTTTTGGTACAAAACATAGCTCACTAATGAGCCTAAATACATTATAATTAGTGAAATATCTCTCATTGATATCAAATACCCAACACAACAAGGAGTCTATTACAACGTAAACCCCATTCATGATGCTTCATTAGTACTTCAACAATTTAACTAGAGCACTTTGATACTTGTCATTTGGATCAATGTATGTAGACAAGGTCCATCACTGGCATATGATATAACAGGACGAGTGTTGTATTATTCACTAAAACATAATGCTATCAATTACCTTAGCATATTTAGCTTGTGATGTGATGGCATATTTTTCTTCTCATCAAATGAACACTACGGTCATATAGTATGTCATTCAAATGACCAACATGAGTATACAACATATGACAATAACTCAAATAAAGTATTTAGACACAAGCTAAATACCAAGCCTATGATTAATCAAGGTTCTCATGAGGCTTGCACCTCACCCTTTTTCCAAAAATTAGAAAAGAAGGCCTGAAACAATGATCCTAAGGGTATAATAAGTCTCTGAAGATAACACATAGTCCTCATATGACTCAAACTTATCATGTTTTTCCAATTCTTGGCTAAAAATCAGCAAAATAGTCCAAAAACAGCATAACACCAGTATGGACAACAACATTCAGCAGTTAAATGTCATAATCTGTAGTATGTATACGACATATAGTCCAAAACCCGTATAAAGGTAATATGGACAATGACATATAACAGCTACATATCAAGTAGCAACATATTCAACTTGAAAACAGTCCATAAACAACATGTTTATCATTACTTCAAGCAACATTAAACAACATGTACCAACTTGCTTCATACGTAGCCATGGGAAATACATGAGACATCAACATAGATTTTCACAAGAACTCACAAGTCCTATTAGCCCTTTACAAGAGTCAACTATTTCACTTAGATCACTCCAAATGTGCAAGAAAACCAACTCTCACATACAAGGTTAATCTCATGGTTAAAGCTTAAATGTACAATGCTCTACCAACACAAGAGATTCAAGATTGTGCAACTAGTCATGCCTAAACCTAAGAGTTGTCAATTCTAAGTTTAAGACTCCATTCTAACAAGTTCAGAATCAACCTCAAGTATTAAGCACGTATTAACCACAACAATCACACAGAAAATTAAAAAAACACACAATTTAATTTCTGTACAACATGGTCAGCCACACAATAGTAGCGCCAGCATCGTGCACAGGTGTCTGAAACAGAATCCAAACCAAGGACTCTCCTCCGACTACTAACCAGGTTAAGCAATTTAACTCTGGAATTGCTCCACCAAAACAAGAATCTACACTAGATTCTTAACTGACCATACATGAGGCCGAACAAGTGATTATGTGTAATCTATCTTTGTTATTTTTGTTCCTAGTTATATTTTAATAGTTAATTGACACTCTTTTCACTGCTTGGATTGCCTCCGCATGTGTTTGCTTTTTGTGTTAAGAGGAATACACATTGGTCCTTTTTTTACGATAAGCTCATCATTGTCTATGCAAGTAACAAGTACATAATTAATGAAAGGACAGACTCTGTGAAAAGAAAGGGATACCCTTAGGCACTTGTTAAGGTGTAACTACATCAACTGTATAGAATATAAGATTAACCCTCAAAAGAAAAGATGAGACTAGTCTAGAAATCCAATCATTCTGTCTCATAAAAGTTTCAACCATCAATGAGGAAGATGATCATAACACAACTTTAGGCGTGCCATCCAACAATTTTATACAGATTTATATTATATTTCCTACTCCGAACTTAGATTATCCTCATCAACCATTCAAGATAACAATGCATGGAATTCTTCATGCCCATCTTTTGAATGATAAAGATTTGTGAATATGATCTTTCAGATGCGTAGTAAATGCCAATTTTCTTTGCCTTTTAGCAATTAGTCCTACAGTTTTATCAATTCGAATGACTAGATTTCAAAATGAGCCTGTTTCAGTCCTATTCAACAGAAAGTTTCCAACTAACAGGATTAGGACAAGTGAACCTTGTCCTGACATAAGTCGGATAGAACAACAAGGGAACCATAAATCCCACTGACTATGATCCTCTATGGCTTTCAAATACCATAAATATTTACTAATTGACTAGATATTCTGAAATATGAATATCTTACAGCATATTTGCCCAAAAGTTAGTCAGTCAGTCAGCAGAGCAAAAAGGCTGAACAAGATGGATATCAGGTTACTGCATAACATGTTGGAAACTAGCAAAAGCAGGGATGAAGTCATTCATGCAACTATGTTTTAAATCATGAAACCTGACTCTTGCATCCACTCGTGCTGCTCTTATAGTAAGTCAACGTAAAGTATAGATGGGTCAAATTATCAGAATGAAAGCATAATAGTTGGTTTGATTTGGCCTTTATATAGAGTGGTATATTTGTAATGACCATGTTAAAAATCATCAATGGTGTATTAAAATCAATAGTTACATGATAATTCGTCTTTTAGATTATTAAAAAAATGGTCTAATCGCAATGAAAATTACATCTAAATTACAATAGAACACTTCTTGTAAAATACAGTAAAATACTATTATAAATTGCAGTATAATTATATTATAAATTTTAGTAAAATATTGTAGTAAAATAAACTAAAATTTCAGTGAAAGTTGCAGCTGAAAATTGGCAACGAAAACACAGTAAAAATACTGAAAATTGTAGGAAAAATTCAGAAATGATCATATAAAATATAGCAATCAAATAATTGTTAGAGAATTGATAAATATTTAATCATAGCAACGAAAAGAGAGAGTAATTAGAAAGATCTCACAAAAAGATGATATCGCGTCCTGGTCAATGCCAGTGTCCTAAAAAAAGATTTCGCCTCTGCTCCGGTGCACACAGTATAAACGGCGGCCATCCTCTAGGATTAACACGATCTGACTCTTAACGTGCACTCGTTAATTGCCGGGTAGGAGAGCCTTGAACTTTGCCCAAATTTGAGGAGAGAGATAAGGAATTTGAGAATCGAGAAGAGAAGAAGGAGGTCCGCCATTGAAGTAGAATAGCAACGCAAACGTCTAACCAGGTTCGGGTGACCCGATTTGACCGCTCCTGAGAATGATAAAAACTAGAAGAAGAGTCGCAGTTAGGGCTGCAAATGAGCCGAGTTGAGCCGAACCACAACTTACTCGGCTCGACTCATTAACTAAATGAGACCGGCTCGGTATCGGTATCATTTATCTAATCGAGCCACATATCTATGTTCGGCTCGGCTCGTTGACTAAATGAGACCGGCTCGTTAATAAATGAGACCGGCTCGGTATCGGTATCATTAAGGCTTGTTTATTTGGCGAGCTGGCTCGTTTAGCTTTGTTGGCTCATTGGGCTCATTTATAGGGCTCGTTAAGCTCATTTATTAGGATTGCTAGACTCAATTATGATCATTGTTACTTGTTGTTATACTAAATTACTCTAATTAATAATAATAAACAAATAAATCTAAACCTAACTCTAACCCTAATTCTTTCTACTTGTCCCCGTATCAGCCCCCAGCCCCCGCCCCCAACCCCACCCCACCCAAACCCCCGACCAACTACCCCCAACCCCAACCACCCTCCAGCCGCCACCATCACCAACCCCCAGCCCCCTCCCAATGCCCGCCACCCCTCCCACACCCCCACTCCAAACCGCCATCACGATCACCTCTCCCGAACCCCGACCCCCCACCCCCCACCCACTGGCCACCAACACCACCACCCCCGAGCCCTCACTGCCCCGCCCCTGTCACCACCACCCCTCCCCCGCTCATTTCTCTTTTTCGTCTTTAAGTAATACCAAAAAGTTGAGATTTTGAATCAGATAATAAACCAATAACAATATAAAAAAAGACACATATTCTATTTAAAAAGGGTGGGACTGAGAACACACTAACCAAATAATAAAGTAAAAATGAATATTTAGGACCGAGAAGAGTACCAACAAATAGAGCGCTGTCTTCTTCCTTTCTTTATTATTGTTCTTCTCTCTTTTTTTCTCTCCTTTAGTGAGGCAAAGTTTAGAAAGCTAAACCCTAAAAACCTTTAAATACTCAAACAAAAACATATAAATGAATGGTGGAGGAGGTGCCAAGGGGCTCAGTCTAAATATGAGAGCCAATAAATGAGCCGGCTCGTGAGCCTTTCGAGCCGAGTCAGCCTCAGTTTTATTTGGCTCGTTTATTTAAATGAGCCGCCCTTAAATGAGTCGAGCCGGCTTAGACGAACCCTATCCGAGCCATTAGCAAGCCGAGTCGCGAGCTGGCTTGGCTTATTTGCAGCCCTAGTCGCAGTAAAGCTTCTAAACGGTAAAATATAACGGACGTAATAAATTACAACGGCTATATTGTTAATAAATTGCCAACGGTCACAATTTTTAATGATCCTAAACGGCTAGTAACGGTAACAAGTATTAAAACCGGGTACAATTAATTCCAACAGCTATAAACGATCACATATTTAAGAACGTTAAATTGCTACGGGTAAGCGGTTAGTAACGGGTCTTAAAATATATTTTTTTGAAAAATAAATGTACCCGTTAAGAAAAGAACCATCCATACTCCTTTTCCAATGTGAGATACAACTCCCCTATAAAACTAAAGGTTAGCTTGTATCATTTTTCCAACAAATGTCATTTGAAGTGTCGTAGCTAAAGCCTTAGGAAAAGTCTAAAAAACAAAGCTGAGAATACACGATTCAAACCATGACCAAGATTC
This sequence comes from Simmondsia chinensis, assembly GCA_018398585.1. Taxonomy (NCBI): domain Eukaryota; kingdom Viridiplantae; phylum Streptophyta; class Magnoliopsida; order Caryophyllales; family Simmondsiaceae; genus Simmondsia; species Simmondsia chinensis. The sequence goes on along the minus strand of JAGTTD010000021.1, from coordinate 3,135,546 downwards.
CTAAAATGCTATACTGTCGGTAAAAATCTATTTGGTTCTCTATCTAATAAATGAGGATGTTGTACACCAAATCTTCTCTCAATTTGGTCCTCTTGAAGAAATCAAATTAATCCATCATCAATTTTGGAGATTAAAGCTCAAATATGCTTTTCTTCTAGATTAAGCTCAATTTGTTAGAGCCACGGGGTTGATGCTATTAGACTATACTCTAGAGTATTCTAGAATGTTCCTAGAGTTTTGTATTTTACCATTTTGTCCTTTAACTTATGTAATCCATAGGGGTATTATAGTCTTTTGATTATTGTACTTTGCTTATATAATGAGGTCTCCTATGTACTCATTTATTTATTCAAAATATAATATTTCACATGGTATCAGAGCCATAATACCCTCTTTTCTCAAAAAAAAGGGGTGAAAAATCGGGTCTCAGAACCCTAACCTTCTTCTTCTTAGGCGCCGCCACCTCCCCAAATGCCCATTACTGATGCTTCCCATAATGCACCGTTAGTTATCTGTACTTCCCCCCTTCGGGTACTGCCTCGGACACCCCGAGTCAGGTCACCACTGCGGGCCTGCCGCCCAACATTGGTCAACCACCGCTGTTGCCAGCGGCTCACCCCCCTGCTGGTGTTGGGGTTCCCACCCGGCCGCCCTCACAGCCCTTGCCTGCGTCACCGTCGCCCGAGCCCGCAACCCCTTCCCCCTCTGTTTCCCCGAGTCCCGTCCCTACCGATGACGCTACCCCGCGTCATCCATCCTGGGTGTCGTGTTCGACCCAACCCCGAGCTTGCCCCCCCTCCCTCCCCACAATCACCGGTTCAAAATGTGCATCCTATGCACACTAGACTTAAGGACGGTATCCGCAAACCCTGATACCCACTTTCCCTGTCCTCCATTATAGTTATCCAGGAGCCCACATGTTACTCGCAGGTTGCTAAACATCCCCAGTGGCAGCAAGCCATGGCGGATGAATTTAATGCCCTCCTCCTTAACCACACTTGGGACCCTGTTCCCCATGATTCCTTGAAAAACCTTGTAGGAAGTACTTGGAAATATAAGGTGAAGTATAAAGCAGATGGTTCGGTTGAACGGTTCAATGCTCGCCTTGTTGCTCAGGGTTTTCACCAACGTGAAGGCCTTGATTATGAGGAGACTTTTAGCCCTGTTGTAAAGCCCACCACCATAGGTTTTATACTTACACTTGCTGTCACTTACAACTGGCCTATACAACAGTTGGACGTTAAAAATGCTTTCCTACACGGTCATCTTAAGGAAGAAGTTTATAAGAAACAACCACAGGGCTTCATACATTCGAAATACCCTAATCACGTATGTCACCTTCGCAAAGCATTGTATGGTTTGAAACAGGCTCCCCGGGCATGGTTCCAGCGGTTCAGTACGTTCCTTATTAGTTTTGGTTTTGTTTGTTGTTGGGCCGACCCCTCTCTTTTCATCCATAAAACCCGTTCCCATATCACATGCCTTCTCCTCTACGTTGACGATATCATCCTCACTGGGTCTGCCCACTCGCACTTAACAACCCTCGTTAAGTCACTTTCCACCCAATTTGCGATGAAGGACCTTGGACCATTACATTTCTTTCTCGGTGTTCAAGCCTCTCACAACTCCAGTGGCCTTTTTCTCTCTCAACACAAGTACATCGTTGACCTCCTCACCAAACACAGTCTGTGTGATGCCAAACCAGTTAAAACCCCCCTCCCCACCCGAGCACATCTCTCCCTGAGTGACGGGGACCTTCTCGAGGATCCTACTGAGTATAGAAGTGCAGTGGGTGCTCTGCAGTACCTCACTATGACCCATCCCGACATATGCTATGCCGTAAACCTTGTCTCTCAGTTCATGCACGCACCTCGCACTCCTCACTGGCAGGCTGTGAAGCGCATTCTTCAGTATCTCAAATCTACTCCTGACCATGGTCTACTCCTACAATCTGCTCCGACTCTCTCTCTCACCGCCTTCACTGATGCCGACTGGGGTGGATGCCCTGACACTCGTCGCTCTACAACTGGCTATGTTGTCTACCTTGGCCCAACCTTATCTCTTGGCGTGCCAAAAAGCAGATAACTGTCTCTAAAAGTACGACCGAATCTGAGTATCGGGCCGTGGCTCAAGCTGTTGCCGAAAGTGACTGGCTCCGTTACATCATGCGCGACCTCGCTCTTCGGCACCTAGGTCCTATCATCGTTTACTGTGATAACGTTTCTGCCTCGTACCTTGCCGCGAACAGGTATCTAATGACCGTAGCAAGCATGTAGATGTTGATTTTCATTATGTTCAAGAGAAGGTCCTCAAAGGTGATCTCCAAGTTCACTATACGCCGACCAACAAACAGGTTGCAAATATCCTTACCAAGGGTCTTGCCGCTGATCGCTTCTTTCAACACAAGGCCAATCTTCGCGTGCTACCACCTCGCTCAGATTGAGGGGCCCTATTAGACTATACTCTAGAGTATTCTAGAATATTCCTAGGGTTTTGTGTTTTACCCTTTTGTCCTTTGACTTATGTAATCTATAGGGGCATTATAGTCTTTTAGTCATTGTACTTTGCCTATATAATGAGGCCTCCTATGTACTCATTTATTTATTCAAAACATAATATTTCACAGATGCAACATGCTCAAGTATAAACGAATGTTGTCAACATGAATTTAAAAATTAACGTGAAACTTGAGGAATTGGACAACTTGAAAATATACGATTTATTATGATTTCTAATAACAATGTCATGGAAGAGGAATTCAATATAAGCAAAAATAAGGTTATGCCTAAACCAGAGGTATCTATTGTTGTTTGTTGCTTGTTGACGGATAAGTGAGTTAAGTTATTTGGATTGGATTTAATATTTGAATTAGAAGATAAGGATTACTTTCCTATAATTGCCTATGTATGAATAAAAACAAGATTAACGGAAATGCGTTTTGTCATCCATTATGTGTTGCTTTTGTGGTTGTGATGGGCAACATCTTGTCAACTATTGCTATAGAGAGAACTGGAACTATCAGTAAATGGTGAAAATCATGTAGGAATCAAAAGCACTATTTTCTCTGTGCTTTATGACAAAGCTTTTGGATTCGATTTAGCCTCAAGCGCACTTGGGGTTGCCATTTTTACCAGCTCCTTAGGCTCCAACTTAATCTTGTGGTAGACTGTCCTCCTCGAGGTCTCTTCTGCGACTTAGTCGTAAGGCAGGATATCCGTAAAATTTTCAAGTACTTGCTTATAAGTCTTGTAAGAGTGAAGAGATTAATATATAAGTTTAATGCGTTATTCCACCTATTGTCAACTAGTTTTATGATGTAACCCCACTTGGGCTTATAATCTCTTGTGTTGCATCTCCATGAATCCAGCCTAAAAGCTCAGTGAAATTCAACAGAATTACATTTAATACTATTAATTTGATAGCTTATTTTAAAAATTATAAGTACGTCGTGCATTTATTGCTAGTATAAGCTATGAGGTGTATTATTAATATATTTATAAATTGATAAACGAACATTTAATGAAAAATACCAATATAATTAAGAGTAAATTATAGAAAATCTTCCTGACTTTTGCCTAAAAAAACAAAAAACCCATCACTTTTAAAACCAAACAATTCAGCCTCTCACTTTTTAAAAATTCCACTTTGCCCCAAATTGATTTTTTATGACCATTTTGCTCTTCAAAAGTAAGATGTTAAGTTTTGATTTTATTACTATAAGGGAATTTTATATTTTTAGGCAAAAGTTAGGAGTTCTATGTTTTTAGCAAAAATTAAAAGGGTTATATATTTGTAAAAAAATAATTATATTAATTAAATATATAATGACATTAAATTCAAAGATAATACAATACTTAAAATATCTATGAAAAATACTATAAGATAAATTATAATAATATTTAAAATAAAATATAAAATAAAAAATATAAGAAATTAAAATTTTGAAGATAAATTATGAAAAAATTAATATTTTTGAAAAAAATTGGAAAACTAAAGTTAAAACATATTATTAAAATTTTATCAAACCTTTTATAAAATTATTTTTCCATAATTGGTTTTCAATTTTTTAGTTTCATACCTTTTCAATTTTAAACTTATCAATGTAATTTTAAAATTATTTTAAACAAAAAATATTGTATTAATTCTTATAATATTTTTGTAAAAATTTAGAAATATTTTTTCATTCTTCTAAACTTATTATTTTATTACTTTAATTAATTAAAATAATTATTTTTACTAAAAATATAAAAACTTTTGTCTTTCGCCTAAAAACACAAAACCTCCTTATAAAAATAAAATCAAACATTTAACCAATCACTTTAGAGGGGCAAAATAGTCATAAAAGATTGATCGGGCAAAATAGCAGTAAGGGGATCATTTGTTTTTGAGACAAAAGTCAAAGGAGTTTTCTATAATTCACACTTAAGGGAAATTATCTCTTAACTACCTTGAGATTTGATTATTTATCGCTTAGGAACAAAAAAAAGAAGGAACATACCTAGTGCCTCAAGGGCTCCAGCCTACGCAGGGTCTTGGGATTATTTATTGCTTAGGTATTTTGATATTTCAATATATATAATAAGGTACCTAAGATTTGAATCTTTTATCAACTAGATATTCCATTTCAGAATTTGATGAAATGGACGGCATTATAATGGATGGCAAAGATTTGTTAAACATTAAAAAAATTAATAATTTACAACCCATATTTCTTCATGGGGCAGAGAAAGAAGGGATAAGAGATGAAAATTATTTTTTTTCAATATTTAACAAATCTTGACCATAAATTATTATTTTTTTAATGTCCAACAAACCTTGGCCGTTCATTACAATGGAGAACTAGGATTCGCCCCTTTTATGCTTTCACCCTCTCATAAGAACGCCACCCTATACATATATGGAGCGGCTGGAGTGAGAATGGAAATTTTGTGAGAATATGAGAAAATTAAATTTATATCGTTGGATCTTAAGTAAGATTGATCAATGGTTCTAAGAGGCTCATTGTGTCCGGAGCTCTACCACCACCCAACGGTTATCACCACCGCTACCCACTAGCGTTGCAACCACTCCGCTTTCCCACCCCGCAACCGCCACCAATGGGGCGGTGTGGTGGGATGTGGTGGTGGTAATCGTTGGGATTCGAGATGGGATGGAGAGAGAGAGATAGGTGGCGGAGAGCGGCGGCGGGTGGCGGTGCGGCGGTGGTGGCGGTGACCGTTGGGATCTGAGATAGAATGGAGAGAGAGGGGGGGGGGGGGGGTCGCGGCAGCGTTGGGTGACGGTAGTGGTGACTGTACGAATTTGAGATGGGATGGAGAGAGAGATGGGTGGAGAGAGAGAGAGATGGATGGCGATGGCAGGGTAGTGGAGACGAGTGGTGGTGGTGGTGACCATTGGGTGGTGGTAGGGCTTCGGACTCTATAAGCCTCTTAGAATCATTGAAGAATCTTACTTAAAATTCAACAGTGCAGCTTTAATTTTCTTACATTCTCAAAAAACTTCCATTTCATTATAGTCACTCCCTATATAGAGACATGCTAATGTTTACAGCAAAATTTTTGCAATTTATGATAAAGAATTTAGTGAATGCTAATGCAAACTATATAAATTTGCCGAAATCATGTCTCATGTTAGCATTTTGGAAAACAACATCAAATTCTAACAAAGATACTAATATATTGTTCAAATCATGTTCCATATTAGTATTTTCAAAGAAAATTTATCAAATTTCAACAAAAAAGGTACCAAATTGATAAAATTTTAATATTTCAAGGTACCTGAGTGATAAAATGTCTAAACATTATGATACTTCATCCAATAACAACAAGAACAGACCTAGTGCCTCAAGAGCTCCCGTATAAGTGGGGTTTGGGAGGGGTGGATGTACGCAGCCTTATACCTTCAGGGTGTAACCCTGCCGAAAGACTGTTTCAGAGAACCCCTAACCTTATAGAGTTGGCAACATGAGGACTTCCCAGGAGATCATCCATCTTGGTACTACTCTCGCCCAAGCACACTTAATTTCTAAGTTCTAAAAGTATCTGGTGCCTTAGTGCCCGGTAAATGAATCCTCTTATGATACTTCATTATATATATTAAAACATTAGGGTATCTAGGTGATGAATGGTCAAATCTCAGGATATCTAAGTGATAATTTTTCTATAATTAAATGGATAGCCAGTGAGTATCCACTTAATAATTTGGTTCGGTAAGAATTGAGAGTTCCTAACCCATTTAATAAACCCGTCGAATTTGGGTTGACTCTATTGAGATATTTGTGATATTGGAAATATCTTGTATTATCTTGTATATTTGGCATACTAGGATATCTTCATATCTTCACATATCTTTAGAGATATATATCTTGTATATTTGGTATGATAGGATATCTTCATATCCTTTCGTACCCATTAAGGTAAACCTTGTACTTTGTATAAATACTCTTGTTATTGATGAATGACAATTGAGCGACTAGCCAATTTAACATGGTATCAGAGCACTGATCCTAAAACCACAAAAAAAAGGCCTAACTTCTACTTGAGCGACACCTCACTACAGCCCTAGACCCCTTCACCAGCCACCAATGTCGACAGGCAAAGAGGAAAAGAAGGAGAAGACGCGGGCAATAGACCCCACGTCACCATTCTACCTACACCCCTCGGATAATCCCAGGATTCCTCTTGTAACTACTCGTTTTGGAGGTGAAGGATATGATCTATGGGCCAGAGGGATGCAGAATGCTTTAAAAGCCAAGAAGAAGTTGGGATTTGTAGATGGGACCATAGGGAAGCCCGAAGACGGTACCCGCCGACGCAGATTTGTGGGAAGCACGCAATTCCATGATTGTTTCATGGTTGCTCAATACTCTTTCAGATGAAATAAGGGCTAGTTTCTCTTATTTGGACACAGCCAAAGAAATTTGGAATGACTTACGTGAGCGTTTCGCGCAAGGTAATGCGGCTCGTATATTTCAAATAAAAAACGACATATGTCTACTCCGTCAAGATGGACTATCGGTTGCGGCCTACTACACGAGGCTTAAAATGTTGTGGGATGAACTAGCCAATTTTACGAAGTCGCCTGTATGCAGTTGTCGTGGGTGCACATGTGGAGCCGCAAAGGATATTCTCAAGGAATGTGAGACAGAGAAGGTGTACTAGTTTCTCATGGGTCTCAATAATGAGGTCTATGGGACATTTCGTTCTAATTTATTGAACATGGATCCGCTTCCATCATTGGGATGCATCTACCATATGATCACCCAGGAAGAACGGAATAGAACCATAGCGAGGGGCCTTGGTGAAAGGACTGAAGTGGCGGCCTTTCACGTCCAAGGCCAAGAAGAAAAGACGGAAGTAGCGGCAGCAGCTATTGGTGACGGTGGTCCACGGCCAAAGCAAGGTGGGAGAGGAAAACAAGGTGGCCGAGTCAAGTGTGAGCACTGCGGTAAATTGGGGCACCCGAAAGACTGATGCTTCGAGATTATCGGATATCCCCATGATTGGGACCAATAGAAGAAAGGGAAGAAAAATGCCCCTGGGGGAGCTGCTGCCCATGTCACGCAGGAAAAAACATGGGACCTAAATAATACTGGTCAGCCACCCAGTGCTTCGCCCATCCTTGGCCTCACACCTCAGCAGTATCAACAGCTCCTAAATGTCCTAGGGTCAACCGGTCAACCTCTAGAGAGCCTCTCAAGTAAGGCATTTCACGTCTTTGATAGCAATAGATGGGTTTTGGACACAGGGGCATCTCACCATATGACCGGTTCTCTGAAGCTCCTGAAGGATGTCAAGATTGTCTCATGCCCATCATCCATCACCTTGCCGAATGGAAGGAAGTCATTAGCATCTAAAGTGGGACGAGTAGAGATCAGTCCAATTATTATATTAAATAATGTTCTTTACATACAGCAATTTACTTGTAATTTAATCTCAGTGGCACAACTTTGTGTTGATTTAAACTGCTCCATAACTTACTCTGCCAACTCTTGTGTTATATAGGGCCACACCTCGAGGAACCTGATTGGACTGGGTGAACAAAATGAGGGGGTCTACTATTTGGCACACAGGGCACAGGCGAATGCAGCAGAGGCAACTAAATCAGATTGGCATCGAAGGTTGGGTCATCCTTCAAAGCAAATTTTTTCTTTCATCCCTGCAATTTCAATTAGTAGTTCAAGAGATGATTGTGATGAACATTGTGAAGTTTGTATTAGGGCCAAGCAAACTCGTTCTACTTTTCCTAAAAGTAATAATAAAGCTATTGAACCTTTTGCTTTGATTCATTGTGACATTTGGGGACATTATCATCTATCCTCTTTCTCGGGAGCACGTTATTTTCTTACCATTGTAGATGATTTTACTAGGGCTACGTGGGTGTATCTAATGAAAGAAAAGTCGGAGGCCAGTCCGTTATTAAGGAATTTTGTTATTATGGCTAAAACTCAATTTGGATATAATGTCAAATGCGTCCGTAGTGACAATGAATATCAGCTATTCGTCAAACTTCATGTGTGGATACCCCCCAACAAAACGGGAGAGTTGAAAGAAAACACAGACATGTTTTAAATGTGGCTGGGGCCCTTTGGTTTCAAGCAAACCTTCCTTTGAAATTTTGGGGCGAATGTGTCCTCACAGCAGCATATTTAATTAATCATACACCTACTTCCTTGCTTGACGGAAAGACGCTTTATGAGTTGTTATTTAACAAGCAACCAAGTTATGAACATCTTAGGGTCTTTTGTTGTTTATGTTATGCCCACAATCATTCAAAAGGACGGGACAAGTTTGATGATCGTTCTCGTCGATGCATTTTCCTCAGGTACCCATATGGACAGCGTGCATGGAAGGTCTATGACTTAGCCACTGGGGATATATTTGTGTCTCCTGATGTGATTTTTAAAGAAAATACTTTTCCTTTTAGCACTGCGAACCAAGGCGTGACCATGAGACGTCGGGTTGATCCATTTTTCCATCACCGCAACCTAGTGTAGATTTATTAGATCCAGTAGAGATGGCTCACACGCACAAATCGGGAGAATTGGAGGACAACACCTTGGGTGGACATGAGGACATCAGCCCATTTGATGAGGATGATGGGCCTACACTTCATCACTCAGTCGCAGTCCAAAACCAAGAAGGGCCCTACCCTAGACCTGCCACTAGCTCCACAGTGGCCCAAATTCAGGGGGAGCAACACGATATGTTGAGTGATGCAGTAGACTTGCCCGCACCAGCTCCCGTGGGCCCATAACACCAGTTACAAGTCAATGGAACCGAGCCCAATCAGCCAGATTGGGTTGTTTTAGACAGGCCGCAGCGAGATCGGCGCCCTCCCACACGACTCCGTGACTACGTTTGTTACACAGCTTGTGCCCCAGACCCCCCCCTCTTCGCCTAGTTCACAGGCACCCTCAGGTAAGCCCTATTCCTTAACACATAAAATCGCTTGCATAACACAAATACGAATATGGCATAACACGACACATTTGTTTGCACTAATTTAAGCTATGGCCACTAATTTTAAATCTAAGCTTTAACTTTGGCCTCCAACTTAAAAAGTCGAGGCTTAGAGTAGATGGAGCGGCTTGCGTAAAGTGAAGCCCAAAAATATTAAGGGTTCAAAGTCAAACATAGTATTAATTAACCATTAATCATATATAAATATTTTTTTTTAGTTCAAAAAAAAAAAAAAAGTTTTTCTAGCCTATAATACTTAAATCATATAAACAAATCTTACGAAAAGTATAGTATAAAACGTTACACCACTTTTGTGTATTGTCTATATATATATATATATACATACATAAATTTCAGTTGTCGATCATAATCAATATGGAGCCATTGATCTAATTAACCTCTTTCCCCTCCTGCCAAACTACTTCACCATTCTTGATAAGATGAATGGTTCAGGCCTCATTCTAGCTCTCTGACCTCGGTTTTGCCCTATATATTATACACGTACACACTCGCCTTAAGCTTGATATCTCGTACACTTAAGCATCACTCTAGCAGGCGTGCTTACTTTGTATCACAATTTTTGTTGCTAATAATAGGGAAAAAAAATCCTTATGCGTGAGGTTTTGGATTGAAACTTGCTTCCCAATTCTTCAATTGTTGGTAACGCTTTGGAGCGATTGTACTCCTTACCATATAACATAAACAGTTAAATATTTGTCGAAACATGTTATTCAATAAATCTAAAATATTTAAAAAAGTTATAATACGTTATTAAATATAAAAAAGAATATCCTACTATTAGGATATTGTATTATCCCTATTGCAACATAGACGATCATTGTGTAAGATGAGGTTGGACAATCTATTACCTAGGTATTCTGACATATTAGTATGTATAATGGGGTAACTTGAGATTTTAATATTTTATCACTTAGGTATCCTAAAATTTTAAAATTTTATCAATCAGATATTAATATTTTGTTTAAATTCGCATAATTTTTGTCGGAAAATGTTTAAATATTGATATTTTCTCCAAAAATTCTAACATGACACGTTTTTTGCAAAATTTAAATAAACTAATTTTTTTGGCAAAATTTGGTGAATTGAATTAAAATATTCACTGAATATTGATGTAGTTTACTTAAATTTTGTGAAAAAGGTGTCATGTTAGCATTTTTCAAGAAAACATAATATTTGAACATTTTCCGACAAAAATTATGCGAATTTCAACAAAATATTAATATATGATTGATAAAACTTTAAAATTTTAGGATACCTCAATGATAAAATATTAAAATCTCAATTTACCCTATTATATATATTAATATGTCAGGGTACCTAGGTAATAGATTATCGAACCTCATATTATATAATGATCGTCTATGTTGCAATAGCGATAATACAATATCCTAGTAGTAGAATAATCTTTTTTATATTTAATAACATATTATAACTTTTTTAGATATTTTAGATTTATTGAATAATGTGTTTCGACAAATATTTAATTATTTATGTCTTATAATCTTTTAAATATAATAATTTATGCCAAATAATGTATGAAAAAATGACTACTATTACATAAATCTAATAATAATTAACTTGTAAAATTATGTATAGATAATATAATTTAAAATTTAACAAATAACTTAATTTAAATAATTATTACAAATTATATACGTAATTTAATTAAAATATATATTATAAAGTTAAATATAATGTAATAATAAATTTATAATTAATATATTTAACTTAATTATTAATTATATATATATATATATATATATATATATACCTTTGTTCTTTATGCAGGCCTGGCAGCCAGTCAGGCCCGCTGATGTAGCCAAGTCGCTGCCTTTGGGCAGCGGCAATCAAGATTTAAAAAAAAATAAAAAATAATTTATTAAATTATGTTTTGCAACGTGGAGACCATCACGGGAAATATTTTTTAAAATATATTATTTTTGGTAATATTTTTTTTATTTACGAGTCATTTTGGGTAACGCTTATTGAAGCGATTGTATTCCTTACCATACATACATATATATATATATACACACACACACCCCAAATGAGAAGAAAATTGGGAACGAAAGGTTCTACGACCTTTCTTTAAATTCTTAGTACTAAAACAATTGAAAAAACAGGCAGAAAGAAACACATAAAACAAGAGATACAACAATAACAACAAAAACAAAAGATAAATTAAATCTATAAAAATTGTTTGAATAAACCCTAAGTAGGCTCCCTTTTTAAATAGTGGAGCTTCTCTAACTATTCTCCAAAATAAATAAAAATTAAAATAAAATTTCAACTAAAAATCAACAAACTATCAATTTGTTGTTAAAAAAAAAAAAAAAAAAAACAATCTATCAATTTGTGTGCTTTTCTCCTTATCTATCATCTTAGAGCTTTCCTACTTAAAGGTAAACTCTTGCCCGAATTCTTCCCTACGTGTACGTCACGTCATCTTGCCAAGCTGCTCAACTCGCCAAAAGCCGTCCACCATGTATATAGGCACGATACATATACAACAACAACAGTTCCAGTGCCACAAGGGCTCCCGCTTGTGCAGGGTCCGGGGGGTAGGATGTACGCAGCCTTACCCTGTCAGATTGAGACCCTGACGAGAGGCTGTTTCCGAGGACCCCCCAACCTGGTCTTTGGAGTTTGAAAGTTATGAAGGGCCTGAAAGAAAGAAAGAAAGAAGGGTATGTAACACGAGCACATAGAGCATATAAAAAATTTGTGAAAAGAGCATGTAAAGCATCGAAATCAATCAAGGCATCTATGTATGAAAGCGTGAAGGGCAGGCACGATAAATGTTAATGACCAACAAAAAAAAAAAAGAAATGTGGACATATTAGGTATTTGTTTATTCAAAGTCAAATATTAAGCAATTCCTTGTTCAGGCCCGCTGTCATTCTCTACTTTGGGTTCACATGCAGGGGTTGACTTGACTTAGCTTTGGATAGGAAGACTTTTAAGGATAATATTTTAACTGGTTGAAATCTAGGGTGATTTTTCTAAAATAGCGCGCCTGATAAATTTTATTTTTAAAATAATATATAAAAATTTAAAATTATTAAAATAATATGTCCAGTTAGCAGCATGACAAAATGGATATATATGTAATGGCAAAATGGTCATTTAACTTAATTGGAAACAAAAAATAAAGAAAAAAAATGCAAGGTGGTGTAAGCCTTATCTTGTCAAATTTTTTTCTTTTCTTTTTACTTTCTAATTAAGCAAAATGATAATTTTACCCTTGCATATATGTCCATTTTGCCATGTTTGTTGCTTATTGGGCTTGTTATTTTGGTAAATTAAAATTTTTACATGTTATTTTGGTAACTTTAAATTTTTACGTGCTATTTTGAAAATAAAAATTACTAAACATGTTATTTAAAAAATTACCCAAAAATCTAGCTCTAAATTGATTAAAAAAAAAGAACAAGAATGTGAAGGAAGTTGGAAATGTAATATATGTCTCGTTTAGTCTTAAACGTTTCATGGGTAAACCTTGGTGTGTTATCGGTGACTTTAATGAGCTTAAAAACTTAAACGATAAACGGGGAGCATCTCCTCTAACTGTTAAACGTACTATATGATTAAATAATCTATGCCAACACCTTGAACTCGAAGATACGCCGTGGGCAGGTCAGACCTTCACCTGGAGTAGGTCTATTAGTGGGGCCTACATTTAGGAAAAGTTAGACCGAGCCCTCAATAACCAAGAATGGGCTCATCTTTTCCCAAAGTCGTTTGTGTACAACGGCTTTGGGCCCACCTCAGACCACACACCTCTTCTTTTATGCACGGAGGCAGACGAACTTAAAAAGGCGGCCCCATTCCGTTTCCAAGCGGGATGGACCAAGTCTAAAACCACTGAGGACATCATAAGAAAAAGCTGGAACCTGAAATTCCAGGGATCGAGATTGTTTGAAATTGTCCAAAGACTAAAACATATCAAGAAAAAAATTAAAGAAAATAAAGCTCTAATGAAAGGATGGACTAAGAGCAAAGTCCATGAAAATGAAAGAAAAATCTGTGAGACCCAATCAAAACTAAACTACTATCTGTGTAACCCCTGTCTAAATAAAAAATTGCAAAGATTACTTCTGCAACGCGAAAAAATTTTATTCAATAACCACAAGTTTTGGGCGAAATATTGGAGGAAAGAATGGATTACAAAAGGCGATCGTAACTCCAAATTCTTTTATGCAACAGTCCAAACCAAGAGAAAAAGAAGAGCAATCGTTGAAATCCAAAATTCTATGGGGATTTCCATTACCAAAAAAAGGCCATAGGAGAAACATTTATCCAGGAATTTAAGGAAAGATTCAGATCAAACGGACCTAGAATCAATTTCCAATCCCTAAAAACATTAAAGAAAAAGGTAACAGACTCCGAAAATGAAAAACTTATTTCTGAATTCAGTGATAGTAAATTAAAGAGGCGGTCTTTGATATGAACCCCACAAAACCCCGGGCCCCGACGGGTTCTCGGCCCTTTTTTTCCAAACTTACTGGAATCTTGTGGGCAGGGACATCTGTCACGCTATCAGATCTGCCTTACGGGGAAGATCCCTTTTGAGACAGCTTAACCACACCTTCCTTACTCTGATCCCAAAAACTGACACACCACGTTATGTAAACCATTTTATGCCAATTAGTCTATTTAATGTTTTATATAAAGTCATTGCTAAAGTACTTGTTAACCACATGAAACCTCTAACGCCCAATATTGTATCCCAGTGGCAAGCAGCCTTTGTCCCTGGGAGAAACATCCAAGACAACATCCTAGTTGCTCAAGAAATCCTAACTGCTTTAAAAAAAAAACAAGAAAAATCAGGATGGATAGTTACCAAGCTTAATATGGAAAAGGCTTTTGACAAAATTGAATGACCCTTCCTCGAAAGGACACTTCAGAAACTAGGATTGAATGATCAATGGATTGAATGGATCATGATGTGCGTCACGACCACATCTTTTTCTGTCCTTGTGGATGATAAACCAATGGGGTTTTTCTCCCCTTCTAGAGGACTAAGACAAGGTGACCCCCTATCCCCCTTTTTGTTTATTTTATGCCTCGATGTTTTAGCAACTAACCTGCAGGCTCTTACGGTAACAAAGAAGTCAGGAATTGGGGTTAAAATTAGTTGGAATGCATCACCGATCCCAGGCCTATTTTTCGCGGATGACTGCCTGCTCTTCTGTGACGCCAAAGTGGAGACGGTTCAGACTTTAAACAGGATCCTGCAGTTATTTAGTGAGGACTCAGGCCTTGTAATCAACAGATCCAAGTCAGTGGCAGTGTTCTCCCCCAACCTATATAGACAGCACAGACTGAGACTCTGTAACATACTAGAAATTCCAGGTAACGCATCCCTGGGTAGATACCTGGGGTGTAATTTCACAACAGGGAGATTTGCGAGCCAGGTGGGAAATGAATTGATTCCGAAAATGGAAGGTAAAATAGCAAAATGGAAGGCAGGGAAACTGTCTAAAGCAGGCAGGGTTACACTGATTCAGTCATCAATTGAATCCATGCCGAGCCATGTAATGCAATGCTTTAAACTCCCCAAAAAGGTTTGCAAACAGGGGGATTCAATTAGCCGTCATTTTTTCTGGAACAAAGAAAATACAAATGGAGTTCATATGGCTGCCTGGAGCAAGATCTGCAGACCAAAAGGGGCTGGTGGACTAGGGCTGCGTAAGTTGGAGGCAATTAATCAAGCCACCTTGTGCAAACTTGGATGGCGAATACTGATGAACGAAAACAACTTATGGGTCCAGGTCATAAAGGATCGTTATCTTTGTAACTCCTCTTTCTTTGACTATACTTGCAAAGGAACGGATTCCCCAGCCTGGAAGGAAATAATGGCTGTTAGGAACCTCATAAGCAAAGGAATCAAATGGAAAGTGGGGAATGGTGCTAAGATCAACTTCTGGAAGGATTGGTGGGTAGAGAAAGGGCCTCTGGCAGAAAGCCTAAGGTCCGCTCCTAGTGATATCGATTCCTCATCTTTGGTAGCTGACTACATCACCGAAGGGGAATGGAATAAGGAAGCTCTTGATCAAATTGTCCCCCAAGACATGGTCAACTCCATTATGGGCGTCCCAGTTCCCCTATTGCCCAGGGAAGACCAGTTCTGCTGGGGATTCTCCAGTACCGAAAAATTCAGCTTTAAGTCTGCCACTTGGCTTGCCCATAATCTTGAGTGGGATGACAGAAACAAGTGGGAGTTCAAGTGGATTTGGAACTTGGATATCCTACCCAAGATAAAAATCTTTCTATGGCAAGCACTAAATGGGTTCTTGGCAACTGGGGAACAGATGCAAAAACGAATTTAAGATTGGAACCCTAATTGTACCTGGTGTGCTCAAAGTAGAGAGACAGTATCCCACATTCTTCTAAACTGCCCACGAGCCAAGGAGATTTGGCATGCCGCAAAGACCCAAAATGGATCACTTCGCCCCCCCCCCCCCCCCCCCCCCCCCCCCCCCCCCCCTCTCTGCCCCAAAAAAGCGGATTTAGGGGAGGAACTCCGAACTCGGAAAGATAATGAAGGAATTGGTAAGTTTATAATGGTTTGTTGGCAAATATGGAAGGATCGAAACACCGCTGTTTTTAGAAAAGAGACAACCCCGATTTCTCAAGTGGTCATCCGGGCCAAGAGGACGTACTGGGAATGTGTATGCAGAAACACTATAAAGGAAGATTCATCGAACAATTCTGGGAATTTGAGAAAAAGAAGCAAGAACTTCTGGATATCCTGGTCCCCCCCAAGATCCGACTGGGCGAAAGTAAATTTCGATGGTGCCAAAAGAGGTTTTCAAGCAGCCTCGGATTTTGTAATTTCGTAACTCTAATGGTGAGGTTATCAAAACAAGGAGCAGAAGACTAGGAAATGCGTCAGTCATTGTTGCTGAAGCAATTGCAGCTAGGGATGGGCTTTATACAGCTGCCACCCTAGGATACTCGAAGATCATCCTGGAAGGTGAAAATAAAGTTGTCATAAACTCTTTAAATGGGTCGTTCGACTGTCCCAGTGATATCCACTTCATTAAGGACGAGATTGCAACTCTCGGTAAAAGGCTAACTCAAATTCACTTCTCTCATGTTTACCGCGAAGCCAATCAATCCGCCGATTTCATGGCAAGCGAGGGCTTAGGAAGCATCAGTTTCAATTGCGATGTTCGTGATCCTTCCACCGCCCTGCTGCGCATTTCCAATGTGGAGGCTTCCGGCCATCCTGTTTTACGTGGGGGCAGCTCCTTCTGATTTGTCTTTACCATTGTTAAAAAAAATATATATATATGTCTCGTTTAGTAGTCGTTTTTAAAATTTATCAAAATTTGAAAAATCATAGTAAATTAAATTTTTTTATATAATACAATAACTTTTTGGTATTGGATATTTAAATTATTAGAAAAATGGTTCAAATACCTTGAGTTTGAACTTTTATTTTCAGTTTTATAACTCTGCTAAAGGGTCATAATATTTTAATTACGGATAAAAATCTCAATCAGTACGAAAATCAATTCTAAAAAACAATTCCAAAACACCGTACCCCTGCCGGTTGTTTTCCTCTCTATTTTATTTGTATGATTATTGTGAATTTAAAGAAGCAAACTTGCTCAAAGAATTACAACTTTTTGTATGGATTCAATTAATGCTCCAATTAAAGGGACTTGTGTTTTAAGGTGTAGTAAATGTAAAAGAATAAGATATGGACACAGCCCAAGCAATACTCGAGGTAGAGTTGTGCAACACACTCATGGGCGGATCCACAAGAGTGCCACCGGGGGCCCGAATAATTTTTATATATATTTATAAAGAATGGTACCCTTTATTACATTGACACTCTAACTTAATGGTTTGATATCATGCTCACTATTTCCCATATTAAGGTTTCAAGGCCACCAAATATCAATTTTTTAGAACATTTTAATTATACTTCCTTTAGAATTGTAGCTCTTCATTTTCAAACACTATAAAGCCATATATAATATATTAATATTAATAGATTCATACCCTTTCACTAAATTATAAATATTTTTTGGAAAATACAAAGTTATGATTCTATTTCACTCATATATATATATATATATATATTTTAATATGGTAAAGACCGGGGGGGAGTAAATCCCTTAAAAGCCTCAATTAAGGGGCCCACTTTCAAGGCAAGTGGGAATCGAACCCAGGACCTCCCGAATGGATCCTAGCGTTACAAACCATTATGCTGATGCCCTATATATATATGTTCAACTTCTACTGACTTAATTGTATTTTAACCAAAAAAAATAAATTATTTGCATATTCTATTTACTTTTTTTTTTATTTGTAATATTGCTTTGAATATGGATCTTATAATGGTGAAAACTTAGACTCAATTCAATTTCTAGTAGAAAAAATTATCTCATTTTTTATTTTGTCTATAATTTTTGCTTTCAAATGCTCCCCAACTACGTAAAACTTAACCCAAATTTTATTTTTCAAATTCTCCCATATTTCTCTCTTCTTTGTGTGGCATTCTTATGAGAGGGTCAGAGCGTGAGCGATGGCCAAGATTGGTTGAACATTAAAAAAAATTTAATTTATAGCCCATATCCCTTCATGGGGCAGAAAGAAAGAAGGGGTAAGGAAAGAAAATTTTTTTGTTTTCAATACTTAACAAATCTTGGCTGTAAGTTGTTATTTTTTTCTAATATTCAACAAATCTTAGCCGTCCATTACAATGGAGGGTCAGGATTCGCCCCTCTCATGCTCTCACCCTCTCATAAAAACACCACCCCAGATAAGGCACAATTCTTATGAGAAGGTGAGAGGAACAGATCTTGGTCGTCCGTGGTATCATAAGAGAGAGGAAAACGAGGGACAGTGGCATCAGTGGTGGCTAGTGACTGCGGGCGGCGGCGGCCGGTGAAGGAAGCGATAGCCGATGGTAGGGTGAGAGAGAGAAAGGAAGGGTTGGGGGGAGGGAGAGAGGGATGGGGAAGTGATGTGGGAGATTTTTTTGGTTTTTTTTTTTTTTTTGGTGCCCAAAAAAGGGGTCAATTTTAACCGTTCATTACAATGGACGGCCAAAATCTATTCCTCTCACCCTCTCACCTTCTCATAAGATTTGTGCCCTGTACTTGTGTGTGTGTGTGTGTGTGTGTGTGTATATATATATACATAAATATATATATATATATATATATATATATATATATATATATATATATATATATATATATATATATATATATATATATGTATGTATGTATGTATATATGCACGTATGTATGCATATAAGTACTATTATTTTTTTAATTATCATAAATATAGACCACAATTTGTTAAATTTTTGATCATCAACTGACTATTAGTACATGCCCCCTAGTGAAGAAACTTTCTGGATCTGCAACTGAGCGCACTCCTCAAACGCCTCATCTCAAACACTTAAGAGTTGAGAATTAGGGTCGAGATGAGCTTGGTTGCTTATCTTGAGCCTGATTCAATCAGGTTTAGATGCTGGTAAACTTCACTTAAGATAACTTGGATAAGACTGAACTTAACAAGAGAAAGGTGTAGTTAACCAAATTGACTCAACAATCAAAGATCAATGCATTAAACCTTGGACCAATGACACTAACTGAATTCACTGCGAGAGATCCATGGCAGGGACAATGGAAGAAGGAGTAACCTTCTTGAACACAGTATCTTGCACGATTGTATTTGCTAATGCAAGTAGAAGCAACAAGTAACAACTACTCATAAGGAAAGGGCGTAAATAAAGTACAGAACTGTTGTGAGATAAACTGAAAAGTTTGTGTGTTGGTATTGGACGGCTACTCCATATTTCACATAAGAACATCAATATGTTTTTGGACTTTGAGCCTCCACATTTTGCTAGGATTAGACACAAAAAAGCACGTGTTGAAACAACCTTCTTCTCAATGTCTCCAAGCTTCTTCGCAAATGTCCATACGGCCAACGTCTCTCTTTAGCGTCTCTAGTAACTCTTGTGCTGGGGGTTAGTCTTTCTTTCATTATCCCAAATAGTCACTTGGAGCTCAAGCTTTTGACCATTAGTAGCGTACCTAGTAACTACCTTGAGTGCTTGTGATGCAGTGGAAAGGCCATATTTATCCCAAGAAAAGGATTCAACCTAAGGAGGCAACAAACCATTAGAAAAGGTGTGGCCCAAGAGGACAACAGAGGCTCGGGCCGGCATAAATGGATGGTGCGAGCTAGAGCATACTAATGCGGGCTTTGGTCGGGTAAAACATAAGGCATTAGCTGGAGAAACTGGCCTGGAACTAAACGTGCAATAGGAAAAGAAGCAAATGCATCCTCTTTTCTTTTTCTTTTTAAATTTTCCTACCTAACAATAAATTTTAATCTTAATTTAATTAAAAGGTGTCATTAGCTGCTCGTCAAGTTTGCTGGATAAACTAATGCTTTATTCATTGGTTGAGATAAATGCAAAATCAAAATGGATTAAATGATTTGACTTCCAATAGCTAAGGCACTTGTGGAGATGGAACGAAGGTAAAATGTATTCCTGTTTTTGAAGCTCTATATACCCCATTTGTTCCAATGGTAATTTTCACTGTTTCATTGCTCATCTCTCTGTTGACGCTTCAATGCTCTTGCTTCCTTTTCTTGAATCCTTAGCGCTTCCCATCTTTGCTCTCTCACTTGTTTTCTCTTTTTGCTTTCGTGAACCAATCTTGCTGAAACAATACTACATTGCTCTCATTTGTTGAGGGAGATGGCCCAGTCGTATCACTTCAATGCTTGATTTAATCTGATTCTTCAGTCATAGTCAATCAGTTGTAAATTGCGGCTAATTCAAATCCCATTGAGAGGACTCTCCCTTCATTTGGAGAGAGGGGTCCCTCTTAGATCCTTAAGACACTCGTAATGGTTCCTTTCTTTAACCCAAGAGAGAAAATCTCTCACCTTTCTCGTGTCTTCCTAGACACAACAGAAGCGTTTTAGATTTGGGCCTTCTCCTCACTCAAAGAGGAGTGGGATGGAGTTGGATCTATGAAGATTTTTATTTTAGTTTTTGGACCTGTATGTTCCCATGTGGTAAATATGTCAAGCGATTGGAGTTTCTTAATTCCAGGTTCAAACGAAAGTGGAAGACACTTAGAGTCTATGGGCCTCAACCTATTCTACTAGGTTTGACTACCTGATGATGACAACTCTGTCTTGCTTTTGTAATCATTGCTACAACGACTTCTTTCTACCCAAGAGATTCTCACGAATTCCTCTAGAGGACGTTCTGTCACTGGTATTTCTCTCCCTTTTCAGTCATGAGCTTTCTTTGGCATCTTACATGTTTGAGGAAGAGCAAGATTACCCCTACATCATTCCTTTGAAATCCGACTATTCTTATTTTAACTTGTATTATTCCCACACCGATTTAGTGGATTCGAAGGAAGAGGAATATCCTTTTACCTATTTTGGGTTAACAATTTCTTTGTAGCCCTTTAAACATCGTTTGGTGTTTTGCAACGATGTTAGCCACTAGTATGGATTCCATTGATGGTCCTCTTTCTCTAGCATCATTTGTTCTTAATTTACGAGGTATCTCAACAATATTGTAGTTAACAACTGCAGTTACTTCATTGGGACGCCTCTAGTTTTTCTAGTCGGGGGATCAAGCCTATTTCTTATCCATATGTGACAGAGGGCTATTGATTCGATCCTAAGAATCGATTGTCACTCACGAAAAGCTCTTTGCTTGAAGCATTACTCTTGGGTGGAGTTTTGAAAAGTTCTTTGTTTAATTTAGTTTTTTTATTTAAATTATTTGTATAAAATAAAAATTTTAGATTTAAATTATTTATATAAAATAATTTTAATATATAAATTTAGATTTTAGCTGCTTATTAATTAGATATCTGTTAAATTTTTATTGTTATTTATTTTTAAATAAAAATTTAACTGATATTTAATTTATAAATAATTAAAATATAAATTTATATATTAAAATTATTTTATATAAATAATTTAAATTTAAAATTATTTATTTTATACAAATAATTTAAATAAAAAACTAAATATAAAAAAACTATTTCTGTCTCTCTCGCTGTGCCACTTGGCACAACCAATACTGCAGCACCGGATCTTACCCCCAGCTGGCACGTTTGTCATGATGACCTCATTGGACTTGTAATCTGAGGTCCCACCTCAACTCCAAGTTGCTCACTCTTTTTTTGACCCTCCAACTTCAAGAGGGTGCTTGTATACCATGTGTCATCTAGCTGTGTTTCTTGTTTATCTATATTTAACATTAACTATAAATATCTTGTAGAAAATTATAGTTATTATTGGACTTTGTCTGTGCTCAACTCTCATTCTCAAAGAACTAACTTATCCAAAAACTTAAGCTGACTTAAGATTGGTTTTATAGTCTAATATATCCCTTTAGGTAAATGTCTACTGGGTTTGAAGTATGGATATTTGCAGAGGTCTACCTCATTCCTGATGCTTAAATTAAATTAATATTGAAAGTGGAGAATGTTAAGATTTGAACTCATGACCTCTTAGCCATTAAGGCTCTGATACAATGTCAAGCAACCAACTATCCCAATGCTTAAACTGATGGATGAAGGCCTAATTGGTTTTATACCCTAGCACTCACAATGTTAATAAGGTAATATTACATTGTAATGAGATAAATATAGTTATTTGGGACAATTTAGTAAAATTTTATAACTATTAATCACTATAAGTTATATCCTTACTATAAATAACACTTATTATTTTGACACTAACAACTTCCTATTGTTATATGTTGTTGGAACCAAGTGTAGAAAATAATATGCAAAAACATAAAAAGTAGAAAGATGGAATATGTAGAAATGACGAAATATCAATAATGTAACAGTTGCGCGAGGTACAGGTCACGTTCTCTGTAAGACGGCTTCGCGCCCCTCTTAGATTTGAACCGGTGTAGCAGGTACGAGCGCGCTGCCTCCAGGATATAATGCCCAATTAGAAAGCTGATACTTTTTTGGTCTGTACAATTTTGAAAGTCAAAACTTCCACAACACCTTACTTAGCCAAATAAAAACCTTGATTTTAAAAAAAATGAGATTTCATGCGTATTTTTTTTTTCTTTGAAGACTTCCTCACACTTTTTTCTTGTAACTAATGATTTATATCCATATTATAGTGCAAAGCATTTACAAGCACCATCAACATGCAGCTTTAATGGTTTTGCAACCGAATATATTTTAATTAGCCAAATTATTCGAAGTTTAAAGTAAATCTTGTTTTTAATCTTCCACATAAAGATCCTCGTAAATTAGTATTAAACTTGACTTTTAACAATATATAAAAAATATGTAGCAGTTGGACTTAAATAAAAATTTATCAATAATTTAAAAGACATAACTAGATAACATTATCAAAACCCTTTTTTAATTTGAAAGTCATAATTAGATTATGTTTTTTATTAAAATATCCCACACATGTTTAATTGTAATTTATGTATTTTCATATGGTTAATTTATCTTATATTTATTAGTAAGGTATTTTTTTTTTTTTTTAAGAACAGAGAACCCCCTAGGTTTTAGGTATGGTTTCGAAAAACAACCTAAATTTTTTAATTTTTTAAAGTCACAATTAAAATTTTCAAAAATTTTCAATATTACACCTTAATGTTAATGCCGTTAATATGCGTTAGTTTTTGCTAACGCGGTTTTTGAAAAGAAAAAAAATAATTTAAAAAAATTTGAATTTACATTTAAAATAATTTAAATTCATTTTAAAAATCTTAAAAATGTATAAGTATTTTTTAAAGAATTATCTTAAAAAAAAAATATTTGTTTTAGATGTCATGTCAGCAAAAACAAATAGATGTTAATAATGTTTACATTAAGGTGTGAAAATGGAAATTTTTGGAAAGTTTAGACATGACTTTAAA
Source organism: Simmondsia chinensis (assembly GCA_018398585.1). Lineage (NCBI taxonomy): Eukaryota > Viridiplantae > Streptophyta > Magnoliopsida > Caryophyllales > Simmondsiaceae > Simmondsia > Simmondsia chinensis. The sequence goes on along the minus strand of JAGTTD010000021.1, from coordinate 3,112,152 downwards.
AAATTGGAAAATTTAGGTAGTTTTTTGAATATGTAGTAGCCATTTATTGTGTAGTAGTGCTTTAATTAGGATATCCCATCTCTGTAACAATGGGTTTAATTTTAGAGGCAACAACAACAACAATAACAGTCTCAGTGCCACAGGGACTCTTGCACGAAGCAGGGTCTGGGGGGTGGATGTACGCAGCCTTCCCCCTTCCGGGTGAAAGAAAGGCTGTTTTCGAGGACCCCCATCCCGAAGATCGAGTCGTCATGAGAATATGGTATTCTGGAAACCATGGAAGCCACAAATCATCAGCTTAGGACACTACGTTAAACTAGCAGTATAAAATATACTCCACAGAAGACAACTACAAGGCACATAGTAAAGCAAATAGTCCATGGCCAATAATAGACGATAATCGGGAAGCAACTAAACAACAGATAAGTGCACTCTCAGGGGTTATGACTGCCTAGAAATCTTAAATTACCAGTCACTCGCCACACTATTCTATCCTACCACATCCGCTACCCCTATGCTAACCCTTCTTCGTGCTCTATCTAAGACCATCTCCTCCCTTAGGTTTAGGTGGGTTAGGTCGTGTCGAACTGTCTCCAGCCAACTCCTCTTTGGCCTCCCCCTTCCTCTTCTGCCTAGCGTAGTATGTAGCTGTTTATACCTCATGACTGGAGCTGTGGTCGGTCTCCTGCTAACATGTCTAAATTATCTCAAGCGGTGCTCTCTCAATTTATTCTCGATCGAGGCTATACCTACTTTACCTCTAATTACATCGTTCCTGATCCTATCCTTCATTGTGTGGCCACACATCCAGCGCAACATCTTCATCTCTGCCACCTTCATCCTCTGTGTTTGATGTTGTTTCATTGGGCGACACTCTGCCCCATACAACATAGCCGGTCTCACTACCGTCTTGTAGTATTTTTCCTTTAGTTTTAGCTGGAATTTTCTATCACAAAGCACCCTGGAGGCCATCCTCCACTTCTGCCAGCCTACGTTAATCCTGTTGTTAACATCCTCGTTAACCTCACCGTTCTGTTGTATCATAGAGCCCAAGTATCTGAAACTCTCCTTACTTGATACGGTCTCCGATTCTATCTTGACATCCTCTGTACTAGTCATGGTGGAATGGCCGAATTTGAAGGGTTTAATTTTAGAGGAAAAAAGAGAATATGAATGCGTAAAAGTGTAATTAATACATGAGGACGCATGTTATAAAAACCCATTATTATTTGAAATCAAATAGTTACTTTTTTCCCATAACTAAGCTAGGTTATATACACGTTGGTTAATTTTTGACTGATAGGTATTGCTTTTGTTGTATATTGGTTTTTATATATATATATATATATATATACTAACTATGATTGAAATACATAGTATTATAGTAAATACTAGAGTTATAAGACCAAAACACAAAACTTGATGATTGGGTAAAGATAAAATGCAGCGTTTAATGTTTGAGATTTGGGTCTGATTTAATGGTGGCAATTGTGTAAATAAAGAAAATTTCAGTGGAAATTTCGTTCTGATTTTGAACTTTAGGCACCTTTGGTCAATGACTGTTATGCCCCCTAAGTGTTGATCATATTTGCCTACCCGTGCCCTTGCACCCGTTGCCCACACCGCTTCGGAAACCCTAACGACTATAATGGAGAGGACACATGTTGCTTATCTGTGCTGCTAACCTGGGACACAAGTCATGCTGAAGACGGTTGAGATAGGATATGCAGACTTAGATTGTGGGGATGATTTATATAGGAGACGTTCGACTATAGTATACCTCTTCACCTTGAGTGGTGGAGCTATTTGTTCGAAATATAAGCTTTAGTTAGTGATAGCACTGTCAACCATTAAAGCTATGTTTATGGCCTTAACTTACGCAATAAAAGAAGGTGTTTGTTTAATGGGCCTTTTATCGAGACTAACGTAGAGCGAGGTCCACCTTTGCTTTTTTTACATAGTTAATCTGCACTAGCTGTAAGTAAGAATCTAGTATACCATGACAAAATGAAACATTTGGTTGTTAGAAGGAACTTTGTTAGGAAACAACTAGATGAAAAAAAGTTGAATTGCAGAAAATTTGTACTACTGATGACCCAATAGATATGGGCACTAAATTGTAACATTGGATAAGTTGAGAGAGGGTATCAACTTAGTCCAGAGTCATTGGGATCGAGAGTGAACCTAGAAATAAATTGCTCCTTATTACTAGAGTTTGTCCACTAATTAGCCAATATAGTAACCAAGGTGGAGATTTGTTATATATTGGTTCCTATATATACTAATTATGACTAAAATACATATGATTATATTAAATGTTGGGTCATGTGTGGAGCCTAGTTGTATCGGGCCTTATTTATAAGGTAGATGAATTGGTTAGTCTAGTTTAGACCCATGGCACACTAGGGTTTTAGTGTAGTGGCTATATTCACTAAGGTTGTGTATATTAAAATTCGGGTTGAGAAAAGAGTTGAGACGTCTCATATAACTTTTAATGATTCTCTCCTCCGTGGATGTAAGCTTTGAACCAGGTAAATTTTGATATTCTTGATTTTACTCCCCATTCCTCTTTTTTGTGTGATTGATGTTTCGATTTTGGGTTTCCTTATTCTATGGGTGGTCCTAACATATGGTATCGGAGTCCAACATTAAGTCATGGAGTTATTGGACCAAAATGCAAAACTTGATTATTGGACAAAGATAAAACTCGTCGTCTAATGTTTGGGATTTGGGTCAAATTTAACGATGGCAATTGTGTAAATAATGAGCACTTCAGTAGCAATTCCATTCTGATTTTTAACCCTAGGCATCTTTGGTCAATGATCATAATGCCCCTAATCGTTGAGCATATTTACCTGCCTGTGCCCCTGCCCACCTTACCTGCACCGCTTTTGAAATCCTAACAACTTTAATGGAGAGGACATGCGTCGCTTATACATGCTGCTGGCTTAAGACGCGTGTCATGTTGAAGACGACATAAATTGTGTTTGGTTGAATTTGGGATGTTAGATGGAGCATTTATCAACGACTATGGTGGCGCCGGGGGGGTTGGGTGATGGATTGAAGTAGAACGAGTATAAATGAGGGAATTTAACAGAGAAAATAAACTATTTTCATTTTCTTCTATTTTTCTCGTTCATTTCCCTTGCTTTCTCTACCTTTGTTCCCTGTAACCCTAACCCTAGCTGCCTATCCAGTCTCGAGCACAGCAGATGGTTATAGTGTAAGGATTTGCTACATCCTGAGGATCTTTGTGTAAGGTGTTTGGCTTAGAAGCCTAGCATTTTGTATGTAATTCGTTCATGTCTTTGGCTTCTTGGTTTGTAACTTGTAATATAATTATAATAGTGGATAGACTTCTCTAAAATAGGGAGTTGTGGATTAAGACCACCTTTTTGGGTTGAACAACGTAATTATTGGTATTCTTGTTTCGTTTGTGATTTTTCTTGTAATATTTCTTTCTTGCACTATAATTTGTCATATTTCCTTCTTCCGCTGTAATTTGTCTATTTGTAATTCTTCATCTCCAATTTGCTAACCTATAATGAAATGGCATCAACATTATGTGTCTGTGCCAGAATGGCTCACTTAGTTTGTTTTTCCCGATAATTATCGATAGAGTCTCTGCACAGAGCAGGCAACTCAACCAAACGAACCCTGAGTCAACCCATAAAAGAACTGGGACCAAAACAACAATCCATATAAATAGGAAGACAAGCAAAAATCGGCAGAACACAACGAGTCACAAACACCACTAGGTAAGACATAGAAACACGACCAACTAAAAGACAAGAAAATAGGACAACGAAGCCATAAATCTATTGAAGCAAGGCACTCAGTGAAAGCGGATCGAAACCATCAAAATTCAGCCCAAGTCTTTTCCCCTTCTCCAGCGTGCGCTCCGTGACACAGATCTTGCCGGCATCTTTAACGCTGTTGCCTTTTTCACTAGATTCTTCTTTTTTGTTTGCCCGAGCCTTTTGCAGATCTATTCGCACTACTCCCGGGTGACATGTCTTTTAGGAATTCTGTAACTCTCTCTTGGCTTGCTCTTTCATTTTTCGCTTCAACGTTCTCCTACCCCTTTTTGTCGCACCTGACTTCTGGGTCTGACGTCCCACCAATACTTTTTCCTTTCTTTGCCCAACTATGCTAGATTCTTCCCCAGTCTCGCTAGACTCCTCCATGTGGTGTACTGGAGTCACTCCCAAGGAGTTTTCATCATCATAAGATTATCTTTCTACAGTAAAGGGCTCAAAACCTGGTGGAAATTTAAGTCCCGAGGACATAGACTCGTTGCTTAAAGCGTCTGGGGGTCGGTTATCAAGGCGGAGCAATTGATCCTGCAATCTAAGTGCTTCAGTTTCACTTTTCACTATCCATGGCAAGAGAAATGGGGGTTCTGGTTGTCCGGAATTACCTGAATGGGTGTTGTCAACGGTTGGATTACAATCTGTGCAGCGGCATGGATGATATTCGAACATTGGAACTGGAGGTCCCGGGACCATCTACCAATAAGTTGACCGTCAATATGAAGTGCAAAATGGCTCGCACACAGTTCATTTAACCTCACATCAACAGCTCCAGATCTAGGGCATGTCTGCAGAAACACCTCTTGCAATGGCTGAGTAGGAGGAGGAGATGGTATCGAGGTGATCCAATCTGTAGCACTATGCCCATGTGGAGAGAATAGAGCTCGTTCCCTGTTTAATCTTTCAGATGCAGCAAGAGAGACAACTTCGGGAGAGTAGTTTGGGATTAATGCAGAATTGCCCTCTTTTACAGATAACATTCGAGCACCTCCATTATAATTTACTTGAACCACCTGTTGAATCACTGACAGAGAGCATATGTCAACGTCCACACATCTCATGGCAGATGTTCTGGAATCCACTCAAATGAACTTTCCCCATATATTAGCAAAATCAAAGAAGCACTCCTTTGACAAGCACTGTAGAGGCAAACAAAGAATTTCAATCCAAACTCTTCTACTCAAAGATCCAAGAGTTTGGCCTGAATATCTATACACTCGCTTAAACTTCTAAAGTAGGAGTGGTTTCCATGGTCCGAGGTAGGATTCCAGAGAGTCAGTAGAATCACAGGTCAGGATGATGGTATCGGAGCTCAATCTCTAGGGACCAAATTAAAAAGGTTATTCTCCATAGTGAATCTAAGGACGTTATCCAGCGTGTTGTCCTCACAAAAATGACCTATTAAGGATCTGTTCAATCAGGTTTCCACACAGTTGTTTGGATTGGCCACCACGACCTTGGGGCTAGTCTGGTCCACAGCAGCCTTAACCTGAGGCCTTGGAGTCGTATCATTAGGGGCATGGTTAGAATCTGTAACTTTGGTTCTACCCTGACTATTAGGACGGTGAGCTCGCATACGTGCATGGTTTCAATGAGAAGTGGTACAAAACCCTCTATGCTGATTTGCCCATTCCACTCTGATCTTATATCCCCCTACCTAGCAGCCATTCATGCATGATATTGCCCTGAAGTCCTCACTCTGCCCCAGAATCTAACAAAGCTTCAAGCCATGAATTTGAGGTTCTCACCGGAAGACCCCTTATGAAAACTGAACTTGCATTGATAGGAGCTGCATTTCTGATTGTACAAAGTTGGCAGTGGGATGGTGGCGACAATGGAGGTACTTGGTGGTAGAGGTGATTTGGTAGTGGGGGTGAAGGGTTATTGGTGGCCGTTGGAGGTTCATTGTTGAGTGGGTGGTTTCGTGATGGTGGTGGCAGGGGCGGATAGTTTTCTGGTGGTGATGGCAGGGAGGAAGGGTTTTCTGGTGGTGGTGGCAGGCATGAGACGAAGAGGCTCTGGTGGTGGTGGTAGGGAAAAGAGGAAGGGTTTTATGGTGGTGGCAACAGCGATTGAAGGGAAGGAGATAGAGATCTGGTGGAAGAGACCACATATGGTGGAGGAGGCATTGGTGGTGGAGTAGGCGGTGGAAGAACGTAGGTGGTGGAGGAGATGGTCGATAGCTTCGAATCTTGGTGGAGATGAAATAGAGACGAAGGGTTTGTGGCGGTGGGAGACGGATAGATTTGAGATGTAGGCGGAGGCGGAGGTTGGTGGTGGTGTAAATGAGTGGGAGGTTGTGGCTCAGCCGGATTTGCAGCGTCGGAGGGAGGAGGAAGAAGAGAGGAGGTTGAGGTTGGGCCAAATTTGTAGCGCCACTTGTGGTGAGGGAGACGGTGATGGGGGTCAGATCTGGAGAGCAATTTTTATCGTTATACAACGGCCCAATTAATATTTCATTATATATAACTCGTAAGTCGAGTCTATAGGCTCATCGAATTTTCCTAACTTCCAAAGAATTATTTACACTTAATAATATGATTCAAACACAAGCAGTTGCCCTAAAAAGGAATCATTAGGGGAAAAATTGACAGATCTCTACATAATATGGATTCAAGACCTAATATCCTATAACTTTCCTTAGGTTTTTCCAACTCACAATTTTTCGACCATTTTGTTAGGAATTTTTCTACATACAAATCTTTGATCTGATATGAATTAAACTAACAAAGATTATATGAGAAAAATACAATAAAGAACAAGATCAAGGTGAGGCATAAGATTTACGTAGTCGGGCCAAAAAAGAAGTCATGTGTCCACTATCCCCTAAAACTATAGAATACTCTTTACTATAATGAACAAAGATTACAAACACAAGGCTATTCCAACACTGTGACAAGGAAAAGGCTATTATAATACCATCTCTCACACAAGACTCTACAAACAAACAAAATCTAAGCCTTCCCAGGTGAAAACTTGAAGAACAAACCTAGATATATATATATATTTTTTTAATCAATAACCTAGATGTTGTTTAGAAGTTGAAAACCTTAGAGGTCAAAAAGATGGAGGAAAATGACAACACAATGGGAGAGACAGAAAGAGGACCAGTTACAAGAGAATTGAAAAAAAATTCATCTCTAGCTAGCTCTTATTAGGCAATATTATAATCCTCATAAGGTGCAACTCAGGCGAGAAATTAAGATGGTGAAAGTGAATTTTTGGCCACTCATTTAGCGGCTTGACATCGTCTTTCTTCCACTTGACATCATCCCCACCCCTCTCCTCAATCAAATGGGTGGCCCAAAATTCAATGGCACCATTTTATCATCTTAGTGATAGCTCTACATAAGGCATCATGATAGGAAGGTAAGAGGAACACCATAGGAGGTACCTGCAGATAGCTCTACCTAAGGCATCACGATAGTCTATTTTATAAAGGGCACGGCTCGTACTTCATCCCTCCTACATTGACCTTGATCATTCTAACCTATTCATGCCACCTAATCAGCTACCATATTACCTTCTGGGAGAACGTGAGAAACATCAAACATGTCAAAATCTTCGAAGCATCTTTCAAATATCTGCTAGGGGAAACTAAACTCATTCTTGATGACCTTGTCTACTATTAGGTTATCTCCCTCAATATGGATACGCCTAACTTCCATCTCCACACATCTACAGATGCCATCCCGAGTTATGTTACTTCTGCAACTAGGACCAATGCATTCCCAACTCCATTTTGAGCCATTGAAATTCAACTTAACCCATTCATTCGTGTGTTTGTGCGTGCGTGCATGTGTCTATATATATATATATACACCACCTACATTTTAGGTGCGGCTTTAGAAAACCACCTAACTTTTCAATTCTTCAAAGTTACACCTAAACTTTTAAAAAAAAATTCAATGTCACACCTAGTATTGACACCGTTAACTTTCCATCATATGAAACGCTGCGATTTGGGTATAAATGCATAAAAACAACAAGTTTCACTTAATTTAACTTAGGGTTTTTTGGTTTGCAAATTAACGAGGGATTGAATTTTTAGTTTTTGTTGATTGTTTAGGTAATTAACTAAAGAAAGCAGTAAATGAAAGATGTCAATTCGATTGAGATTAGTTTAGGGAAGAATTCAAGATAGCTTTACTCATATCCTGTGATTCTATTATACTATAGCCAACAAACACTAAGCCAAGGTTAATATTCAAATTAGGGCTTAGGTTAATGAACTAGTCTAAAGGCATAACCTATTATATCACCCTACGTGTAGCACAGGTTATCCCATTAGCACTACTTAATTCATTCTTACTCCTAATTCAAGAACTAAAACTAAGGCTTAAGTTAATGAACTAGTCTAAGGGTGTAACCCATCTTATCACCCTAAGTGTAGCATGGATTATCTCAATAGCACTAAGAAATTCCTTTGTCACTCCTAATTAAGTATTAGTTTATATAAAAGATTGTGTTCAGGGTTGCGTACAACCTCAACCCTTTGTCACTCCTAATTAAGTATAGTTATGCTATGGTATATGCTACAAGCTCGTAGACTAACGGTAATAATTTGGAGATCTTAACAAGACTACAAGCACACATAAAGAAATACCAAACAACAATCATAAATTCCCCACTGGGGTACGTGTATAACATAACATAAATCAAAAACATAATATAAATCTGGGATATGGATGGCTACCCATCCTTCATTCCTAAACTAAATAATCTACTCCTCTATAGGAGTTTTACATATCATTCAAATCTAAAAAAGATAAAACAATGAATAAAAACTAGGAACTGAAGACTCCCTCAATTGATGTTGAAATTGATCCTTGCTTTGATTCCTCCAGCACTCCGACCACCTGTGCTTCGGCGTTTGAGAACCCCTTGGATCTCATAACGGCTTCGGAAAGGAGAGGAGGAGAGAGACGAGGCAAAAGATACCCTAAATTAGGTTTCCCCCTCTCTATTTATACCTGCGGCACAGTACCCCCCAGGTACATGAGTGGGCCGATGGATCGGCTAGACTTCTGTTCTTGGCTGATTGATTGGCCCAGTTTCCTGATCGATCGGTAGTTCCACTATAAACCTTGCCCTACCATGGGGCACTGATCGATCAATACTTCATATCGATTGATTGTTTAGTACCTGAACTCTACGAGACTTATTTGAGTTACCGAATTACGACCCAATTGGTCCTTCTTTTCCACACGCGGTTGGGTTTCTCAAAGTAGTCTTTAATTATGCCTCGATTACTCTTGATTCTCCACTTTTCAACCTTTGTTTGCTCCATTGCACTCTAAGCAAAAATGTACCTAGATTACAACAAAACATACATGTAAAAGCTGAATATGTTGCAAGAATGAGAAATAAAATATGTAAATATAAAGTACATCAACATCCCTAACCCACTCCTTGCTTGTCTTCAAGCAACATTCAGCTCAAACTAGCTAAAGATGGGAAAATTTGATCAAGCATATAATAGCAAGAACTAATTGTAAAAGATATTTCCGAGTATATTTGAAGGTGTACCTGAGAGTAGAGAATCTTTATGTAATATTATTATTACACTAGTTCCAACTCGATTTCTTGCGATTCAAGTCTTTTTACTAGAAAGTGAGTTTAGAACTTCTCTTCCCTTTTTCTTATTTTAAACCCCTCCAAATTTAATACGAATAGAGAGAATAATCAAAAGAATCAGCTATCCAAAAAATTCAGTTCTAATAAATAAAGAAATTAAAAGGCTTCGCGTTAATTTTTTTTTCTTCTTTCCTTCTTTTTTTTCTTTTTTTTTTTTTGGAAGTAATTCATGGTCAGGCGTGTCTCCCTTAGACCCATATAGTGAGTTTTCAATCGGTGACTCCCAATCCAGTTGGCTCAATGCACTGATTGAAGAGCACTTCTCGAACCTAATGGCTCAAGTCAAAGGAATTCACAGTCTAAGCCATTACCAACACATACCTTAATTCCTCTCTCTCTCTCTCTCTCTCTCTCTCTCTCTCTTTCCCCAAATTGGGCATTGGTGCTCATTACAGTGACTTAAAGTGGTTAATTCTTCTTAAGCTTTCCCATGGCCCATGTAACGAGCTTTTGACTAGCAGCTCCTGACCTAGTTGGCTCAAGGTACCAGGTGTTAAGACACCCCTACGAGTTTACTTGCTCGAGACATAGGGGCTACAAGAACCAAGAAGTCACAGGTACTTACCTAATTCACAGGCATTGGTACCCTTTTTTTCTTTTCTTTTTTTTTTTTTTTAGAATCATTCAAGATAAAGAGATAAAAATTGATTTCAATACTGTTAGGAGTAAAAATTGATTTTAGCTATCACAACCAAAATATAGGATAAGTCATAAGACTAAGGGTGAAAAGAAATAATCTCTTTAACTAGTTAAAAGATAAAAATATTGAATCAACAGTTAGATCCACAGATAATCTTATTGCATAAGTATTCTAATCATCATAGTACATCTCAAATTTGAATTTCAATATAAGTCACCACAATTCTATGCTAATCAATGCAAAAATTTAGCTAATTGAAGTAGAGAGATGCTACAAGGACAATCAAAAGTTCACACCATACATGCCATCCCCAAATTCAAACCTTACATTAAATAAATACAAGCAAGAAAAGGAAAGAGACGACCTGAGGTGTGGCACATTCAACTATGCATGGTGAGAAAATCCAAAATGAGAAGGCAAAAACAACAACAAACTTGTTAGCAGCTCTAGAAATATGGACTGTACAAGTGTTTAGTAACAGAGAAACAAAGTAAGCATAAGAGGATAGCAAAAGGATCTACAAAACAACAAAAGTGCAGTCTGGAAAACAGATTAAAACATACAACAAACATAAAAGTAGGTTGGGTTGCCTCCCAGGAGCGCTAAGTATAACTTCTTCAGTCGAACCCAGTGTAGAGCACAATGTTAACTAGAATCCGAGGCAATATCTGCCATATCATTTAGGTTGAGCTTGTAGGGATGATCCCTAAATCCAACAGTGTTTCTCGACTTGTAACTATCAAGGAGGAAAATATTATCAGCATCAGGGTCTCGAATCTCTACCCTACCAAGTTTAGGTGAGGACGCACGATTATCGACACAGACAAAGACATTATTCTAAAATGCACTTTTGGTGGAAGCGGACACATCCAATTCTACCAAAGGGTCCAAATCATCAACCCTATAGCATTCTATCTCGTCCTCGGTCTTAGGGTGTTGAACAAAGTTCGATACCATCAACTTGCCCTCACCGTTTCCGAAAGAAACCTCCAACACTCCCGTCCTACAATGAATCATAGCGTCGGCCGTTGTGAGAAACGGTCGAACTAGAATGATGGGAGTATTTTGCTTCTGCCTAGGAGTATGGTCTATATCTAACACAATAAAATCGACCGGGAAGACAAACTTATCAATCTTAACAAGTTCATTCTCCACCAACCTACGAGGTGTAAGCACTGTCCTATTGGCCAACTGTAGTGTGACACTAGTCGGCTTAAGGTCTCCTATACCCAATTCCCGAAAATCTGAGTAAGGAATGAGATTTACTCTCATTCCTAGATCTAATAAGGCTCTACGGGTGTAACATTCTTCTAAGGCACATGGAACTGCAAAAGCCTCAGGGTCTTGAAACTTGGGCAGGGTGCCCGACACTAAAATACTACTCATCTTCTTAGTGAGTTGGACCTTCTTTGGAGTATGCACTTGCGCGCGCTTCTTTTTCACGCAAAGGTCCTTAAGGAACTTGATGTACATAGGAATGTGCTTAATGGCTTCAATCAATGGTAAGTTGATCTTCTCGTCCTTAAACACATCTATGAGCTCAGCCCTCTTTGAGTCATCATTTTTCTTCAATCCTATAAGAGCCGAAGGAAAAGGGACAGCGGGTTCATAAGACCTACCATGTGGGCCCTCCCCATCAGCAGTTGGGGAGGGATCCATGCTCTACTTCTCAACCTCGACCTCCACATCTCTAAGGTTCCCCTTTTTAGTCACTAACACAGCCTTAACTTGCTCGTGAGTAAGTAAGTTAGGGTTAGAACTAGTGAGCCCTGACGGGTTTGTGAGAGGTTAGGAGGGTAATCCCCCTTCCTCTCCCCTATGAAGAGCTTGGGCCAATTGTTCTATCCGGTTCTCTATTTTAGCAATTAACTGAGAATGGGATTGGACCAATTGTGCGGTGTCCTCCATGAATCAGAGCATACACTCCTCGAATTGTGAAGAATGTCCCAGAGGTGAGGAGGAGGGGGGGGTGAAGGGTCAGCATGCAAAGTAGGGTGGGTAGGTTGAGAAATATACCTCTACCCTCCCGAAAAGGCGGGGGAGGGTGCATTACCTACAAAGGCAGGATTCTGTTATCTTGTGGATGGGTTTTAATGGTCGTTTTGTTTCCATGAGAAGTTTAGGTAATTGCTCCATCCAGGATTGTAGGCGTTAGAGAACAAAGTGCTGTTATGCGAATATCCCTGTGCTGCATAAACCTGGTCTTGCACATATTTACGAAACTAAGACACATATAAACAGTCAAACATAGAGTGATCTTCACCCAAACAAATGCTGCATGGAGCAACACCACTTGATGATGATTCAGTTGCGTTGACTATGTGCAGGTTGGTAGGGTTTGCATGTAAATTCACAATCCGGTCCATCTTCCTAGTAAGGACATCCAGTCTCATGTTAACATCACCTTTAGGTGCTACTTCGTATACACCACGTGTTCGCCCTCTAACTACCTTTGCAGAAGAGTTTGATGGAGGGAGTGTTCGCTGAGGTGCTCAAACATCGTCCAAGCCTCGTCTTCATCTTGCTGGTTAAATGCTTCCCCATATGAAGCACTAATCATTTGTTTGATTGATGTACTAAGACCATCATAGAAACTTTGAACAAGAGCCCACTTTGGTGACCCATGGTGGGGACAACTTCTAAGGAGTTCCTTGAATCTGTCCTAACTTTGGTGAAATTATTCCTAGTCCTTTTGTTCAAAACTATTTATCGTACACCAAATTGCCATCGTTCTGGCATTAGGAAAAAAATTGACTAGGAAGCATTGTTCGAGGTCATTCCAAGTGGTGATTTTACCCCTGGGTAAGGATTGAAACCACCTCTGAGCAATGTCTTTTAACAAAAATAGAAAAAAGACATAGTCTAACAGCATCAGTCGAGACACCTTGATGGTGGCAAGTTTCACAAATTTCAAGGAATGTATCAGGGTGCTCGTATGGCTTTTCTATCGGCTTCCCATAGAAAGTGAGAAGCATGTTAATGATCTCAGGCTTGATTTCAGAGTTAGCACCACCCATGGCGGGTAATGCAACTCTAGCGGGTGCGATGTACGTTTGGGAAACAAATTGGTCCCCGACCGTATGTGGTGTAAAATCAGCTATGGTGTGAGGTGTATTTACACTTGTTTCGTATCGCCCCAAGGTAGATAGAGCCAACTTAATTTCCAGAATATAAGGTAATAGTTCCGGGTTGAGAGAGCGCCTACCGTGCATACAATATGGAAAGCGAGTTGAATACATTTTGACCACAACCTTAAAATTAAACAAAATAAATCAACACAAAAACATATAAACAAAAAGAAAAGAAAAAGAACTCGTTAATTCCTAAATCTAACTTAGCCTACCGACTCCCCGGCAACGGCAGCAAAAACATGATGTGTTTTGAAATGTGTTTTAAAACTGCGTACTCGCAAGCGTACGAGTTCATTAAAGCTAAATCGGGTATACTGGTCGTATCCACATGGAATTAGAGTTATCAGATTTCGATTTCAATGACAGATTGTATTTTTAGTTTTTGTTGATTGTTTATGTAATTAACTAAAGAAAGCAATAAATTAAAAATGTCAATTCGGTTGTGGTTAGTTTAGAGAATAAATTCAAGATAGCTTTACTCGTATCCCGTCATTATATTATACTATGAGAATGATTCAGGTAGCTTAAGGTACAAGCACTAAGCCTGGGGTTAATATTTAAACTAGGACTTAGATTAATGAACTAGCGTAAAGACATAACCTATCATATCACCCTAGGTGTAGCATGGATTATCTTAATAGAGCTAACAAATTCCTTTGTCACACCTAACTAAGTATTAATTCGTATAAAAGATTGTATTCCGGGTTACGTACAACCTTAACCCTGACTATGCATGAAAACCAGTTATGTAATGGTCTAGGCTACAAGCTTGTAGACTAATGCTATTAATTTAGAGATCTTAACATGGCTATAAGCACGTACAAAGAAACACCAAACAACAATCATAAAATTCCCCACAGGGGTCCATATATAACATAACATAAATCCATTGTCAAAAGTATAATATAAATTCGGGATATGGACGGCTACTCGTTCTTCATTCCTAAACTAAAAAAATCTACTTCTCCATAGGAGTTTTACATATCATTTAAATTTAAAAACAATAAACAATGACTAAAAACTAGGAGTTGAAGACTCCCTCAATTGAGGTTGACGTTGATCCTTACTTTGATTCCCCTAGTACTCTGACCACTTGCGCTTTAGCATTTGAGGACCCCTTGGATCTCATAGCTGCTTCGGGAAGGAGAAGAGGAGAGAGACAAGGCAAAAGATACCCTAAATTAGGTCTTCCCCTCTCTATTTATACCCGCGGTGCAGTGCAACACGGGTATACGATTGGGCCGATCGATCGGTTGAACTTCTGCCCCAGGCCAATTGATAGGCCTGGTTTCCCGATCAATTGGTAGCTCCACTGTAAACCTTGCCTTATCGCGGGGTGCTTACAGATTGGTACTTTGTGTCAATTAATAGTTTAGTACACTTACTAAACTCTACGAGACCTATTTGATTCACTGAATTACAACTCGATTGGTCCTTCTTTTCCACATATGATCGGGTTTCTCAAAGTAGTCTTCAATTATGCCTCGATTACGCTTGATTCTGCCACATTTCAACCATTGTTCGCTCCGCTGCTCTCTAAGCCAAAATGTACCTAAATTACAATAAAACACAAATGTAAAAGCTGAATATGTTACATGAATGAGAAATAAAATATGTAAATATAAAGTACATTAGTTTTCTATATATATTGTCTGAATTATGTTTCACGTTAATGTTTTCCGGTAAAAACTTGTCGGATTCCGATAATGAGTTCCTAAGTGACAAAACTCTAAATCTCATAGCGTCTCATATTGAAATATTTCATCACACACATATTTAGATATATTTTTTTTCCTTTTTATCACCTTAAATAGTTGTCATTTCTCATTTAACCACCATAACCTTTTAATTTTTAAGAAAACCACTTCAAAAAGTTTAAAATTTTTCAATCAAGCACTTTAAATCAAGTTGCGTTAACAATCCATTAAATATTAGGTGACTTCCTCGTGGATTTTAGCTTACCTTTTTGTTTTTTGAGTGCACACGAAACATGAGTTGAAATGAGTCAAGTTGACCCTCCCTCCCCCCACCTAGGTTTGATCCCATGGCTTTGAAAGAGTTAATTGGCGGGATTTAAATCTCGATTTGCAGGGCAGGGGGGGTGTCTAGAATGCTTTGCTTTGCCATTTTGGTACTTTAAGTCAAGCATCAGAGCACTCTAAAATCCATAAAAAAGCCAATAACAAGCAATGAACATGATTCAAAGTTGTGGTAGTTAAGAAAAAATGGCAATTTCTCAAAGTAGATTTTTTTAAAGAGCCCATCAAAATATCATGATACTTTGATTATGAATTATCAATTTAGAGTTCCTACATAATTAGTTTTACAACTTTAAATCCATCTTTATAATATAAAAACTTAGTAAATATGTTTGATATGACAATTTTATGAAGAAATTTCATACGTGAAATTTGTTACTTATTTTACGTAGAAAGACGACTTTAAATTAGAGGAGATAAATATTGATACAATATGTCCCATGTGGAGCCTCCATATGGGTTCATTGGTCAAGTCTCACGACCATGACATCTTATTAAAGTGAACAAACAAAGAAAAAAAAAATATTGCCACCCTATGAATAGGGGAGTGTATAATGCGGAATGGAAATGTATGAATTGATTTGGATGCGTCAAGATCAAAAAGCAGCTCGAAATCCGTAGAAACAAGAAAGAGAGAGAGGATATCGGGTTTTAGATTTCTATTTGGGTCATTTTAGATCATAGGACGAGTCTAGTCTGGGCCTCTGATCATCACGGGTCGGGTCATTTCGGGTTTTGGGTTAGGTTGAATTGGGTCAACTTAGAGTCAGTTCATTTTCGGGTTTAGGTCACCATAAATTTTAAATTTTTTGGGTTAAGGTCGGGTCGGGTAGCAAATCAAATGGGTTGGGACATCGGGTCCTATCACATTTTGCCAGCTTTACCCGTAATTCTTTACAGATTGAAGGTTATGGCCGCTTGAAGCTGCTACCGCAAATCAATATTTCCAACCCACTCGTTAGGGTTTTTGAGGGTCCAATTGCTCCATAAAATCTTTGGTTACTAGTCTTACATTAGAATATTTTCTTGTCATTTTTGTTAATGTCAGGCTAATGCGAGGGTACTACATTATAATACTTTTTGGTATTATTTCAAAAACTATTCCAAAAATAACATTATAATAGATTCATAGTGGAGGAAATCATGGGAGCCCCACTGGTTAAGTGGGGTGGAATTCTACTCCAAGTCCCGTGTTCAATTCCTCATTCCCCCACCCCTACTTTGTAATGATTAAAAAAAATAGATTCATAGTGATGTAGCTTTAATTTGACCCAACTTTTTTCTACCAATTAAATACTACAACGAACCTCCTCTCTTGATTTCAAAAATTGCTTGACCCATGATCCTGCTTTAATTGGATCGTGGAGGCGCATGTGCCAATCTTTGCCGCTGGCATAGCAGCCCTGGAGTCGCCGCCACTCCCTCTTCCCTATCATACCACTTCCATCCTTGTCCATGCTCATCTCGATGGCTCATTTTTAGATCTGAAATGAAGGTTTGGGTGGGTTCCATTTTTGCAGGGTCAATGGTGCGGTGGTTGCGGTGGCGGCCTTAGGGCCTGTGGTTTGTCAGTTTTTTGGTCAGAGCCTCTAGACCATTGGTCTGGTGATTCTCTACGGGTCGTTGGTACCGAAATTCGCAATTCAGCGATGGGTTGTTGGAAAATACTGTACATTTGTGGTGGTTCATTTGGACAGCTGCAATGGTTATCTCAAGGCTGGTGGTTCATCTGTGCCGGAGCGTGAGGTTGCTGTTCATTCGTGGTGGGTGTTGTTTGTTGGTTATTGATTTACTTCGGAGCGGCAGTGCCGTTCAGAGATAATGGTTGGATTGCAAACTCACGCTCACCCGGGGTCCATTAAGGAAAGTGTTTTTCCATTTCTATCGACAATCTTCCTCTTCAAATGAATAATAAATGGTTGAAGATCTTATTCTCAAACCATGGGATGGTTGTGGATTCTTTTGTGCCTCACAAATTAAGGAAATTAAAAAAGGATATATATGGAATTGTGAGTATAAAAGTTGGGAAGAGGCTGATCTAACCATTAGGGAAGCAAATGGATCCTGGCTCGGTAATAAAAGATTGAAGGTGTGTTGGCCAAGATTTGAAAGAGATATTAGTAAGGGGAGTAGACAACAACAGGGTAATGGTGATTGTGAGTAGACAACAACAAAGTAATGGTGATTGTGAGGTTAATGTTCGGCTTAACTCAAATCAGAATCAGAGAACCTTTGCTGATGTCGTTAGAGAAGATGGTTAAGGGAGATCGGGTTTGAACTCAGCGAACTCCAAGAGTGGAAATGCAGAGGCGATATTTGAGAAGGAAGATTGATCCAAATTGTCGGAGAAGTTTGTGAAGGTCAAAAGGATTGACTGAATAATCATTCAGCTGGAAGCGGTGGATGAGAACGTTAATAAGCTAAATAGGAGTCTGGTTATTGAAACTATGCTAGATATTAAGTCGGAAGCAATCTCATCAAGATTGCGTGAAGAGGGGATCATCTTCTTCGAAATTTGCACCATAGGTGAAAGGAAATTTATTCTCATTTTTCCACCCATAGAACAGAAGGAGTTATTCTTTCTGGAACAAGAGCCCTATATAAAAAAATGGTTTAAGAAAATATCTGCTTGGAGCGAGTTTGAAAAAAATCTGAAGAGAAAGGTTCGGGTTGCTTGTTATAGAATGCATATTCAAGCATGGTCCTCTTATAACTTCCAAAAATTGTGTGAGCAGTGGAGTTCAGTCCCAGCAATGGATAGGCTATGCTTTAACTTCAAATCCTTTGAAGTCGGAAGAGTCCTTATCAATGCTGAGTTACCTGATCCAATCAAGGATGTCGTGGTCATATCAATTGGGCAATCTCAACATATTGTTCACGTGTTTGAAACCAACCGGTTTACCTCTAAATGGTTTCAAGAGTAGGCAGCTTTTAATGGTGTTAACGGACTGATCCGACTAAGCAAAGCAATTCGACAAACCCTAGTGAGGAAGAGAGAGTGGATAGGGGCCCCATATTAGTGGGCGGTGGGGATGAATCTCATGAAGCTGGTGATGTCATGGGTGAAACCCCTGCTTTGGATGGCTCGCTTGCTTCCATGGTTTCCCCTCAAAGCCCTCATAATGTTGATTCTACTAACATCATCGAAGTGGCTGAGGATGTAGATCTAAATCTTAGTGCAGAGATGGAGGCCAATAATGGTGTTAATGAGATGGCTACTATTGAGGTGTTAGGTGGAGATGATGTGCATGAGGCTAATATTATTGATCAATTTCTAGCTTATGTAGGCCAGGACCATATTGAATGCTTTGTGGATTTAAACTGCAACTGTTCTGATCCGAGGGTGGACCGCCTTTCAATTTCTGAGGATCGCCAAACCCCTCCTTTGCCTTCTGGTGTAAAGGGTCCTGCACCTTGTGCTGGTTTGTCCTCTGCTGAGCCTTCCTCTACCCTTAAATGGATCCGTAGGGCATGTGACATGGAGAAAAGATTGGGCCTTAACTAACGATGGTCCTGAGTATGACATGCATTGACTTTTTTTTCTCTCTTAAAGGTGAAGACCGTGGTAGGATTACCCAGAAGAAGAAGTTTCAAAAGAAGAAGTCAGGTTGTGCTTCGTCCCCCATCTGATCTTGACGCCAGTGTTTCACTACGGTGGGTTACTTTTAGGGGGGGGGGGGGGGGGGGGGGGGGGGGGGGTACGAGCTAGGTATCGTCAGGAGTACTTGTGGCAAGTACGGTAAGGGTGGGGTCCTCTAAATATCACCTGAAATTTTAGATTGTTTGGTCTACTAGGTGTTTGATCTCGTTAGGGGGTGAGGATTGGGCTTGGTTTGTTTTCATTTTGGAGTGTTAGATTGAGTTTTGGTGTTTGTTTCTCTGTGTTTTAGGGCTTAGTGTCTTAGGAGTTTCTGCTAATGTAGGTTTTTTTTCCCGATAAATTGCAACAAAATCGCTAAACAAGCTGGCCACTCGCTAGGCGAGGCCAGAGTCCGATTGCAGCAACTTGGGAACCAAAAACACCCAACACAAAACAAGAAAACCGGAACAGAAATGCTCGCAACAAAACGCAACACATCAGACTGCGAGCAAAGGACCAAAAAAGACACGGAGACAAGAAACAACAGTACACGCAACCAACATAAACAGGGCTCATAGCAAGAGAAGAAACAGAAGGCCAGCACAAGAACTGAGAGTGGGACTGAAGCCACATCCCAACACCCAAACCATATCATTGAACAGTAAGGTCTGCCGCCATAGCTGGGTCGAAACCATCAAAGTTGAAGCCCACCTTTTCTCCTAACTCTAGTACCCGCTCCGCGTTATGGATCCTCTCATCATACTCTTCTTCCGTGATCTTCTTGAATCGATTTCCCCTATTCCGTTTCTTCCTGTTCCCGGCTATCTTAGTCGATTTTTCAGCATTACTTCTAGGAGACATATCCTTCAAGAATTCTTGTAACTCCCACTTCTCTCTCTCCTTCATCTTGCGCTTGATCATTTTTCTTTCTCTTTTTGTTGTGCAGAATTTTTCTTTTTTCCTCCCGCCCAAGCTAGGCTTTTCCATGAGTGGAGCTGATACTTGCTGACTCTGCGGTAACCTCAGCTTGAGAGATATCGATTGCTGTTATTGGCTCGAATCCTGGAGGGAATTCCGGCCTAGATGTCGTTGACTCATTATCACTGTTGCTTCCCCGAGTATCGATATCTGGTGTGGTTATTTGATCATGATGTTCCTGAGCTGGACCTTCTTGATTCTCAACCCAGGGCAATAGTAGAGGAGGATGTGCCACATGCTGTGAAGCACAGGACCTGGCATGTAGGAGTGACCGTTGTAGGGCCCATCTCCCAATGATTTAGCCGTTGATGTGGATGGAAACATGTCCAGACGGCTGCCAAGCAACTCCCATCCCTTCATTTGCCAACCATGGGGTAGGAATTGTATTCTCTTCCCTAGTTATCAAGCGTTCTGATCCCAGATTCAGAGAATCTACAGCATCCATCATTCGAACAGGGAAAGATTCAGCCCGTGATTATTGCCGTGTCACTTTTGTGTCATGAATATCTCGATTGATCTGCGTCGTAAATTAGGCCTGCTCCCTGGCCAATCTAGCCGAAGCTGCTAAAGCAGCAACTCTGGGTAAATATTCTGGAATGACCTCAAAATTACCCTCCTTGATAAGAACCAAACTTGATCCCCCAATAGACTGAACTTGGACTGTCTGATGAATGTATGTAGTGGAGCAAGTGTCAATAAGGATCCTAGCAACATCCACACACCTCATAGCGGACGTCCTTGCATCCATACTGACGAACTTTCCCCACAATTTTGCGATATCCGTGAAGCAATCCTTAGACCAACATTGAAGAGGCAATCCATAAACCTCAATTCACACCCTTCTCTCAACAGAGCTAAGGGTCTCGCCATTGTATTTATATACATCTTTGAATTTCCTCAATAGAATCTCAAGGCGCGGCCCACTGTAGGGCTCAAGAGTGTCCATAGAATCACATACCAGGATAAAGGAGGAAGTGCTTAACCCTCTAGGGGTTAACCCGTAGAGATTGTTCTCGGTGATAAACGTGAGAATATCATCAAGGCTAGCCTCCTTAAACGTATGTACAATTAGAGCCCGCTCAAGCCAAGCCTCGACGCACTTATTGGTATTTGATACTACAATTTTCAGAATGTTAACAGACGTAGACTCCTTGGCCCTCCCCTGATCCTAAATGCCTTCCGTGTTCCTGAACTGACGGGGAGCCCTAGGTTGAGGCTAGTTTCGCACAGTAGTAGTAATTGGTCTTCTGATTGGGTTAGCCCATTGAACTCTGAGTTTAGCCCCCATCACCCATCTACCATCCATGGATGTAATCGCCCGGCCGCTTCGCCGTACTCCGAAAACCGGACAAAGCTATAAGGCAACCTTGACCTCAACCTTTTCTTAACAGGCACAAATGTATCGTAAATTGACTTAAATCCACGAAAAACAACTTTAAGCCAAGAATTTGTCGTTCTTTTAGGTAATCCATCAGCGAAAATATACACCCCCATAACAGCAGTAGTACCGTTGGGGATGGGTAAAATGAGGAGAGAGAAGAGAGCCGTTGGGAAAGGGAGTTTGCACCTGGTGATGGCGGTGGTGGCCGTAAGTATGGGTCGGTGTGGATGACGGAGGGTGGTGGTGGAAATGGAGTTGGCGAAGGTGCCGGAACTGACGGCAGAAGAAGGGAGATGGAAATAGGTGGTTGGTGGTTGAAATTGAAGGTGGGAGTTGATGGGAGCCAGCGGTGGGTGTTGAACCTTGGTGTTTGGAGATGGGAGTTGACGCGAGGGAGTGACCGGCGCCGGTAAATGGAAGTAGGTGAAGGGGGTGCCCTCTGCAGAACTCACCGAATGGTCTCAAAAGTTGCACGACCCAAACCGCAAGCCCTGGTCGAGCCCTGCACTTAACCTCCAGCACTTGGATGGGCACCCATGCGCCCGCATGCGCCGGCAAGGTGTGGTGGGATATACCCGTTGGGGGTTTGAAAGAGAGGAGAGAGGAGAGAGAATTTGAACCGTTTGCTAATGTAGGTCTTTAAGTTTTTGGGGTGTATTGCTTTTAGATCTAGGAGCTATTTCTTTTTCTTTTTGTCCCATTCTTGTGGGGTTTCTTGGGCTCCACAGTCATGGGTGCACCGGTTTTGTTTTGAGAGTTTTATCTCTAATTATCAAAAAAAAAAAAAAAAAAAAACCTCCAAAAAGTTTAATGCCTAAATTAGGCCATCAATTGTGTACAATGAGAGTTATCAGTCGAGACTAATTGATATAGCAGTTAAGGCTTGTCACCTTCAAGTATGTGGTTTTGGTTTGTGTATATCTTCCAAGATTCATATATGTCGGTAGCCCTTGTTGGAGAAAATCTTGATGCTCCTTAGCACTATTAAAAAAACATATTAAGGATGATTGCTTGTTCACTATTTGGGTTATCAAAGGTGATATCCAAAGCCTATGGAAAGGTATAATATGTAGATCAAGGACATTCTCGAGGCTATCACTATAAGGAAGCAGGAATTGCACATATCTTTCATCAAGATAACTGGGCTATAAATTGGATGGCTAATCAGGGACATATGAGTAAGATTAAAGAAGTGGATTAATAGTTTTCATGATGAGTTTAGACGTATTATTTTAGATGATGATGTTAAGGAGCCAACTTTCGCAATAGCTTAAACTGACAAGTGAAGGTTTATGATTGGTTTTATACTTTAACATGTAACCACAAGCAAATTTTCATTAGACTTAAAATGACAAGCTTCAACTCCATCCCTTCACTTGTTTTCATAACCAAGTCTCTAGCTAGGCCTTTCGTAAACAGATCCGCTAGATTTTGACTTGTTCTCACAAAGTCTACTGTGATGACACTTTCTCGAATAAGTTGTCTCACAATACTATGTCTTGCACCTATGTGCCTGGACTTTTCATTGTCTACCTCACTATACACTTTTGAAAGCATAGCTTGACTATCGCAGTGGATAGATATCGGTGAGATCGGCTTTGGCATTAAAGGAATCTCATATAAGAGGTCCTTTAACCACTTCGCTTCTTTAGCCGCAGACGCAAGAGCTATAATGGAATCGGATATAAACGTTTGTTTCTTGGAACCCCAAGAAACTACATCCTCACCAAGCAGGAATACCCATCTACTTATGGATGCATGATCTTCCACATCGGAGATCCAACTTGCATCAGAGTACCCATCCAAAATAGGAGGATACCCTACATAGAAATACCATAATTCATGGTCTTCTTAAGGTACTTCTGCACACGATACATGGCCTGCCAATGTAGTTTACTAGGATTGATAGTATACCCACTTAGCTTTTCAATAACAAAGGCTATATCAGGCCTTATGCTAGTCATGGCATACATAAGACAACCAATGACTCATGCATACTCCAATTGCAATACTGGATCTCCCTCATTCGGTACTAGTTTCACACTTGGATCCATTGGAATGAACATCGGTGCACAAGTACCGAAGTTGAGTTTATTCAACACACTTTCAATGTTGTGAGACTATGTCAAGGAAACGACATCACCATTCCTTACAATTCTTATACCGAGGATTACTTCTGCCTCGCCCATGTCCTTTATAGCAAGGTTCTTTGAGAGAAATTGTTTAGTTTTTTCTACTTGTTCCACATCAATACCGAATATCAATATGTCATCGACATACAAACATATAATGACCCCTTTGCCATTATCAAACTTGCTATAGACACATTTATCTGATTCATTTATAATGAATTCGTTGTTTAGAACAACCTGATCAAATTTCTGGTGCCATTGCTTCGTGGCTTGCTTTAGCCTATACGGAGAACGAATAAGTTTACATATTTTTCTCTCTTAACTCGGAACAATGAAACCTTCCAATTGTTCCATATACACCTCTTCTTCTAGCTCACTGTTCAGGAATGCCGTCTTGGCATTCATTTGGTGAATCGCTAGCTTGTAAATTGAGGCAAGAGCTATTAGAACTCTTATCATCGATATTCTTGCCACCGGGGCATATGTGTCAAAGTAGTCCAACCTATGTTTTTTGATGAACCCTTTAGCCACCCATTAGGCCTTGAACTTATCTATCATTCCATCGATTTTCATCTTATTTTGGAAGATCCATTTACGTCCAATGGGTTTGTTACCTCGTGGAAGATCCACTAAGATCCAATTATTATTACCCGTGATGGGATCCATTTCATCATTCACCGCCTCTCGCCAAAAGGAGGCATCATGAGACCTCATAGCCTCATCAAACGTCATGGGATCAACTTCCCTGACACAACAATATGGAGTTACATGGTCCACATCATTCCTCGTACCTTCTACCGAAAACGTGTAGAAGTACGAATCAAAATATTTTTCTTTCCTCGCTCTCTTACTCCTTCAGAGTTCTAGTGCATTCTCAGGGATTTCTTCCCTTTCATGATGATCGTCATCATATGACATTGGAATGTCATTTTCAACCGTTACATAGTCCCTCGGTCTAGGGAGAGAAGTAAGTCGATTCTCTTCAAAAATGGCATCCATCGATTTTATTATTGTATTTACATTGATATAGATATTAGATTCAATTACATAGAACCGATACGCCTTCCTATGAGGCGCATATTCTACAAATATACAATCGATGCCTCTTTCACCTAACTTTTTATGTTTAGGTTCAGGGACTTTAACGCCCACCCTACACCCCCACACTTTAAGATAGTTCAAATTTGGGGCTCTTTTGTTCCAAAGTTTATACGGGGCTTTTTACTTTTCTTGTTTTGAACACGGTTCAAGATATAGTACGCTGTTAACATGGCCTCACCCCAAAATCCATTTCTGAGACCGGAATAGGACATGGCATTTACCATCTGAGTTAGAGTCTGGTTTTTCCGCTCAGCCATGCCATTCTGTTGTGGAGTATTAGGTGTTGTGACCTCGTGTACAATACCCGTGGATTTGAAATATTTGGGATCATAATATTCTTCAGCACGGTCCGACCTAAGGCGTTTGAGGAAGTTCTCAAAATGTAGTTAGGTTTTCGTTTTATATGCTTTAAATCTATCTAGTGATTCGTCTTTGTGATTTATTAGATACACATAACAAAACCTCGAACAATCATTGATGAAGGTTATAAAGTATCTTTTTCCTCCGATGGTCGGAGTGATTATGAAATTGCATAAATCACTATGTACTAGGTCAAGTAAATTTGTTTCTCTTTGCACCGAAGGAAATGGTAACCTCGTTGTATTTGTTAACATGCACGTTTTACATTTATCACCCACTTTATCTATGTGTGCTATCAACAAAGAGTTAGCCATTTGATGCATCTTTGATGCATATAAACCGAAGTAGAAATTTTATTATCAACATTCAACTTCAACCATTCCATCACAAAGTTATCCCTTACCAACAAAGACCCACTCTTTGATAGTACAAACATGTCGGCTTCGAAGACCAACTTGAACCCAAATCGATTTAGCAAGCCACCGAACACGAGATTCTTCTTTACATTGGTTAGAGTAAGGGGTTTTCCAGAGGTGACAAACAAATCAACTTTTCCCTTCCCTTTAATCGGTATAGTCGCCCCATTGCCCATAAACAACACAATTTCATTGTCTATGGGTTTAAAAACCGTGAAGAACCACTTGTCCATACACACATAGTTTGTGGCCCCGAGTCAATCCACCAAGAGTCATCACTCTGAACTAGATTAATCTCTGATATCATCGCCACGAATCTATCATCACACACACCTTTCAAGTCAAATATAGGAACCAAAGCAAAAAGCTTGGCTCTTTAAGCTTAAGATTCTTTCCCAGCAAGCTTTGATCTTAACTAACACGAATGGCTGACTGGAAACATAAATTAATTTCATCTGCATATAATCTCCACGTCAAGGAATCAACACTCGCAAATCTCTTTCGGAAAGTTTATATAATTTCAAAATTGGATTTGTTGGAAACAATTTTAGTTGTATAAGCACTAAGTTGACGTAATGATCAAAGTACGAAAAGCTTATAGCACAAATAATCCAAAACAATATGTGTATACATATATAAACATATATCACGTCATGCCCATTTGGCAAGAAGGGACATAAAGCCAGCACCGAGGAGAAGAGAGACATAAGAACCAAGTTGAAGCCTCGCGTTAGATTGGATACGTTGGCTCATGAAATCCGCGGCGAGTAAGTCCACAAGTGACATGTAAACTAGAATGCCGGCTGCCAGCGAGTTGAAAAGGCCTTGAACGATGAGCGCGGTCGGGCTATTCTCATTATACACGTTCATTATTCCGATTCCAATAGCGATTCCCACCGGTGTTGTTAATGAGAAGAACAAAGCCATTGTTACCATGGATTGACCTTTGAATTTCGCCTGTAGCAACAAGCTAAACCATTAGACTATGAAGAATTATTTAATGCTACTTTTTATAATTTGAGATGTGTTTTGGTTACTTATATTATAGGTTACTATACTTTATCTATTATATCAATTTAGTCCTAATACAATGTACATTGTGTAAATAGCGGTAGACTAAAATTGATGTTAAATTGGCAACAAAATTTCCAACGGTCCAATCCTGGGTGGGTTTAAATTTGGTCCATATTATGTAGGTTTGTATTGAATCACTTACATCTAGCATGAACATGTTAGCTAAAAATACATCATTTAATTATCTTAAAATTTTACTATATGACTAAATTAACAAAATTAAAAGTAAAAGATTAGACAAAGTATGCAGACGTTTAATATGAATAACTCTTAACTTCACGAAATGGTACCTGAGAGATGCAGCCACCGAGACCGATGCCCTCAAAGAATTGATGGAAGCTTAATGCTGCAACAAGAGGCTTTATGGTGTCCAGTTTCTGGGACGTCCCCAATGATATCCCTATTATCACTGAGTGCACTACAATCCCGAGTTCCAATACCTGTTTACACCATTAGCATACATAAGATTATTGTTATAAATATTAGCCCTTGCCTTAGTGGTACAGGCCGTTAGAGTACAAAATTAATCTTAGGTCTTCACCTATCCACTTAATCTATTAAGAAAGATGATATCGAAGTCTTGTTGACCATGAGGTCAGGAGTTCGAATCTCAATATTAAAACAATTTAAGCACAAATTACAAGGTGAACCTGTACACTATCCACGCTCAAGGCCCATGGCATTTGCATGAAGAGGCATGTTATAATATAAAACTAATCTTAGGTCTTCACCTATCAACTTAAACTTTTGGGAAAGATGGTTTTTGACATGGTATCAGAGCCTTATTAACCAAAAGGTCACGAGTTCGAATCTCAATATTAAAACAATTTAAGCACAAGATACAAGGTGGGCTTGTACACTATCGCGCTCAAGGCCAATGGCATTTGTGTGAGGGGATATGTTAGAGTATAAAACTAATCTTGGGCCTTCACCCATCAATTTAAACTTTTGGGAAAAATGGCTCTTGACAGAGGCAAGTGAGGGGATAAAATATTGCTTTAGGCCTTGAATCTCATCCTGAGGAATTCCTGACTTAACTAGCTCCTATGGTGTGGGGGTCACCACATGATATGGGGTTTAACGGGTAACCGAGTTCCTCGTTGGAAAAAAATACACTTAAATTGTATTTTAATTTTAAAGAATGAACAAAAAGAAATTATATATAAACGAGCATTTAAGTTGAATAGAAATTACATCCATTTGGTGTCTTCCACATTATGTAAGTACAAATAATAATATATAAATAACTTTTTTTCTTTTCCGATAATTAGCGACAAGGTCATGATACAAAACAGGCCACTTGACCAAAGCAAGGCCTAGGACATCCATAAAGATACGGGGCCAGAAGAGGACCAGCAAAAACAACAAACCAAAAACGAGAAAACAGGAATGCAAACAAAATATAATAGAGCGAACAGGTTCTAGAAGACAACAGACACTGAAAATAAAACAAGGAGTGCCAGAATCAGGCTGGAAAGAGAAAGCACAACTTCAAAGCAAGGGAGGATGGTAGGAAATCAAGCCAAAAATTACCCTAATCCATCATTGCAATTGCTCGATCATAATAGATTCATCATCATCAAAACTCAACCCGAACTTCTTCCCAGTCTTTAAAACAAACGATCCACCACAAAAAAATCTAAATCTTTAAATGAACAAACCTTATTAAAACAGATAAGTCAAGAAAAGATAAGTTAAAAAAAGAGGAACCAAACGCACAGTTACTATAATTCCGGTATATGTACAATAATCACCATTTACTAAGTGTGGTACCTATAATGGCATATTTTTTGGCATGTCTATAAGTTAGTAAACTGGTATTTTATGATATGATTAAGCAAGTAACCAAAGATCCGTAGCTTATATGTCTAGAGCCTATTTGGTATTTTCTTAATTTATAACTTTGATTTTTAGAATTAAAACGCGTATTGCAAATACTTTTATTGTTACTTTTCAGGTTTTTTTTTTTTTTTTTAATTTCTATTCTCTACTATTTTAAATAAAAGTTAAAAATACAAAAAATAGAAACGTGAAAAAATTGTTTTGAAACCTGAATTTTTAATTTCTAAAAAGTAAAACTACAAATAAAAATAAACATCAAGTACACTCTTAAAAAATGAGTCCCAGGTGTTGTTATTGACAAGTATAAACTGTAATTATCACAACAATAAAATGACTTCTATGAATAATAACAACAAATTTTAATAAATTTGCACTGACATCTCCATTTATCACTGCATGGAAAACCCTAGCAGACTGCTCTCCCTTTCTAATCCCACATCCCGATCTAGATCGGCAATCCCACATGCACTACAGCTCCTTCCCCGCTCCTCCACTCTCTCTCCCAGAAGTGAATTTAGCTACAGACCATGGGTAAAGCAGCAAAACTTTAGCTTGTCTTTGCTCATGATGTGCTTCCAATTTAAGGGTTTGAGTTTTAGCCATTTTCTATTTCGATGCCATTTTGACTCTTACATTTATTGAAGACACGTCTTCTCCATACTACCGAGGATCTTATCTGCTTAGTTATTCAAAAAAATGTTATTACCTTATTTTTAATAGAATTTCAAATATGAAATCTGTCTATATATCATACCTCAAAAACTATCAAATCCTAAATCTTGCAATTCTTAAACACCACTTGAAAGTTAGCAAATAATTAAAAAGGAAAAAAAATATTCACAGTAACAACAATAACAACAAACCCAGTGCCTGCAAGGGCTCCCGCAAAAGGCAGGGTCTTGGGGGGGTAGATGTACGCAGCCTTCCCCCTTTAGAGGGCTACCCTGAAGAGAGGCTGTTTCCGAAGACCCCCAATAAAAAAAAATAAAAAATAAAGCAAACAAATTTCAATAAAATTGAAAATAAGTTCAATAAGATTCTATTATAACAAAATATTTTTATTATAATAACCCTTTATTATTCGTACGCGATAACATTAATAAATAGAATTAGAAAAGAGCATCCAGCACCGCATGTTTCAATAAGTAAAACGCGGTGGCAGAAGAGTCAAAACAAACAGGCATATTTCTATGGACCTATATGCCCATTTGGGTGGGCCCCTACTTTATTTTCTTTCTTTCTTTTTTTTTTTTTTTTTTTTGGGTCTACTAAGAAAAATATAAAAACCAAAGTTGATATTTATCAACAATTTTTTTTATTTATATCTACTCGGAAAAAAAATCCCCGAAAGTATACAAGAGAAAGAGCTTCAACACAAATAAGATCCAACTAACAACGACGAAAGAAACAACAAATGATAAACTGCGCATCATGGACAAAGCTAGATTTAAGACATCCAGCTTCGACCATGCTTCACAACCATAAATAGTGGCCTTTTTTTTTTTGGTAACAAGGAACTTGGTAAACCCTAGCCTATGCGGCGACCCACATATTATAGGAGCTAGTTAAGTTAGAAAAATATCAGGAAGATGTTCAAAGGAGGAATCAAACTCTAAATTTTGACCTAAAATAATATTTTATCCTCTCACTTGTCTTTGCTATTGAGTCAAGCCCTTGTTGGTCATAGATGGTGACTTATCGACAACTTTGTTCCATATATACTTGCGAACATAACCCAATGACTTTTTTGTCATTTTCTTTAGAAAATATGCAGTCAGAACAATATATATGCCTAAAAAACTAAGTAATTGTAAAACAACAGGAGTCCAGTGTCTCAAGAGGCTTCAGCTAGGATAAAAACTGAGAAGGATGAAATACGCAGCCTTATCAAATAAAAATTATAATGTAATACTAAGTTCTTAAAATAAGTGTCAGTATTAGTAAAAGAAACATACCCAGTGCCTCAAGGACTCCCGCCTACGCAGGGTCGGGGGGGGGGGGGGGGGGGGGGGGGCAGATGTACGCAGCCTTCCCCCTTCAGGGTGTTAACCTGAAGAGAGGCTGTTTCCCAGTGTCCCCAACCTGAGAGTGAGGACGTCCTAGGAGGTCACCCATCCTGGTACTACTCTCGCCCAAGCACGCTTAACTTCGGAGTTTTAATGGGATCCAGTGACGGCGTGTTGGTGCCCTCTTTGGTGTCAGTATTACTATATATCATAATATAAAAGTATTTTTTTTATTTGAAGGAAAAAAAAAAAGTCTAGGTCAAAATCTAACCGTTACTGTTAAAAAGAAAATGCTACGTGCACCAAAACATATACAATTGTGTAAAGCCATAAAATAATTATATAATAAGAAGTAATATTAAAATAATTATTTTTCATATCTTAAGATATTTTTTTATGTATATTGATTGTACAATTTGGGCATATTCTTTAATTATTTATAACTTATAGAAGTATAATTTTTAAAAAAAAGGTTAAAAAGTGGCGTTTGAACTATCATTATAGACGAGTTGAAGTCCAACGAACATTCACAAGTGTATTTTAAAATATAATATAAACTATTCTTTGATTTTCTTTTAACAACTTAAATTTCTTAAACTTTGGTTCATTAAATAATAAAAAAAGTCCTCCAATACTTTAGAGAAATTATATTAGTACTTCAGTAGATTTCTCTGTCAAAAAAATCTCAAAATATTAAATAATCAACTACATTGGTTCAAGAGTCACAAATATTGTATATTCAAAATAAAATATAACTTCAGTTTTTCACCTTTTTTTTCTGGGAAAGATATTACTATCACGTATAGGGGGAAAAAAAAAAAAAAACTGCTGAAATATCCGAAATAAAATTAGTCACTTATGTACTCTAAAATCTGTTTCTTTTATCATCAAAATACATTAGATTTTACTATACAGAATGAGGTAATTTTATATTTAAAAGTTCTATTATGTAGGTGTTTCTAGTCCCGATCATTGATTAGTGCGAAAAAATCTATAATTCTAGTAATATATTTATCTTCAGTCGAAATACAGTAAAATTTTACCCAAAAATACTGACATGACATATAATTTCGGCAATATGCAAGTAACTTTCAAAATAGTTCACTTATATATGACTAGAATTAATTATGTATTATTTCTTTGACAAAAGTTCATCTAACTTCAACAAAATGTCATTGAATTTTAAAAAAGAGAATACTTCAGTAATAAAATTTTTAATTATTAAATATAATAAAATATAAAGTACCTAAATAATTAATATTGAAATCCATGAATAGTGAACATGTGAAGTCCTCATCAATCTTTCAATAGTATGATCCCAAAACATTCTATAAGCAGTTGTTTATCTTTTTTGTTCATAATTAAAGAAAAATAAAATAACTAAAAATTCAATTTGACTATATACCTGGGATGTAACACGGTATCGGATGTAATCCAAGTGGCTCAAATCTCCTCCCGGTGGCGAGACAGAAGCACCGTGAGCGTGGCCGTGGGTAGCATGCGTGTGCACGTGCACATGCCCAGCATGCTCCTCGTCCCCCACCTGTTGCCCGCAACCCGACTTCAACTGGCCAGTGCCAAAGTGGGCTCTTTGATAGTACCCAGTGGCAAAAGCGTCAATCATGAGAGTCCCAAGAGCCCCACACATCGCCCCAAACCCCGCGAAGGGAAAGTCCCCCCAAGGATGGTCACTAAGGCATGGCGAGGTTAGATTTTCAAAGGCATCAGGGAGGATGTGAATGAAACCAGTGGAAAGGATTACACCAGCAGCAAAGGCTTTTACAACAAAGAAAAGGTCGCTTTCTGGGCGAAGAAAACGGAGGGTGCGACTAAGGAAGGGGAGACAAACGCCAATGGCACCAGCAGTGAGGATGGCTGCGATGGCTCCAGCTTTGTATTTGGTTATGGTTGATTTGGAGTCGTGTAGATTGTCGGAGTCACAGGTGCAGTCTGCTGCAGTGAGTACGACCGCCGATTGGAGGAGGAGGAGGAGACACAGGAGGCGATTCGGTTTCATTGGTTTATGTAAATGCGATTATAAATCAATTGATATCGGCAGAGAGAGAAAAAAAAAAGGTTTTATTGTTCCGAGACAAGAAAAAAGAAAAGAAAAATAATAATAATAATTTGGGGATCAATAGAGAAACTGAGGGGATGCAAGAGATATTGGAATGGGTGCATGTATTTATAGGGGGGAAAGGTCAAAAGGTGTGGAATTTTGTAGTCTTTGATTTTTTTTTTTTTTTCTTTAATTGAAATTATAGTTTGAAAATAACTTGTTCTGATATTTAAAATTTTCGTTTCCTTTTTCTTTGTTTGAGTGACTAAAAGCAAAAGATACCAAAATTGGGTGTTTTTACATTTTTTTACTTTAAACTACTTAAATTTTAAATACGATATTAAAAACGTACCTAAATTTTTTTAATTTTTAGAAAAACAGCTGAACTTTTTAAATTTTTTTAATGACATGCCTCAATTTTAATGCCGTTAATATCTATTAGTTTTTGCTAATATGAATTTTAAGAAAAGAGAAAATAATTTAAAATTTTTGAATTTACATTTAAAATAATTTTGAAATTTTCAAATATTTAAATAAATAATTTAAATATCTAAAAACACTGTAAATATTTAAAAAAATAATTGCTATTTAAAAAAGTATTATGTCACAATAGTAAAAACTAACGGACGGTAAAAATATTAAAATTAAGGTATGACATTGAAAAATTTTTTAAACTTTAGGTAATTTTTAAATCCACGCCTAAAATTTAGGTAATTTTCAATTAAAAAAAAGCTTTAAAGAAATTATTTCCAAAATCTGATTTCAGTTTCCCACAAATAAAACATTAAAATGCCAATGAGCTCTAAATGTATAAAATTTGATATCCATTTTATAAATTTAATACTATGATAAAAATTATTACATTATAAAAATAATATTAAATTACTTTTATCATATAAGCAAATAATTTCTTATCTTGCAAACGAGGAATCTGGTTACCTGGTAAGTCCCGACCGATACAGCAATCCACACACAACAAGAGCTATTTAAGTTAGTATTCATCAGGGAGAGGCTCAAGGAATCAATCGAACTTCTGACCTAATGGTCTAAAGCAACACTCTGTTCCCTTGTTTGTCTCTTACCACCGAGACAAGACCCTTTCTTATCATATGTATTAAATATACAAAATGAATAATTTACTTCAAGTATTATAATAAGAGATTTTCTATCATGTGTCATGTATTTATTCATTTTTTTTTTTGCTGAATTATGTAATTATTAAGAAAGTTAATTATTATTATCTATGTATTGACTAATAAAATGATGAAATGTAATATAATTTATTCATCTTAATATATACCTAATACGTAAATAATAGACATATCTTATAATAATGCTAAGAAGGTGCCTAGAAAGACTACTTGACTACAATCCCAATAAAAAGTTGTACTATTGTTACTTATTAAAGTTTAGGATTATTTACATTAAATGTTACTTTATTTATTATGTTAATTTAGTCTTTATACTTTCAACTGTATCAATTCAGTCCCTGTACAATTCAACATGGTTCAATTTTGTACTTAGAGCAAAAATATATGTTAAGTTTTTAATAATTCGGCTACGAATTAAATTAAATTGAGTAAATAGATAAATTTATAATAAGCTACTTATATCTAACATAATTTTAACATTCAAAATTGCGTCATTAACTTAACTTAAATCGGAACAAAGAATTAAATTGGCACTTTTTGAATTGGACAAGGACTAAACAGATACAATTAAAAATATAAGGATTAAATTGACAAAATAAATAACATATAAAGACCTTTAGCATAAATAACCTTAGAGTTTATGTTCTCACAAATACAATAATTTAAACACATGATCTAATCTAAATGTCTAATTATATATTTGTTAAAATAATCTTAAAATAATTCTATAAAATAAAATATACAAAGTAATCAAATGATGTAAATTTTACGAGAAGCAAAAGATACTGATACACTCAAATTATTTTTTATGAATAATTTTCACCATATATTATACACTTAATTAATATTTGATCAAACTTATATTTATAAAGTAGCTATTCCAAAATTTTACTTCATTTTAATTTATATATATGTGTTAAAAATATAAAATCAATAATAAAATAATTCAAGAATATCTTGATTAATTAAACCAAGGCAATAATCAAGAAATGAGACTTGGATCCAAAATTTACAAGACTTGAATAGATATATTTTTCTTGATAAAATTTTTGGATTAAATGAAAGGTCTATTCAAAGTATTTATTCTTTCTAAGTATTTTGTTTCTTTTATTTTGTTGATCTAGATGTTTGGATTAAGAAAAATATATCTAAGTCTTGTATATATTGGATCCAAGTATCATTTTTTTTGGTTATTATCTTGGTTTAATTCAAGATATTCTTGAATTATTTTATTATCAATTTTATATTTTTAACATGGTATCGGAGCGTGTTGTTGATCTCGAATTCTTGTTTGTCCGCACTGCGTGTCCTCATGAAGAGGAGCGCTGATACAGGATAAATAAGTTAATCACATGTTAGGTGTGTGATTAAATAGTATTTTAATAGGTACCTTTATTTTGGTGATAATCTAGGTTATTTTTCTTTTTATTATGTAATTACAATATTAGTTAGTTATTTCCCCTTCCCATCCATAAATACGAGCATAATGTCACGGGATGAGCGCAAATCACCCATGCGGCGCCCGGACCCCTGAGGCTAGGGCCGGGCCAGCCTACCCCCTATGGTCAACAAGCAGCAATATGCACCTTCAAGAGACGAAATACACGGCATACCATGGACATACCTGAACATAATCAATGCGCATTAGTATCAGACAGGCTAAGGAGAACCCATATGGCATATGTCTGCTTATTAAGCACTGGGGACAGTGTCGGCCAAAGGCGGCTCGTGACATTCTCCCCCACCTAATTCCGCAAACGTCCTCGTTGGGGGTGCCTGCCCATCGCCGCATCCCTGCATCTCTAGCAGCCTTGATTGGTCACGGGACGACCACATCATCATCCCCTCCAACGTGACACCTTTGACATGCTATTGACACTCACCCGACGATAAGCAGCGTGCCCAAAAAGCAACCTGCCAGCTCCGTGCACCATAGTGCACCACGTACACGTCTCGATCCATGATACTTGTTGACTCTTCACCTTGTGAACTTCGCACTGCACCCCAAGGATCAGCCCAATGTCCACGCAATAAGCCAGCCATACGGTCAGCACGCCTGACCGGCACCCAACATGGTGCCCCTTCCGCCACAACCGGAACTGCAAGCCACTCAACTTCACTTCGAAAGTTCCTCGTTAGAGTGCCCCTCCCACACAAGGAGTGTCCATACCCATGGACAAACCCGCTCAACGCACCTAGGACTCGAGCAATTCCCATTCCCTCGGAGGGTCCACCACCACGGACAAAGCTCGGTCCCACCACAGCTGCTTACTCGCGTATCCTGAGCCTCGCTCTGATACCACTTTGTCACGGGATGAGCGTAGATCACCCGTGCGGCGCCCGAGTCCCTGAGGCTAGGGCCGGGCCAGCCTACCCCCTACGGTCAACAAGCAGCAATATGTACCTTCAAGAGACAAAATACACGGCATACCACGGACATACCTGAACACAATCAATGCGCATTAGTATCAGACAGGCTAAGGAGACCCCATATGGCATATGTCTGCTTATTGAGCACTAGGGACAGTGTCGGCCAAAGGGGGCCCGTGACAATAAGCTTGTATGTTGCTCATAATTTTCGGGATGTTAATTAAACTCTTTCTCTTTCGCTCAATTTCTTCTCTATCTCCCTCTATTTCTACATTGATACAGTTTTAACTGCATCATTGGTATCAGAGTCTCAATCCTTTGACTGTGGGTGCTGAATTTGATCTGAGAATATTGAAACCGATCCTCGGTATTCATCAATAGAGGTCAAAATTGATCCATCGAGAGCAACACTCAAGAATATATTGAAAAAAAATTCGTAGATATGGGAAATCAGTTGAAAGAGGAGCAGTACTTTCTGAAAAATCAAATAAAGGAACAAATTGGGAATTACCGAAGAAGTATCGAGGTAGATGTTGTCAATGAAGCACCGGATCTGACCACCACAGGATCATTGGAACCTCAGACAACCAAGCGTGGACTCCGGCAGCGAAGAGGACACGAGCAACTAGGAGGTCGGTGAGGATGTGGACCACCGGGACTCCAACAACAGTGTAGAGGTTGAAGATGAGAGATTCGACCATGACGCAGAGGTCGAACTGAGCCGCCAAGGACAGATCGACAACCACCATCACCTCCGCTTCGATTCGCCGGAAAGAGAAAACACTCCACCGTTTTCTATGGTCACTGAAGCGCAGTGGCGAAGAACGCCTCCAACGACCACCACAAAACAAAGAATCAAGAGTTCAGCGGTGGTATCGGACTTCCGTCGCCGCCGCCGTCGAATGGGGGTCTCCGGAACACGGCCTCCGGCGGCGGGTGGGGTTAGGGTTTCGAGCTGTGGGGTGCGGTTTGTTGCAGAGAAAGGAGGGGAAAATGGGTTGGGAATTGGTTATAATAATTACAATTTTGCCCTTGTTTTTTATTAAATATTTTAGAGAAAATAAGTATTGAAATTTTTGTTAATTTTAAAAAAGCTAAGGGGTAAAATTTATACCTATAGTATTTGATCCTGGAGGATTATTAATTTGGATATTAATACATTGATCCTTAAGGACACGGATTTTATAAGGGGAAAGTATTGATACAGGATAAATAAGTTAATAACATATTACGTATGTGATTAAATGGTATTTTAATAAGTACCTTTAGTTTAATAATAATCTAGGTTATTTTTCTTTTTATTACGTAATTACAATATTAGTTAGTTATTTTTCCTTTCCATCTATAAATAGGAGCTTACGCTTGTATGAGGCTCATAATTTTCAGAATGTTAATCAAACCCTCTCTCTTCCTTACTGTTCTCTCTCTCCCCCTCATTTTCTTCTCTATCTCCCTCTATTTTTAGATTGATACAACTTTAACTGTATTAGGTGCATTTGTATTTGGTACTTCAAGGGCGTCCCCAGTATGTTGAATCTAGTTGGATCGGAGAAGGCAAGGGGTGTGTTTGAAATAGACTCACTTATGAGAGGGAGTGTTAGAAACTCCACATGTGAGTCTATGTAGTAGAATCCCACATTAGAGCTAAAGAGATCAATTTATAAGTATAATGGGTTACTCTACATATTAACAATTGGTTTTAAAATAGAACTCTACTTGGGCTTATATGTGGATCTTATGTATACCAACCCCGTGAATCGGGGCTACAGGCCCAGTGAAATTTAACAATATGGATGTCCACTAACAATTATATTGAAATTTAGTTTTTGTTTTTATCAATATATCTCTTATATTAATTTTAGGATTACTTGCACTCTTTATTTTGCTGATTGTATTAATTTAATCTTTATACTTTTAATTGTGTAATAAATTATGTAAATTTAATAAATATACAATTTAAATTTGATTCACTTCGTCCTAAATAATTTTAACTTCAAAGTTGAAGATAGAATTTTTAACAATCGGGTTGTATTTGATGACTGGAACATATATGACTAGACCATTAGAAAAACTGTGTTATTAATTCAACCTTAATTTAATCATAGGTCTAAGTTAATGTAACATATAATTAAATAGAAATTAAATTAATTAAATTAAAATATAAATAGTACATTAATAACGTAGATAAATTACATTGTCATTTCGCGATTAATAATATTAAGATTGTGAAGACTAGAATATAATATATGAGACAAAGTTCATAAAAACTAATAAAAAAGATACTAAAGTTGAGGTATTTTAAAAATATTTTAAAACCTCAGGTATCAAAACTATATTTTACTATAAATTTTATTCATAAAAACTAAATATTTAATACTCAAATGTAATAAAATCATTCAATTATAAAAATAATAGTAAATGAGTTATTAAATTTAAATACTTGTTTAAGGATATAACATATGAGGCAAAAATAACTAAATATTAGATATAAAATAATTAAATTCTTTTGAAATATAACAAGATACGAATTTGAGTCAGGGTTTTCAGAGCCAGAATGAGTTCGGGTTGAAACGAGTAAGCAATATTGGTAATTAGATTGCAATTGATTTTGAATTGGGTCAATTTATTTTTGTTTGAATATTATTTATCTCAAAATTAATATTGATTTGATTTGATTTGGATATAGTTTGGGAAGATATTTAATATGATTCAGTTACCTATTCTGATCGAGATTTGATTGCTATTATGATTGGCAACTTAATTATAAATAGGGGTTAAGTTGAGGGTTGAGTGGGGCATAGAAAAATAAAGAGGAAAAATGTGGAGGGGGATTGGGATTTGTAAAGGGGGTGCCCTTTTGAGAGGCATTTTGGATGAGTGGTATTTTGTGAGAGTTTGAAGCTTCTTCTATCCAAAACTATGTTTGAGAGGGTTTGTGCCTCGTCGTACAGAAGTTACGTTGAAAGAATTGATTACTTGCTGTGCAATAGTCACACTGTTGGGGTAGATGATTGATGATGAGATTGATTGTATGGGATTGGGAGTTATAGTTAGAGACTGTAATCCTTAATTTCATAGTGGATTATGATACCCGTTGAGTCCCATGGTTTTTCCCTCTAGTTGAGAAAGAGTTTCCACGTAAATCTTGGTCTGTTAAATTTCGTTGATTTGTTGATTTTCTCTTCCTTTTATGTTGATTGTGTGAATATTTTCAACAATTTTTAACATGTTTAACTCGTTTATTTAGTTATTTTTGTATGTGATTTTTTGATAAGAAGAGCTAAACTCAAACTCTATTTTCCCTTTTTGTGGGGTCTCCGGTATTGCCATAACTTTTTTAAGGTGTCTGTTCTCTCATTTAGTATTACACGGAAAGGGAGCTAGGGTCATTCCCTTGTGAGAGGATTGTTAGGTCATTGACACTCAATCCTACTCGGTAGTCGCTTAATACTCGGCCCTTGGATCAGCAGGGTAGCTTCCCTATTCAACTCCTTCTGGTAAGGACCCTATCATCTTCTCCTAGAGGCCGTGTTGACCTTGTCTTCTTTACCACGATTTTACCCGAGCCCATTCTACTCGGGGTCGCCTTACCCATTGTTAATCTAGACATTCATCAACATTTATGTTTGGTTATTTGAGTAATAAACTACTACTGTTATATATTTTCAGTAGCATATGTCACCTAAGAACTCTATTTTATCATGTTAATTTAATTTCTTATTTGAAAATTATAAATATATCATATATTCTTCTCTAATATTAACCATGAAATGTATTACCGACATATTTGTAAGTTGACAAGCTATTATATAACAAAATAATCACGCTTATAATTTAATGGTCAATTATAGTTACCTTTTTTATTAATTAGGTTGGATTACAGTCAAGTGTTCCGAAAACCATTTAATAAATGGGACAAATTTTGGTTTACTCCTTTTCTAAAACCCTCATAATACAAACATGACACAACAAGCTTTCTTTCCCAATTTCTTTAGTGTATATGTAATAATTTTTAGAATTATTTATACCCAAGGTTCCTATATTTTGTTAATTGTGTCAATTCAATTATTGCATTTTTATTTGTATCAATTTAGTCTCTCTACTATTTATATTGTGTTAATTTGGTTTATGGGCCATGCTCTCATAGAAGTCGTAATGTTCTGTAATTGAGCTCCAAAATTTGAGGCAGGGTACCTCGCTTCCTCATAATGGTAGTAACACACTTGTGCCTGGCATCCGTGATTTTACTTCTGGTGTGCCATTAGAGATATGGTGGAAGTTGATGTAGTTTGTTTGAGGGTGTATTTGGTCATTAGATACTGTGAGGAAATGCGAAATCTCAAGTACTTAATTCGAATCAAATACTACGACCAAACGAGAAGTAATATGGATAAAAGAGAACGAAAAATAAGAACACAATGATTTACGTGGAAACCCCTCTTCAATCGAGAGGGGAGAAAACCATGGGCGGAGATGGAGACTTTTATTGATTTGAGAATAGAAGAATTACAATTCACTTCTCTCTCTCTCTCTGTGTGTCTCAAGGATGACGGTGGCTCACTTTATTTGGATACCGAAACACGTGAATCCTAGAGCTGTATTTATAGCCCAGTGAAAAATAGACTCTTGATCGATCCGGGGGTCCTGATCAATCGGGGTCCCGATCGATCGGCAGTTCACCAATCGATCGGTGGACCCTCTGGATGCGAGATTCGCTTACGTACATTTCCCGATCGATCGGGGTGCTCCCTGCTTGCCTCCACTTGAAACTAAGAATTTGAGACATATTCCTAACAAAGCTCCACCTTGACTTAAATTTAACATCGAAAATAAAATACCTCCACCTTCTCCACTAACACCCCACAACCGGGGTTAACAAACTGAAATTGAGACCCCAACCAAGTTCGAGCAATGCTCGAATTTCCTGCCGGGAAGAACTTTAGTGAACATGTCTGCTGGATTGTCTTCAGTACCAATATTTTTCAACTCCATCTCGCGCTCATCTATCATGTCTCTAATAAAATGATGCTTGACATCAATGTGATTCGTTCTGTCATGATACGTCATCTGATCTTTAGCTAGGTGAATTGCGGACTGTCTATCAAAGTAGACCCTTACTGTGCCCTGATCAACACTGAGTTCACTAATTAAACCTCTCAACCAAACAGCTTCCTTGAGTGCTTCTGTGACTGCCATACACTCAGCCTCTGTAGTTGACTGTGCGGTAACTGACTGTAGACATGCTCACCAACTGATAACACTATCACCCAAACAGAATACATAACCCGAAGTAGGGACCTGTGACATGTACCTGACATCTTCTTTTGTCTGAGGCGAATCCAATGCTGAAAGCCTGAAATGAGCTGCCAACGGAGTGCTAACAGGCTTAGCATCCTTCATATGAAATCGATCCAGAACCTTCTCGATATACTTCTCCTGAGATAAGTATAACTTTCCTGCTTTTCGGTCCCTCCTGATTTTCTTACCGAGTATCTTCTTGGCTGCTCCCAAATCATTCATCTCGAACTCGCGTTTCAACATTGTTTTCAAGCTATTAACATCAGTTATGTCCTTAGCTGCAATCAACATATCGTCAACATATAACAGAAGATAAATGTATGAACCCGAGTCTGTCTTCCTGAAGTACACACAACTGTCATATTTACTCCCGAAGAACCCATTACTAGTCATAAATTGATCAAACCTCTTGTACCACTGCCTAGGTGACTGCCTCAAACCATATAAAGATATTTTCAACAAACAAACATGATCTTCCTTGCCCTCAACAACGAAGCCTTCAGGTTGATGCATGTAAATACTCTCCTCTAGCTCACCATGCAAAAATGCAGTTTTCACATCTAACTGCTCAAGCTCTAAATCATACATAGCTACTAAAGCAAGTATCGCTCGTATGGAACAATGTCTTACAACAGGTGAGAAAATATCATGAAAATCAATACCATGTACCTGACTGTAGCCTTTAGCTACTAACCGAGCCTTGTACCTTGCATCTTCCACTCCAGGAATGCCTTCTTTTCGTTTGAAGACCCATTTGTATCCTATAACTCTCTTTCCTATTTGAGGCTTGGCTAGCTGCCAAGTCTGGTTTTTCTGTAATGACTCCATTTCTTCATGCATGGCCTATGTAGATGGTTCAGAATCTTCCACTATCTCAGCTGTAGTAAGGGCATAGGCTATCATCTCCTCATACCCATATCTCTGTGGCTGCCTAATCTGTCTTCTCTGCCTTCCACCAGCAATAGTATATTGTTCGACCTGCTGGCCTATTTCTGTTTCATCGTCCTCATCAGAAACCTGTACTGGAGGTACCTGTATAACCTCAATTTGTACTGCCTGCTGCTTATCTGAACTATCTAACTGTATCTGACTCTTATAGGGCTTCTGCACCTGATCTGAATCACGAACTAAGGAGGGTGTGTGTGATGGATGTAGTAGGGCAGACTCATCAAATGTAACATTCCTACTAGTTAAAAATTTATGAGATTTTGAATCCCATAAACGAAATTCCTTCACACCTGACGTATAACCAAGAAAGATACACTTCTTGGCTCTAGGCTCTAGCTTCCCATCATTCACATAAGCATAAGCAGTACAACCAAAAATTCTTAAATGAGAGTAATCAGCAGGGGATCCAGACCATACCTCTTCTGGTGTCTTCAATTGAAGCGATGAATGGGGTGATCGGTTCACTAAGTAACATGCCATGTTAACTGCCTCTGCCCACCATTCTCTCCCTAAGCCTGCATTGGATAGCATACATCGAGCCTTCTCCAGTAACGTCATATTTAGTCTTTCTGCCACTCCGTTATGTTGAGGTCGACCTGTACAAGTCCTGTGTCTGACAATGTCTTTAGTCTCACATAATTTGAGAAAATCACTCTCAACAAATTCAAGACCATTATCAGTCTTAAACCTCTTTATCTGCTTCCCTGTCCGTTTTTCAAGCAGCGTCTTCCACTTCTTAAAGACTTCATAAACTTCGTTTTTCTGCTTATGAAAATAGACCCAAACTTTTCTTGAATAATCATCAGTGAAAGTTAGAAGATACCTAGAACCTCCTTTGGAAGCAACTCTAGATGGTCCCCATAAATCTGAATGATCATAATCTAGCATTCCTTTAGTATGATGCACTGCCTGCTTGAAGCTGACTTTCTTCTACTTCCCATAGATGCAATGCTCACAAAACTGCATAAGCCCTGTGGACTGACCACACAATAAACCCCTCTTGCTCAACTCTGTCAGACCCTTATCACCAATATGGCCCAATCTCATGTGCCACATCTTAGTAATATCTGATTCTGACATATATGTAGAAACAACCACTGACCCTATCACGATAGAACCTACAAGCTCATACAAGGTTCCTACCCTTCTGCCCTTCATCACAATCAACGCACCCTTATTGACCCTCATAGCTCCACCTTCAACTGTGTACTTGTACCCATTTGACTCAAGGGTACCTAAAGAGATAAGGTTCTTTCTCAAATCTGGGATGTGTCGCACATCACTAAGTGTCCTGATAGTACCATTGACTATCTTAACTCTGATTGTTCCTATACCCATAACCTTACAAGCGGCATCATTGCCCATCAAGACTACTCCATCCTGAATTGACTTGTATGTGGTGAACCAGTCTCTATTAGGACAAACGTGATAAGAACAACCTGAATCCATGATCCACTTATCCTTGGATCTGGCCTAGGATTCGGTTACTAAAAGAACATCAGCATCACCCTCGTCTTCAACTACACTAGCCTCAGCAAATTTATCACCTCTATTATGGTCATGCCTATTTCTTCTTTCTGCTTATTCTTAAGCTTATAATAGTTTTTCTTTATGTGCCCTTTCTTGTGGCAAAAGTTACATGACAGGTTCTTGTGTCTAGACTTAGACCTTGACTTATTTCCACCATCAGACCCTCTATTCTCAGTTTTACCCCTCACAAATAAACCATTACCAGAGTTATTTATAGAGTCACACAATTCTTTATCTACTTGTTTTTTGCTCACTAGGTTCCTCTTAACTTCATCAACTGTGATAGTTGACCTACCACCATATATCATGCTTTCTACAAGGCCTTTATATGAATTTGAGAGTGAACATAATAACAATATGGCTTGATCTTCATCTTTAGGAGCATCATCCAATTCTTTTAACTGTTAATTTATAGAGTTAAATTCATTAATATGGTTCTTAAGAGATGTATCTTCCGACATACGAAAAGTGAATAACTGGCGCTTGACTGCGAGTTTATTGGAGACCGATTTGAAGCAGAACATCTCCTGTAGCTTCTCCCATAACTCCTTAGCAGTTTTCACGTCTAAGACTTCTGTTAAAACATCATCTGTAAGACATATCTAAATAGCTGTAAGTGCCTTCTCATTTAACTCCTCCCATTGTACTTCGGATAAACTCTCCGGCTTCTTCTCTTTTCTATCAAGTGCTTTCTTCAAGCCATTCTATGTCAGGAGACCTTTAACGCGGACTTGTCATAAACTGAATCTCCATTGACCACCAAACTTCTCTACTTCAGATTTAATCGCTGACGTCATAGTACCAAAACGAACAACAAGGGCTCTGACACCAATTTGTGAGGAAATGTGGAATCCCAAGTACTTAATTCGAATCAAATACTATGACCAAACGAGAAGTAATACGGATAAAAGAGAACAAAAACAAGAACACAATGATTTACGTGGAAACCCCTCTTCAATCGAGAGAGGAGAAAACCACGGGTGAAGATGGAGATTTTTATTGATTTGGGAATAGAAGAATTACAATTCACTTCTCTCTCTCTCTCTCTCTCTCTCTCTCTCTCAAGGATGACGACAGCTCACTTTATTTGGATACC
Organism: Simmondsia chinensis; assembly: GCA_018398585.1. Classification (NCBI taxonomy): domain Eukaryota; kingdom Viridiplantae; phylum Streptophyta; class Magnoliopsida; order Caryophyllales; family Simmondsiaceae; genus Simmondsia; species Simmondsia chinensis. Next base: position 3,067,571 of record JAGTTD010000021.1, on the reverse strand, counting down.
GGAACACGTGAACCCTAGAGCTGTATTTATAGCCCTGTGAAAAATAGACTCCTGATCAATCAGGGGGTCCCGATCGATCGGTGGACCCTCTAGACGCGGGGTTCGCTTACGTACATTTCCCGATCGATCGGCCTCTTCTCCCGATCGATCGGGGTGCTCCCTGCTTGCCTCCACTTAAAACTAAGAATTCGAGGCATATTCCTTTCATAGGTGTCTCATGTTCCCTTTTCCCGCACTATATGTGTATTTTTTGGATCTCTTCGTGAGATATCATTTTCTGTATTTTGAGTTTTACTTGCTAATTATCAAAAAAAAAAAAAAAAAAAATTTATGTCAATTTGATTCTTAGAGTAAGATTTATGTTAAAATTATTGATAAAATTTTTAATAGTTCAGCTATAAATTGGATTAAATTCAACCAATGAGTGTATTTGTAGTGGATTACTTGCCTCTAACATGATTTTACCATTAAAAATTGTATCATTAACTTAACTTGAATTTGATCATTGAACTAAGTTGACACAATATAAATAGTATACGGACTAAATTGATACAACTAAAATACAAAGAATAATACGAGACATTGGTGCAAATAACCCTAATTTTTATTATATATAATATTTATAAAATTTGGCAAATATTTAATTTATATAAAGAACTTTTTAAATAAAGCTTGGTAAATGATACTTTCCCAGTGCCCTAAGGATTGCTTAGGTTTAGGGATCAGTTTCCAAAAGATCTTAGTTTAGAGGGGATTCATTATTCTATTTCCACTCAAATACAACCTAAAAATGACAAATCCTTGACCTTAACTATGTAAAAGAGGGGGAGCTTTCATTAGTTAATCCTTTTGTGAAGAGATGTGTCTCTTTATGTGAAGGCTGTATGTCTATTTTAAGAGACATTTAAAAACTTTAAGTATCTTCGTTGATTCTCAAGATTGAAAAGACATCATATGACATTGATCATTCTCTTCTTCTTCAATCTTATCAATCCACCATTTCTACATTTATTATCTCTTTGTATTAGGCTATTATTGTATCCCAAGACTATTTCTATAAGTCCATAATAAGTCTTAAGAAAAGTGGTTCGCTACATGTCTCAAAGCTAATTAAATAGTACTTGTTTTATTGAATTTCTCTAATGTTGATATCGTAGCTATTTTTCGTTAATGGTAAAGCGTTATGTTTTTAATATTCCAAAAGATATATATATAGGATTGTTTTACTAAAGTTCTATGTACTTTCTTTGCCTGTTAATTTAGTCCATATAGTTTTAATTACCAAATTAATCTTTGCACAATTTACATTACGTCAATTCAATATTATACATAAAATTGAAGTTAAGTTAATGATGCAATTTTAATTGCCTAGTCAATTAGATGCAAGCGCGTCAATATAAATACATCCATTAATGCAATTTAAACACACCCATGGCCTGACCATTAAAATTTGTTGATCATTTTAACGTCAATTTTACTCTATGACCTAGTTGATTTATGTAAATTATAAAAGGAATAGGTTGCCGTAATTGAAAGTATCATCATCAAATTAACATAATGGACAAAGAAATAGACTTATGGCTTAAACAACCCTAAAATATTAGTTTTATTATTATTTTTTGGGTAAAAAGTACGCTAGATTTCCTACTTAAAGTTAGGAAAGTTTAGCGATTCAAATTGAATAATCCGTTGAAGCTGTATAGGAATTCCCTTCCCCGAAACCCTTGAACTTCGCCAAGTCAAATTCAACGCAGCCACCCTATCTGCCGTTTCATTTTCTTCACAAAAAAAAAAAAAAAAAAAAGAGATATCCTATACTCCACCAATGGTGTAGGAGCACCCATCGCTTGTAGAACAAGTGAGTGCCCGTGTGCTTGATATTGGCGCCGTTGGGCGGCTCAATGCTCCAATGGGGGTGGGAAGAGAGGAAGAGGCCGACCAAAGAAGAGTCGATTAAAGAACTCACCGTTGTCCTGGAGAGGGGTGTGAACAACCTCATTTTATAGTCAAGAAGAGTGGGAGAGGCCAGCCAAATACAAATACAATTAAAAATTAAAATTAAAATAAAAATAGAAATTAGTTAGTGACATTTTGGCGGGACCTTGCCGACTCCAACCCAATTAGAGAGATGGCCTTAGTTTAGAGCTCAGTGCAAGTTTAGGATAGGATAACTGATTTAGCAATGTAGGAGGTTTGTGCACCTATATCTACTTGTATGCCCGTTGAATACGCGCGATAAGGGTTTAGTCATCAATCAGTGCCCGTTCTTCTCTCTCTCCCTCCTCTCTCTCTCTCTCCCTCTCTCCATCTTGATCTCTCTCCCCCTTACTCTATAGCTTCTCTATCTTGATCTCTTTCGCTCTTTACTTCTTTATAGGTCCGCGCTGTGTAGCAAGTAGGAGATCCTCCCCTACATGCTTGTTTGCTTATACTTTTGCCCTTCATGCTTACATGTATAAATGTCTGGATTGATTTCGATGCTTTACATGCTCGACGTGCTCGTCTTACATGCCCTTTTTCTTTTAGCTTCTTCATAACTATCAAATTCCAGAGGCCAGGTTGGGGGTCCTCGGAAACAGCCTCTCGTTAGGGTCTCACCTTGACGGGGTAAAGCTGCGTACATCCTAACCCCCCAGACCCTGCGCAAGCGGGAGCCCTTATGGCATTGGGACTGTTGTGATTATTCTATACTCCACCAAGGACTGTAGCATAACCCATATATCCTCAATTATAGTTTTGATTTGCCAAGGGCACTGGTATTCATGATAGATGATGGGAATTATCATAAGATTACCACCTTCAATATGCACTAGGTTTAATCGCATATTTAAACACTTTTTAATTCCTTCCCTAGCAACCCAAGCCTTGGCTAAAAAAATTGGAGCATTCCCAACATTTCCAGACTCATAGTTAAGAACTCTTCCCTGAACATCCCAAATTATATACCCATAAGTGGAGTGCTAAGCTCTTTTTGATCTATCACAGTTAACTTTGACCTAATTGGTCTTTGGACGAACCTAGTTTGTCTAATGTCTTAACCTAGTATTCCTACTAGCAATGGTTTGGGATTTAAAATTTGTGCACGTACTACTCTTGAGTCTCCATTCAATAAACATTTTATAATAATGATGCTACCAAGATTAGAGTCCTTACGTTTGAATACATCAACATTTCTAGATTTCCACAAAACAGCAAGAATAGCTATGACTTCTTCAAGTTTATGTGTGTTGTCTCTACCTTTTTGACGCCATAAATCTTGAAATCGAAGATGAATCCCCAAGGATGGGGGAAGCTGCCTAAAAAGATTATATTAAGAAATTAAATTTTAACAATTTTGTTACTTTTTGTAGGACAAAACGCACATCATAAAACAAAAGCGAAAAGATTGATTTAAAAAAAAAAAAACAGCGTGACACATTCAAGGAAATCCCTCTAAATTAAAAAGAAAAACTATAGGATCCAAACAGAAATCTCATCTTCTATCGAAAATGTAAAATTATAAGATTTATTCATAGCCCAAAACCCTATTCCATCACCATCAAAATTCAAATGTAACTTTTACAAAACTAAAGTCCCTTCCACATGCAAACTATTTTTTTTTTTTTTGGTAATGAGAGACAGGGTTGCCCCTACCCCAACCAACCAACCCTGGCCCATGAGGAAGCCCACAATTCGCATGAGCAATCATGCAAATTTTGGACTAAGAAGTGAAACGTTTCATTATGGTCAAATTAATCAGAAACTCAAACAAACACATACAACACTCAACAAAATGTCACTCTCCCCTTAATCGGGGTACCCCTTGGTCATCTTTTACAAATTTACACAATAGCTATCGCATTTTTATCTCCGGAGTTTTGCATTGCATCTATCACAACATACCCATTCTATAATCAAGTTAGCTAGATGTTTTCTGCTAACTTTGATTGTTTTTTTATGTTCCGTCTTCTATTAGCTAGATGTTTAGTTTCTATTTAAATCATATAACAACTAAAAGCTAAAATTTAAAAATTATATTATATCTAGAGTGTGACTTTTCATTTTTCATGAAACAATAAATAAGATCCACACATTTGATAGAAACTTCATTTCATTTTCTAATTGCTATAAATCTCTGGTTGATGGGAGAAGTTGTCTATTGAGCAGGCTCATTCTAGCCCTGGGAGTTTTCTTCGGAAGGATCGGCTGTTGGGGCGAAATGGCGTTATCTTTGTGTAGGCATCTTTAGTGATGAGATTTTTTGGTGTGGCTTGTGGCTTTTTGTTTGATGTCTGTTTTTACTCGTTAAGTTAGCGGATGTGGATCTATATCTTGAGATACAGCTATAGTTAGATCTTGACGTTTTTGATTTTTGTTCTATTTTTGTCTTAATGTCTACCCACCCATGTGTGGTCTCGGGTTCTGTCTTCATGATACGTCAGATTTTGCATTGTGCTTTTTTCGCTAATTATTGGAAAAAAAATTTTCTAATCACATATTTTTTATGCCAGTAAGGAGGGGTGTGGGGAAATTTGTTACTAGTACAATTCGATCCTAATGGTCTTGGCTATCACCACCACTAGACTGAGCCAATTTCGGCATTTCAATCGCATTAAATAGTTTGAAATTCAAACTACCATGAAGTTTCTGTATGTGGGATACTTTTAATTTGACAATACTATTGACATCCCCGAACTATTGGTTAGAAATAAGTAACCCCAGAAGTTTTAATTTAATCAAAAATATCCCTAAAATGTTAAGTAAAATCATTATGATCCTCTAAACTTTTAGTTTTATTAAAGACACTTTTGAATTATTGATCAAAATAAATGGGACTCCTTAAATCTTTAATTTTATCAAAAATAGCAAACTATTAAGAAAAATTGTTAAATTACCCACACTGAGTGCAATCATTTGAGATGTTTAATTGAACCAATTGTCAAATTAAGGTTCTTTAGAATATAAATAGACGGCATTTTCACAGAATGTTAGATCCCTCTGAGGATAGGGCGATGCTATATATACTTGTCGCTTGCACAATTTGACAGTTTTATATTGCAATTTTGTAGCTAATTATTTGAAAAAAAAAAAAGGACTGAAGAAGGTGAGAGATGCAATTGAAAAAAACTAGTATATAAGAGAAATTTAACAACTCTACATGTGAGTAAAGGTGGCAAATCTAACCAGACCCAAAAAACCGTCCTGAAAAACCCATAAGCCGACCAACCCAAACTGAAAATTGTTGTAAATAATTGAACTCGAAGTTGAAATGGCAGACTTGTAACTAATCCGACCCATTTTTTGTCTGACCTAAGAAAAAGCCGATACACAATTTGACCTGAATCGACTCGCCATTGACCTGAGCCAACCTGACCCAAAATGACCTGAACCCAAATCCAACTCGACTTGAAACCAGAATTAACCCAAGGCTTCTATATTCATTGAGAGTTGTTATTTGTCAGGAGTATAATTGAACATTATAAAAGATCATAAATAACCTATATTAATAATACCATAAATATATTAGTAAAAATATAAATTATCTATCTATATTTTAATTCTAAGAACCCCCCCCCCCCCCCCCCCCCCCCCCCAAACATTTAGTGCAAGATCGATTTTCGCGGGTCCGCTTTACTGAAAATGGAGTAGAAACATGAGTTGGCTTTGATGTCGAAACTAGGGTTGGTTAAATAGAAGTTCGCGGAGCGGAAGTGAGTACTTAAGCGGACTTAGCCCCTGATTGAACTGCTCTCGAAGCGGACCAGGTGAGACTTGGACTACGTACTACGCGAAGGGCTATACCCTCCCTCCATCCAGAGACGGAGACTACCCGAGCTAATGATAGAGGCAAGCAGCTCTTTCGCTCTATAGGGATCGAGAGCGCATAAAATTCTATTAATAAGACTGTCCATTTGGCTAAATTCCCCAATAGTGCAGCAATCCTTCCCGGCTCCTTAACGGCTATGCGCCAAAGCCCGCTCCTGAGCCATAGCCACTAGGATCAGAAGTAACGGCTACTAACTTTGGATCACCAGCTTTGCTTGTGTTCTTCAACAGCACTTGCCGGATGTATCACTCATCCTGCTCCTAGGGTAAGGAGTCTTCTGTGTGTTAGAATCTTTACGAGAATGAATCGCGACCACCCTCTCTTCGGAAGAACTAGGTACGAATATTTATCATAGATGGAGAGCACTGGTTGATTGTCGGTCACTACTATGACCCAGTTTGCCAACATTTCATATAGTTGGTAGATCGGGTCCTCGCATCCTATTTTATTCCGAAAAGCAGAATTGCAAATGGCGCATGCCTCATAAATCCCCTAACCCAACAATTTTAGTCATTCTAGAATTTAGCAAACCATAAAAAAGGAAAAAGAAGTAACCCCCACAATCTTTCAAAATTACCCATTCCAACACCCACAATTAACCCCACGGCATTAAACTCCCCCTAGGCATACAATTTATTTACCGAATAAACTTCCCATGGCTAAAATATCATTTTAACACAGAGTTACATGGAAAAGTGATAAAATACTATGGTTATTTGTACTTTAAATAAAGAAAGAAAATTTAAAAGATTATTGAATTATACCTCAAAAACTTCTTTTGAAACTTTTTAATGGTCAAATTAAAGCATTGAACTGATACGATTTGAGATGGATCCTATCCAAGCTATCACATCAAACCGCAACCCCACACACAATCACATGGAAATCCAGCCACAATCCACACTATGACACAATCCAAAACATATAATCCAACCCAAGATAGAGATAAAGGGCTACGAGATAGTCAGATTGCTTTACCTTTGTATATATATTTGATCATATAAGGATAGATACAAGATATAAGGGAAAGGGGGAAGATACAGAAGAAAAGGGGGAGATAACTAGAGAAACTGGGGGAGAAAAAGAGAGAGTGTCACCACTCACACAATATATCAAGTATACCTAATCATTAAGGAGGGTCACTTATTAATAGTAATACGGGGTAGTTATATTAGGGCTAAGGTGGCGGTGAGGGAGTATCCGGGTGTAAGGGTGCGGCTATGGACTCGGGTTGGCGGGTTGGCGGGAAGGGTCAAGGCCCATTCATAACAATACCCTCGCAAGACTTGACCCTTGTCCTCAAGGGTCAGAAGTTGGGAACAGAATTTGTAGATAGTGAAGGAATCCAATCCACTAAACTAGAACCTTGGTGGCTGTAAAGTAAAGATACTAGGTTGAGATGTGAGAGGAGTTGGTGGCCAGGTCTAGAGTAACGGTGCAGCATGGCGGCTTGAGCTGACAGATTTGGGCTGCAGGCGATGGGTGAAACTTGGTTGGCGACAAGACTGAAGTGTGAGCCAGACATGTTGCCAATCTGAAGTTCGCGGCCTATTCGATGGCGCCTGAAACTTGACTAAAAAACAATGTTCGAATTTGCGCCCAGACGATAACGAGAAGGCCACGATGGCGGAGTTGATCTTGGTATGAAGAAAGCTGATGCATTGATCTCTATAACAAATGGCGTAGAAGTTAAGGAGTGTTTGTGTTGCTCAAAGGCGAGCTCGGCATCTCTATTCCATATGAATCTGTCTTTTAGCAACTTAGTCGAAGATCGAGCAAAGGTTCCATAATGGAAGATAAGGAGCCTAGAATACTCTGAAAGTCCAAAGAATTCATGAATTTGCCCTGCTGAAGTGGAGCGAGACAAGGCGAAAACAATCTCCAACCCTTTAGGGTTGGCGGCTATCCATCCGCCAAGCACAGTCTGACTGAAATCCTCAATCTGGTGGAATCTGAAGGCACCCTTCGCTTTATTTGTTGGAAGTTGTTGTTGACGGGGAATGCTAAGTATGGAGCATAGATGTGTTGAGTATAGTGTCCACTTGGCGTCATATACAAGTTCCTTGCCAAAGAAGATCAAGATGGATCTGTGTAACAATGGCAAAAATGTGTCATCCATTAAGCTTCGGATCATAGAAGATACATTAGAGACACCCAAGAGCTTGATAGTAGGCTTATAACGGCATGAGTGAATGCGGACTGTTGCCTCGTGAATATCCATTGGCACCATCCCAATCAGCTAATACAAAGCACTCGGATGTGTCCAACTGAGACAACAACACAAATAATTACCAAAGATCTGTCTACAATCAACAATTGAAACTGACAGTTGATGATGAATATCAACCAAACATTCCCAACGTCGAGCTAAATGCACATCGAGGAAGCCGTGAGCCCTGCCATGGCTGCTAAAGATGCTCAAGGACAGCTTCTCATATTGCCCCGGACCCTTACGGTTCGACACTGGGCCGATTCCCAGGGAAAATGAATAAGAATGTGAGGATCAGGAGGTGGGTTTGGCTTAGGCTTCAATTATTCATTCCCTAATTCATTATCTGAAGCCTTTATCCAAGATGTTTGCTCCTGATGATGCATTGACCGCACATGACTTGTTGTGAATGGGTCACGACTGTGTCAACAAAGACTTCATTCAAGCAGATCATCAGAGTCAGCAAAACATAGTTCCCACATAGGGTAAGAATTTGGCGGGCTATGAGTAGGTGGCACTGATAATTCCAATGGTCTATCTGGCAGTATTATTGTTGTTGGACTAGCGTGTATCTTGGTGGCATTATTCGGTGGCGGTAGGAGTGGAGCTGTTTTAGCATTAGTTGGTGCCGGTAATGCCATTGGACTGGCATCACTGTTGGCGAATTAACATCCACCTTGGTGGTATCACTCGGTAGCGATAACAGTGGGGCTGATTTGGCAGAATTCCTTCATGCCGCTCATTCCACGTATTCATGGTTCTTTTCCTGTAACTGTGCTAGAGTGATAGCTTCTTGCAGCGTGTTCGGCTTGAACAACTTCAACCATTCTGCTAAGTCCTTACACAAACCACCCATGAAGGCGCCATCTCTTTGTTCTTCGTTGATCCCACTACGGTTAACTAGGGGCTCAAACGCAGTTAAGTATTCATCAAGGGTCCCGGCTTGTTTGAGCTTAGTAAGCTCGGTAAGAGGGTTTTGGGCTCCTTTGAAAAATCTCATCCTGAGTTCAGCCGAATACATATCTCAAGGGATGGTAGTGGCAATAGGCCATAATTGCTGGTAAGCAACATGCCAATCATGGGCAATGCCTTCCAAAACCATGCTAACGTGCATAGACTTCAAACACTATGGCATCTGATCGAGAACGAAGCAACGCTCACACTGGTATATCCAGTCTACCACGTCATTACTCCCATTGAACCTAGGAAGCTCTAGCTGTGTAAGGTGAGAGAAGAACCGATAGTTACCTCACCTATGATGATGACCGAGAGCGAAAGATGGTGATCGATGTCTAGAACCGAAGTCCCTACTATGTTGAATTGGTGGAGCTGGCGCCACTGGGTTGGCATGAAGCAGACTCATGACTGTCCCCATCTGTAGCGATGGCCTGTTCATCATCTCTTTCATCTCTGCCATGGCTTCCACCAAACCTTCATAATGCCAATCAAGCTTTTCACCCAAGTTCCTCTCCGGCACTCGATGCCTAGAACCGTCCCCCATTGACAACGATCGAAGCTAACTGCAACTGGCTGAGGAGTGTTTGCTTCTCAAAAATAACTTTAGGCATTTTGTCTAACACCTTGTGTGCAGCACTAGGATTGAACCGATCAATCAGTGAACCAGCCGAGGAAAGACCGCTCTGATACCAATTGATACGATTTTAGATGGATCCTATCCAAGCTATCACATCCAACCATAACCCAACACACAATCACATGGAAATCCAACAACAATCCACACTACCACACAATTCAAAACGTATAATCCAACACAAGATAGAGACAAAGGCTACGGGATAGCTAGATTGTTATCCCTTTGTATATATATTTGATTGTATAAGGATAGATACAAGATATAAGGGAAATGGGGGAGATATAGAACAAAGGGGGGAGATAACTAGAGAAATTGGGGGAGAAAGAGAGAGAGTCTCACCACTCACACAATACATCAAGCATACCTATTTACTAAGGTGGGTCACTTATTTATAGTAATAGGGGATAGTTATATTAGAGCTGAGGTGGCGGTGAGAGTATCCGGGTGTAAGGGTGCAGGTATGGACTCGGGTTGGTGGGAAGGGTCAAGGCCCATTCTTAACGTGAACACCTATATAACAATTAACTGAACACTCATATAAAAATTAATTTGGAACTATACAATCAAAGAAAATAAAATTAGCATTTCTAGGAAAAGAGTATTGTTAAAAGATGAGATAATTTTCTTTCTAGTAGCTTGCCATTTGGGATTTTTTTTTTTAAGGGAACTATATAATTGGTGTTTTCTATTTATTTCTTATGTACCATAAATTTTGTTCATATTAGTTTATAGGACCCTCTCCAATGAAATCCAATAATAGAAACATAAAAAAATAAAATTGCCCCTAACCAAAACAACGTAGTTTTGATACTAACACTAAAAGTTTGGGGCCATGATTATGCTTTTGTTCTAGTGGAAAACAAAACGCAGCATTTTGATTCAATTTGCACTAAAACAGTGTTTTATGATCCAATTAACACACACTGGATGTTATCAAGTGGTATTTTCGTCAACATACTTTATTGGTTAGTTAAAGCGACTTACGATGACATAAAACATCTAAGCAAATTAATATGATTACCATAGTTATGACACATTACAAACAGCTGCAATATCATATGTTAGGTTGCATCTCAAATTCCTTGTATTTATGAAGGGGCTTGCCATGAGTACGCCGATTGATCGAGGGTATTGCCGATCGTTTGGGAACTACGCAGAAAGCAGACGGATCCAGGAAGCTCATCGATTGATCGGGAAGTACCAATCGATCGGGACCCATTCTATGCGAGACCTAGTTTACGCTGAGTATAAATATGACGTGAGGGTTTCGTCATTAAGTATGCAAATAGAGAGAGCGCCGTCATTAAAAGAAAGAGAAGAAGTAAATTGTAGTTCTTTCATTATTTCGTTCAATAAAGATTCTTCATCTCCGCCCATGGTTTTTCTCCCTCTTAATTGAAGAGGGTTTTCCATCCTTCGTTTGTTCTCTTTTATCCTGTTATTTACTTTTCATATTTGTTGTAATATTTGAATCAAATCCGATTCTTGGGTATTATTTTCTTCACAAATTGGTATCAGAGCTCTAGTTGTTCGATTTGGTACTATGATATCCGTTGTGAAATCTGAAGTTGAGAAGTTTGATGGTCAAGGGAGTTTTAGTTTATGGCAAATTCGCATGAATGGCCTCTTGACTCAAAACGGCTTGAAGAAAGCTTTGGATGGGAAAGAGAAGAAGCCAGAGAGTATGTCAGAAGGACAATGGGAGGACTTAGACGAAAAGGCTCTCACCGCTGTTCAGATGTGTCTTACCAATGACGTCTTGACAGAAGTTTTGGAAGTGAAAACCGCAAAGGAGTTGTAGGAGAAATTGCAGGAGAAGTTCTGCATTAAGTTTGCTCCAATAAACTTGCAGTCAAGCGACGTTTATTCACCTTTCATATGTCAGAATGTACATCACTTAAGAATCACATTAATGAATTTAACTCTATTATTCAAGAGTTAAAAGAGCTTGATGATGATCCTTAGGATGAAGATCAGGCTATGTTATTATTGTTCTCTCTCTACCTCTTATAATGGCTTTGTTGAAAGCATAATTTATGGTGATAAAAAATCTATTACAGTTTATGAGGTTAAGAAAAACTTACTGAGTAAAGAAAAAGTAGATAAGGAGTTGTCTAACTCCGTTTATGACTCAGGAAGTGGTTTGTTGTGAGAGGAAGAACTGAAACAAGAGGATCTAATTATGGTGGGAAGCAAGTCTAGGTCTAAGTCTAGACATAAAGACCTATCCTGTAATCACTATCATAAGAAAGGATATATTAGGAAATATTGTTATAAGCTTAAGGAAAAACTAACATCTGATAACAGAAAGGACTAGAAAAGGAATGATAAACCCATAGAAGCTAGTGTAGATGAAGAAAAGAATGATGTTGATGTTCTATTAGCGACTGAATCTTAGTCCAGATCTAAAGACAATTGGATTTTAGATTCGGGTTGCTCCTATCACGTTTGTCCCAATAAAGACTGGTTCACTACATATGAGTGAATTGAGGGTGGAGTTGTTCTAATGGGTAATGATGCGGCATGCAAAGTTTTGGGCATAGGAACAGTTCGAGTTAAGATGTTTGATGGCACTATTAGGACATTGGGTGATGTACGTCATGTTCCTGATTTAAAGAAGAATCTTATTTCGTTAGGTAAACTTAATTCTCATGGATACAAGTACACAGCTCAAGGTGGAGTTATGAAGGTTAGTAAGGTGGTCTGTGATGAAAGGCAGACAGGTAGGAACTCCGTATGAACTTATTGGTTCCACAGTGACAGGATCAGTAGCTATTTCTTCATTATCCATGACAGATTCAGATATTACAAAGCTATGTTTGTGTGGTCAGTCTACATGACTGATGGAATTCTGTAAGCATTACATTTATGGGAAGCAGAAGAAAGTCAGCTTCAAATAGGTAGTGCATAAGACTAAGGGGACGTTAGATTACATCCATTTAGATTTATAGGGACCTTCCAGAGTTGCTTCCAAAGGAGGTTCCAGGTATCTTCTAATATTTACTGATGATTTCTTTAGGAAAGTTTGGGTCTACTTCCTAAAGTGGAAGAATGAAGTGTATGACACTTTCAAGAAATGGAAGGCTTTACTTGAGAAGTAGATAGGGAAGCAGATTCAAAAGTTGAGGACAAACAATGGCCTTGAATATGTTGAGGGTGACTTCACCAAATTCTATGAATATCAAGGTATTGTCAAACATAGGATTTGCACAGGTACACCTCAACAAAATGGAGTTACAGAAAGACTGAATAGAACGTTGCCAGAGAAAGCTCATTGTATGCTGTCAAATGAGGCTTAGGGAGAGAATTTCAGGCAGAGGCTATGAACATGGCATGTCACTTGGTGAACCATTCACCCCATTCATATTTTCAGATGAAGACTCCAGAAGAGGTATGCTCAGGATCCCCTGCAGTCTATTCTCATTTAAGAATTTCCGGTTGCCCTGCTGACTCTTATGTTAATGAAGAAGAGCTCGAGCCTAGAGCCAAAAAGTGCATCTTTCTCGGTTACACTTCAGGTGTGAAGGGATTTCGTTTATGGAATTCTAATTCTCGTGATTTCTGACGAGTAGAGATGTCACATTTAATGAGTCTTCATTACTTCATTCCCAGAAGAAGTCTTCTATTATTTGTGATTCTAGTCAGGTGCAGATGCCAGAGATAGTTCAGCTACAGTTGGGAACCACAATTCAGTCGGAAAATGAATCCATAGAAAGTATACATGCACCTCCAGTATAGATTTCAAAAAGAAATGAAGTGTTAAAAACCAATCAGCATGTGGAGCAGTATACTATTGCTAATGGAAGATAGAAGAGACAAACTAAAGCTCCACAGTGTTATGGTTATGAAGAGATGGTAGCTTATGCTCTTACGATGGCTGAGACGATGGAAGACAGTGAGCCTTCCACCTATTCAGGAGCTGTGTCTAGAGTTGATTCAGAAAAGTGGTTGATAACAATGCACGAAGAGATGAATCTTTGTAGAAGAACCAGACTTGGCATCTTGTTAAGCCTCAAACAGGGAAGAGGATCATTGGATTTAAATGTGTCTTCAAAAGATAGGAAGGCATACCAGGAGTTGAAGATGCAAGGTATAAGGCTTGATTGGTAGCCAAAGGTTATAGTCAGGTACAATGTATTAATTTTCATGATATCTTTTCATCTGTTGTTAGACATTATTCTATTCGAGCAATACTTGCCCTAGTAGCCATGCATGATTTAGAATTACAGCAACTTGATGTGAAAACTGCATTTTTGCATTATGAGGTAAAATCGAGTATTTACATGCATCAGCTTGAAGGATTTGTTGTCGGAGGAAAGGAAAACCATGTTTTTTTTTGTTAAAGAGGTCTCTTTATGGTTTGAGGCAATTGCCAAGGCAGTGGTATAAGAGATTTGATAAGTTCATGACCAGTCATGGGTTCTTCAGGAGCAAATATGATAGTTGTGTCTATTTCAGACAAACTAATGCAGGTTCATTCATTTATCTTCTGTTATATGTTGATGATATGTTAATTGCAGCTAAAGATATGTCTGATATCGGCAAACTGAAAGCTATGTTGAAGAGTGAATTCGAAATGAAAGATTCAGAAGTAGCCAAGAAGATACTTGGTATGGAAATCAAGAGGGACCGAAAAGCAGGAAAGCTATACTTGTCTCAGGAGAAGTATATTGAGAAGGTTCTAGATCGTTTTCATATGAAAGATGCTAAACCAGTTAGCACTCCTTTGATAGCTCATTTCAAGGTTTCAGCATTAGCTTCGCCACAGATTGAGAAAGACATCAGAAATATGTCATAGGTCTCGTAGTCCAGTGCAGTTGGTAGTATCATGTACGCTATGGTGTGCACACGTCCAGATATCAAACATATTGTTAGCAAGGTGAACAGATATATGGCGGATCCAGGAAAAAAGCATTGGCAAGCTTTTAAATGGATTCTCAGGTATTTACGTGGCACTTCTGATAGATGGTTGGAGTTTGGGAGGAGTAAAAGCTATTTAGTTGGTTATGTCAATTCAGATTATGGTGGTGACCTTGATAAAAGAAAATCTACTTTAGGTTATGTCTTTTGCCTTGGTAAATACACTATCAGTTCCAGAGCTTGTTTATAGTCAGTTATAGCAAAATCAATTACAGAGGTAGAGTACATGGCAATAACGAAAGCGTTTAAAGAAGCTGTGTGGTTGAGGGGCTTAATCAATGAGCTTAACGTTGATCAGGGTGCAGTTGTCGTTTATTGTGATAGTCAGTCAACAATTCATTTAGCCAAGAATCAGATGACCCATCATGACAGGACAAAGCACATAGATGTTAAACATCACTTCATTCGGGATTTGATTGAAGAGGGCAAGGTTGAATTAAAGAAGATTGGCACTGCTGATAATCCCGCTGACATGTTCACTAAGGTTCTATCTAGCAGTAAGTTTGACCATTGCTTGGACTTGGTTGAGTTTTCTATTTTGATGAGTTAACCCTTTGAGGGGTGTGAAGATTCTCCATTAAGAGAGAGAGAGGAAGTGAATTGCAATTCTTCCTTTATTTCGTTCAATAAAGATTCTCCATTTCCACACGTGGTCCCCCCCCCCCCCCGATTGAAGAGGGTTTTCCACGTAAACCATTGTCTCCTTCATTTGTTCTCTTTTACTCTTTTGTTTACTTCTCATGTTTGTTGTAGTATTTGAATTGAATCCAGTTCTTGGATATTATTTTCTTCATATTATATATAGTACACTTTGACTTAAGACCACCCATGCATTGCACCTGAAAAAAATAGTTTGGAGTATAATTTGAACTTTACTAATGGTCAATGCCACCAAGACACCAAATAATAGGATTATGATGATGTGGAACCCGTTCAACTAGGGGTGTAAACAATTTGAGCCTCTTGCGAGTAGCTCGAATAAAACTCGACCCGAATTCGAATTAACCGGGTTCGAGTTCAACTGTCAAAAGATACTCGATTAATAAAGCTCATACTCGATTAAATACTCAACTCGGTACTTAAACAAATACTCGACTAAACTCTCGATTAAATACTCGAATTAACTGCCTGGTACTGTTGCATGCATCGCGCCCGGGGGGGTGTGGATGGGATTGGGATTATTCTCCTCCTGTTCTCCACCCTCAACCAAGTCTTCATTCATCTTCGGTCAGGCTTTGCTCCGGCTCCGTTTGTTGCCCTTTTAGTTTAGGTCACTACCTGTTTTTCCTATTTGTGGTTTTTTGGTGTTTTCCCTGTCTTGTGTTTTTTGATGCCTATCCCTGTTGTCATTTTCCCTGTTTGTTTTAATTGTATCTTTTGTACCCACTTCAGCTTATGGGATGGAAGGGCTCGTGTTGACGAGCTGCCTGTCTGTACTTCGGCTATGCCGATAATTATAAAAAAAAAAAAAAAAAAACTCAACTAGATACTCGATTAAGTGCTCGACTCGATACTCAAAGTAGTACTCGACTCGTATGAAGTAGTTCTTGTGTATTATTTTCTTTTGAAATAGTTGGCTTGTGAAATTAATAGTAGAATGAAAGAAGGAAGATTGAATTCCTTGTAGAAGATGACATATTATATTCGTAGTAGAGTGAAAGAACTTGTATTTGGTTTGCTTATATATCTTTTGAAACTCAGGTTTTGATGCATATTTACTATTAATATATCGGTAATTTATGGTTGTATATGTTAAAATATAGTGTGGATAATAATTAAGTATCCAAATTAAGTATAATTAATGTTCGAGTGTATGGAATAATATTATAATAGAGCTAATTTTTTTGAATGTTCCTATGCACAGTAAACGAGTACTTGAGTCGAGTGTACTTGAATAGTTAATCAAGTTCGAGTTTGAGCAAAATTAACTACTTGAATCGAGTTCAAGTACGAGTTCGAGTACTAAGTAGTTAAACAAGTTCGAGTCAAGTACTAAGATAGTAGGCTCAGTCGACTTGATTACACCCCTACGTACAACCCAACCCAAGATTGACCCGGACCCAAGACCACCCGAAGTTAAATGATCCAAACCCAGAATAACTTGACCTAGACCCAACCTGACCCGAGTATAGGTAAAAACCGGAAGTGACCCAAACCTGAATGGGTGAACTCGAGCCCAACCTGGCCCGAGTTTATTGTAAACCTGAAATGACCCAAACCTAAATGGGTACACCCGAACCCAACCCAAATGACCCAATTGCTACCTCTACCTGTGAGTTTAAGCATCTCACATTAGAGTTTTGAGAAAAAAGAGGAAACCATATAAGCTTAATAGTTTAGTCCAAGTAATATTAATTGTTTTAAGAACCCATAAATGTTAAAACCGTAACTAGGTTAAGGGTAATGAAATTCTACTCTAATTTGTGAGTTTGTATATGCCAATTCTATGCCATTATATTTGGCTCTGGCCCCATGTGATAAAATATTTAGATTTCAGTTCAAATTCTCGCATTAACTGCAAAAGATTTCATGGAACCTCGTATTTTGCCATTAAACCGACTTACCTATTAGATGTAAAACTTTCAAGTAGACGGTGCTTATAATTTGGACATCAATGCAGGTAAAGCTAGCTTGAATATTGCGATTTTAGAAAACGGGCCTAAAATTCATGTTAAATCTAGTTTTAACTTTTACGGGAAGGTTTTTTTTTTTTTTTTTGGTCAATAAGGAACCCGATTACTCATTAAACCCCAGCCAATGTAGGGACCTACACACCAAAGGAGTTAGTTAAGTCAAGAATTGCTCAGGGAGAGGTTCAGGGAGAAAATTGAACTCACATAAAGTAATATTTTATCCCCTTACTTGCTTCCTACCATTGAGGGAAAACACTTATAGGTATTAGGCAACTGTTTTTTGGTGACAAACTTTCCTAAACGAACTTACACGTCACTACGAATATGAAGGCATCTTTGTGTGTTTAAAGACTTCAAGACCCTCTCACTTTCGAACTTTTTGTGGTCCGTTGCCTAAATATTAGTTTAATAACTTAGGAAATAATTTTTAAAATATATAGACTGACCGAATCTGAGGCCGTCCCGAACCGAGGTCGGTTGGACCCAAGATTAATTCAACCTAATATAAACCCGGCCCGAGTTGACTTGATTGCCAGGTCTAATCTCATAACTATATATTACTTTAGGTCTTGTTTAGGGCCCTTTTTTTTTTTTTACACAATGTTTGCATTTTCAAATTTAAAAATAAATTTTTAGATGCATTTTTCTTTACTTGATTGTTTTCGTATTTTGAGTAGAAATTTTTATAAGAAAACAAAAAATAAAAACAGAAAGGTCTCAAAAAAGCCCTTATTAAACTGGGGAAAAGTATTTCAAAAAAAATATATCTTGTGTACAAAATATAAATATCAATATATAATAATGAATTTTCAATATATACTGAATAATTGATCATGTTAAATATATATTTCCGATAGCATTATTTAATAATTTTTTAAAAGACAAAAAGGGAAATTATTACTTAAGTAGGTTTGACCATTTATCACTTAGGTAGTCTGATATTTTAATATATATAATGAGTCATCCTAAGATTTAGACATTTTATCACTTAGGCACCCTAAAATTTTAAAATTTTATCAATCATGTACTTTTTTGTTAAAAATTTGATAGATTTTTTATTGAAAATGCTAAAATTGAATATGATTTTAATAATATATAATTATCTTTATCAAAATTTGAATACTTTTTGCCGAAAATGTGAAAATGATACATAATTCTGATAATTTTTATGTTACTTACATCAACATTTGATGAATATTTTATCGTATTTCATTGATTTTTTAAAGAAAATATTGGCATTAACATATATATTATCATATTCGTATATTATATCAATATTTTTTGCATTAAATTGATCAAATTTTTACAAAAATTAATCAATAGGATATCTAAGTAATAAAATACTCAAACATCATAGTATTTTATTGTATACATCAAAATGATAAAGCATCTAAGTAATAAATGCTTAATAATTTCTCAAACAAAAAAGAAAAAGTAGGGATAGGGGGTTTGCTTTGTATGCAAGGAGCAGCGAACAATCATGGTTGACTGTGAGCAAGACAATGGAAGTCAATGGAACCACATCCACTTATTCTCAATTAAATGAACTTAATTTGGTAGATATTAATAGTCATAACATCTCTCTACACGTTATAATATTTTAAACTCTATTTTCTTATAAAAAAGGAAAAAAAAAAAAGCCTTAAGAATTATTCATAAAGTTATAAATCTCTCATAAAAGAAAAAAAGATGCAATTTAGAAATATCATAATGAAGCAGCTTAAATAAATCAAGTCTGGCCAAACCTGTCTAAACAATGAGTAAACCAAGTCGAGTCTAATGGGTCAAACGGGTCAGACATGGTTCATAGAGGATCCTAGGTTAGAAGGCGGGTCGGTAGAGTAGGGTTCAGACAAAAATTTAGCTATCCATGAGACACCTATAATGGTGCATTCATTTAAAGCAAGATAATATATAAAAGAAAAATAATTCGTACACCGTGTACAAGAAAAAATTACCTTTTTATTATTATAGAGCTTTTATATTACAAAAGAGAAAATTACTCATCAACAAATAAGGCTAATTAATAGTCTTTTTTAATCAAAAAATATAATTTTATCATTTATAATATAAATATTCTGACAATAATAATGTTAATATTTTTCTTTAATTTAAATAAATACATCTAAAGAAAGCTTCATATTGACTGTATTGACTGGACCAAAGGGGCAAAGAAATGTGCACAGTATGTCGCCATTTTAGTACAGTTGTTATTATCATAAAAAAAGCAATAATATTATTTTGGGTATAGGTTTTTTTAATAGAAGATCAAACTCAAACATTTGATTTATTGATTAACGGATTTGATACAAAAGTATTTTGGTATTTAGTACAGGAGTAGTAGAAGAACAGAAAAAAAGTGAGTGTCCCTTTTTTCTGGGTATAGAAGGGTATGTTTAACTTTTCTTGAAGAACCTTTTTGTTCCCCAGGGAATATGGTGGGTGTATTTCGCCAGGTATGGTGATCTGGAGCTAGATAACCCTGGGATTCAAGATCCCTTGTCTTCGATTAACCGCTTACATGTGCATTGTGACGGATAGTTGGCATGTTTTGCAAGTGATGTCGATCTCATAACACTGGGCGAGTTCGCTCCTCATGCTCAACAAGAGCTCATACTCATATTTCAATAGCGGGATGGAGTCGTAGATGGCAAAAATGAAGTCATCGATGGCTGCGGCTTGGAGATGTATCCTCAGGGATGCATCTGGGGGCGAGTTGCATTCAAGACCTTCGGAGAGGTATCCGGGGGTGAGTTGTATTCAAGACCTCCAGAGACTTGTTGCGTCTTCTTTACTCAAGAGTCATTAATGAGTTGTTATAAGTTAGTCCCCTGCCAATTCTACAAATAATTTTCGTTTGCAGCCCGTTTCTGTGACTTTGTTATAAGTATGGATGACGAAGGGGGAAACTCTTCACTTGATACCTCTAACTTACAAATTCTAAATCTTCATCAACTCCTTGGTTTTGATCAATGAATTGCAGGGTCTGAAGATGTTACTTTCGAACTGTTTTCCTATCTTCCCGTGAAGTCTCTTTTGAGATTCGAACTTTGTCTTGTTTCCACCCTCAATTTATCAGTACTGGCCCCTTTATAGAGGCTCATGCTTTTCACTTTCTAGACCGTTATGCTGACGGGTTTCTTATTCAATCACGATGTTATATTGACCCGGATGGTATTTCAGTCTTTCCTAGTTCGCACAGGACAGTCTTGCCTCATTCTTCTATGGAGTTCCTTTCAGATCACAGGAGGATCCCGGGATATTATGGGGCGTTAGTATTATGCCGGGAGTTTAGTTTGGTCGGCCCCTCTCTCCTCGCCATCATTAATCCAGCTACCCGCATTTACCTCCCTTTGAAGTCTGACTAAGGGAGTGCTGTCCCCGTTTACTGAATGTCCTATGATGGCCATCCTTGGGTGTTGGGATTTTGCCATGCCATTTAGCTTGTTTATTCACATGTTGGTTTATGATCATACTTCGGGGTCTACCCGGGGAGAATGGTTTAACACCCACTAGGCATTCTCTTAGGAGGAGAGCTGGGTTTATAAGGGCAAGCTATAGGTAGGAGGAAGGAACCTGCTGCTCCATGTCTCGGAATGTATAGATGATATTACCTACTTGATGTCGAACTGAGGTCGTTATATTTCAAAGCAGTCTCTCTCCCTTGCTTTTGGTGATAGTTTTTCGCATGGTCGGCATTCATCTTTGCTTTTTTTTTTTTTTTTTTTGTTGGAGACAATGCATCCAGGAGGTGAATGTGTTGATTGAACGGGGAGCTTAAGCCTTGATTGTCCCATTTGGGTTTTACCATGTCTTGGCTCCATTGCACTGTTCTAAAATACCCGTATCTAGGCACAGAGTGTCTATGTTTAGGAGCAAGATGCTTGTATCTCGGAGTGAGATGCTTGTATTTTGAAGTTCTTGGAGTAAAATTCTCTCGCTATTTCTGACTTTAAGGCAGGCTTGGTGTTCCGGGATCATGGAGTGACTCAGTATTAGAAGGGCTTTGATACCGGGGTTAACCTTCCAGTGAAAAAGGCGAGGTACTTGGACTCGAATCTCAGGGTCCCTTTCCTTCATGAGGTTTGCCACTCTGTTTTACGAGATATGAAGGAGGGAATATCTAGTGCAGCCAGTTTGTCGGACACTTCGAAGCCCGCCTTGCATTAGTGGGGGTTATTTCTTTTTGTGTTTTGTTCCTTCCTTTTGTTTTATGGAGGCTTAAACAGGGACTTTTTGGTTATCAGATGCCTTTTCAATTGTTTTTTCTGATGCGTGTTGTATATTCCGGCTTTTCCACAGCTTGCCTGCATTTCGCCCATTAAGGATCTTATATCTTGAATGTGTTTTGCCTGCTCGTTGGGGGGCTTACAGTTTTTATGTATTTTGCTTGCCTGAGAAGGGCTTATAGCTTAGGCATATTTCGCCTGCCTCAGAAGGGCTTGTGGCTTAGGTATTTCGCCCGCCTCAGAATGGCTTATGGCTTAGATATATCTCGCCTGCCCATTCGGGGGCTCACAGCTTGGATATATTTTACCTGCCAATTGGGGGGCTAACAGCTTGGACATATCTTGCCTGCCCGAGAAGGGCTTAAGGCTTTGACGTGTTTTGCCTGCCTGAAAAGGGCTTAAGGCTTTGACGTATTTCGCCTACCTGAGAAGGGCGTAAGGCTTTGACGTATTGTATTTCACCTGTCTCGAAGGGGCTTACAGCTTATGTATCTGCGTTTTTCCTTCCTCGAACAGGCTTATAGCTTACGCATCTCGCCTGCCTCAGAGGGGCTCACGACTTATGTATCTGCATCTCGCCTGCCTCGAAGGGGCTTATGGCTTACGCATCTTTATCTTGCCCTCCTCAAAGGGGCTTACGGCTTACGTATCTCGCCTACCTCGGAGGGGCTTACAGCTTATGTGTCTGTGTCTCGCCTACCTCAAAGGGGCTTGCAGCTTACACATCTCGCCTGCCTCAGAGGGGCTTATGGCTTATGCCTCTGAGTCTCTCCTGCCTTAAAGGGGCTTACTGCTTATGTATCTGCATCTTGCCTGCCTCGAAGGGGCTTACGGCTTACGCATCTTGCCTGCCTCAAATGGGGCTTATGGCTTATGTATCTGCGTGTTGCCTGCCTCAAAGAGGCTTACGGCTTACGCATCTTGCCTTCCTCAATGGGGCCCATGGCTTATGAATCTGCATCTTGCTTGCCTTAAAGGGCTTATGGCTTACGGCTTACGCATCTCACCTGCCTTGGAGGGGCTTACGGCTTACATATCTGCGTCTCGCCTACCTCGAAGGGGCTTATAGTTTACGCATCTCGCCTACCTCGGAGGGGCTTACGGCTCATGTATTTGTGACTCGCTTGCCTCGAAGGGGTTTATGGCTTATGCATCTCACCTGCCTCAGCTGGGCTTGCGGCTTGCGTGTCGCCTGTCTTGAAAGGGGCTTACGACTTACGCATCTCATCTGCCTCAGAGGGGCTTATGGCTTATGTGTCTGCGTCTCGCCTGCCTCGAAAGGGCTTACGGCTTATGCATCTCGCTTGCCTCAGAGGGGCTTACAGCTTACGTGTCTACGTCTCGCCTACCTCAAAGGGGCTTACGGCTTACGCATCTCGCCTGCCTCAAAGGGGCTTACGGCTTCTGTATTTGCGTCTCGCCTACCACAAAGGAGCTTATAGCTTACGCATCTCGCCTGCCTCGGAGAGGCTTATGGCTTATGTATCTGTGTCTCGCCTTCCTCGAAGAGGCTTAATGCTTACGCATCTTGCCTGCCTCAGAGGAGCTTACAGCTTATGTACCTACGTCTCGCCTGCCTCGAAGGGGCTTATGGTTTAGGCATCTTGCCTGCCTCAGAGGGGCTTACGGCTTATGTATCCGCATCTTGCCTGCCTCGGAGGGGCTTACGGCTTATGCATACGCATCTCGCCTGCCTCGAAGGGGCTTATGGCTTATGTATCTTGCTTGCCTCGGAGGGGCTTACGGCTTATGTATCTGCGTCTCGCCTGCCTCGATGGGCTTACGGCTTACGCATCTCGCCTACCTCAGAGGTGCTTACTGCTTATGTGTTTGCATCTCGCTTACCTTGAAGGGGCTTACAGCTTACGCATCTTGCTTGCCTCGAAGAGGCTTTCGGCTTATGTATTTGCGACTCGCCTACCTCGAAGAGGCTTCTGGCTTACGCATCTCGCCTGCCTCGGAGAGGCTTATGCCTTATGTATCTGCGTCTCGCCTGCCTCAAAGGGGCTTACGACTTACGCATCGTTCCTGCCATGGAGGGGCTTATGGCTTATGTACCTGCGTCTCGGCATCCCTCAATATTTGACTCGTGAAATACATTGGCATTTGGAGACTCTATCTTTCGGATATTAACACCGCGCTTATCGTGTCATCCGATGCTGAAACATAGAGGATCAAGTCTTCTTCTGAGACGGGTTTTGACATGACCGAGAGCTTCACCAGATGCTCTATAAGCTCTCGGAGGGCCTGCTCACACATCTCGTCCCAGTTGAAAACCTTTCCTTACTGTATAATCTTAAAAAAGGGGAGCGGTCGATCCATCAATCGGCTGATGGGCCTATTCATGGTAGCTAGGGAGCCAGTCAACTTTTTGATATCCCTTGATGTTTTCGGGCTTGAGTATGGCGTCTATCTTGACGGGGTTGGCCTCTATCCCTCTCGCGCTTAAGATGAAGCCTAAAATTTTCCCTTTTGGAATGGCAAAAGTGCATATTCTCGGATTTAGGCGCATCCCATGAGCTTTAAGGTTTCTAAGGTTTCGATTAGGTCGCTCACGTGATTTGAGGATTCCTTGCCTTTTATTATCATATCATCAACTTATACCTCCAAGTTCATCCCTATTTTTTGCTGGGAGACATGATTCACTAAGCGCTAGAGTGTAGCTCCTGCATTTTTCAGTCCGAATGGCATGACTCAAAAGCGCTATGTGCCTTCGTGGGTGATGAAGGACATTTTTTCCTCTTCTTCCGGGTACATTGCAATCTGATGGTACCCAGAGAAGTTGTCCCAAAAGCTGAACAGCGCGTTTTCTGCAGCGAAGTCAACTAATTGATCTATCTTGGGGAGGGGGGATGAGTCCTTTGGGCAAGCCTTATTCAGACTGGTAAAATCTACACGCATCCGCCAGTTTCCATTTGGCTTCTTTACCACAACTACATTCGCCAGCCAGTCTGATTACAGAATTGCTCGTATAAAATTGACCTTTTGGAGCTTTTGCACTTCCTTGCTTATAATCTTATTCCCTTCTGAGCAGAAGTTGTGTTTTTTCTATTTCACGGGTCTTTTTTTGGGCGAGACGCTTAGGCAGTGACAGATGATTTGGCTATCTATCCCTGGCATTTCATCTACTGAATATTTGAAAACCTCTTGGTATTGTTAGAGTACTTGCTGGATTTGGTCCTCTATGTTCACGTCTGGCTGGGTCCTCGACTTTCCCGGTTCCAGTTCGACCTTGATGGTTTCCTCCGGATCTCGGTCTTCCTTCTCTCTGCCTTGAATCTCCCCTGCTTCAGCCGAGTCTTGAGCATAGTAGCAACTACGGGCCATTTGTTGACAGCCCCTCAGGGTCAAGATGCTCCCTTCGTCTGTTTCGAATTTCATGGCAAAGTGGAGAGTGGACACCACCGCCCCTAACGAGTTCAATACTGGGCGTCCTAGGATGGCGTTGAAGGCCAAGTTCGCCACCACAACGTTAAATTCGGCCCCCAACATATGTCCCCTTTTCGTGTCTCTTAAGAGGATATTGAGGCTCATAGTGCCCAATGGACTAACCAATTCGCCAGAGAATCCTGCGAGGGTGTCGGTTGTGGGGTTCAGCCTTTCAGGCGAGATTTTCATTTGCTCGAAACAACAAAGGAAAAGGATGTCGACCAAACTCCCTTGGTCCACCAGAACTCTTTGAACGGAGTAGTCTCCGATTTCCATAACAATGACTATGGGGTCCTCATGGGAAGTCCTGATGTTTTTAAGATCGTCTTGTGTAAAGGTTAAGGGACTAACATTTTCTAACTTCACTTTCGCCCCTCCCTAGAGTATTGATGCTTGCGCCTTTCTGTTTTAGCTTTATTGTTGCAATCACATGTCTCGGAGCTTTTGTCATAATCGTTTTGTCCTTCACGAGCGGGCCTGGAGGTTCCGAGCTTGATTTTCCTGTTATCCACGAATTTTCCGAGATCGCCTTTCTTTTCTAATTCATCCATCTAGTATGTGAGCGCTCGACAATCTTAGATATCATGTCCCGGTGCTTCGTGGTATTCACACCAATTCTTTTGGCTCGTCCCGGTCATAGGGTCCACGGGAGCTCGATCCCTTTCTACTTCAGGTTTCTTAACTTCCAAGAGTAGCCTGGGGAGTCTCCTTGGGCCAGGATTGTGTACTCTCCTTACGTCCCTTACTGCTCTCCCAGCCCTTAAGCTGGGGCTAGGGGCGTGCATCTTGTATTTTCCATGCTCGTGCCTTGGTTGTTCAGTTTTGGTCATCACATCTTCAGCAATGATGTATTTGTCGGCTTTTGCCCAGAGCACGTCTTCCGTTGTGGGGAGAGCCTTTGCGAGGGCGAACTTGAAGTCGCTGTTCCGAAGCCCATTAATGAAAGTAGTGATGGTTGTCTCCTCTACTAGGTTCGAGATGCTGATCATCGCTTTGGAGAATCATTGAACGATTGCCCTTAAGGACTTGTCGTTGGTTTGTCTGAGCCAGATTAGTTGGGGGTCGGTCTTTTTCCTTCTTTTGGTGCTGAGAAAGTGGCGGGTAAATTTCTCTGATAGTTCCTTAAAGCTTCGTGTGGATCCGTTGGGGGGGAGGCGAAGTAGGCCCGGGCCATGCCTTTCAGGGTGGCCAGGAAGAATTTACACCATATATTCTCGGATGCGTCTTGTATGTACATTTGCGCTACGAATCCCAAGATGTTGTCATCTGGGTCTTGTGTCCTGTCGAATAACTCCAAGGTTGGCACCTTTACCTTCTCTATGGGGGCGGCGAGTATCTGGGGCGTGAAGGGCGAGCGGGTGACGGGAATCCTTTCTCAGATCTCGTGTGCCGCCACCTCGAAATCAGTGGCAGTGTCTGCCTCAAGTGGGGGAGGGACCCTAGCCACTTGAGTCCGGCATTTCATGTTCGATACATATATATATTTTTTTAATTGCGACTGTACTTGTCATTTAATCTCGGGTTTCCTATGTACCCTTTTTGGGATCAAGTGAACATTGATTTAAAAAATTGAACATCGAATTTTCCAAATCGATTTTTAGTTTTTGTAATCGCGCTCAACTGTTTATATTAAATTTCCTACGTACCCTTTTCGGGATCAGATTAATTTAATTTTATATGAAACTAAGAATTTTCCGTTTTGATTTTAGACATTTGTAACTATAAAAGAGTTTTATAAAATTGCTATGCAAATTCTACTGCCTCGGGGGAGCTTAATTGGATCCAAACCCGACTTTAAAAAAATCCATTTTTTTGAAACTTCGTCATTGGCCAAAATCAGTTATAATTTTTTTTAACACCCTGTCATGATTCAAGATGAACTTGAATCAAAACCAAGGAGAGAAAATGAGAGATGAGAAAGAATTGGGAAGAGGAGAGAATTGAGATGCGAAGAAGATATTTCATTTCCCTTCCTAATCATTATAATTGATAATACAAACTACTTATACTAGCAAATGGACAAAACCGCTCAAAAATATCTAAAAAACAACCTAAGAAATATCTAGATTCCTAACTAACTAACTAACCAACATACTAACTAATATTCCCTCCAAATATCTAATTCACCACTTAGTAACATTTAGTAGCTAATACATTCTAATGCACTAACTAATACTAATACAACTAACTAATGCTAATGAATTATTACTCTTTACCCTACATATACCATTCATACACCCCCATGTAGGATCTTATAGATCCATCGTGGGTTAAAATTTACTAACCTTTCGGGCCACCCCCACGTAAAATTTTTCAATCCATCGTGGGTTAAAATTTACTATCCTTTCGGGCCACCCCCAAATAGGATTTTTCAATCTGTCGTGGGTTAAACACCCCCACGTAAGATTTTTCAATTAATCGAGGGTTAACATTTACTACCCTTTCAGATCGCCCCCACGTAGGATTTTACAATCCATCAAGGATCAACCTGGTGCCTTTTCAGGCCACCCACACGTTGGATTTTTTAATCCATCGTGGGTTAAAAACTTTTAAGATTTAACAGGACATGGAAAATTTTTGAATCCCATTGGAGAGGATACTTATTTTTTGGAAGAAATAAAGTGAATTTAAAATGGAGTATAGAGAAGTGAAATTCAGACACAGAGAAAACATAATCAAGAATAAACGAGTAGAAGAACTAGAAAAGAATTAATTTTGTAGTATTAATACCTTAAGCTTTTTTTTGCAAATTTTTGCATGATCAAGTATCATTTTTTTTTTTTTTTTTTTTTTTGCTAGGCTTTTTCTTTTTTTTCCCCCTCTCTCTCTCCCTCTCGTTCACTTCTTTTTATTTTTAACTCTTTCTCTCTCCTCCCTTTTCTCACCCTCTCTCAAGTTTTTCCCTTTTGCAAAATTTTCCTTTTTTTCCCCTTACTTTATTCTAAGTCATTATTTATAAATATGTAAATTAGTAACCACCCAACCCATACATTAAGAAAGTAGAGGCGAACGTGCATTGTATGGAAGAAAATGGTTGAGGTTTGACTTAGCAACAAAGAAACTTGAAGTGAGCATGGGTTATCATTTTATTTTATTTATTATTTTTTTTTTCTTGTTGGGCCAAATTTAAATGTCATGTATAGTATAATTTTAGGCCTGATTAATTTTGGGCTTTTGATATGTACTTGAATTTGCAAAGACCAACCTATAGGAATTAAAGATGACCCCATAACATGATGGGATTGTTAATAAATACCAACTGCAAGGCCTACTATTTAAAATTGTGAAAATTTCAGGTTCAATAAGGTCAGACTTGGGTTAGGTCATCCTCGGGTTTGGGTCGACCTCGGGTAAGGTTAGTCTCGGGGTTGGGTTGACATCAGGTCGGGTTAATCTCGAGTCAGGTCAACTTCAGGTTGGGTATCCTTGGGTCAGATCGGATCTCAGATTGACCAATAAAGTTATTTTAATAATATTATTCAATCTTGAAATTTATAACTAAAACTAAAAAATGCAATTACTATAATTAGCATTTTATTTTGATTCTATTATAAATTACATTTCTATTTTGGTCACTTCAGGATTTAGGACGGGTCTGGTTCGAGTCTGAGATCATTACGGGTCGGGTCGGGTCTTTTTGGGTTCGGGTCACCATAAATTTAAAATTTTTCAGGTTAGGGTCCGATCGGGTAGTGGATCAAATGGGCAGGGTCACGTTTTGCCAGCTTTACTCGTAACTCTTTACAGATTAAAAATTATAGCTGCTTGAAGTCACTACCATGGATCAGTGTTTCCAACCCACTCGTTAGGGTTTCTGACGATCCAATTGGTCTATAAAATCTTCGGGTACCTGTCTTATATTACTGTATTTTTTAATGTCAGGCTAATACAAGAGTACTACATTATAATACTTTTCATTATTATTTCAAAAATTATTCCTAAAATAATATTATATTTTATTCATAGTGATGTAACTTTAATTTGACCCAACTTTTTTCGGCTAATTTATCAAACTGGCACAATTTGGAAAAAAAAAAAAATTAGGAATGTGGCATGTCAATAAAAAAATTTTAGCGAAATGACATATTCTACTGTAGAAAGTGCACGCCATTTAAGATGGGGTCCATAGAGTGGACACCATTTGAAATGGCGTCCACTTTATACACTCCATTTCATATGACGTACATATGCACATCATTTGGAATGGTGTGCATAAAACATGCATACCATTTGAAATAAAGTGCATGTGCATAAGCCACTTTATGCACTTGGCACTCCATTTCAAATGGTGTGCATGCTTTATGCATACACTCCATTTCAAATGGAGTACATAATACATAAGCACTTCATTTCAAATAGGGTACATAAGCCATCTTTGCTTTATGCACGCCATTTGAAATGGCTTTCACTTTAAGCACTCCAATTCAAATAACATGCATTCTTAACTACATCATTTCAAATCCCGTCCCAAAATTTTCAGCTATACGGTGTACCATTTGGCTGAAAATTTTTTTGCTGACATGCCACATTCTTAAAATTTTTTTTTTCAAATTGTGTTAGTTTGATAAATTAGTCACTTTTTTTCTAGCAATTAAATACTCCAATGAACCTCCTCTCCTGATTTCAAATATTGTTTGACCCACATTCCCCCTTTAATCGGAGCTTTAAGGCACGTGTGTCGGTCTCTACCACCCACGTTGCAGTCCCTGAGTTGCCGCCACACCCTCTTCCCTACCGTACCACTTCCATCCTCATCTGTGCTTATCTCGATGGCTCATTTTTTGATCTGAAACAGAGGTTTGGGTGGGTTCCATTTGTGCCGGGCCAATGGTGCGATGGTTGTGGTGGCGGCCTTAGGGCATGTGGTTTGTCAGTTTTCTGGTTAGAGCCTCTGGACCATTGGTCTGGTGATTCATCTACGGGTGTTGGTGCCGGAATTCATGATTCAACGGCGAGTTGTTGGAGAGTACTGTTTTGCGATGGTTCATTTGGATAGCTATGGTGGTTGTCTCAAGGTCGATAGTTCATCTGTGTAGGAGCGTGAGGTTGTTGTTCGTTCGTGGTGGGTGTTGTTCGTTGGTTGTCGATTTCCTTCGAAGTGGCAGTGCGGTTCAGAGATCATGGTTGGATTACAAACTCATGCTCACCCATGGTCTGTTAAGGAAAGTGTTTTTTTCCATTTTTGTCAACAATCTTCCTTTCAAATGAATAATCAAGGTTTAAGGATCTTATTCTCAAACTATGGGGTGGTTGTGGATTCTTTTGTGCCTAACAAATTAAGGAAATTGAGAAAGGATAGATATGGATTTGTGAGGTATAAAAATTGGGAAGAAGCTAATCTATCCATTAGGGAAGCAATATGGATCCTAGCTAGGTAATGAAAGATTGAAGGTCCGTTGGCCAGGATTTGAAAGAGATATTAGTAAGGGGAGTAGACAACAACAGAGTAATGGTAATTGTGAGGTTAATGTTCGGCTTAATTCAAATCAGAATTAGAGAACCTTTGCTGATGCGGTTAGAGAAGGTGGTCAAGGGAGATCAAGTTTGAACTCAGCAAACTCCAAAAGTGGAAATGCAGAGGCGGTATTTGAGAAGGAAGATTGATCCAAATTATAGGAGAAGTTTCTGAAGGTCAAATGGATTGACTGAGTAATCATTCAACTGGAAGTGGTGGATGAGGATGTTGATAAGCTAACTAGGAGTTTGGTTATTGAAATTATGCTGGATATTAAATTGGAAGCAAGTTCAGCATAAATTAAGGGAGCAACATTTGAAGTGGTTCGGGCATGTTAGGAGGAGATC
This sequence comes from Simmondsia chinensis, assembly GCA_018398585.1. NCBI lineage: Eukaryota > Viridiplantae > Streptophyta > Magnoliopsida > Caryophyllales > Simmondsiaceae > Simmondsia > Simmondsia chinensis. The sequence continues at coordinate 3,036,949 of JAGTTD010000021.1, read as the reverse complement.
GCCCACTTCCAATGAGGAGATACAAACAATCTCATACCACGTTAAAACGAGAGAGAGAGGTAGGCCAAAGAAGAGATGGTTGGAGATGATCCGACAAGACCTCACCCACGTAACCCTACGGGAGAAGACGGCCTTAGATAGAACTCGTAGGAGAGCGAGCATAGCGGTAGCTGATGTAGCGGCTTAGAGTAGTCCGTCGGTACTTCACTGGGTGTCTTGACTTCCTATTTGGCGCACATATTGGTGCACTAATTTGCTTGTCTGTGTACTTGAGCACTCAGCACTTGCATACGTACTGGCTATTTGCTTGTAGTTACGTGCCATTGAGTTTTGCTCATAGTGCTTGGCTTGTACTATGCACAGCCTTATACTGCTCTAATACTATGTTTCTCGCATGCTTTTAGGTTTTCAGGTTTCTAGGCATTCATGATGACACGCTCCTCAGGTTGGGGGTTCTCGGAAATAACCTCCCTTCAAGATAGCACCCTAAAGGGAGAAGGCTACGTATGCAGGAGCCCTTGTGGTAGTGGGACTGTTGTTGTTGTATTAAATCGGAAGCAATCTCATCAAGATTGCATGAAGAGGGAATCAACTTCTTCAAAACTTCCACCATAGGTGGTGGGAAATTTCTCCACCTTTTCCATCCATAGAAGAGAAGTTATTCTTTCTGGTTGAAGAACCCTAGTTTAAAAATGATTTAAGAAAACATTTAATCTGAAGAAAAAGGCCCATGTCGCTTCTTACGGAATGCCTATTCAAGCGTGGTCCTCTGATAACTCCCATAAATTGTGTAAGCAGTGGGGTTTAGTCCTAGCAATTGACAGGCTATGCTTTAACTTCAAATCCTTTGAGGTCTATTGAGACTCAGTTACTGTTAGGAACCGTGTCCTGAAATTCATATTTATTCTGGATATATTATTTTTATTAATAAATAAAATTGAAGTTCCAGTCATTTCCTAGTTAAATTTGTATATGTGAGCATTTATACTACATGTGATTTTCTTTTGGGAGACATCCATGAGATGGGTGTAGTCTTCAAACTACAATTTACATGTTTGTTCTAAGTGGTTAATGAGACTAAGCCACAGATAGACTTGGAACAAATGGTATGGATTATTGTTTGAAAAACTCATAATCGAAGACAAGTTTGGACCACTTGTATGTTAATACTATAACGTTACACTTTAGATGACTTGTCTTGGTTATGTGGATGGAGATCCAAAAGTGTTACGTTAGTGTGTTTAATAAAATTGACACACTGAGTTGGACCATGTGGGTTACTTATTTACAGACTACTATTGGAGATGAGTGATTCACGTTGTACTGTTTGAACGACGACTGTAAATCCTGAGGGTATTTTGAACTTGTGCATGGAGCGTGAGTTGCTTTGGTGTACTACAAGTAAGGTCTAAACGAATGACTGAAATCCCACGTACACTGGGTAGCGGCGTGAAGTGTGACAAGGATCATGTATTCAATAGGGAATCTACAGTCTCTTATAAGATACGGATGTCCCCTTAGTTGATTCGCAAATATTTGAATAGTTTGGGATATTTGGCCAAAGTATTCTAAGTGTTTAACATTTGGAATTTATACTGTGAATATGTTCAAGTATAAATGAATTATTCAGTAAAGAGCGAGTCGGCAGCTAATGGAGAAGCTGTGAGAAGGATAATGGTAGTGGTTATATTTATCCTCTGTCATGGACATCTAGTGGAGGGGTTGTTGTCACCAATACAGTCTATTAGAGGGATATCGAATAAATAATTTAAATCTGGAGTGCAGTGAGATTTATTTAGTGGAATAAAGTCTCATTAAATGGTAATTAAATTAATATCATGAGATGATTTAATTTAACCCATTAGGGGCTAGATTCTAATTGTCCCTGAAGTCCCTGCGCAAGCCTCGATATTTTATTGCCATCGGAAATATTAAAGAATTAATGAGATGAATTATTTATCCATAAGATGGGTAAAATTAATTTTGCCAAACATTATTCATGAGATAAATAAAAGTTAAAAATTATAAATTAATTTTGAAAAATTAAAATTCATAAGATGAATTTTTACATGTGGGAAACAAAGAAAAAAAAAGGGCAAAAATCGCAAACAACCCTCTATCCATGTATATCGAATCCAACAAACCATCGTGCGTGCGACACATGTTGTGCACTGGGACGCCCACCAGGGCTATCCGCGTCCCCACGCGGGGACGAATCACGCGATGACACGAGTCACCGTGCTGGTGGACCACAGACGCGTTTGACCTGGAATGAAACGTAGCGTTTTAATCGTGTTTTTAATAAAATGATGCGTTTTGATTTTAACTGGGCGGTTCCCACATCGAAAAATTGGATTTTTTCGCTCCCATATATTTCTACAAATAGAGGTGCTTATTTCGAGGTTTGACATTGAAGTTGAAATATTTCTTTAGGGTTTCTGGAATTGTTTTGGAGACCTAAGTGGAGAAAAAAATTTTCGTTGAAGTTTTTCTTTCCTCAGTTCAATATTTTTCGAAGCCCACCCTGCGGGCAGTTCGAGGTCATTATGTAAAAGGTCTTGGGGTCTCGATTTTGATGAATATTAGGGGTGAGCATGGGTCGGGTACCCTATCCGAAACGCATATCGATTCGGGTATCCAAAACACTAAAAGCGTCAAAATCATTACCTATAATGTGATCCAAAAGTCGGGTACCCAGATCAATCGGGTACCCGAAAGGATCGGGTCGGATCACATCGGGTCGAGTATCCGCCCGTTTAATTAAAATTTCTTATAAATTATTTTATGAAAGACACAACCAACTATCTATATTAACTAAATTGGGAATATACTATAAAATTATTTTAACAACATTCCATTTGATCTTCGTAATTTAAAATTAAAAACAATCATACACATAATTGTCATACTTTAATGGTAACAAATTATAAATAATCTTAAATGACCATGGCATATTAATCAAAGCTTCATAAATATTTGAAAGTTCAAGGATTATATACAAAGAAATAGAGCATAACTAAAACAAAGTATTGATATTCTACTAATTTACTAGTACTGATTCATTAGTCTTTATTTTTTGTAATGAAACTTTAAAAACTTTAATATAAAAATATGGTAAACTTTATTGAAAAAAGAAAAGGAAAAAATACATAACTTGAAAACTGTTTGTTGGGATTTAAAATTAAACATGCAATCTTAATGTTTAGTAAAGATAATATGATTAATATTCTAAATGAACTAAAATTTTTTATTTAGGATAATATATACAAAATTTATATCGGGTCGGATCGGGTACCCGGAAGTTTTACAAAATGATACTTGTAACCGAACTGGTATCCATAGTTCAACGGGTCGAGTATACCCTAACTGGATATTTTCGAGTCGGTTACCCTAATTGTTCAGATTGGTTTTGGTTCAGTTTTTCGGGTTCTCAGGTACTTTTGCTCACCCCTAATGAATATTATTGTCTTTCTGGTTTTTCATTTATTGGAGCAATTCCAGGTGTGTTTTTCCTTCCTTCTTCTTTTAGTTTCGCTTTTCTATTTATTTACGGTATTCGTTATTATGCCTGTTTAAGTTTACGTATTGTTATAAATGTATTAGAGTAAAAGGCCTGTAGATCTAAATTAAGAATTTAGATCTGTTCCGCTGTGTAAATTTTGGGGAGAAATATTTGAAATTCATCCCAACAACTGGTATTAGGGCAAAGGGTTTATAGAGATAAACCTATTCCCGGGAACTCTCGTACGTGAGATGTCACGAAACGTGCCTCTCCGACCGGGGGCTTAGGTAGAGAGAAGAGTTTCCTACTCTAAGTGCTCTAATACGTGCCTATAGTTATGACTATAGTTGAGAACTGTGAACACAATAGTCGGCATCAGAGTTTATTTTTCAGCAAAATTCATATCTTTTTCCAACAATTGGTATCAGAGTCAGCCTCTGATTACATTCATAATATACATAAATAGGTATAATAAGTTTGAAATAAATGGATTTGCAAATTAATAAAATAGAGATTTTATTAAGAAGAAAAAATTAGTTTAATTTGACGTATCTATTTAAATTGTTTAAATTGATATGAATTAATGATTCATTTAGATGATTGTTTGTATTCTTGATTTAAATTGATTGAATCATCAAATTAATTAATTGTTAATTAGATTATTTTAATGTAACAATTTAAATTATTTAAATCGGTTAAAAGAGTTAATATTTAACTAGGTTATTTAAAGTATCGATTTAAATTGTTTAAATCGGTTAAAAGATTTAATAGTTAATGAGGTTGTTTATAGTAATGATTTAAATTGTTTAATCGTTAATAAATTAATCGTAAATTAGGAACAACCCATAAATTTGCGATTATGTTGTTCGTATAATAAGATTGTACGTTCTCAGTCATGACTTACAAAATCAGACAAAATTGATCTAATAAGATTAAATTCAAATATTTTTAATAATGGATAAAATTGATCTAATGAGATTAGATTCAATCAATTTTTATAAAATTGGATAAAGTTGATCTAATGAGATCAGATTTAATTATCTTATCTGAAATTGGTTAAAAGTGATTTAAGGAGATTAGATTCAGTTTATTTTAAAATTACAAAAAAAAAAAAATTCTGACGTGCTAACGTCAGCACTATGTCATGCTGACGTCAGGGTCAATGCCAGATTTTAATTAAAAAAAAGTTTTTTTAGTTATTATTTGGACGTATAGATGTTAGTACTAATTTACATAATAATTATAAATTAATTATTTTATTAATTAATTTTCTTTTTGAAAGAGATTCTAAATTAAATTACGAGATAATTTAAGTTGTAAATCAGTGTTATTTTAAATAAAAGTTATTTGATATTATTTTAGAGTAAGAATCTAAAATAGACTATGAGATAGTCTAAAGTTTGTTTATTTTTTAGAATAAGATTCTAAAATGGACTATGGGATAGTCTAAGCACAAAATCACTATTGATTTTAAATAAAATTATTTTTAATTTAATTTTGAAATTAGAATTTTAAAAGTAGATTATGTGATAATCTAAACTAAATATTGATATTGTTTTAATTAAAATTAATTAATTAATTTTATCGATTGAATTTTAGAATGAGATTCTAATGTAAGATTATGAGATAATCTATAATGTAAAACGGTAGTATTTTAAATAAAATAATTAATTAGTTTTGGTTAATTTTAGAATGAGATTCTAAAGGGGATTATGAAATAATCCGGGTTGTAAATGCAAGTTAATTAAAACCACCGGTTATAAAAAATCAAGTGGGAGCGAGGTTTCAATTGTTGTAACCTCACGGCCTTCATTACTGGTCTAGCAGTATAGTAGATCGATAGACCTCCCAGCGGAGGATGTCGGTTTGCAAATTATAGGGTTAGACTTCTATAGGATAAACCAAAAGTGCAAAGAAGTGATGGAACCACGCTGCCGTGGAGTATTTCATGTATTTGTATGGAGATTTAGGTAATGGTTTACACTTGACTAGCACGATGCATTAGGCTCCCCGAGGAGCTTTGTTGTGTCATGTTAGAGACTAAGGTAAAGTGGTGAGTTAATCATATTTAGTAAGAGTTACAAGAAAATAGGTTAATTGAGAATAGTTCTTACCTGAACTAGCTTCGTGCGACCCCGCTGCATTGTGTATGCTAAATTGAAAGAATATACATCACTGCATTATACATGACTCTTGCTAGACAATTACACATATGTTTGCATTTACAATATTTTATATGGATAGGGCTGGCGAACTTTGTTTGATTTTAAATACATAATGTACTCACTGAACCAAATTACTTTATCTTGAAAATAAGCCAGACTTGGTTATTACTCACAAGGGACCTACTAGAAAGAAAGGAAAGGGCAAGGTTATTATTGTAGCAACCAAGTTCATGAGAAAGTTAGCAAAAGAAAAGTATTTTTTTTTTTTTTGCAAGAAAACTAGGCCACTAGAGGAGAAACTACACTAAGTATATAGCTACTCTTCCTACAAAGATTGCTAAGCCATCTGGTGAAGGTATGTTGATATATCACTTAGTTGACTCATACGCAGTTGAGAGTCATTCAAGTTCCTGGTGGGTGGACTCAGGTTCAACTGACCATATCTGTAATAAGTTACACGAGCTCAGGCTAGGCTAAAGGTTACACGATGGGTGTTGTACCTGATGGTCAAGGACAGTACAATAATAGTGGTCTTAAGTGTAGGAGATGTTAGCTTAGACTTTAGTAATAGAGTTTTGTTTTAAAACATTGTTTATTTGTAGCTACTCTGCACAGGAATTTGATTTCTATATCTCGTTTTATAAATAATTGTTATTCAGTTGACTTTGATAATGAAAATTTTAATATGTGAAATAAATTATTTATTTGCACATCTACATGAATAAATTGTTTATTTATGTTATTTCCTTATCAAAACTATTGTAATTGTTTAAATGAATCTAACATAAGTTCACTTGTTCAACCTTTTAAAAGAAAACACCTTGAAAGGGATATTGCCTACACATGGCACCAACGTTTAGGTCACATTAATTCAAACAGGATCCAAAAACTGGTAAAAGATGGACTGATAGAGGTTTTGGACTTGAGGTCATTACCAGTTTGTGAATTCTGCATAGAATGGAAGGTGACTAATTCTGTCTTTAAGAGTAAAGGCAACAGGGTTGGTGGCTGGCTTGAGCTGGTTCACATAGATGCATGTGGACCAATACATGTTCAGGCAAGAGATGGGTATGAGTACTCAATCACGTTAAGTGATGATTACTTAAGATATGTAAATGTTTACCTAATTAGACATTAGTTGGATTCTTTTTTAAAAAATTCACAGGGTACAAAGTTGAATTTTAAAAGCCATCAGGTAAACAAGTTAAGTCACTTCGATCAGATCGAGGTGATGAATATCTTTCGGGTGAGTTTTTGGATTTCCAAATAGCAGATGAGATAAGATCTCAAATTTCTGCTCTGGTTACACCGCAGCAAAATGGTGTTGCAAATAAAAGGAACAAGGACGGTGTTTTTTGTACAGTTCTTTTGATCAAAAGGGTTTTTAATACTATACAAAATACTTAGAGAAGAATTTTGCAAGTAAGCTACAGAAACAAAAGCAAAATAGTATTAAAGGAAAATGACATTAATTCTAAATAGCTAGACACAACTGAAGATACAGTGGATGCATTAGATGCACCTACTGACAGAAATAAAAATGTTCCAGGTACACGAGGTGGTGGGAGGATTGTCAGGACACCTGAAAGGTTCATAGCGGGGGCCTTAGTGGTTGACCGTGGCATTGAATCCGATCCTTTTAGCCACAATGAAGTAATTAAGTCTTCTAGTTTTGTGCAATCGGTTGCTCGAACCATGCGTGTGCAAATGACATTAAGAGAAAGTAGTAACTTTCTTAGTGTTATATGTCAATGATATACTACTCATTGAGAATGATGTAGGGGTGTCATTAGCTGTAAAGTTTTGGTTGTCAGGATAGCTCGATAGAAGGACATAGGAGAAGGCAACTCTACTCTTAGGATTAAGCTTCTGCAAGGTCGTAAGAGTAGGATGTTGGATCGCTCTCCATCCACTTATATTGACAAAACGTTGTCAAGGTATAGCATGGAGTCCCTCTCCTTTTTAAGTAGCGTTCTAGGACACCTTAAGAGGAGGAGCAATTGAGGAATATTCCATATGCTTTGGCAGTGGGAGCCTCAGGTATGCCATGTTGTGCACGAGACTTGATGTCTGCTATGCTATGATATAGTAAGCAGGTGTTAGTCTAACCTGGGTCCAACATACTAGGTGGCAATGAAGCGTTTTGTCTAGCTCTTAAGAAGAACTAGAGATCCTGTACCGATCTTTCAAAGTGACGAGCTGGTTATAGTTAGCTGTACTAATTTAAGATTTCCAGTCAGATTAAAATGATAGACTTTTGACGTCTAAGCATGCCTTGACTTTTGGAGTGGGAGCCATTAGTGAGAGGAATGTCAAGCAGTATTGTATTGCTGACTTCACAATGGAGTAATTGTGCTCACTAAGGGTTAAGCTCAGTAGATTTTTTTTTTTTGTTCAAACATAAAAGGGGTGAGTATGAACTTTGTCATAAATTGGATTTAGGACAAGTGGGAGATTGTTAGGAATAGTGTCCTAAAATCCAGATTTATTCTGGATATATTATTTTTATTAATAAATAAAATTAAAGTTCCAGCATTTCCTAGTTAAATTTGTGTATGTATACTATATGTGATTTTCTTTTGGGAGACATCCATGAGATGGGTGTAGTCCTCAGACTATAATTTACATGTATGTTCTAAGTGGTTTATGAGACTAAGCCACAGATAGACTTGGAACAAATGGTATGGATTGTTGTTTGAAAAACTCGTAGTCGAAGACAAGTTTGGACCATTTCTATGTTAAGACTATAACGTGACACTTTAGATGACTTATCTTGGTTATGTGGATGGAGATCCAAAAGTGTTACGTTAGTGTGTTTAATAACATTGACATACTGAGTTGGACCACATGGGTTACTTATTTCTACACTACTATCGGAGATGAGTGATTCACGTTGTACTGTTTAAACGACGATCTAAATCGTGAGGGTATTTTGGACTTGTGCATGGAGCGTTAGTTGCTTTGGTGTACTATAAGTAAGGTCTAAACGAATGGCTGAAATCCCACGTACACTGGGTAGCGATGTGAAGTGTGACAAAGATCAGGTATTCAATAGGGAATCTACAGTCTCTTATGAAATACAGATTTTCCCTTAGTTGATTCGCAAATATTTGAATAGTTTAGAATCTTTGGCCAAAGTCTTCTAAGTGTTTGATATTTGGAATTTATACTATGAATATTTTCAAGTATAAATGAATTATTCAGTGAAGGGCGAGTTGGTAACTAATGGAGAAGCTGTGAGAAGGATAATGGTAGTGGTTATATTTATCCTCTGTCATGGACATCTAGTGGAGGGGTTATTATCACCAATACAGTCTATTAAGGAGATATCGAATAGATAATTTAAGTCTGGAGTGCTGTGAGATTTATTTAGTGGAATTAAGTCTCATTAAATAATAATTAAATTAATATGATGAGATGAATTAACTTAACCCATTTGGAGCTAGATTTAAATTGTCCCTAAGATCCATGCCCAAGCCTCTGTATTTTATTGCCATGGAAAACATATTAAAGATTTCATGAGATGAATTATTTATCCATAAGATGGGTAAAATTAATTTTGCCAAATATTATTCATGAGACGAATAAAAGTTGAAAATTATAAAATAAAATAATTTTGAAAAATTAAAATTCATAAGATGAATTTTTACATGTGGGAAACAAAGAAAAAAAAAGCCAAAATCGCAAACAGCCCTCGATCCGCGTATATTGGATTCAACGAATGTGTCGCGTCCTGGGACGCCCACCAGGGCTATCCGCGTCCCCACGCTGGGACGAATCACGCGATGACATGTGTCACCATGCTGGTGGACCACGGACGCGTTTGACCTGGGATGAAACGCTGAGTTTTAATCATGTTTTTTAATAAAATGATGCGTTTTGATTTTAACTGGGTGGTTCCCACATCAAAAAATTGGATTTTTTCACTATGGCATATTCCTATAAATAGAGGTGCTTATTCCGAGGTTTGGCATTCAAGTTGAAATATTTCTTTAGGGTTTCTGGAATTGTTTCGGAGACCTAAGTGGAGAAAAAAATTCCGTTGAAGTTTTTCTTTCCTCAGTTTAATATTTTTTGGAGCCCACCCTCCGGACAGTTCGAGGTAATTGCGTAGAAGATCTCGGGGTCTCGATTTTGAAGAATATTATTGTAATTCTAGTTTTTCTTTTATTGGAGCAATTCCAGATATGTTTTTCTTTCCTTCTTCTTTTTGTTTCGCTTTTTTATTTATTTACAGTATTCGTTATTATGCCTGTTTAAGTTTATGTATTATTATGAATGTATTAGTGTAAAAGGCCTGTAAATCTAAATTAAGAATTTAGATCTAATGATTTAAATTATGAATGTAAGTCAGTAGATTTAAAATTTAGAATTTTAAATCAACCCTAGGTTTAGAGTTATAAATTCTAAACCTATTCCGCTGCGTAAACTTTGGGGAGAAATTTTTGAAATTCATTCCAACAATTGGTATTAGGGCAAAGGATTTATAGAGATAAACCTATTCCCGGGAACTCTCGCACGTGAGGTATCACGAAGCGTGACTCTCCGACTGGGGGCTTAGGTAGAGAGAAGAGTCTCCTACTCTAAGTGCTCTAATAGGTGCCTATTGTTGTGACCATAGTTGAGAACTATGAACCCGATAGTCGGCATCAGAGTTTATTGTTCAAAAAAATTCATATCTTTTCCCATCAGTTACCTGATCCAATCAAGAATATTGTGGTCCTATCAATTGTGCAATCTCAACACATTGTTCACGTGTTTGAAACCAACCGGGTTACCTCTGAATGGTTTCAGAAGCAGGCCTTTGGTGATGGTGTCAATGGGACCGATCATACTAAACGAAGTGATTCGACGAGCCTTAATGAAGAAGAGGGAGTCAATAGGGGACCCACAATAGTGGGCGGTGGGGGTGAATGGCATGGAGCTGGTGATGTCGTGGGTGCACCCTTTACTTTGGATGGCTCGCTTGCTTCCGCGGTTTCCCCTTAAGGCCCTCATAATGTTGATTCTACCGATGCCCTTGAAGTGGATAGGGATGTAGACCTAAATCTTAGTGCAGAGATGGAGGCCAATAATGGTAATGATGAGACGGCTGCTGTTGAGGTGTTGGGTGGAAATGTTGTGCATGAGGCTGGTATTATTGATGAATTTCTAGCTTATGCAAGCCAAGAGCATATTGAATGCTTTGTTGATCTTAACTACAGCTGTTCAGATTTGAGGGTGGATCGTATTGCCGATTCTGAGGACCATCAAACCCCTCCTCTGCCTCCTAGTGTAAATGGTCCTGCACCCTGTGTTGGTTTGTCCTCTGCCGAGCCTTCCTCTGCCCTTAAACGGGCCCATTGGGCATGGGACATAGGATATGGGAAAATATTGAGCGTTAACTATGATGGTTCTGAGTTTGACATGCATCAACTTTTTTGCTCTCTTCAAGGTGAAGACAGTGGTAGGCCGAAGAAGAAGAAACTTCGTAAGAAGAAGTCAGGTTATGCTTCCTTCCTCACCTGATCTTGATGTCATGGTTTCTCAATGGTGGATTAATTGGGGTGGGTACGAGCTAGGTATCGTCAGGAGTACTCGTGGCAAGTGTGGTAAGGGTGTGGTCCTCTAATTATCATTTGGAATTTTGGATTGTTTGGTCTACTAGGTTGGGGGCACTTGTGGCAAGTAGTATCAGGATGGGTGACCTCTTGGGAAGTCCTCACCCTTAGGTTGGGGGCACTGGGAAACAACCTCTCTTCAGGTTAACACTCTGAAGGGGGAAGGCTGCATACACCCCCCCCCCCCCCCCCGGACCCTGCGTAGACGGGAGCCCTTGAGGCACTGGGTATGTTTCTTTTTTGGTCTACTAGGTGTTTGATCCTTTTTTGGTCTACCAGGTGTTTGATCTTGTGACGGGTGAGGATTGGGCTTGGTTTTTTTTTTTTTTTTTTTTTTGATATTAGGTTGAGTTTTGGTGTTTGTTTCTCTGTGCTTTAGGGCTTAGTGTCTGAGGAGTTCCTATTGGAATAGGTCATTAAGTTTTTGGGGTGTTTTGCTTTTAGATCTGGGAGCTATTTCTTTATATTTTTGTCCCACTCTTGTGAGCTTTCTCGGGCTCCACTTTAATGGATGCGCCAGTTTTGTTTTAAGAGTTTTCTATCTAATTATCAAAAAAAAATACTCCAAAATGTTTAATGCCTAAATTAGGCCATCAGTTGTGAATAATGAGAGTTATCGATTGAGACTAATTGATATGGCATTAAGGCTTGTCACCCTCAAGTATGTGGTTTTGGATTTGAGCATGTCTTCCAAATTCCTGTGTGTCGGTGGCCCTTGTTAGAGAAAATATTGATGCTCCTTAGCACTATTAAAAAAAATTAAGGATGATTGCATGTTCACTAGTTAGGTTACGAGAGGTGATATTCGAAACCCATGGAAAGGTATAATATGTAGATCAAGGACATTCTCGAGGTTCTCACTGTAAGGAAGTCGGAATTGCACATATCTTTCATCAAGATAATTGGGCTATAAATTGGATGGCTAATTGGGGACATATGAGTAAGATTCAAGAAGTGGACTGATAGTTTTTATGATGAGTTTAGACGTATTATTTTAGATGATGATGTTAAGGAGCCAACTTTCGCAATAGCTTAAACTATCAAGTGAAGGCTTATAATTGGTTTTATTCTCTAACATGCAACCTCACGCAAATTCCCATAGGACTTGAGGGGTGAATATACACAAGCCCACCTATACCGTATGCTTAAATTATGTTAGTATTAAAAGCGGTGGCTATTGAGATTCGAACTCGTGTCATTTTGGTCAACAATAATCTGATATCATGTTAAGAAATCAACTTTCCTAAAAGTTTATACTGATGAGTGAAGACCAAAGATTGTTTGTACACTCGAAGAGATGATTTAGATAGAGATAATTTCGGACAACTTTCCTAGAGAGTTCCCTTATTATTATTATTATTATTATTATTATTATTATTATTATTATTATTATGTTCTTACATGGTTGTCCCTTTTGCTCATTTGGTAAATTATAGATGCTTGGGAATCACATGTGGGGTCTTGGCCCCCATTTCATTATTTGGCATTTTTCTTCTTGGGTTACTTGGTATAGGTCAAACAAGTCAATAGATGCTCTCTTTCATTATATTTCATTTTTTGATGCTTTTATCCCTTTTATTAATGTTTTCAGTCCTTATCGATATGCTTTCGCACACTTTATGTTTATATTGGTTAGAAACAAAATTAATACGGAGTGGATGAGATCGAAAGGGGAGCACGAAAGTGAAATTTTTTGGCATGCACAAAGGAGAAAAGAGGAACAAGTTTATGAAAGCATTAAGGACATGTATGATTTGTTTAACGAGCCAATCAATTGGCTTAAATAATCAATCGAATGACTCAAAGATAGTTGTTGAGTTGGTTGATTAACAATTATTTGACCAATCAAATAAAAAAAAATTTGGCTTAAATAATTTCAAAATTAAATTTGTTGGAAACAGTTTTAGTTGTATAAGAGCTAAGTTGCCATAATGATCAAAGTACAAAAAGCTTATGGCATAAATAATCAAAAAAGATATGTACATACATATATAAACATATATCACGTCATGCCCATTTGGCAAGAAGGGACATGAAGCCAGCACCAAGGAGCAGAGAGACATAGGTGCCAAGTTGAAGCCTCACGTTAGATTCGATGCGTTGGCTCATCAAATCCGCGGCGAGTAAGTCCACAAGTGACATGTACACTAGAATGCCTGCTGCCACTGAGTTGAAAAGTCCTTTCGGACGACGAGCGCGGTCGGGCTAGTCTCATTATACACGTTCCTTAATCCCATTCCAATCGCGATTCCCACTGGTGTCGTTAATGAGAAGAACAACGCCATTGTTGCCATAGATTGACCCTTGAATTTCGCCTGTAGCAACATGCGAAACCATTAGACTATGAAGAATTATTTAATGCTACTTTTTTATAATTTGAGACGTGTTTTGGTTACTTATATTATAGGTCACTACACTTTATCTATTATGTCAATTTAGTTCTTATACAATGTACATTGTGTAAATAGCGGTAGACTAAAATTGATGCTAAATTGGCAACGAAATTTCCAACGGTCCAATCCTGGGTGGGTTTAAATTTGGTCCACATGATGTAGGTAATTTTGTATTGAATCACTTGCATTTGATATGAATGCTTTAGCTAAAAAATACATCATTTAATTAACTTAAAATTTTACTGTATGACTAAATTAACAAAACTAAAAGTTAAAGAAACAAATTGATGTATTAGACGAAGTTTGCAGACGTTTAATATGAATAACTCTAATCCGTTTTTTCCAATAATTAGTAACAAGGTCGCGATACATTAGAGGCCACTCGACCAACGTGAGGCCTAGGGCACCCGTAAGGAAACGGGGACCAAAAAAGGACAAGCACAAACAGCAGACCAAAACAAAGAGACGAGAATGCAAAAATGAAATACAAACAGGGCCAATGCACGCTAGAAAAGCATGGATACTGAAAAATAAAACAGGGCGTGCTAGGATCAGTCTGGGAGATGAGAGCTCACCATCAAAACCCGGAAAGATAGAAAGCACTCTAATCAAAAATTATCTAGTCCATTAATACAAATGGCTCAATCATAATAGAATCGACAACGTCAAACAAAATGGTACCTGAGAGATGTAGCCACCAAGACCCATGCCCTCAAAGAATTGATGGAAACTTAAGGCTGCAACGAGAGGCTTTATGCTGTGCAGTTCCTGTGATGTCCCCATTGATATCCCTATGATTACTGAGTGTACTAAAATCCCGAGTTCCAGTACCTGTTTACACCATTGACATACATAAGATTATTGTTATAAATGCTGGGCCTTGCCTTAGTGGTAGATACTGTTAGAGTATAAAATTAATCTTGGATCTTCACTTATCAACTTAATCTTTTGAGAAAGATGGTATCAAAGTCTTCTTAACCATAAGGTCAAGACTTCGAATCTCAATATTAAAATAATTTAAGCACAAAGTACAAGGTGGACCTGTACACTATCCACGCTCAAGCCTCATGGCATTTGGGTGAAGGGGCATATTATAGTATAAAACTAATCTTGACCAATCAGCTTAAACTTTTGGGAAGATAGTTTTGGACATGATATTAGAGCTTTGTTAACCAAAAGGTCACAAATTCAAATCTCAATATTAAAAAAATTTAAGCATAAGATATAAGGTGGGCCTATGCACTATTTTCGCTTAAGTCCTATGGCATTTGCATAAGGGGGCTTGTCAGAGTATAAAACTGATCTTAGGTCTTCACCCATCAGCTTAAACTTTTGAAAAAGATGGTTCTTGACAAAAGCAAGTGAGGGGATACAATTTTGTTTTAGGCCTTGAATCTCCTCATGAAGAATCCTTAACTTAACTAGCTTATGTGGTATGTGAGTTATAACATGAGCTGAGTTTATCTAGCTACCAGGTTCTCATTTGAAAAAATACACTTAAATTGTATTTTAATTTTAAAGAATGAACAAAAAGAAATTATATATAAACAAGCATTTAAGTTGAATAGAAATTATATCCATTGGTGCTTTCCACATTATGTAAGTACAAATAATAATATATACATTATAACTTCTTTTTTTCAATAATTAGCGACAAGGTTGCGATACGAAACAAGTCACTCCACCAAAACGAGGCCTAGGATACCCGTAAAGAATAGGGGGCCAGAAGAAGACTAGCAAAACAAACAAAACAAAAACCAGAAAACAAGAATGCAAATAAAATACAACATAACCAATCGGCACTAGAAGACCACAAACACTGAAAATAAAACAAGGGGTGTCAGGGTCAGGCTGGATGACAGAGCAAAGCATCAAGGCCAGGAAGGATGGTAGGAAATTAAGTCAAAAATTACCCTAGTCTAAATTGCTCGATTATAATAGATTCATCATCCTCAAAACTCAACCCAAACTTTTTCCCAGTCTTTAAGACAAACAATAAACCATAAAAAAAAAATCTAAATCTTTAAATGAACGGATCTTATTAAAACAGATAAGTCAAGAAAGGGTAAGTTAAAAAAACCAAACACACAATTATTATAATTCCAGTAGAGATTTTATAAGTTCTTGTTAAAACTCGTATACGAAGAGATTTTTTTGTATCGAATACCCGAACAATCCACCGCAAAAAATCTAAACGAATAGACCTTATTAAAACAGATAAGTCAAGAAAAAATAAGTTAAAAAAACGCATAATTATTATAATTCCAGTATATGTACAATAATCACCATATACTAAGTGTGTTACCTATAACGGCATAGTTTTTTGGCATGTCTGTAAGTTAGTAAACTAGTACTTTATAAAAATTTACTCATATGATATGATTAAGCAAGTAACCAAATAATTACCTGTACATTGAGTAGGTTAGGTTAGAGTTAAGGATCTGTAGCTTATATGTCTAGAGATTATTTGATATTTTTTTTAATTTATAATTTTTATTTTTAGAATTAAAAAATATATTGCAAACACTTTTATTCTTATTTTTGAGTTTTTTTTAAAAAAGAATTTCTATTCTCTTCCTATTTTAACTAAAAGTTAAAAGTAGAAAAAAATAGAAACATGAAATAATTTATTTGAAACCTAGATTTTTAATTTCTAAAAAGTAAAACTGCAAAGAAAAATAAACATCAAATAGACTCTTAAAAAATGAGCCTTAGGTGTTGTTATTGACAAGCATAAATTGCTATTACCACAATAATAAAGTAACTTATAGTGAATAATAATAACAAATTTTAATCACTGATATCTCTATTTATTACTGCATAAAGGACCCTTGCAGACTACACTTCTTTTCTAATCCCATATTCTGATCTAGATCGGCAATCCCACATGCAGTACAGCTCCTTCCAATGTCCTTGCCCATAATGTGCTTCCAATAATAACAACAAATAATGTATATTAAGTTTTTTTTCGTGCGATACACGGGTTATTTTTTGTTACATACGTCCTTTTTAAGCAAAATTTTCAAGTCTATGCAGCCCAGTCACTTAATTTTGCTAGAAGAAACGTTTTGATGTACATGAATTGCTTTTAACTAAAGTAAAAAAATGCTTCTAACGTTGGATTCATGCTTCTCTTTTGACTGATTTGAAACTGACATATAGAAACAAACTGTGCTTGAGCATCCTCTCACTTCTAGGATATCAATAGAACTTCAATCATTTACTATTTACATACCCAATTCATCCTTTTATAACCAAACTATCAACTGATTTGATCTACCTGCAGCATTTTTTGCTAGCATATGAGCGTGATCATTAGCTTCTCTTAGACCTAATCTTTAGAACCCTATTTTTCTAATGATTATAAATTTATTTTTTAATTACCTACTAATAATTTTTAAACATAATTATCTATTAATATAGTAACATAATAATATTACTGTAATATTATATTCTTTTATAATCTTTTTGATTTTATTGTTCACCTCTATTATTTTATGATCTTTTTAATAGTATTGTTCCCCTCTATTATTATAGTAACATAATAATATTACTGTAATATTATATTATTTTGTAATCTTTTTGATTTTATTTCCTTTCTCCTGGGAAGTCCTCACCCTCAGGTTGGGGGTACTTGGAAACAGTCTCTCTTCAGGTTAACACCCTGAAGGGGGAAGGCTGCGTATATCCGCCCCCCCAGACCCTGCGTAGGCGGCAACCCTTAAAGCACTGGGTATGTTCCTTTCTTTCCATTTCTTCTGCTCATCCCTTATTTGACTGCTCAAATTAAACCCTTGTGCGGCGTCTTTCCCTTGCAGTCCAATCCAACCCTAATTTTTTGCTTAAATTGAACCATGGTCCCATTGTTCTCAGTGTGGCATCCTGCCCTTGGAGTCCAAGAGGTTGTATACATTGCCACTGAAGGCTAAAGTCTATTAGGTACTTTGTGCACAATGTATGAAAAGTTAGGTCCGTACCTTGAAGCAGATGTCGATTTTCGTATTTGTGTTGTCTCTTTCGATATAGAACAATTGATTTGGATCCGATTTTCTTGTTCATCAACATTTTTGGTGAGGCCGGCATAGACCATATTTACTGCATATCAACCTTTTTGGTGGTGGTGAATATGTGGATATATTTGTATTTTTGGTTTTTTGCTACACTCTACCACTCTCTCTCTCCCTCCCCCTCTTTCACCTTATCCTCCCTTTGTCTCTCTCTCTCCCCCCTTATCTCTCTACTTTCTAGTACGCTCTAACCCCCACTATGATACTCTCTCGTACATACATACTTAAATGCTTGTATGCTTATTTCTTTAATTCATTTGGAAACTCATTTTTGCTAAATTCATTGGTGATAAATTGATTATTTTACTTGCAATCGTACACGCACTTCAGGTTCGGGGTCCTCGAAAATAGCCTCCTTTCCACTCAGAAGGGGTAAGGCTGCGTACATCCACCCTCCCTAGACCCTGCTTTTTGCAGGAGCCATGAGGTACTGGGACTGTTGTTGTTGTTGTTGTTGTTGGTGTTTTGCTTTTGGATTTGAAATGGAGGTATGTGTGCTATATTGTTTTTCTCATTCATTATCATTATTATTCTTTCCTTGATTTTTCCATTATACATATTGCTCGGGATTTTTTTATTGTATTAATTAACTTCTAATTGTATTTACCCTATCTTAATTTGTTGGTGTATTTTTAAAATGTATATGATTGTTCCATACTTGGTTTAAGTGTTTTGAACTTGTATGGGATGTATGTTGACACATAGGACCCGTGTATCGACACACAATACAACAAAACCATTTGTATGTCGACACACAGTGCCCGTGCGTCGACATATAGATCTTACAGAATCATAGCAATGTTTTGATAAGTTTGAGACGTCTTTTGAACCTTATTTTCTTATATTATTTCCCCCAATTATTTAAGAAAACATATATGAAATGTGTTTACTTGCAAGAATTATGAAATATTAAAAAGGAAAGTGACCCTTCTCGAAGGGATGTGTCCTTTCTTGAAGAGAAACTTAAAAAATTATAAATAGTCCTTTGGGGGGTTCATTTCAAAGGGGTAAAAAGAGAATTCTCTTTTCATATTTTGAGAAATAAAATTATGTAATATAATTGCAAGCAACACTTGAAAAGTTCATATGAAAGTGTTGTGAAAGTCTTTGAAAAGGTCGTTCTCATTCATCTCATTATGTCTCTCCCTTTACATATTTTCTTCTTCATATTTGGTTGTTGCTGTATCCCCAAGGATATTTCGTACACAGAAATAAGCCTTGAGGAAAGTGATTACATAGCCTCACCAACCTGAGATCTTTTGGTTACCCGATTCCAGTTCTTTTGGGAAATTCTCTGACATAATCAAGTGTCAGTTACAAATATTGCTTAAATTTCCATGCTTTTAAGTTACATAATATCTTTAATGGGTTAAATTGTAAATGAATGAATTTATTTACCATTTATTGACTTCTATTGGAGGAAGATTTGAATATCCCTTTAGTAGAAGCTCAACAGGGGCTTCTAAAAGTGGGCTCTTTGATAGTACGCAGTGGCAAAAGCGTCAATCATGAGAGTCCCAAGAGCCCCACACATCAAGCCAAACCCCACGAAGGGAAAGGCCCCCCAAGGTTGGTCACTAAGGCATGGCGAGGTTAGATTTTTGAAAGACTACTTGATTACAATCCCAATAAAAAGTTGCACTATTATTACTTATTAGAGTTTATGTCCTCACAAATGGGAAAAAGAACCCATGCAGAATCCAAATACACTGGCTGACTGAGAGAGAGAGAGAGAGAGAGAGAGAGAGAGAGAGAGAGGGTTTAATTTTCTTTTTAATTTTATAATTTAATTATTTTAAAAATTATGAAATTTATATTATTTATATAATTAAAAAAAATATATATATTTAGTGTCTTAAGGGCTCCCGTCTACGCAGGGTCTGGGGGGACGGATGTACGCTGTCTTTCCCCTTCAAGGTGTCAACTTGAAGAGAGGCTGTTTTCGAGTGCCCCCAACCTGAGAGTGAGGACTTATTATTTTATAATAACCGATATTTCATAATAAGAGATTGGAGAGACAATGTAGTACAAAAAAAAAAAATAACATAAAACACCCGAACAACCATCCCAAAAGCTCCTAATAAAAAGTGAAAAGTAAAACAACATACCAAATGCCTCAAGGACTCCCGCCTAAATAGGATCTGGAGATCCCAAAAAGCTCCCAATGCAGATCTATATTTCCTAGGATCGTATCAACCAATTTTTGGGTGCACCTAAGGATTTTGTTATTCTCGTTTTTGCTGTTAAAAGTGTGGATACGACTATATTAGGATAATAGAGTTGTTTATATTATTATTAGCCCGAGGGCTATCTTGTAATTGTACTTTCCTTAATTTCTCTACATATATGATACCTCAGCACCCTATTGGATATGTTATCGTAACTTAACTCTCACATAGTATCAGAGCCTTACCCTTGATACCTTCTTCTTTCAAAAAAAAAAAGAAAAAAAGAAAACACAAAAAAAAGAGGTGGGGCCGAAACCCTAACCCTCACCCCGACACCAGCGCCACCGCCGCCGCCCTCCACCACACCTTGCGCTATTGCTGCTCCTCCTCCCCACATCCAGCCGCCGCTCTTCCCTCACCAGTACGATCTCAAAAGGCATAGTCCGTGTATTCCTTTTCGATTGGTGAATCTATGGCTAGCAACAAAACCTCCTCCTCCTCTCCAACCTCCCCTACAACCGTGGGCTCGTCCCCGGTACACCCATCACCGACCTCCCAACCCATCACCGGTCGACCGCCCATACCACCGACTCTCGGTTCTGTTCCTCCCATCGCCACCTCTGCTCCCTTTACCGGGTACACCCATGGTATGTCCTTCCCCAATTATAGCTCTCATAGTTTACTTTCTATGCTTCCAGGTATTGATCATACATCCTCGATCCCTGGCCTATCTCCCACCCCTCCCAGTTCCCTAGCTGTGCCCCTCTCTGGGTATCACCAACCGGTACTCCCCTCGGTCCCCCTTCCCACATCGTTTTTCACAAGCCTAGTTACTGTTAAACTTGATATCCCAACAGATTATCACTCCTGGAGTGAACAAGTCTCCATACTCCTTCATGCCCATCACTTAAAGGGCTTTCTTGATGGCTCGTTACCTTGCCCTCCTCCTCAAATTCAAATCCCAACTGGTGCCTTCATCTCTAATCCTGACCATCAAACCTGGGTTTGTATTGATCAGAGTATTAGGGCCTGTCTCTCGGCCTCTCTCGCTCGCCCAGTCCTCAATGACGTTATCCATCACCCAACCTCCAAGGACATGTGGGATGCCCTAGCTAAGAGATTCCGTGACCACTCCCTTGCCAAAGAATTTGACCTCCGCTCCCAACTTTTCACTCTCCGCAAAGATAACAAAACTATGACTACCTACCTAACCGAGCTTAAGACCATTGCCAATAACCTTGCGGCCGTAGACTCTCCTATCTCGGATCGTGAATTAATGCACTATGCCCTCTTTGGTCTTCCACCTGAATATGCGGCCTTCAGTACATTCACTCGTCACTCCTCTCGGGATCTTCTCTTTGAGCGCCTTAAAACTGCACTATTGGATGAAGAAGCTGCCATCTTCTGGATTCAATCATGTTCTTCCTCCGATCACGTGCATACCCTTGCAGCGTCAGGTGCGCCATCCGACTCGTCGGGTCATGGTCGAGGTCGTGGTGGTCGTGGGCGTAAGGGTCGTGGGCGTAACTCCAATCGCCAAGGAGGTCAAGGAGGGCGTGGAGGGTCATACGGTCAACCGCCAACCTCGGGGACATGCACGGTCGGTTCTAGAGCAGAACCAACTCCACCGCCGCCGTGGTTCAACAATACTGGCTATGCTCCTTGTCCACCACAAGCAGGTATACTCGGTGCTCGTCCCGTTGTTTGTCAGATTTGTCATCATGTTGGCCATGCTCTTCTCTTTGTCCCCATCGCTTTGTTCAAACCGATCTCTCCCACTCCCTCTCTGCCTTGTCGGTTGTGGATTCTGCTGATCCTACGTGGTACCCCGACTCTGGAGCGTTTAATCATATGACCTCTAACCCAGCTATTTTAAAAAATATTTTTCCGTACACTGGTTTTAAGTCTATTCAAGTTGATAATGGATCCTTGTTACCTATTACTCATACTGGCTCCTCCAAACTACGAGCTCCCAAGCATGATTTAAAACTATCTAACGTTCTTCTAGTGCCTCGTCTCACTTATAATATTTTATTTGTTAAATAACTGTGTCGTGACAACAACTGCTATGTTGAGTTTGACTCTTCCTGTTTTTGTGTTGGACAAGGTTACGGGGATGCCCCTACTCAATATACACTGTAGGGTCCTCTATGTGGCTTTTCTCCGCATTTCACAAGGATTATTGCACAAACCGCATCGGCGCCTAGGACTTTAGGTCACTCAGTTTTTGAGGTTTTACATTCATGTTGCACAAACCGACCTCTCCCACTCCCTCTCTGCCTGAAGCAATATCAAGATTGCTTGATATTGTAAATTGGATGGCTGTTAGTAAATCCAACCCCATTTTGTTCGAATCAATTAAGGCAATGAAAGAAAAGTTTGCTAAATATTATTCCAAACTACCCCTTACATACTGCTTAGCAACTATTTTAGATCCTCGTTGTAAACGCGAGGGTTTAAACTTGTTTTGCCAATATTTTTTTAAATATTTGTATCCTAGTCTCAATATCGACACATTCATTGCCGAAGTCGATAACGACTTGCACAGTTTATTTTTCCACTATTCCCGAAAATTAGCGTCCAATAATCCATATCCTAGTACTGCTGCAGTAAGATCTTCCACATCTAGTGGAAGTAGTTCACACACGTCATATTCGTGGAAGCTGTTGGAGCAGTTTACGCCCACAGTAACCCCCACGTCATGTGATGAGCTAGATTATTATTTACGGACACCGTTGCTCCAAATTTTCGCGACGCCGGCTAACTCGCATTTTGACCTTTACTATGGTGGAACGCAAACCAAGGCCAGTATCCCGTGCTTTCCACCATGGCACGTGATATACTAAGTTGTCCGGTGTCCTCAGTAGTGTCGGGTTGTGCTTTCAGTCTTGGTGGGAGGTTGCTTGGAACGAGGAGGGCGAAGCTATCACCGTCAACCTTGGAGATGTCCGTGTGCTTGAAGGATTGGCTGCTAGCTGAGGCAAGGAATCAACAGAAAATGAGGCTAGATTCATCGGGCGATGAAAAAGACGACCGCACCACTGATACGTCAAACAATGGCACAGCAACCCCCCATGCGACTGATATCAACAGTTTTGTATGTCAATTATTTACTTTGTATTTTTTGATAAATAAATTTATACTTTTAAATATTAGGCTCCAACTGCATTGCATTTGTACTTGTTAGGTTATTTATTTACCATTATTTTTTTATCAGATATTTACCATTATTTACTATTACTTGTTGTATATTTCATTTTATTACATATATTTAGTATTATTAGTGCTTGGGATAAAATATATTTGTATCTTATATTATTTATCAATGAATTATAATAATTTTAGTACAAAACGACTTTTTGTTATTTAAATTTTGCATTTTTTTAACGCTGACAAAAAGCGGGCCAACCCGGGCCCACCCGGCCCGTCCCGTACTGTAGCGGGCCCGGGCCTGGGGCCTGGCCGGGTTTGGCCCTGGAGCCCTCCAGGTCCAGCCCGGTACCCAACCGGGCCAGACCCGCCCTGGCCCGCTACAGTGTCGGGCCGGATGGGCCCTGGCCCGTGGCCACCTCTATATACATTATAACTTTTTTTCCCCAATAATTGGCGACAAGGTTGTGATACAAAACAGGCCACTCAACCTAAGCAAGGCCTAGAACACCCGTAAAGAATAGGGGACCAAAAGAGGACCAGCAAAAGCAACAGACCAAAAACGAGAAAACAAGAATACAAACAAAATACAACAGAGCCAATAGATGCTAGAAGACTACAGACACTGAAAATAAAATAAGGAGCACCAGGATTAGGCTGGAAGGAGAGAGCACAGCATCAAAGCCAGGGAGAATGGTAGGAAATCAAGCCAAAAATTAACCTAGTCGATCATTGCAAATTGCTCGATCATAATAGATTTGTCACCATCAAAACTCAGCCCGAGCTTCTTCCTAGTCTTTAAAACAAACAATCCACCACAAAAAAAAAAATCTAAATCTTTAAATGAACATACCTTATTAAAATAGATAAATCGAGAAAAGATAGGTTAAAATGAGGAACCAAACACACAATTACTATAATTCCAGTAGAGATTTTATAACTTATATGTTCTTTTTAAAACTTGTATACAAATATTTTATCATGCAAAGAGATTTTTTTGGACTGAATGACCAAACAATCAACCGCAAAAAAAAAAAAAATAAATAAAATCCTAAATCCTTAAATGAACAAACATTATTAAAACAGATAAGTCAAGAAAAGATAAGTTAAAAAAAATGCACAATTACTATAATTTCAGCATATGTCCAATAATCACCATATGCTAAGTGTGGCACCTGTGAGAGAATAGTTTAGGGAAGCATGCCCAATAAAGTTGCTGAGGCATATATTTATCGTAAAGAGTACAAAAATAATTACAGAATGATATCAGAATAATATCATAATAATATCAGAATAATATCAATAGAATATATCCAAATACGCCCCCTCAATCTGAACGAGGGGACCAACGTGCAGGTTGGCTTTGTGGTAGCGGAAGCGATCAGTAGTCAGCCCTTTGGTGAAGATGTAAGCAACCTGTTTTGTGGTAGGCATGTATCAAACCTGGATATCACCCTTGACCACCTTCTCTCGTACATAGTGAAAGTAAACATCAAAATGTTTACTACGATCATTGGAGATGGGATTCGCAGCCAGATAGGTAGCAGACAAATTATCACAATAGGCAATGATGGGACCAGAGTGACGCAGTCCAAGATGGTGCGTAAGATAGCGAATCCAGTCACACTCAGCCACGAGATTAGCCACAGCTCGATACTTGGATTTAGTGGTAGACTTAGCAACTGTTGGTTGCTTCTTGGCGCGCCAGGAGATGAGATTTGGTCCAAGGAATAAAGCAAACCTAGTGGTAGACCAACGGATGTTAGGACACCCCCCCAGTCAGCATCAGCATAGGTAGTGACTGAGCTAAAGGATCCAAGGGTGATGGTGAGACCGTGATCAGGAGTGAGCTTGAGATAACGAAGAATGTGTTTCACCATTTGCCAATGAAATTTCATCGGAGCATGCATGAATTGGGACACATGGGTAACTGCATAACAAATGTCCGGTCAAGTCATAGTAAGGTACTGGAGTGCACCAACAGCACTACCAAACACGGTAAGATCATCCAGCAGATCACCGTCCGCCGCAAAGGGTTGTATCCGTGCAGGAATAGGAGTTTGAACAGGCTTGGCTTCAAGCATGTCATTTTTGCATAGGAGGTCTAGGGTGTATTTATGTTGAGAGAGGAACAGGCTATGACGGGAGCGATGAGCTTCAATGCCAAGAAAGTAGTGAAGTGGACCAAGGTCCTTCATGGCAAACTGTGTGAATAAGGAGGCGATGAATTTAGTAAGGATATCTGGGTTGTAGCCAATCAATATGATATCATCTACATAAGACAAACAATACTGGACGGGGAACGGTGAATAAAAAGAAGGGGATCTGCCTTACTACAATAAAACCCAAGACCATAGAGGAACGAACTAAACCGGTGAACCAAGCCCGAGGCATACATGCGAGGGAAATTTTGGATGTACAAAATCAGGAGGTTGTCGCATGTAAACCTCTTTCTTTAGAAAACCGTGTAAAAAGGCATTTTTAACATCAAATTGAAGTATGGTCCAAGAGTTGGTGACAACAAGTGCAAGGATAAATCGGATAGTAGTTGATTTGACAACTGGGCTAAACGTTTCAAAATAATCAAGACCTTCACGCTGGTGAAAGCCTTGTGCAACAAGGCGAGCCTTGAAGCGGTCAGCAGAACCATCTAGTTTATACTTGACTTTATACTTCCAGGTACTCCCAACAACATTTTGAGTCAGTGAAGGGGGGACAAGGTCCCATGTTTGGTTAAGAAGAAGTGCATTAAACTCCTTAGCCATGGCTTGCCATTGAGGGTTTTTAGAAGCCTGAGAAAAATATGTGGGTTCCTGGACTACTACAATCGAGTTGAAGGAGAGGATGTGTATGGATTTGCGAATACCGTTTTTAAGGTGGGTGTGCATAGGATGGCCTCCGTGTGCCGGAGGAGAGTCCACGGGACCTTGGACCGAGGGACTCAGTGCACTAGGACCGTGAGTAGGGGACCGAGTCGAGGAGCTCACAAGAGGCTCATCGGTTGGTGAGTCAGGGGGCACCAGAGATGTGGCACCCGGAATAGAGGGAGTAGAAGTGGGCGACGATGAGGGTGGCTCGGTGTCACGGACACACGGAGGCACCACGGTGGGTGACGGAGGGGACCCGGTGAGGGTGACACCAGGCGGTCGTTCCACACACGGATCGGATGAGGGCACAGGTGGTGGCGCTCCAGTCGCAAAGGGAAGGAGGAGCGGGACGTCCACAAGTGAGTTGTTGGACGGCGCAGTGCAACTAGAAACTATGTCTCTATATGGAAAGACATGTTCACTACAACAAAAAAGGGCAATTCTCGGCGCATAATTATCGGCGTTTATACAAACGTCGAGAAATCTCGGCTTTTAAATGCGTCGAGACAAAGCCTCAAAAATTCTCGGCAGTTTTAAACGACGCAAAAAATATCGGCGTTTATAAGCGCCGAGAATCTCGGTGTTTATAAACCCCGAGATTTTTCGGCGCTTATAAGCGCCGAGATTCTCGCCGGGTATATATACCCCGAACAAACCCTAACCCTCATTTCTCGCGCTCTCACCGTCGTCTCTCACCCTCACCCTCGCAAAGCACGTTCGTCTCTCACCCTCACCACCCGATTTCCATCCGTGTCGCCTCTCACCGTCGCCGCCGGCGTTCTCCTCTAACCGTCGCCGCCCGGGTTCACCTCTCACCGTCGCCGCCCGGGTTCGCCTCTCACCGTCGCCGCCAGCGTTCGTCTCTCACCCTCACCTTCCTATTTCACAGTTGCTCTTGCTTTGCTGTTAGTATGTGATGTCCTTGCCCTAGTTTCGATTTTTATTTTTATTGGACTGCTTATTCTTCTACAAGTGTTATATCATTTGAGTTGGTTGAAGTAGTTTTATTATAGTTTTATATTATCGCCATTTCACACTTTCCCCTGCTTCATGCGCATCCTTAATGCTATGGTTCGAATGATTCTATCGTTGCATCTCATCATTTGAATTGATTAATACAAAAAATTATTGTTTTGACGAAATTCTTGTGTTACTGTGTTTGATTGATATTTAAAATTATGTGTTGGTGGCGCTTGTGAGTTCAATTTGTTAATGTTAGGGAGATTAGATATCGATTTCATAATTTTTAAATTTGGAAAAATAAAACTTTGTTGTTGTATCCCTTGTTTAGATGGATCCTTCACATTAGAGGATTAAAATTGATTATAAGGAACTCATGTATCTTACTTTAATTTCTAACTTCTCCTAAGTCCCATTAATTATTTGTTTTTGTATTTGTATATATTTTGATTGGTTGATTAAATATTTGTCTTATGAACTCTATCTTTTTTCAATTTTTAGGTAATTTGATTGCACTACTTAATATTTAGAGATATGGATACGAGTTGGATCACGCAACCAAGGATTAGTCAAGCTTATATTGATGGTGGCATTGAATTCATTAAGTTGGCTAAAGAAAACCTTATAGAAGGAAAAACTCGATGTCCATGTAATAAATGCAAAGTAGCCAAATGGTTCTCATTAGAAGATGTGGAATATCATATCCTTTTTAAGGGTTTTTGGCCAAAGTATAAGAAATGGATTTTTCATGGAAAAGAAGATATTGTTCAACAATTGAGATGCAATAGTCAAACATCTACCAATAATAATGAGGGAAGGGCCATAGGTCAAGATGATATTGGTGGATTACTACGAGAAAGTATCGGAGTTGATATTCCTCCCTCCACAAGTCAACCCCATTTGTCTGATGAACATGATTGGTCAGACCAAGTTCCTCTTGAACAACCCAACCAATCTCCCGAGGAGAAAGCCAAGTATAAGAAGATATTGGAAGCTTCTAATGAAGAACTATATCGAGGCTGTAGCGCATTCTCCAAATTGTCATTTCTTTTGCACTTGTTTCACTGGAAATGTATGCATAGTTGGTCTGCTGAGTCCTTCACGATGTTGCTAAGACTTCTTGTTGATGCATTTCCCCAAATTATGGTATTTCCATCATCTTATTATGAAGCTCAGAAAATGATCAATGAGTTGGGTCTTGGATATGAAAAGATTCATGCTTGTCCAAATAATTGTATGTTGTATTGGGGTGAAATGTCTGAAAAAGAGAGTTGTCATACATGCGGTAACTCAAGATGGAAGACAGTTAAGGGTAAGAAAGATGGCAGTTGTAGTGATGAAACTATGTCAACCAAGAAAGGAGAGCCTGCTAAGGTTATGCGGTATTTTTCTTTGATTTCAAGGCTCAAAAGATTATACATGTCATCTAAAACAGCCGAAGATATGAGATGGCATGAGCTAGATCGTTTGAAGGATGGGAAGTTAAGGCATCCTGCAGATGGCTTAGCTTGGAGGGCATTTGATGCTCGGTATCCGGAGTTTTCTTCAGATCCTCGTAGTGTTAGGCTTGGTCTTGCTAGTGACGGCTTCAATCCGTACCGTCTTATGAATACTACTTATAGTACATGGCCAGTGGTGTTGATCCCGTACAACTTGCCCTCATGGCTATGTATGAAGCAATCGTCATTCATTCTTTCTTCGATTATTCCTAGGAAATCGGGCCCTGGACTTGACATTGATGTATACCTACAACCATTGCTGCATGAGTTGAAATTGTTATGGGAAGGTATTGATGCATATGATGCCTATAGTGGACAAAACTTTAGGATGCAAGGGGCTATAATGTGGACTATCAATGACTTTCCTGCATATGCTATGTTGTCTGGTTGGAGTACAAAGGGCTACACAGCTTGTCCTTATTGCACTGAACATACGCATTCTTATAAGTTTGGGGGCAAGATTTGCTATAATGGACACCGTAAATGGTTACCTAATAATCACCCTTTTCGATCTCAGAGTCAATTGTTTGATGGGACAATGGAGTATGCTTGTGCTCCTACTTCGGCATCAGGGACTGATATCTTGAAAGCACAAGAACAAGTTCGTTACAAGTACAGAAAAACCCAAAAGACTAGTAAGAAGAAAAGAGAAAGGCACCACATAGACAGTTCAATAGAAAGAGTGGACAATGAGGAAGTGCTTTGGAAGAAAAAAAGCATATTTTTTGACTTGCCATATTGGGAGTACAATCTCCTTCGACATAATCTAGATGTCATGCACATAGAGAAAAATGTGTGTGATAATGTTCTAGGGACGCTATTACATATGGAGAGAAAGACTAGAGATGATGAAAAGGCAAGAAGGGCCCTTGAAAAAAGGAACATAAAGCCACATCTTTGGCTACAACCTCGTCCTAATAGAGATCCGTACATGCCTCCAGCTTCTTACTATATGTCTTCAAATGATAAAGAACGGTTTCTAAGAGTTCTACAGAAATTTAGGGTCCCAGATGGATATGGATCTAACATCTCTAGATGTGTAAAGTTGAAACAAAGAAAACTCTTAAACCTTAAGAGTCATGGCAACCATGTTCTTATGCAAGATATTCTTCCTGTAGCTTTACGAGCATCCAATGCCACACAAGTCATTGAGTTGCTTTCAGACTTGTCTTCCTTTTTCAAATACTTGTGTTCTACGACCCTCGACCCAAATATACTCGATCTTCAACAATCGAACATTATTCTTACACTTTGTGAGATGGAGATGGAATTTCTACCTACATTTTTCACAGTCATGGTTCATCTACTAATTCATTTAGTAGAGGAGGCTAAGCTTGGTGGGCCTGTTCACTATAGATGGATGTATCCGATTGAAAGGTTAGCCAATAATGCTTCATTTTCTTTTATCTCTCATATTTGGCATCCAATAATTGATCTCACGTGTTATTTATATTTATGTAATAAAGGTATTTGTCCCATTTGAAAGCATACGTAAGTAACCAGGCGCGGCCAGAAGGGTCCATTGCTGAAGGCTACATCATGGAGGAGACTATTACATTTTGTTCTAGATACTTAGAAGGTGCTACGACCATTTTTAATAGACCCAAAAGAAATGATGATAATGGTTCAAGTATGGGTAAATACTTGTTAAAGTCTGGGGGTCGTGCAATTGGAAAAGAGAAAATTGTTCGCCTTGATATGAGAAGTAAGGAACAAGCGCATCGCTATGTGCTACTTCAGCTAGATGAAATCAAGAAACTTCGTGAGTAAGTGTTAATAGAAGCAACTTTGTCAATATTAACTATTTTTGTTCAACCTGCTAATAATTTCCTTATTGTAGTGAATTTTTAAGTGAAAAACGACGAGCATATTTCCATAGAGGTCGATCTAATGCAACATTAGAAAATCAGTGGATTGTTGAAGAGTTTTCTGAGTGGCTTCAAAACCAGGTTAGTATATTTTATTCGATGTTGAAGTTGATATTATATATTCACCATTAATTTTGATACTACCTTTTATTCTATTAAGGTGCACAAAATTGATGCAACTACCGAAGAAGGCCGATTAAGAAGGGCTTTAGCTAGTGGGCTAAATCAGTATGCTAAAAGAATGAAGGGCTTTGTCCTTAATGGATACAAGTTTTATACAGAAGATCGTGAACGCTATATGAGGACACAAAATTCTGGGGTCATGGTCGTAGCTGATGGACAAGTTTACTATGTCAAATTGATAGACATATATGAACTAGACTATTATGGGAGTTATAAAGTTGTCATTTTTCGTTGTGATTGGGTAGATATAAATAGGGGCTTAAGAACATTTAGAAATGATGGTGCTTGTGTGAACTTCTCTAAGTTGATGCATAC
Source organism: Simmondsia chinensis (assembly GCA_018398585.1). NCBI lineage: Eukaryota > Viridiplantae > Streptophyta > Magnoliopsida > Caryophyllales > Simmondsiaceae > Simmondsia > Simmondsia chinensis. Next base: position 3,006,212 of record JAGTTD010000021.1, on the reverse strand, counting down.
GGGTCGATTGTTGAAAGATGATCCATTTGTCATCTCATCTCAAGCAAAGCAAGTTTTCTATATTCAAGATGAGATGCAAAAGACTAAACCTAGGGACTTGTATGATCTAGGCGAGATTTGATCTTTGTTTTTTTAGAGTTGTGAAATAATGTTACGTGTTGTTTCATTTTGTCCATGTATGTTAGTTTTCTTTTGTACGTGTTGTTTCATTTTGCCCATGATCTTTGTTTAATTATTGATTATTTATTTTACGGAACATATTTACTTCTCATTTTATTTTTGTACGTTCTATATACATCTACTAATTCTTTTGTTTTTGAAAAAGCATGGATTCACAATGAGGAGGTTTTTGAGAAGTGGCAAATCAGTACAGTCCTCAATAGCAACACCAGAACATGAAGGAGGTGATGACAGTCAGCCAAGACCGTCAACATCTGAAGCAGAGGGACCAGTCAGGGAAGCTGGTGTTTGGTCCACTGACGTGCCATTTGATGAGAGGGAGCTACTTCAACTTATTAGTAAATGTTTTCAATTTTATAGCATTAATTATGGTAATAATTTTTCAATCAATTAGAAAAGTAATGGTATATCTTAATCGTTAATAGATGGCCAAGGTAACTTGAGTACCTTAAGGACGATACCAGTTAAGGAAGTATGGCATCTTCCTGAAGGTGTAAGAATTATTGTGCGGTTCAATGACCTACGCCAACCAATTAGAAAGGGTGGCGATTTGTTGATCCGATTTATTGGAGAGGATGCAAAAATGGGACGGTTTTGTCCGCTCGGAGTAAGAGATTGGCGTACGATGAATGACCAATACAAAGCAGAAGCTATTGAGGTTATCCGAGTAAGTATTATTTATGTCTGAAGTTTACTTTATATATATGATATAATATGTATGTCTGAAGTTTTTGAACTTTATCATTGTATTAATTAAGGTTTTATACTCTTAATTGTGTTAATTTAATTCAATAGTATAATTGGCAATAGGTTCCTCTATCAAATTTTACTGTTCGAGTGAAATTTGGATATAGCACTGAAATGTGGTTGCTCTCTTACTAGTACAACTACTGCTTTATGCCTTCTTACTATTCCCTTGCCTTTTTGTGACATTATTGTCAGATTTTATGTTTTAGGGGAATTTTCAATGCCCAGTGATGTATTGATTGATAAATCAATACTACAACATCTTGGCAAAATGTGGAGGGGTTATAAGACGAGCTTGAAAGCGCAATATTGCCAAGGGAACAAAACTGAGGCTGAAGTAATTGCAACAGTGCCACGAGGAGTTAATCGTGACCAATGGATAACTTTGGTACATTTTTGGTTTTCTCCACAAGGCAAGGTAAAACAATTTCTTTTTAAGTAATTTTTGATTGGTCAAAAAGGGGGAAGCAGATTGATATTGATTATGAATATAAAGTTTTTCTTGGATTGATATTGATTTCTAATGTCAGGAGAAGAGTAAATGCGGCAAAGAAGCACGTGCCAAGCAGAATCAGTTTCACACGACTGGTTCAACAAGTTATGCCAATAAAAGAGATAGTTTTGTAAGGACTTCAGTATATGTTTAGTGTATTATTACTATCTACCTGTTAAATTAGTTAAGACTTATGTTGACGTGTTGATTGTAGGAAATTAATAAAGGGAGGAAGCCCACCAGTATAGAGTTTTACCAAGAAACTCATACCAGGAAAAGTGGTGGCTTTTTTGATAACACGATTTCACAAGAATTTATGATGGATTTTATTATTATCTCACATTTCTTTTAATTTCAATGTATTTAATGTCTTTTTCTCTTCTTTGTAGGATACAGCTAGAGAAATAGTTGAGGCTCGACTTGGATCTTCTTCCAGACCTCGATCAGAAATCGAGGAGGAAGTATTTGCAGAGCTAATGTATGAACAGGAAAATCCGGGCTATCGAGCGGTAGGCTATGGATTTGGCATGAAGAGGAGTGATATATACGGAGTCAGGGGTGAACTAAAGAAAAAGGGACTCGACCGTACCGGTGATCATGTCGAATTACAAAATATGAAAATAGAATTGGCCAATGTAAAGCAGCAAATGAGAAGGCTCCTACCCATCTATAATGTTGTTTCTTCTGGCCAAGCATCATATGAAATAATAGCAAAAGGTCGAGCAATTATTACTGCGGTTGCTGATCCGGTAAGATAATCTATTTAATTTGTATTTGTTTGTACTATAATGCAAATAATTACCTTTCTAATCTTTTGTAAATAATGAAATTGATGATGTGAATGATTGAGACAAAAGGTGGCATTGGGGTTGGTACTTTTGGGAAACTATATGAATTTACCATGTGAAGCAAAATTTTAGATCAGATATGCTTGTCTTGCTGCTTGATAAGATGGTTTGGTTTTTGGATGTTTTGACACTTCTTCTACTAAATCTTTTCTCTAATATCTTCATTGATAATCCTCTTTCAATATTTTCCATATGAGGAATAGCCTAACTTTAGACAACAAGATATAATTTGAATCATGTGTGTTGTGCTTTGCAAGATGTGGCAGAGAGTGGAATCTCATGTGCTATATTGTCGCCTTAAGATGTTGCAGACTCTTCATTTGCTTCAAGCACATAATAGATAGAAATGAGAATGGAGGGCAAGCTAAATAGGTGGCAATCACATGATATGAAAGTCATGAGATGCATGACAACCTAGGCCTCCCTCTATCTACTCCTACTTCTCTTCCAAAAGGGATTGTGGACACTTGAGGGTTGACGGGTTCCGATAAATGATTTCATGTGCTCATTGTTATTGATTTATGTGATAGTAAACTGGTAGATTGATATTTTGTACATAAGTAATATTATTATTGTGTTGTCTATACAGGATAGAGATGAATCGGAATCAGGTAACGGTGAACCCTCAAATTTTTTTGCATCTCCAAGCACGCCAAGCTCATTCGGTTGATTGATATATTTGTGAAGAATGTACTTGACTAAGTTAGCATTGTATATTTTTTATTTTTTTTGGTTATTAGATTAATTATGTTGATATTTGGAGTGGAAAAAATCTCAAATTTTGTATTGAACTATCAAAGTACATTGACAATGATGTAATATTTTGATTGTCGAATTCGGAATTTTGTGAAAAATTTATCAGTTTAGTTGATATTTTTTTATTAAGTAATTTTGTGTATATATATATATATGTGTGTGTGTGTGTGTGTGTGGAAAATATGCACAAATAAATAGACAATACAGGCTGTTTGTAAAATGTCCATGCTAAGAAGTAAAAATAGGGTATTTAAAAAACTTGAAAAATCTCTACAATAAAAAACGCCGAAAAATATCGGCACTCATAACCGCCGAGATTCTCGGCGTTTATAAGCGCTGGTATTCTCGGCGCTTTTATTTTTCGGCGTTTTCTTTCTCGGCACTTGTCCTAAGCGCCTATAATGAAATTCTCGGCGCTTTTTTGCGCCAAGAATTCCAAAAAAAAGCGCCGAGAATTACCCTTTTTGTTGTAGTGGTTCAACGAAGTGAACATGACGACTAACATAAACACGGCCCGTGGCAGGGTTAAGCCAACGATAGCCCTTATAACGTGCAGCATAGCCAAGAAACACACAAGGGATGGAGCGCGGAGCTAATTTATGAGCAGTACGGGGTGTGATGTAAGGATAGCATGCACATCCAGAGACCCGGAAAACATTATAATTTGGCGCATGATGAAAGAGTTGTTCAAAAGGAGACATGTTATGCAAAAGAGAAGTAGGCAGTCTATTAATAGTAAAACATGCAGTACACACAGCATCAACCCAAAATTCATATGGTAATTGTACCTGGAAGAGAAGGGTCCGTACCATTTCATGTAAATGTTGATGCTTACGTTCCGCCACTCCATTTTGTTGTGGAGTATCAGGACACGAGAGACGAAAGTGTATTCCATGTTTGCGACAGAAAGCAGCCATAGATTTGTTATCAAACTCACGACCCCCATCACTTTGAAAGCACTTAATAGTGGTATTAAATTGGTTTTCAACAAGAACCTTAAAGTAAGAAAAAATAGAATACACTTCGTCTTTTCGTTGCATAGGGTAGAGCCATGTAAAGCGGGAATAATCATCAATAAAAAATCATAATAGCGAAAAGCAGAATTAAACTGAACCGGTGATTGCCAAACATCCGAATGTATTAATTGCAAAGGTGTAGTAGTAGTATGCAAAACACGATTAAATGGTAAACGATGTGACTTGCCTAGGCAACAAACCGAACAATGGCTGACCAAACCAGAACTAGAGCTAGAAGGAAGTAATGAACGACGACGTAAAACATCAAAAACTACATGACCCAAGTGTCCTAAGCGTCTGTGCCATAAATCTACAGAAGCGGCCTGTGCAACAAGCCCAGTGAGATGTGGAGAGAAGCCATAGAGCGGTCCATTACTGAGTATCCTGAGTAGGGGTATCCTCGTAACCTTGTCCTTGACACAGAAAGAGGACGAGTCAAATTCAACACTACAATTATTTTCACGACACAATTGTTTAATAGAGAGGAGATTGTGAGTAAGGCCAGGAACCAGAAAAACTTTGGAAAGATCAAGGTCGCGTGAGAGAGCACGCAATTTAGAAGTACCAACATGTGTAACGGGTAACAAGGAACCATTGCCAACTTGAATAGAATGAAAACCAGTGTAAGGAGAAACGTTTTTCAAAATACCTGGGTTTGATATCATATGGTTAGACGCGCTTGAGTCAGGGTACCATGTATGATCAGCAGGATCCGTAACAGACATGGCAGAGAGAGAGTGGGAACGATCGGTGTTGACATAGCCATGTGGACATAGAGAGGCAGCATGACCTGCTTGATGATAAATCTGACAAACTAAAGGCCCGGGAGCCAGTATACCTTCTTGGAGCGGACGCGAAGCCGGGTAGGCCCATGGTTGTGGCACTGGGTGCGGTTGACCGTACGCCTGTTGACCCGAACCAGGGTGCGGTTGACCTTGTGTTCCACCATGCCCCCCTTGAATTCCTTGACGGTTGGAGTTGCGCCCTCCATGACCCTTTCGTCCACGCCCACCACGACCCCAGTTTGGACCCGAGGAATCAGGGGCATGACTAGTAGCGGCAAGTGCATGACCATACTTGACATTGGATCAAGCGTGAATCCGAGCCAAAGCTGCTTCTTCATCTAGAAGGGCTGTTTTAAGTTTTTCAAACGGGAGATCACGAGAGGACTGGCGAGTGAAGATGTTGAAGGCGGCATATTCCGGGGGAAGACCGAAGAGAGCATAGTGCATCAATTCCCGATTAGAGACCGGGGAATCAATGGTCGCGAGGCTATCAACAATAGTCTTGAGTTCGGTGTGGTAGGCAGTCATGATTTTATTATCTTTGCGTAATGTGACAAGTTGTGATCATAGGTCAAATTCTTTGGCTAAAGAGTGATCCCTAAAACGTTTAGCTAGGGCCTCCCACATAGCCTTGGACGTGGGGTGGGGTATGACGTCATTGAGGACAGACCGAGCAAGAGAGGTAGAAAAACAAGCCCTAATACTTTGGTCAACACAGGACCAGGTTTGGAATTCAAGGTTGGAGAGGTAGACACCAGTTGGAGTTTGTATTTGGGAGGGAGGACATGGAAGCGAGCCATCAACAAAGCCCATGAGACAATGGGCACGTAGGATGATAGAAATCTGTTCTCTCCAGGCAGTATAGTCGGTGGGCTTTTCCAATTTGATGGTAACAAGGCTCGTGATAGATGACACGGGGAGTGGGTTCGCTTGCGGAGAAGGGGCCGTGTAGGACAGTCCCGGGAAAGAGGTGGGGAAGGGAAAAGAGAGATTGGGTGAGGAGCCATTGAAACCGATCAGTATATTTGGGAGAGAGAAGGGGGAACCGACACTTGAGACAGGAAGCAGGGACACCGATGTGGGTAGAGACCCGAGGTTGGGTGGTGAAGGTAGGGCGGTGGCAGGCATGTGGGTAAGTTCCACCATGGGTGAGGCGAGAGAGGGAGGACGAGGTTGGGCAATAGCTGGCGATGGGGCGGAGGAGGTTGGTGCAGCCATGACTCCGGTCTTGAGAGAATCGTACACTATGCAACCTTGGAAAACCACCATGGGAGAGAGAGCTCCTGTGAGGGGAGATGGGCACCGCCGTAGGGGTGGCGGCGCTGGGGTTAGGTTTAGGGTTGGGGTTGACGGCAGCTTGGGGAAGGCGATCAAGGAAAGGGTTTAATTTCCCTTTTTTTTGGTTCGGTATGCTCTCATACCATGTGAGAGAATAGTTTAGGGAAGCATGTCCAATAGGATTGCTGAGGCATATATTTATAGTCAAGAGTACATGAATAATTACAAAATAATATCAGAATAATATCAATAGAATATATCCTAATAGCACCTATAATGGCATATTTTTTCGCAAGTCTGTAAGTTAGTAAACTGGTGCTTTATAAAAACTTACTCATATGATATGATTAAGCAGGTAACCAAAAAACTACCTATTTATTCACTAGGCTAGGTTAGAGTTAAGGATTCGTAGCTTATATGTCTAGAGCTTATTTGATATTGTTTTTAATTTATACTTTTGATTTTTAGAATTAAAAAGCATATTGCAAATACTTTTATTCTTATTTTTGAGTTTTATTTTTTTAATTTCTATTCTCTTCCTATTTTAAATAAAAGCTAAAAATAGAAAAAGTAGAAGCATGAAAAAATTATTTTGAAACCTAGATTTTCAATTTCTAAAAAATAAAACTACAAATATAAATAAACACCAAGTAGACTCTTAAAAATGAGTCTTAGGTATTGTTATTGACAAGCATAAACTGAAATTATCACAACAATAAAATGACTTATAGTGAATAATAACAACAAATTTTAATAAATTTGCATTGACATCTCCATTTATCACCGCATGGAAGACCCTTGCAGACTGCTGTCCCTTTCTAATCCCACATCCTGATCTGGATCGGCAATTCCACCTGCACTACAACTCCTTTCCCGCTCCTCCATTCTCTCTTTCCTGGAAGCGACTTTAGTTACAGACCATGGGTAAAGATGCGAAACTTTAGCTTGACTTTGTCATTTTCTATTTTGATGCTAATTTGACTTTTGTATTTATTGAAGGCATGTCGTTTCTATACTACTGAGAATCTTATCTGCTTAGTTATTTAAAAAATTATCATTAACTTATTTTTAACAAAATTTCAAATACAAAATCTTTTTATATATTATCACTAAGTCTCTCCCACCCTTAAAAATTATCAAACCCCAAATCTGACAATTCTGAAACATCACTTAAAAGTTAGCAAATAATTAAAAAGTAGAAAATATTCAAACTATTCAATCACATTAATTTTAAATACAACATCAATAAAAGAATCAAATTGAGCAAATAAATTTTAGAAAAATTCAAGATAAGTTTAATAAAATTCTAATATAACAAAATATTTTTATTTTATATATATATATATATATATATATCGTAGGGGATAATACTAATAAAGCAACTAGAAAAGAGCGTCCAGGGCAGCATGTTTCAATCAGTAAAACGCGGAAGCAGAAGAGTCAAATCAAACAGGCATATTTCTATGGACCTATATGCCCACTAGCGAAGGCCCCTACTTCCTTGGGGGTTTTTTTTTTCACTAAGAAAAATATAAAAAAAATAAAGTTAATATTTATCAAGAAATAAATTTATAAGTACAGGAAATAACAATAATAATAACAGAATCAATGCCTTAAAGACTCCCGTCTGAGCAGGGTCTGGAGGATGAATGTACGCAGCCTTACCCCTACAGGGTAACCCTACCGAGGGAAAGAACTTCAACACGGATAAGATCCAAACAACAACGACGATAGATAAACTACGCACCATGGACAAAGCTAGGCTTTAGATGTCCAGCTTCGACCATGCTCCGCAACCATGGACAATGCCTTTTTATTATTAATAAGGAACCTAGTAAACCCTAACCCATGCGACAACCCACACACTACAGAAGCTAGTTAAGTTAGAAATTTCTGAAGAAGATGCTCAAGAGAGGAAGAGAACTCCAAACTTTTTGACCTAAAGTAATATTTTATCCCCTCACTTACTTCTACCATTGAAGTAGGCCCCGGTGGGTCATAGACAGTGACTTTTTATTGACAACTTTGTTCCATATACTTGTGAACATAAGCCAATGACTTTTTCGTCATTTGCTTTAGAGAAGATGCAGCCACAACCAAGTTCATCGAATTTCATCGTCAAAAACTAAGTAATTGTGAAATAACAAGAGTTTAGTGTCTTAAGAAGCTTCTGCTAGGATAAAAATTAAGAAAGATGAAATACGCAGCCTTATCAAATAATAAAATTATAATATTATAATAAATTCTTAAGATAAGTAATATTATAATAAATTCTTCAGATAAGTGTTAGTGTTATATATTATAATATAAAAAGTGTTCTTTTATTATGAAAAAGAAAAGAAAGTCTAGACTACAAAAAAATAAAAATAATAAAAAAGAAAGTCTAGGTCAAAATCAAACCATTATTGTTAAAAAGAAAATGCTATGTGCACCAAAAAATATACAATTGTGTATAAAGCCATAAAATTATTATATAATAAGAAGTAATATTAAAATAATTATTTTTCATATAAAATATTTTTTTTATGTATATGATTGTACAATTTGGACATGTTATTTAAGTATTTATAACTTATACAAGTATAATTTAAGAAAAAAAAGTTAAAAAGTGTATTTTAATTATGTACTTTAAAATTTATTTCTTTTATCATCAAAATACACTAAATTTTATTATACAGAATGGGGTAATTTTATATTTAAAAGTTTTATTATGAAGGTATTTTTGGTTCGGATCATTGATTAGTGCCGAAAAATCTAAAATTCTTGCAATATGTTTATGTTCAATTGAAATGTAGTAAACTTTCACCAAAAATATTGACATGACATATAATTTCAGCAGTATCTCACATATATCCTACTAGAATTAATTATTTAATATTTTTTTGACAAAAGTTTATCAAACTTCAACAAAATCTTGTTGAATTTAAAAAGATATTACTTATGTAATAAAATTTTTAATTATTAAATATAATAAAATTTAATGTACCTAAATAATTAACACTGAAATCCAGGAATAGTGAACATGTGAAGTACTCATCAATCGTTCAATAGTATGATCCAAAACATTCTATACGCAGCTGTTTATCATTTTTGCTTATAATTAAAGAAAAATAAGCAACATTCTCAATGCCCCGAGAACTCCTGCCTAAGCAGGATCTGAGGGATGGATGTATGCAGCCTTCCCCCTTCAGAGTGCTACCCTGAAATGAGGCTGTTTCCGAGAACCCCCTAACCTGAAGAGTGCAACACAAGAGCTTTTCAGGAGGTCACCCATCTTAATACTATTCTTGCCCAAGCATGCTTAACTTCAGAGATCTATTGGAATCTGGTGCTTGCGTGTTGGTACCCTCTTAGATAATTAAAGAAAAAGAAAATAATAAAAAATTCAATTTGACTATATACCTGCGATGTAACACGGTATCGGATGTGATCCAATTGACTGGGGGCAAAAAATAGAAATTATAGTTTGAAAATAACTTGTTCTGATTTTAAATTTTTCTTTTCCCTTTTCTTAGTTTGAGTGACTAAAAGCAAAAGATATGAAACTACGGTGTTTTTATTTTTTAGTGTAAATTATCTAAATTTTAGCTGTAATTTTAAAAAATTGCCTAGATTTTTTAACGTCAGACCTTAATTTGAATTCCGTTAACATCTATTAGTTCTTGCTAACGTGGCTTTTTAAAAAGAGAAAATAATTTTAAAATTTTGAATTTATATGAAAATAATTTTTAAAGATTTTAAATATCTAAAAATTTTTAAATATTTAAAAATTTATTTTTCTGTAAAAAGGTATTATATTACATCAGCAAAAACCAATGAATAAGGTATAACATTAAAAAAATGTTAAAACGTTAGGTGATTTTTGAAACTACACCTAAAATTGGTTTTTTAATTATAAATTATTTCTAAAATCTGATTTAGTTTCCCATAAATCAAACATTAAGCTACCAATGAGCTTTAAATGTATCAAATTTGATATCCAATTTATAAATTTAATAATATGATAAAAATTATTAAATTATAAAAACAATATTAAATTACTTTTATTATATAAGCAAATAATTTCTTATCTGGCAAACGAGGAATTCGATTACCTGGTAAGCCCCGGTCTATGCAACAATCTATACATCACAAGAGTTAGTTAAGTCAAAATTCACTTAGGGAGAGGTTCAAAAGGGTAATCGAACTTCAGACTTAATGGCCTACAGCAACGCTCAGTTCACTCACTTGTCTCTTATCGAGGCATGACCCCTTCGTATCATAAGTATTAAATATACAAAATAATAATTTACTTCAAGTATTATAATAAGATTTTCTATCATGTGCCAAGTATTCATTCACTTTTTTTTTCTAAATTATGTAATTATAAAAAAATTTAATTATTATTATTTATGTGTTGACTAATAAAATAATAAAATATAATATAATTAATTCACTTTAATATGTACCTAATACTAAAATAATTAGACTGATCTTATAATAATGCCAAGAAGGTTCCTAGGAAGACTACTTGATTACAATCCCAATAAAAAGTTGTACTATTATTACTTATTAGAGTTTATGTCCTCACAAATGGGAAAAAGAACCCAAGCAGAATCCAAATACACTGGCTGGCTGAGAGAGAGAGAGAGAGAGAGAGAGAGAGAGTGAGGGAGACAGAGGGTTTAATTTTCTTTTTAATTTTTTAATTTAATTATTTTAAAAATTATGAAATTTATATTATTTATATAATTAAAAAAAATATATATATATCTAGTGTCTTAAGGGCTCCTGTCTACGCAGGGTTTGGGGGGACGGATGTACGCAGTCTTTCCCCTTCAGGGTGTTAACCTGAAGAGAGGCTGTTTCCGAATACCCCCAACCTGAGGGTGAGGACTTTCCAAGAGGTCACTCGTCCTGGTACTACTCTCGCCCAAGCACGGTTAACTTCGAAGTTCTAATTTTTGTTGAAAACATCAAATGCAAACAAAAATTTAATAGATATAATCAATAACCAATCAAAATACAAATTTATATATTCAAATTATATAAATAACTTAAATTTAAAATTATTTTAAATGATAAAATGTTATTTTATTATTTAGGTATTCATTAAATTTTTGTTGAAAATATCAAATGACAATAAAAATTTAATAGAAAAAATATTTGAAAACTGAAGTGTAATGTTAGTTATCCTAAACATTAATTTATATTGTGGATGGCTATACAGCAATGTTTGAAAACTGAAGAAATGTTGATGAAGAGAGGTTTTAGCTTGGCGAGTAGATGTTCTTTATGATGTTCAAAGGGTGAATCCCTGGATCACATATTGGTCCGAGGAAGTGTGAACTAAGATAACAATTTGGATAGCAGTCCGCCAGATTGTGATATATAGAGAGTGATAGAATGGTTTAGGCTCAGAGCTCGCAACAAATTGATGAAGAGTAAAGTTTGAAAATTGTGTCAGCATATGCTCTATTTGGAAAGAGCGCAATGTGAGGATGAATGAGGATCAGAAGAAAACGTCAAAGCAAGTAATTTGAGAAATAAAAATGGAGGTATGGACGAGAATTAACTTCTTAGGTATTGATGTTAGAAATGTCTTTTGTTAGGATTTGAATATATAGTTGTTAATTGAGGTTTCGTTGAGAGTTTAGATAATGGTTTTGATTTGGGGTCTTATTTGCAGTTGTTGAGTTATGATCTAGTTATAAATATTTATTTTGAATGATTAATGGAAAAACTGCTTGCCCTTTGGCCAAAAAGATAAAATTTTATTACATATTTAATTAATAAATAGTCAAGATATAAATTTATATATTAAATTATTTTATATAAATAATTTAAAATTTAAAATTATTTTATATAAATTTTAAAAATTAAATTTTAAAATTAAAAAAAAATTAAAATTACACCCCCCCTTCACTCTCAGCCAGCCACTGCTAATTATGCAGTGCATTTGGACACTGCATGGGACCTTCGCCCCTCACAAATACAATAATTTAAACACGTGATTTAAATGTCTAATTATATATTTGTTAATAACGTGAATGTGTTGATATGTTGCCTTGTGAATTCTAGGTTAAAATTAATAATTATGGAAACTAAAATGCCTGGATTTATTTACATTGATGGGTATAATTATTTACATTAATGGGTACAATTAATTAATGGCCCTTTATGATCTCCAATTCTAATTACTAAAAAAGGTGAAATATTAAAAAAAGTAACTTCATAACTTCCTGAACACTTTTGACCACTTTACGAAAGTGACCATTTTGTTTCTATTTCTTTTTTACTAAGCTGCAGGAGAATTTACGATATAAAAACTGACATTTTGTACTAAAAGATTGGAGAGACATATACAGTATAAAAAATTAACATAAAACGCTCGAACACAACCCTACATAAAACAACCATCCAAAAAGCTCCTAATAAAAAGTGAAAAGTAAAGCAACATACCCAATGCCTCAAATGTTCCCGCCTAAGTAGGATCTGGGGATCCCAAAAAGGTCCCAATGCGGATCTATATTTCCTAGGATCGTATCAACCAATTTTTGGGTGCACCTAAAGATTTTGTTATTCTCATTTTTGCTGTTAAAAGTGTGGAATCGACTATATTAGGATAATAGAGTTGTTTATATTATTATTAGCCCAAGGGCTTTCTTGTAATTGTACTTTCCTTAGTTTCTCTACATATATGATACCTCAGTACCTTATTGGGTATGTTACCATAACTTAACTCTCACATAGTATCAAAGCCTTACCCTTGATACCTTCTTTTCTCTCTCAAAAAAAAAAAAAAGAAAACACAAAAAAAGAGGTGGGGCCGAAACCCTAACCCTCACCCGGACACCAGCACCGCCGCTGCCGCCGCCGTCCCCCACGCCCGGCGCTACTGCTGCTCCTCCTTCCCACGTCCAGCCGCCGCTCTTCCCTCTCTGGGACAATCTCAAGAAGCATAGTTCGTGTATTCCTTTTCGATTGGTGAATCTATGGCTAGCAACCAAACCTTCTCCTCCTGTCTAACCTCCCCTACAACCGTGGGCTCGTCCCCGGTACACCCATCACCGACCTTCCAACCCATCACCGGTCGACCGCCCATACCACCGACTCTCAGTTCTCTTCCTCCCAACGTCACCTCTGCTCCCTTTACCGGGTACACCCATGGTATGTCCTTCCCCAATTACAGCTCTCAAAGTTTACTTTCTATGCTTCTAGGTATTGATCATGCATCCTCGATCCCTTGCTTATCTCCTACCCCTCCCGATTCCCTAGTTGTGCTCCTCTCTGGGTATCACCAACCGATCCTCCCCTCGGTCCCCCCTTCCCACATCGTCTTTCACATGCTTGGTTACTGTTAAACTTAATATCCCAATAGATTATTACACCTGGCGTGAATAAGTCTACATGCTCCTTCGTGCCCATCACTTAATGGGCTTTCTTGATGGCTCGTTACCTTGCCCTCTTCCTCAAATTCAAATCCCAACTAGTGCCTTCATCTCTAATCCTGACCATCAAACCTGGGTTTGTATTGATCAGAGTATTAGGGCCTGTCTCTTGGCCTCTCTCGCTGGCCCAGTCCTCAATGACGTTATCCATCACCCAACCTCGATGACGTTATACATCCAACACATTCAAATACATATGTAAAAACTGAATAACTTGCATGAATGAGAAACAAGATATCTAAATATAAAATATATTAGCTACCCATATATATTGTCTAAATCATGTTCACGTCAATGTTTTCTAGTGAAAACTTGCCGGATTCCTATAATGAGTATCTATGTGACAAAACTCCAAACCTCATAGCATCTTATATTGAAATATTTCATTATGCACATATTAAGAGATTTTTTTTTTTTCCTTTTTATCACCTTGAATTGTTATCATTTCTCATTTAACTACCATAACTTGTTAATTTTTAAGAAAACCACTTCCAAAAGCTTAAAATTTTGCAATCAAGCACTTTAAATCAAGTTGTGTTAAAAATCCATTAAATATTAGGTGATTTCCTCATGAATTTTAGCTTACCTTTTTGTTTTTTGAGTGCACACGAAGCATGAGTTGAAACTAGTCAAGTGGACCCTCCATCTCCCACCTAGGTTTGATCCCATGGCTTTGAAAGAGTTAATTGGCGGGATTTAAATCTCGGTTGGGGGGTTGAAAATGCTTTGCCATCCTTGGTACTTTAAGTCATGTATTAGAGCACTCTAAAATCTATATAAAAGCGAATAACAAGCGAATAACCAAATTCAAAAGTTGTGGTAGTTTTGAAAAAAATTATAAATTTTAAAAGTAGATTTTTTTTTTAAGAGCCCCAATAAAATATCATGATACTTCGATTATGAATCATCCATTTAGAGTTCCTAAATACTTAATTTTACAATTTCAAATCCATCTTTATAATATAAAAAACATATTAAATGTGTTTGATATGACAATTTTATGGTTAAATTTCATGCATAAAATTTACTACTTATTTTACGTAGCAAGACAACTTTAAATTACAGGAGAGAAATACTGATACAACATGTCATATGTGGAGCCCCCATGGGTTCATTGGTCAAATCTCAATACATTGACATCTTATTACACTGAACAAAGAAAAAATATTGCCACCCTATGAATAGGGGAGCGTATGATGTGAAACAGAAATGTATGAATTGATTTGAATACGTCAAGATCAAAAAGCAACTAGAAATCCATAGAAATGAGAAAGAGAGAGAGAGAGAGAGTCGGGTTTTGATATTGAAAATGTCTTGAATGAACAAAAAACTGGCGTAAGAGTTATTTATAGAGAAAATTAAAGAAAATCTAATGAAAAATTAGTGAAATACCACTATCCGGGCTCCACTAAGGTCCGGCGCGTGAGGCGCGTCACCCAGAATCCGGGCGCCGGGGTTGCATCATCAGGGTCGCCGTCGCCTCGCCGTTCAGGTCGTACAAGCAATTTCTCCACCCGTCATCATTAACCCCAACCTCTGCCACCGTCTTCCCCAACATTTTCGTCTTCTTCACCGGCTTCCCGCACCGGACTCCGGCCTTTATCTACACCAACAACCACCACAAGTCGCCTCCATTACTCTGTCCCTCCATCAAAAACGCTTTACCCCCTCATCATCCCTAATCACCCATTTTCTCTCCCCACCACTCCGCCTCCCCTCTCTCCTAACAAACAACAAACCACCACCACCGCTACCGCCACCGGTTCCCCGCATCGGACTCCCATCATCGCCACCGCCTCCCACCATCTCTCCACTTAAATACCTCTTCATCCAAAAATTTCGTTCTCTCCCTCCTCCTACCACCACCAACAAACCCACTAGGAGACCAATGCCAATACCTCGAGAAACGGTGTCCACATTCGTTGATGGCTTACCTGAGAGAACAACAAACTCCTGGCTCAAGTATGTCTTCCGTAATTTTAGGTCAGTTTACGATGTTTTTGTGCTTGCTAAGAGGAGGTTGAGGTCTAGATGCTCGTATGGTTTTGTCCGGTTTCATAATCCGAGGGAAGCTGCCAGAGCAATTTCATCTATGAATGGTAGATGGGTGGTGGAATCCAAGCTTAGGGTTGAATGGGCTAACCCACCAAGAAGATCAACTGAGTCATCAGCCCGGAGCCAGTATCAAGGGTCTTTCAGCAGAACAGAGACACTGGCTGTTTACATGATCAGGATGTGACCCCTCCTACTCAGACTAGAGATTATATGGGTTCTGACATTCCAAGGATTGTAGTTTCAAACACCAACGAGAATGTGAAGGATTGGCTTCAGCGGTCTATTATTGCCCACACATCGGATGAGGTGAGCCTGGATAGTATTCTCACCTTTATCACAGAGAACGACCTCCATGGTTTAACCCCTAAAGGGTTAAGCACCAACACTTTCGTCCTGGTCTGTGATTCCGCTGAGACTGTATAGTTCTACCTCGGCCCTCATAGCGAGATTCTTCTTAGGAAATTCAGCAAGGTTTCTAAATACTCTGGCGAGATCCTTGGCTCACTTAGCAGAAGAGTATGGATCGAGGTTTTTGGATTGCCTGTCCAACGCTGGACTAAGGAATGCTTTTCTGACCTCGCGAGATTATGGGGAAAGTTTGTTAGGGCGGACTCGAGGATGTCAGCCATGAGATGCATTGATGCTCCTAGATTTCTCATCGCAACATGCTCACCTTCACTGATTCATCAAAGGGTGCAAGTCCATTTTAATGGAGTGACCCGATTGGTCCTGGTCAAGGAGTGTAGGACAGAGCTGATTCCAGATTACTCACCTAGTGCTGTTGCTTTAGCTGCATCGACCAGATTAGCTAGAGAACGGACCTCTTCGTCATTGACTCCACACCCGGAACATCGATGCTCTACCCTAGTGCGCCCTACCACACTGACTCAACATTCCCCTGTTCATAGGATATGAGCCTTGAGTGATGGGGATCATGGAAGTCGCACTAGTAGGCCAGTGTATGACGGTGTTAGCATAGCTGAGCTGTAACGGGGTTAGCTTTCTATCCACATTGAAGGTCAGTATGTTGGCAGGTGGTCTGTGGAATGCAGCTGGCCGCATGCTTCTCTTCTACATCCGTCGTTACAACGTGGTGATCATATTCTAGTTCAGGTTGTGCGTGAAAAGCAACATATGCCTCCTCTGCTCCAATGGGTGGAGAGTGATATAGCCAGTTCAGATCAGCCTCACACTCAGCTATCACATCTTGAGAATGTAGCTCGTGACTCCAACAGTGACGATGATTCTGTGTCCTCGGGACCTAAGTTTCCTCCAGGTTTTGAGCCCTTTACTTTGAACACGTCAAAGTCTTGTATGGAGAGACTCAGTGGAGATGGGATAAGAAAAGGAAAAGGACTACTGACAAGAAGGGAGAGAAAAGCGCTGAAGCACATGAAAAAAAAAAGAGAGTGGAAAGCGGGAGCTTCAGAAATTTCTTGAGGACATGTCGCCTAGGAAAAGTACGCCGGAAAATAACAAGGCATCAGGCAAACAAAAAGAGAGGAAGGAGGTAAAATGGGGAAAATCGTCAAAGGCAACAGGGAAGAAGAAGAAATGGAATAGGGAGAATTGATATGACAAAATCTCGGAAGCAAAGTATGATGAGCTGATCCTTCAAGCGGAGCGGGCAATTGACATGGGGAGAAGAGTTCGATTTAACTTCGATGGTTTCGACCCACCCATGGTGGCAGACCTGCTGGCTAAATAAGGCGGGTGGTTTTGTGGTTGAGTTTCAGTCTTGCTTCGGTTTCATGTGCGGGTGGTTTGGTTCTTTTTCTTTTGGGTTCCTGGTCTGTGCTTGTTTTGTGCGCGTCTTGGGTGGCGTGTGCTCGGTGTCAGTTTTGTCGGGTTTTGGGTGTTTTTGGTTTTGTTGCTTTTTGTTTCCCTTTTTGTTCCTCCCTCCGTTTGAGGAGTGGCCTGGGCCTCGTCTTCTCGAGTAGCCTCTCTATTCTTTGGCTTTGCCGATAATTATCCAAAAAAAAAAATCTACAAAAGGTATAAGACTTATCCAAAACATGTTTAGAAGATGAATTTGGGAAAAATAGGTGGGGCTAATGACAATGCCGTTGGAGTTACATAGTGTGGTCTAAGGGCTTCGTTTTAATATGTAATTTTCCCCGTAACTAGACTTGGCAATCAGGTCGGGTTAATGCCACATCGGGTCTGTCTCGGGTCGAGATCAAATTGGGGTTGGGTTGACCTCGGGTTGGGTTAGTGTTGGGTTGGGTCAACAGTAGGTCGGGTTAACCTCGGGTCGGGTCAACTCTAAGTCAGGTATCCTTAGGTCAGGTCGAACTTCAAGTTGAGCAATCAAGTTATTTTGATAATATATTTATTCAGTCTTGAAATTTATCACTAAGATTACAAAATGCATTGACTATAATTAGCATTTTATTTTGATTCTATGATAAAATATATTTTTGTTTGGGTCATTTCAGGATATAGAAGGGTTTGTTCAGGTCTCAGATTATCATGGGTCAGGTCATTTTTGGTTTTAGGTTAGGTCGGCTTGGGTCAACTTAGAGTTGGGTCAAATCGGGTCGTTTCATTTTCAGGTTTGGGTCAGAATAGATTTTAGATTTTTTGGGTAGGGTCGGGTCGGGTCGGGTCGGGTAGCGGGTCAAATGGGTCGGGTCATCGGGTTGGGTTACATTTTGCCAGCTCTACCTGTAATCTTTACGGATTAAAAGTTATGGCTGCTTGAAGACGCCGCATTAAATTAGTATTTTCAACCCACTCACTAGGGTTTTTGACAGTCCAATTGCTCCATAACATCTTTCAGTTATTCATTTTACCTAATGTATTTTCTTGTCATTTTTGTTAAGGTCCGGCTAATACGAGGGTAGTACATATAATACTTTTCATTATTCTTTCAAAAACTATTCCAAAAATAATATTATAATAGATTTATAGAGATGTAACTGTAATTTGACCCAATTTTTTTCTAGCAATTAATGCCTTATTTGACAAATGGATAAACGAGGGTCAAGGAGGGAGGGCACAGTAAGATCATACCATTATTTGAATATATCAAAATAAGAGGGGTAAGAGTAAAGCAGGATAAATGAGTAACATTGTTTGGCAATTGAGCAAAGGGTTAAAAGTAAAAAAAGCTATAGTTAAAATAAGAGTAATAGGGGATAAGTAAATTTTTAAAAAATTTACTTATCCCCTATTGTCCCCCAATTTGGGTGTTTAAGAAAATCGGGGTAAAGTGGGGGTAATGGGAGGTAAATGAGGGTATGTTTTTAACCCCCATTACCCTCCTTTTTCCTTTTTTATGTTTTGCCAAACGGGGGTAACAATTTACCTCTTACCCTTACCCTCCTTGACCCCATTACCTTGTTGCCAAACAGGGGGCAAATACTCTAGCGAATCTCCTCTCCCAATTTCAAAAATCGCCTAACCCGCATCCCCCCTTTAATCGGAGAGTGGAGGCACGTATGCTGGTCTTTGCCAGTGGCGTCGCAGCCCCAGAGTTGCCACCACACCGTCTTCTCTATCATACCACTTCCATCGTCGTCTATGCTCATCTCGATTGCTCATTTTCAGATTTGAAACGGAGGTTTGGATAGGTTCCATCTATTCAAGGCCAATGGTGCGGTGGTTGTGGTGGCGGCCTTAGGGCCTGTGGTTTGTCAGTTTTCTAGTTAGAGCCTCTGGACCATTGGTTTGGTAATTTGTCTACGGGTCATTGGTGCTAGAATTCGAGATTCAGTGACTGGTTGTTGGAGAGTACTGTACATTTGCAATGGCTCATTTGGGCAGCTGTAGTGGTTGTCTCAAAGCTGATGGTTCATCTATGTAGGAGCGTGAGGTTGCTGTTCATTCGTGGTGGGTGTTGTTCATTGGTTGTCGATTTCCTTTGGAGCGACAGTGCAGTTCAGAGATCACAGTTGGACTATAAACTAAGCTCAACTGTGATCCGGTGAGAAAAGTCTTTTTTCCATTTTTGTTGACAAGCTTCCTTTTCAAATGAATAATCAATGTTTAGAGACCTTATTCTCAAACCATGGGGTGGTTATGGATTCTTTTATGCCTCACAAATTACGGAGATTCACAAAGGATAGATACAGATTTATGTGGTATAAAAGTTGGGAAGAAGCCAATCTAGCCATTAGGGAAGCAAATGGATCTTGGCTAGGTAATAAGAGAGATTGAAGGTGTGTTGGCCAAGATTTGAAAGAGATATTTGTTAAGGGGAGTAGACTACAACAGAGTAATGGTGATTGTGAGGTTAACATTCAGCTTAACTCAAATGAGAATCAGAGAACCTTTATCGATGTGGTTAGAGAAGTTGGTCAAGGGATATCGTGTTTGACCTTAGCACACTCTGAGAGTGGAAATGGAGAGGCGATATTTGAGAAGGAAGATTGATCCAAATTGTTGTAGAAATTTGTGAAGGTCAAAGGACTGACTAAATAATAATTCAGCTGGAAGCGGCGGACAAGAATATTAATAAGCTGAATAGGAGTCTGGTTATTAAAACACGTTGGATACTAAATCGGAAGCAGTCTCATCACGATTGCATGAAGAGGGGATCATCTTCTCCGATAATTGCACCATAGGCGGCAGAAAATTTCTTCTCATTTTTCCATCCATAGAAGACAAGAAGTTATTCTTTCTGGTAGAAGAGCCTAGATTAAAAAATGGTTTAACAAAATATCTGTCTTGAGCGAGCTTGAACAAAATCTCAAGAGAAAGGCCTCGGTTGCTTGTTATGGAATGCCTATTCAAGCACGATCCTCTAATAACTTTCATAAATTGTGTGAGCAGTGGAATTTAGTCCTAGCAATAGACAGGCTATGCTTTAACTTCAAATCCTTTGAGATCAAAAGAGTTTTTATCAAGACTTATTTACCTGATCCAATCATGGATGTCGTGGTCCTATCAATTGGGCAATCTCAACACATTGCTCACATGTTTGAAACCAACTGGGTTACCTTTGAATGGTTTCAGGAGCAGGCCTCGGGTGAGATGTCAAAGGGACCGATCCTACGAAACGAAGTGATTCGATGAGCCTTAGTGAAGAAGAGAGAGTGGATAGGGGCCCAACAGTAGCGGGCAGTTGGGGTGAATCTCGTGGAGCTAGTGATGTCATGAGTGCACCCGCTGTCTTAGATGGCTCGCTTGCTTCCGTGGTTTCCCCTCAAATCCCTCATAATGTTGATTCTACCGATGCCCTTGAAGTGGCTAAGGATGCAGTTCTAAAAATCTTGGTGTAGAAATGGAGGCCAATAATGGAGTTGATGAGATGGCTGCTATTGAGATGTTGGATAGAGATCTTATGCATGAGGCTGATATTATTGATGAATTTCAGCTTATGTAAGCCATGAGCATATTGAATGCTTTGTAGATCTTAACTGTAACTATTCTGGTCCGAGGATGGACAGCATTACTAATTCTGAGGACCGTCAAACCCTTCCTCTTCCTCCTGGTGAAAATTGTCTTGCACCTTGTGCTAGTTTGTCCGTCGGGCATGGGACATGGAGAAAAAAATTAGGCCTTAACTATGACGGTCCTGAGTCTGACATGCATCGCCTTTTTTGTTCACTTGAAAATGAAAACCGTGGTGGGATTAAGCGGAAGAAGAAACTTCATAAGAAGAAGTCAAGTCGGGCTTTGTCCCCGGTCTAATCTTAACGTCAGTGTTGCTCTATGGTGGACTACATGGGGCAGGTGCGTGCTAGGTATCGTCAGGGGTATTCGTTGCATGTATAGTAAGGGTGAGGTTCTCTAATAGACTGGAATTTTGGATTGTTTGGTCTTCTAGGTGTTTGATCTTGTTAGGGGGTGAGGATTAGGCTTGGCATTTTTTGTTTTGGAGTGTTAGGTTAAGTTTTAGTATTTGTTTCTCTATGTTTTAGGACTTTGTGTTTTAGGAGTTTCTACTAGTGTAAGCCTTTAAGTTTTTGGGGTGTTTGCTTTTAAATCTAGGAGCTATTTCTTTTTATTTTGTCCTACTCTTATGAGCTATCTTGGGCTCCACTTTCGTGGGTGCACCGGTTTTTTTCTAGAGTTTTCTCTCTAATTATCGAAAAAATACTCCAATAAGTTTAATGCCTAAATTAGGCAAGTAGTTGTGTACAATGAGAGTTATTGATCGAGACTAATTGATACAGCAGTTAAGGCTTGTCACCCTCAAGTATGTGGTTTTGGGTTTGAGCATATCTTCCAAGATTCCTACGTGTCGCTGGCCCTTGTTAGAGAAAATATTGATTCTCCTTAGCATTATTAAAAAAAAAATAATTAAGGACGATTGCTTGTTCACTGTTTAGGTTATCAGAGGTAATATCCAAAACACGATGGAAAGGTATAATATGTAGATCAAGGACATTCTAGAGGTTCTCACTGTAAGGAAGCCGGAATTACATATCTTTCGTTAATATAACTATGCTATAAATTGGATGGCTAATCGGGGACATATGAGTCAAGAAGTAGATTGATTGTTTTATGATGAGTTTAGACGTATTATTTTAGATGATGTTGTTAACATGCAACCTCACGCAAATTCCCAATGGACTTGAAGGGTGGATACACACAGGGCCACCTATACCTTATACTTAAATTATATTAGTGTTAAAAGCGAGGGCTGTTGAGATTCAAACTCGTAATCTTTTGGTCAACAATGATCTGATATCATGTCAAGAAATCAACTTTCGCAAAAGTTTATGTGAATGAGTGAAGATACAAAATTGTTTGTAAAATCCAGTGGATGATTTAGATAGAGATAACAACTTTCCTGAAGAGTTCCCCTGTTGTTATTATTATTATTATTATTATTATTATTATGATTATTTTGTTCTTATATAGTTGTCCCTTTTGCTCATTTGGTAAATTATATAGATGCTTGGGAATCACATGTGGGGTCTTGGTCCCTAGTTCATTATTTGGCATTTTTCTTCTTGGGTTACTTGGTATAGGTCAAAGACGTCAATAGATGCTTATATGCTTTTATCCCTTTTATTAATATTTTCGGTCTTTATTGATATGTTTTCACACTTTATGCTTGTATTGGTTAGAAACAAAATTAATACGGAGCGGATGAGATTGAAAGAGGAGCACGAAAGTGAAATTTCCTAGCATGCACAAAGAAAAAAAGAGGAAGTTCATGAGAGCATTAAGGACATGTATGATTTGTCTAAACGAGCCAATCAATTGGCTTAAATAGCTGATTGAATGGTTCAAAGATAGTTGTTAAGCCGGTTAATTAACAAGTATTTGACCAATCAAATAATAAACTTTTTGGCCATGTTATCCAGTGATTTGAAGCCGTTAGTGTCTAAGAGAATCAAACCATATTTTGTTGTGTCCTGAGAAAGCGAGTAGAATTTGTCACAACTTGAAGGATGATGCGCACTTCCCTGAAAGTCCTTCAAAGTGACTTACTTTGCCCGTTATTTTTTTTAGGGATGCCCAAAATTTTTATCAAACTTGTAGTTGCCAGTAAACTAGAAAACTATGTAAGAGAGATAAGATGCTTCTTTGTCCCATTTCAGTTAGTGAGACTTTTGAAGTGTGTGATACTAATGATTTCATGGATCGGATGTTCCCCTAGTTCTAAGGTTATATACACATTTTTTTGGCAGCGGATTATATGTCGAAATGGCCTCAAGCGGTTGCTAACCAGATGCATTGCTCAAGCTAATATTCAATTGTGAAGGAGAACATAATTTCACATTCAGGTAAACAACAACTTCCGAGTGCCTCATATTATTGGCAATGGATCGGAGGTATAGCTACGCATTGCTCTTCTTTAGAAGTGTCTAATCTCTCCCAAAGTATCCTCTATTGCCCTTTTGAATTCAAGTTTCAACAGAAAAGTCAAGGAATGCTTGAAAAATGGTAAAATATGACCGAAATATATTAGTACTTCCATGGTAAAATTGAGGATTATCACTTGGCTTGAAGCAATTGTTGGTCCCACTGACATTGCCATACACCAGTGTATGGAGGAGCCTTGTAAATTGATTTGCCGTAGCGATTGCTAGATGCGAACCATACGTTACTTAGACTACGATCTTCACAGTAGCGATTGCTAGATGCAAACCATGGACAAAGCCTATACGCATTGCTTTACTTTACCCTTGTTACGTTTCCAGCTCGTGGTTTTCTTCTTGAAATTTCATTTTATTTCTTTATTTTACTTCGTTATTACTGCAGATACTCTCTATATTTCTCTTAATATATATATACATACGCACACACACACATACATACACACACACTTCAGGTCAAATATATCAAACCAAAGGAAAAGGCTTGGCTCTTTAACTCTAAGCGTAAGATTCTTTCCCAGCATGCTTCGATCTTAACTATTAATTTTGTCTGTTATGGTAATTAAGTTGCTCAACTTTTAATTGTATCAATTAGTTTTAATGCAAGTGAAATCATTCCTATCTAGGCCAATATTAAAATTAACATGAATTTCTTATTGAAATTATAAATTAATTTCATTTGCATATATTCTCCACGTCAAGGAATCACTGCTTGCAAATCTCTTTCCGAAAGTTTATATAATTTCAAAACTTTCTTTATCGGAAAAAAAATTTAATTGTATAGGCACTAAGTTGACGTAATGATCAAAGTAGGAAAAGCTTATCTTACAAATAATCACAAAAGATATGTATATACATATATAAACATATATCACGTCACGCCCATTTGGCAAGAAGGGACATGAAGCCAGCACCGAGGAGAAGAGAGACATAGGAGCCAAGTTGCAGCCTCATGTTAGATTGGATGCGTTGGCTCATGAAATCCACGGCGAGTAAGTCCACAAGTGACATGTAAACTAGAATGCCGGCTGCCACCGAGTTGAAAAGGCCTTGAACGATGAGTGCGGCCGGGCTATTCTCATCATACACGTTCATTATTCCGATTCCAATCACGATTCCCACTGGTGTCGTTAATGAGAAGAACAACGCCATTGTTGCTATGGATCGACCCTTGAATTTCGCCTGTAGCAACACGCTAAATCATTAGACTATGAAGAATAATTTAATGCTACTTTTTATAATTTGAGACATGTTTTGGTTACTTATATTATAGGTCACTATACTTTGTCTATTATATCAATTTAATACTTATACAATTTACATTACGTAGTAGCAGTATAGTAAAATTGATGTTAAATGGATAACAAAATTTCCAATGGTCCAATCATGGGTGGGTTTAAATTTGGCCCACATGATGTAGGTAATTTTGTATTGAATCACTTGCATTTGATATGAATGCTTTAGCTAAAAAATACGTCATTTAATTAACTTAAATTTTACTATATGACTAAATTAACAAAACTAAAAGTTAAAGAAACAAATTGACGTATTAGACGAAGTTTGCAGACGTTCAATATGAATAACTCTAATCCTTTTTTTTTCCAATAATTAGTAACAAAGTCGCGATACAATAGAGGCCATTCGACCAAAGTGAGGCCTAGGGCACCCGTAAGGAAACGGGGACCAAAAAAGGATAAGCACAAACAGCAGACCAAAACAAAGAGACGAGAATGCAAAAATGAAATACAAACAGGGCCAACGTACGCTAGAAAACCATAGATACTGAAAAATAAAACAGGGCGTGCTAGGATCAGTCTGGGAGATAAGAGCTCACCATCAAAACCAGGAAAGATAGAAAGCACTCAAATCAAAAATTATCTAGTCCATTAATACAAATCGCTCAATCATAATAGAATCGACAATGTCAAACAAAATGGTACCTGAGAGATGCAGCCACCAAGA
The DNA here is from genome assembly GCA_018398585.1 of Simmondsia chinensis. Taxonomy (NCBI): domain Eukaryota; kingdom Viridiplantae; phylum Streptophyta; class Magnoliopsida; order Caryophyllales; family Simmondsiaceae; genus Simmondsia; species Simmondsia chinensis. The sequence goes on along the minus strand of JAGTTD010000021.1, from coordinate 2,980,884 downwards.
CCCATGCCCTCAAAGAATTGATGGAAACTTAATGCTGCAACGAGAGGCTTTATGGTGTGCAGTTCCTGTGATGTCCCCATTGATATCCCTATGATTACTGAGTGTACTACAATCCCGAGTTCCAGTACCTGTTTACACCATTGACATACATAAGATTATTGTTAATAATGCTGGGCCTTGCCTTAGTGGTACCTACTGTTAGAGTATAAAACTAATATTAGATCTTCATCCATCAGTTCAAACTTTTGGAAAAAATGGTTCTTGATATGATATTAGAGCTTTGTTGACCAAGACGTCACGAGTTCGAATCTCAATATTAAAATAATTTAAGTACAAAGTATAAGGTGGGCCTATGCACTATCCGCACTCAAGCCCAATGGCATTTGTGTGAGGAGGCATGTTAGAGTATAAAACTAATCTTTTCATGAAATTGTATTTTAATTTTAAAGGCTGAACAAAAAGAAATTATAGAAATTATATCCATTTGGTGTTTTCCTCATTCTGTAAGTAAAAATAATAATATATATATTATAACTTTTTTTCCCCGATAATTGGCGACAAGCTGCGATACAAAACAAGCCACTCAACCTAAGCAAGGCCTAGAACATCCGTAAAGAATAGGGGACTAGAAGAGGACCAGCAAAAGCAACAGACCAAAAACGAGAAAACAAGAATACAAACAAAATACAACAGAGCCAATAGGTGCTAGAAGACTACAGACACTGAAAATAAAATAGGGAGCACCAGGATCAGGCTGGAAAGAGAGGGCACAGCATCAAAGCCAGGGAGGATGGTAGGAAATCAAGCCAAAAATTAACCTAGTCGATCATTGTAAATTGCTCGATCATAATAGATTTGTCACCATCAAAACTCAACCCGAGCTTCTTCCCAGTCTTTAAAACAAACATTCCACCACAACAAAAATCTAAATCCTTAAATGAACATACCTTATTAAAATAGATAAATCGAGAAAAGATAAGTTAAAAAGAGGAACCAAACACACAATTACTATAATTTCAATAGAGATTTTATAACTTACATGTTCTTTTTAAAACTTGTACACAAATATTTTATCATGCAAAGAGATTTTTTGGACTGAATGACCAAACATTCCACCGCAAAAAAAAAAAAATCTAAATCCTTAAATGAACAAACATTATTAAAACAGATAAGTCAAGAAAAGATAAGTTAAAAAAAGGCACAATTACTATAATTTCAGCATATGTCCAATAATCACCATATACTAAGTGTGGCACCTGTGAGAGAATAGTTTAGAGAAGCATGCCCAGTAGAGTTTCTGAGGTATATATTTATACTAAAGAGTACAAGAATAATTACAGAATAATATTAAAATAATATCATAATAATATCAGAATAATATCAATAGAATATATCCTAATACG